>OX453313.1:5557755-6757755 GCA_949710035.1 Crambus lathoniellus
CATACAAAAAATGCATTAATCGGTTATGATAATTAGTCACGATTACGATTAACGATTAAAAACTAACATAATTAGTCGCGATTACGATTAATATTTCAATAGATTAATATTTTAGTCACGACTAATTCAATTACGATTAAATCAATTAAACTAAATAATCGATTGAAAAAGTAATCGATTAATGCCAACACTGCTCTACTGATTGCTTCATTCAACAAGCACATCACTAAAATTGTCAAATGTCAATGTCAAAATCGACGACACAAACACCAACAAACACAATATCGGTTTCGGCTTTCGGCGGTTTGTTTGTTTGTTTTTTTCGTTTTCAAGTTGACTGATCTAATAAATACTTATAAACGGAGAGACATTTAATATTAAACATTTAATTATCATCGTGAGTGGTCGTGATGTGATAATGTATAGTTATATATAGGTTATGTTATTTTTAAGTTTAAGATTTCAAAGTAATTTTAAATTTACAGTGAAAAATGGAAGAAGAATACAAAATACTAAAACAAGGTGCTGAAGCTAAACTCTTTATGTGTAAATACCTCGGTAAACCCACACTAATAAAAGAAAGATTTAAGAAAAACTACCGGCATGCAGACTTAGATACAACTTTAACCAAGGACAGGATCAAGAACGAAGCTAGATCAATTGTAAGGTGTAAAGCAGCAGGTGTTAAAACTCCTTGCTTATACTTAGTTGATTTCGAAAGACGTCGCATCTATATGCAGCATTTTGAAGAAAGTATAACAGTGAAAGATTACATTGTTAAAATAGTCACTAAAAATAACACCAATGGTTCGGGGGATAGTTCAAACTCTTTAGATGTAGTTACTAAAATGATCGGAGAGAATGTCCGTAAAATGCATGAGAATAACATAATACACGGTGACTTGACTTCTTCGAATATGTTACTTGTTCCCAAATCTCCTACAGAAATAAGTGATGATTCAAAATGGCTGAACACAGAGAACTTAGAACTAGTAATGATTGATTTTGGTTTGTCATTCATAGATACAAGCACAGAAGATAAAGGAGTGGATTTATATGTACTTGAAAGAGCATTAATAAGCACTCATAATGATGTCCCTGATTTATTTAGTAAAATACTGGAAGCATACCAGAAGTTTAGCAAGAATAATGTCAAAGAGATATTGAGTAAGTTTGAAGAAGTGAGAGCAAGGGGACGGAAAAGAACTATGGTGGGATAGAAAAAAAACACTTTGTTGTTGTATTGTTAAATTATATTTAATAAATACATATCATTCATGTATAATTACTTTCTTTTTTAAATCCTAATGAGTATTTTCAGGATAGGTTTTATCTTTTTACATGATAAATGAAAAATAAAGAATTCTTCGTATTTAGCAAGCAAGCTATTTTAACATAAGTAATTATAGTAGGTACTTTCCTATAAAATAAAAAAGTACTGAGCTCTGTATCAGCCTATTAACCAGGTTAATACGAAGAATTCTTTATTTTTCATTTATCATGTAAAAAGATAAAGACATGCATCTTTTAGTAAAATTAACATCGCCTTTCGCAATAACCTAAAGAGTGCCTGGGTAAGTAAAGCTAGAAACACATTTCGCTGGCGCAGCGCAGCGCAGCGCAGCGCAGCGTCGACCCGGGTGTGCACACTTTACTAGCGTGGCGCAGCGTTTCCAGACGAAATTTTTGATCAGTGTCAATCGAGTCGTTGCCGAGCTTACATCTGCATTATGTTTTCTTCTAATTTTGAAAACAATTTCTGTTCTTACTTGAACATATTAAATCCAAAAAAAAATATGTTGATGATTACGATGATAAGATGATGATGAATGAATACGAGATGCAATTTATATCTATACTAATACTATAAAAACACTTTGTTTGTTTGTAATAGATAAACTCAAAAAATACTGAACCGATTTTAGAAGTATTTAGTGTATTAGTATTTTTGTTATAAAATTAAAAAGTAAAGTGTACTAAAAACAATTTAATACTGTTTTAACAGTATAATTAACAACCCTACATGATAATAAATTGGTGACTCTTCTAAACAAAAAAAATATTTTTTAAATTGGCCCATTATTGACGGAGAAATCGGAGAACATAAGTAGTAAAAAGCAAAATGCAGAGCTCCGCTTCGCAGTCCGCTACCGAGCCATCTGCATAGAATAAATATATATACTCACAAGGAGGCCATCTGAACTACAATAATTTGTGGCCATCTGACGATACAATGCTAGAAAGTGGTGGGGGGTCTGGCTGGCGCAATCGGAGCCGGGCGGAAACGCTGCGCTGCGCCAGGGATTGTGGCCAGGGAAATGTGTTTCTAGCCATACTAAATGTATGAAAGCGATCGCGCTGCGCTACGCTGCGCCAGCGACATGTGTTTCTAGCTTTAGGGTGTGTCCACCACAGATCACTATTTAAGTAGCAAGCTACTGTCCACGCGGTGCGTTGCGGCGTGGTTGCGCCTGGTTGCGGCCGGCGCGGCCCGGTGCCGGTGCGGCGAGATCTCGCCGCGTTGATTGACCGACACGCGGTCGTGTCGTGTCACTAAAGTCACCAATCAACACGGCGAGATTTCGCCCGCGTCCTCCTTGTGAGTATATTTATTCTATGCCCGCATCCCGCATCGCTCGGTCGTCGCAATGCACCGTGTGGACAGGCCCTTAAAGCCCCCAGTACAAGTTGGCCGACCATGGTCGGCGACCATGACCAATACATCGTACATTGACACTTTTGAACGAACAAGTTTAAAAAGGTTCTTTCAAAAGTGTCAATGTACGATGTATTGGTCATGGTCGCCGACCATGATCGGCCATCGTGTACTGGGGGCATAAAATATCTAATCACTCATGATGTTTTATTCCAAAGATGTGTGAGCATATATTTGTCGTATCGGTGGTAGGTACAATATCCATGTATCCATGAAGCTTGACTTAATACTGAGGTAACCAGGGGGGCTACCACGTAACTTTATGGATATGAACTTCATACGTTTTTGGGAACTTAAAATCAATTTTATTAAAAAAATTGCCGCTATCAGTTCTTTGTTTTGTGACGTCAGGTATAACGATAAATACTCAAAGAACGATAACTACTTAGCTAGCAACGTTCAACAGAACAAAGCAGCAAAAATCTATCAGAATATGGAATTCAAATGACAGTTGAAGCCCATACCCATATCCAGATTTCTTAGCCGGTAGCCCCCCTGTATTAAGTCGAGCTTCATGGTGGTATTGGTAAGGTTTTTGGCGCCATTTTGGCGGGTTAGGTTAAGTGGATATTTTAATTGATCGCAATTTGTTTCATAGTGGACTTTGTGACTCAAGAATTCAAGATAGGTGTGGTTTTGTGCCCTAAGTGTCTACACAACTGGACGATGTGTGGAATGATTAAAATATGCGCTATCTCGGTAACGTGATGCCGAGTGTTTTATTCAAAGATTCAAAGATTCAAATTTGTTTATTCAATTTAGATTGTTATTTACAATACTTGTGAACGTCATAGAAGCTACGCCATCGGTTCGCAAACCCTACAGCGGGAGGCCTTGGAGAAGAACCGGCAAGAAACTCCAAGGGTTGTTTTTTTTCTCCCTGTTTTATTTCATACAGAGTCGTCAAATTGAAAAATGACCTTAACATGGTATGACTAAGGTCAGTTTCCATCACAATTACACAATGGGTTATGATAAATACAGTTAAGTATAGGCGAACTAATGATCATAGCGGTGAACAATTTTCAATTAAGTACTTAGGAACTCTACTTAAAGCTTTAATATTAGTTAAAAACAAAAGACAATTCTACTATATACTGCAAGTTGCGCCATACATGTTTCAAATGTAATTTTTAATAAAATGAATGAAAACAAAAGAAAACACATTTTAAAGCAAGCAGATAAGAGCAGACCCATTCCCACTGGCAGCACCCGTTCACGAGCATGACGCATGAACCAGCCATCGCTTCGCTCAACCATATTTTAGGGAACGTAACGACCCGCCTCACACGCCACCACCGTAGAAATGTTTTAGTGAGCATGACATACTCAAACTGCCTACCTTAAATGACCGAATTAAAAGCTTAACTAATATAAACGCTAATAATATAAAATATAGGACACGACTCACAATATCATACTAGGAACATTCGTTACGAGTGTTACGACCAAGGTGTTTTGTCGTTCAAATAATCATTTACAGTGTAATAGCCTTTTTTGAGGAGGCCACTCTTTATATGATTCTTAAACTCTAGATATGGTAAATCCAAGATATCACTTGGGATTTTGTTATATATGTGTATACCTTGACCAACGAAAGATCCGTGCACCTTTTCTAAACGGTACCGAGGCATTACGAGCTTGTTTCTATTTCTAGTATTACGATTGTGTAAATCACCATGTTTGGTATACAAGTTAATATTGCGACGTACAAAAAGAATGCAATTTAATATAAATTGAGATGCAGCTGTCAGTATACCTATTTCCTTGAACTTGTCTCTAAGCGAAGTTTTGGAGCCTAGTTTATAGATGGCCCTGATTGCTCGTTTTTGCAAGATGAATATAGCATTAATGCCAGCCGCTAATCCCCACAAAAGAATGCCATATGACATGATGCTATGGAAATAACTAAAGTATACAGTTCTAGCAGTATCAACATCTGTTAGCTGTCGTACTTTTCTAATAGCGTAGGAAGCAGAACTAAGCTTACCAGCTAATGTTGCGATATGCGCATGCAATTGAAGTTTCGAGTCTAAAGTTACACCCAGAAAGATCGTTGATTGTACTAAATCCAGTTTTTCGTTGTTGATTACAATTTCTACAGGTACCGTCTGTACATTTGGCAGAGAAAAAAGTACGCACTTTGTTTTCTTTGCATTAAGCTGCAAATTGTTAGAATTAAACCAACCGAGTACTTGTGACAGTGCTTTGTTTACATCGTCAAAATTGGTTTTGTTTCTGTCTATGTTAAATATTAAAGAAGTATCATATCAAACAACACAATATCACAGAAGTTTTTGGCAAATAAAGGCAAATCATTAATATAAACTAAAAATAGAAAAGGGCCTAAAATAGAGCCTTGAGGTACGCCTAGTTTAATCTGAGAGCCGTTTGATTTCACTCCATTAATGTCAACTGTCTGAGTTCTGGAACTGAGATACGACAGTATTAGTTTCTGGGCATTATTTTTTACACCGTAATGATTTAGCTTCAACAGCAGCGTCCGGTGATCAACACAATCAAAAGCCTTGGATAAGTCGCAAAATATTCCAAGAGTATTTTGCGACTTTTCCCAGGCATCAAACACATGCTTTAAAAGTGCAACCCCAGCATCCGTGGTTGACTGACCCTTCATAAATCCGAATTGTTTGCTATGCATGAGATTGTTTAATGAGAAATGAGACAATAATTGCTCTAGTATTATTTTTTTAAATATTTTGCTTAAGGCGGGTAATATTGATATTGGTCTATAATTGCTTGGGTCTTCTTTGTTTCCTGATTTAAATAAAGGTATGACTTTGCTAAATTTCATTAAATCAGGAAAAATTCCTTGAGCGATACACTGATTAAATATAATAGCAAGATAAGGGGCAATAGCATGAATAATGTTTTTAAGTACAGTAACAGATATGCCCCATAAATCAGTGGTAGTTTTCATTTTAAGTAAATTAAATGTTTTGATTATATCGCTAGAATTAATTTCTTTAAAATTAAATAATGAACTACACTCAGATACATGTTTTTCAAGAACCGAGACAGCAGAAGCTGGTGAAGAATTCAAATTAGAGGTGGTAACTAATGGTATATTAACAAAAAAGTTATCAAAAATATTAGCAATTTCTGTTTCAGAGTTTATTCTTGCGTTATTAATGTTAAGCGCTAGACTGTTGTCATGTTGTTTACCTTTTCCGGTTTCACGCTTAATAATATCCCAAGTTGTTTTGATTTTATTATTTGACTTTTTAATTTTATCCTTTAAAAAGATTGACTTTGCTTTAGAACATGCTTTTTTGAAAATCTTAGAATATTGTTTTACATGTTCTACGAAATGAGGGCTGTGATTAGTTTCTCTTAATTTATATAGTTCATACAGCCTGTTTCTACTTTTATAAATACCTGTCGTAGCCCATTCGCAAAACTTTAACTTCTGGGTGCATTTAATCGTTTTAGACTTAAAGATATTATTGAACTCATTCGTTACTAATTTAAAAAGGGTTCCATAAAGCGCATTAGGATCATCATGCACATATGGCATCATAGAAACTTTATCAGCTACATTATTTTCAAAATTACGTAGTCGCGTTTTTGTAACGGGCCTGCATTGTATACTTTTAGGTGCATCAACAATATCTAATTCATAGGATACCTTTAATCCGTAGTGGTCGGATGTAATATTTTTAACGACTAGTTTGTTAGTCGGATCAGACTCCGAAAAAACATTATCTATGCAAGTGGCTGAATGAGATGTTACCCTTGTGGGCTCCAAGAACTGATTAATTAAATTAAAAGAATTGAACAAAGTTAATATTCGTGTAGTCAATGCACAGCTTTCAAGAATATTAACATTAAAATCGCCACATACTGCTACTGGTTTATTTTTTAACTTTAACTTATTCAACACATCCTCCATCATCGATTCAAATGATTCAAAATTACCTTTAGGTGGTCGGTATACACATACAATGACTAAGCTTTTTAATTCTACACATGACAGCTCGACATGACGTTCTATAGAAAGGTTTACAATATCCTTTCTTTCTCTGTAGCTTATATTATTTTTTACGAAAATTAGAGAGCCGCCACGCGTTGTAGTCTTCCTAGATAATAAATTTGCTAACTGAAAATTATTCACACTACATGACAAATCACAATGATTCAGCCAGTGCTCAGTTATACAAATGACATGAATGTCATTACATTTTGCAAATAATTCTAATTCTAAAACTTTGCCAGACAGGCCCTGAATGTTTTGACATAATACGTTAAGGCAAGAGGGCTTGGCTGTTGTCTTATGTTTTAGTTTAAAGCCGATTTAGAGACGTTTTCACTTTGTAAAGAAGTGTTTATATTATTTAAATTAACTAAATTATTATTAGTAGGTAAGCTACTAAAATCAGAGTCAAAAGACTTTGGCTTGCCACCTTGAAAGGTGTCTTGTAAATTAAAAGCTAACAATTTAGCTATTTTTGTCCTAAACCTATTTGCAAGATACATAGTATCCGATGTCAAAATAAAATTATTAATAAAATTATTAATATCAAAATATAAAACCTTGTCGCTATGACAATTTATCATGTTGAACAAATATGAGTTTAACTCATATATATGCTGATTCTGCTCCCTAGTTAGGTTTTTCGTGTAAGGAAACGAGCTAATTACTAATTTACAGCCGGTTTCAGACTGTAGTTTCAATAAAAAGTTAATATTGATCAAGATTTCACGTTTCCTAACTTGGGAGCTGTCGCCACATAGAATAATTATGTTGGTCAAACTATCTATATCATACAAAGATATTGTAGTGGCGACTACCTCAGCAAGAATTACCGAGAAGACCAACTCGACATACTTGACGCCAAATACTCCAAAAAGCATTGGAATGTAACACACCTACATTCTAAAGAAATCTAATAAGAAACTATAATAACATACATAATACTCAAGAATTGGCAGTATGGCTTTATGTCTTCGCCTGTCCAAAAGGATGAACTTTTTTACTGTACGTATCGGTTGTGGTATCGGTATCTCTGAGTAGAGTGCTCGTCAAATAAGTCTGCGCGCGGTAAAAATCGAATACTTATCTTTTCTATAACATTAGAACAAAAAAATGCACTGTAACTAGCGCCAAAAACGCGCCAGGCACGTGCAGAGTTATCTGAAGCCCCCAGTACAGGTTGGCCGACCATGGTCGGCGACCATGACCAATACATCGTACATTGACACTTTTAAACGAACAAGTTTAAAAAGGTTCTTTCAAAAGTGTCAATGTACGATGTATTGGTCATGGTCGCCGACCATGGTCGGCCATCCTGTACTGGGGGCTTGACACACACTCTACGATCGGTATCAAACATCTTTGTTGTCAACAATGTCACAGCACAGATAAGAATGTCACTGTCAGTGTCAGACTAGGGATGTGACTTCCATATAAAAAAATTGATTTTTTAATAATCGATTATTTCTACTCAGAAAAAAATCAATTTAAAAAAAATCGATTATTTTGTATTGAAATAATCGATTTTAATGTAAAAATCGATTTTTTATGGCACTTAAAAAAAACCGTTGAAAAGTTAAATTTAATCCGAAGAAAAACTTAAAATTAGGAACATATGAGGGTAAATCTTAACATGAGGCTTTTTGTTATAATTTAGGTTGATTTTATAAAAAAAAATATCAAGTTTTTTTTTAATTTAGTATGGGCTTGCTCTTGGCTTCATACTGAACCTTAGGGTTGAGAAGAAGCCTATGATGGGGCGAGCTTACCCAGAAGCAGCCTATTCATTCTAGCTTTAAAAATAACAGGGTTGTAGTCATTCGGGAAAACCGAATATACTTGTTTCAAATTTTTATGTCACCGAAATGTGACAGTCAGCGGCCCTGTCAGTTATACCGCAACTGAGCCGGCGCGCAGACCAGTTCTTACCCCGGCGGCGCGGCGGTTAATCCGTGTTGGTGAGAGGTCACGCGCACACGTCGCGCTATGTGTGCGTGTACCAACAGCGGGCCGTAGCAGCTTGGATTCTGATGGAGTATTTACTCACGTGCCTACGTCATTAAACAAAGAACTGATAGCGGCTATTTTTGTTATAAAATTGTAAAAAACGTATGAAGTTTATATCCTTAGAGTTACGCGGAAGCCCCCACAGGTTAGCAGACCAAGGGGGCTACCGGCTAAGAAATCTGGATATGGGTATGGGCTTTAACTGTCATTTGAATTCCTTATCTTGATAGATTTTTGCTGCTTTGTTCTTTTGAACTTTGCTAGCAAGTTATCGTTATACCCGACGTCAGAAGACAAGGAACTGATAGCGGCTATTTTCTTTATAAAATTGACTTAAAGTTCCCAAAAATGTATGAAGTTCATACCCATAAAGTTACGCGGTAGCCCCCCAAATCGGGGTGGTTGGATCGAAACGTGTGTACCGGCCATTAATGCCCACCTACGGGTGGTATTCAACTTATCAAAGATATCCGCCCAATATACATTTGATCAAAGAAATTGGACAACTTTGACGTCCAATTTCATATATTCGACGTCCAATTTCTTTGATCAAATGTATATTGGACAAAGATCCCTGATAAGTGGAATACCACCTTACGCTACGCTACGGACGGCCCGAGATGGTACTTGTTAAACGTGATAGATGGCGGCGCGGCATGGCGCTGAAAAAAAATCGTTTTTTGTTGTTGGAAATAAGAAAATAAATAATCAATTTTTTAATAATCGATTATTCATATTTAAAAAATCGATTATTAAAAATCGATTTTTAAAGAATAATAATCGATTTTTTTAATAATCGATTATTTTTTCACAACCTGTCAGTCAGTCAATTGTCAAAAACAGATTGCGCTTGTTTATAACCTAAAATATTGTAAAGTTATTCTGAAACAAATTAAAAATGAAGTGTTTCAGCGGCTCGTTACACAAATTCATATTATTTACTAATCACAATAAGCTCCTCCCGTTGTCAAGTAAGAACTCATATCCTATGAATATTTTTTTTGAAAAATACAAAATGTACTGAAAATATTTCTAAACAAATCCTTCTTTTTCAGGATTCCTAAGTACAAAAGAAGCTATAGAGCGTCGAAATCATTTATTTACATTAGAGAAGAAAAGGCAACATGAAATGGTTGGCAGGGTTGAGAAAATTGAAGTTAGATACAAAGGAGTCCCCAAAGATTGTACTTTAGTTATGAATAAGGGAATATCTACACCTTACGACTGTGCAAGACGTGAGTATATTGTTCAGTAATATAAACTCCATTGCAGGAAAAATGGGCAAGTGTTTTATTTTCGTACCTACATACATTTTGGAAAGACAGTATCTGGAAGTCCGTTGACTAACTTTCATAGTCCGTTCAATACAATGTAATTGACTTCATGTAGTAAACTAAAACTCATAAAATCCTAAGTTATCTATCACTCAACATTATGTGTCATAATATTTAAATAATAATTAAGTGTTTTATGAAAACCAAAAATCTAGAGCTGCTTGCATTTTATCCTCAATTTTATGATTTTATTACAGATCTGTCCCAGTGGCACGTAGAAGGCAGTGCATTAGCCCTGCTGGATGGTACTGTATACTGGGACATGCACAGACCTCTCACAGAAAACTGTACTTTAGAAGTAAGTTAATATTTGTTAACTAATTTTATTGTATCTAGATAAATTGTATCTATAGAGTTCCTGTTTTTGACCTGGTTGACGGTGGTATTCCACTTATCAAATATCTTTGTCCAATATGCATTTGTACAAAGGAATTATCAATGAAACCATTCATGAATTCGTCCTACTCCAATTTCTTTGATCCAATATTTGATAAGTGGAATGCCACCCTTATGTATGGTAAATTGTAGCACAATATATTGCTTACATGTGATGTGATAGCCTTTTATTGAGGAAGGTAATAATAGGCTATTTCATTGCATGATATGCATATTCCTTGCAAGTTTATGAATACCTAAGTCATAAGTTTGAAAGTCCAAAAAAGGTTTGGGAAGCGCTGCACTGATGTCTTTTCTCTAATATGATTTTAACACTACAAAATTATTGTATAGAATTGTATAAGTAACTAGCTGACCCAGCGCGACTTCGTTCCCGTGGCCCTACCCCCTACTCCACCCTACCCTACCCGTACTCTACCCCTACCCTATTCTACCCCTACCCTACCCCTACCCTACCCCTACCCTACCCCTACCCTACCCCTACCCTACCCCTACCCTACCCCTACCCTACCCCTACCCTACCCCTACCCTACCCCTACCCTACCCCTACCCTACCCTACCCCTTCCCTACCCTACCCCTACCCTACCCCTACCCTACCCTACCCCTACCCCTACCCCTACCCCTACCCCTACCCCTACCCTACCCCTACCCTACCCTACCTATACCCTACCCTACTTCTACTCTACCCCCACTTACCCCCTCCTCCCCTATTTTCTCACCGTATGAACCTTCCTTGGACTTCCACGAACATTTCAAGACCAAAATTAGCCAAATCGGTCCAGCCGTTCACGCGTGATGTCGTGACCAAGGGAAATAGGGATTCATTTTTATATATATAGATATGTGATCCCAATTTCCATTCTCCTTTCTTTTGTAAATAACATAAACTCTTTAGTGGTAGGAATCTTTTATCCATCAAAATCACTTAATTATTCAGTAACAGTATTTTATTTTTTGTCTATTTTAGTGATGTCTTAGGCGCCCGTGCACCAACAGCAATGGTTGGTTACATTAACCATTTGTTTGTTGGATGGTTGGTTAACCGATCATGTGTAAGCACTAATTTTATTGGGCCGTTAACGTAACCAACTCTTACTTGCCAGTTAACTTTAATTGACAATTAAATCTCTTTCTGTCTCTTTTTTATGACCAGCCGGCCTAGCACGAGCAGCTTTTATTGGCCGATATGATATGGTACGGCAAGTTGTCTTGCTTACCCCACTAAGTTGTAAGCAAGACGGCATGCCGTACCATATCATATCGCGTGACAAAAGCCGCTCATGCTAGGCCGGCTGTATTGGATAAAGTAGGAACGATAATTTAATGCTAATTAAATTTAACTGGTGTCTCTGAGTGTGGCAGTTAGTGAACAGGGTCGTTAGTTCTGTATTATTATTTTCTAATTACTTTTTTTACCATTGCAGCTTCAGAACTTTACCGTGCCAGAGCCGCAACAGGTCAACAAGGCGTTCTGGCGCACTTGCTCATTTCTTCTCGGCGCATGCACCACTGTAGCGTTCAAAGACACCGTGCCTGTCAAACTGCACAGCTTCCCTGGTCCTGACAGTACGTTATAATTTATTGTTTTCTTAAGGCTAACATTGGTCCACTAGCCGGCAGTTAGAGATAAGATAGCCAGTTCCTCAGTAATTGAGGATTTCGGGAGTATTGCAGTTTCCACCTTCGGCCTTATCACCACTTAACATCAGGTGTGATGAAGGCTAAGTGCTACCCCATTGTGAAAAAAAAAACTAGCGCCGCCGATTCATTTGTTTTTAATAAACGTAAACCAGATCTATATTTAAATAAGTTTTTTTGGAAAAACTTCGTTTTAATGACAAGCTTTTTTGTTGACTGTACTTTAATATTGTATTGTCAACCAAACCAAACCTGTATGCAAAGTTTCAGCTCAATCAAACACTGGGAAGTTGATCAAATTTAGCTTGCAAGATTCGTCCCCCACTAACTAACTAACTTACTAACATGGCAAGTTAAATAAAAGCTAATCAAAAATGAATCAACCATGGCCTCTTAAATGGCCTCTAATATTTTTTTAATAACTCTTTAACAGTTTTCATCCTTTGTGTAAGCTTTAAAATCCATGGCCACTTTTGGTTTACATGGATTTTAAAACTAGTACTTACAAAGCATGAAAACTATTAAATAGTTATTAAAAAGATATTAGAGACAATTTAAGAGGGCATGGTTGTTTCCTTTCTTTTAATATTAACTTGGTTTACGAGTAATAAAAATAAATGACTTGGCTAGTGGACCGATGTTAGCGCCATAACTAAACTTGATGAAACTTAAACTGTTATTTTGGCTTACTTCAATGTTGGTATTTAGCAGGCGTCTGTCACTCGATGTACTTGCGCGCAACTCTCGCCAGCACCGCCGGCGGTGCAAATTCATAGAAATGAGGTCCGCAATAGAGCTAGAATATATGCAATAGAAAGAGATGCAACGAGTGGCCGTTCGTAATTTGCGCCGTACAAGCTGAATTCCACTTTATTGCGTTATAGTTAGAGTTGCTATTTATTTAAATGGCTTAGCGGGGTGCAGTATCTGTTACGTAGTAACTATTTAGTAATCTGTGTCTCTAATAAAAACAAGAACAATACCAACAAGAACTTGAAACGGCTTTTCTTCATTGCCACATATATTACACTAGCGGATCCTCGCGGTTTTACCCGCGTGGTACCAGTTCCCGTGGGAATATCGGGCTAAAATATAGCTTTCTAATGGTCAAAGAATTTTCTAAATCGGTCTAGTAGTTTCGGAGCCTATTCAATGCAAACAAACAATCAATCAAATCATTCCTCTTTATAATATTAGTACAGATAATAGACACGACACTTTGCTATGTGGTCTTTCTGTGATTCCCACAATGTGTCGCACCGTCCGTCGTGAGCGTAATTTCGCGATATGGCTTCTTTACAGTGACCACAACGCGTTATGAGTTGTTTTTCGCAGAATCAACGATTTCTTATTTAAGGGCCCCACACAGTATCAGTTCGCCTGCTGTCCTAGATCGGACAGACTGCCTGCCATTCAGGGGAGATACCGCGTAACTTTATGGGTATGAACTTCATACGTTTTTGGGAACTTTAAGTCAATTTTATAAAGAAAATAGCCGCTATCAGTTCCATGTTTTGTGACGTCGGGTATAACGATTACTAGCTAGCAACGTTCAACAGAACAAAGCAGCAAAAATCTATTAAAATAAGGAATTCAAATGACAGTTGAAGCCCATACCTATATCCATATTTCTTAGCCAGTAGCCCCCCAGTTTTTGTGTATAAAACTGTGAGTGTGTGGCTGATTGCGGCTAACTGACAGACAGTTGCCTGCAGATGGTCTGATAGTCTGTGAAGCCCTTTAAACCGTAACATACAAAAAATAAACATGTACTATCAGCAAAACCACCAGGTATACACCGTAAGGTTCATCAGCAGTTTTAGTATACTGCACTTAAGACTTTTTGCAATGGACTGCAATCTGGTAAATCTACCAATAGTGTCATAGACGGGCATTTCAACCAAACGAAACACAAATGATATTTTTTGGAATATTTTTTAAACAAAAGGTCATTTGAGTTGACCTGGGATCTAAAACTTTCAAAAGTAATAAAACAACAAAGATGGTTACAGTAGTGAGTGCCCAAAGCAACAAAATTTTAACAATGATACCTTTTGTAAAATCCTAAACAACGCTTGTCATTGAACCTTCAGCTTCGTTGGTAGTTGGCCAAGGAGCAGCCCTTGTCCATGCAAGCGAAAAAGTTAAGTGTATACCTGCCCCTGTAGACAAGTTTTTTTTCATCCACAACGGGGTAGCACTTAGCCTTCATCACACCTGATGTTAAGTGGTGATAAGGCTGAAGGTGGAAGCGCACTACTCTCGGAATCCTCAATTACTGAGGAACTGGCTATCTTATCTCTAACTGCCGGAACACAATTGGGTGTTTGACTGTTGTTGAAATGTAAATATTTAATTATGACATGCGAAAGTATAACATTATTGAATAACAAATATGAAATAAGAAATTCAATATGTATTATAACAAGCGAATTATGAGCTACTTAATTGTGACTCTAGCTATCTCTTTCTAAAACGAAATTTTCTATGGCGAGAGTATGGCGCTATGGAAATGTGACGTCACGTTTCTATAGCGCTCTCCTTGTCTAATTAGTAAGTTTGATGCTCTATATCGCTGAAAATATGCAAGATATTTGAAAATAAATGCCTATGTTGTGTTGCTATTAATTAAATGAACATTTAATGTCAATAAAAAAAAATCAGTTATATACTTACCCATTTATGCTGAAAACATCATTGTTATGGCGACAGACTTAGATAAGATGGTGGTAGCTAGCCAGACGGACTAAGAACAAGTCCTACCACCAACCAAACCGATTACAATAGGTTCCCCTACTGGGAATCGAACCCGGGACCTCTTGGTCTGAAATCGTGGTGTGAACCACTAGACCACAGAGGCGGTTAAAAACAAAACCTTTAAAGTAAAACATACAAAAAATTAAACATGTTCTTACCTTTTTACAGTCCGCAGTGGCTCCTTCATCTACGATGTGGACCTACCCTCATTGGAGGACTGGCAACCATCTCTACAGGAGCTGTACAGCCTCAGCGCCGAGTACGTCAAGTTCTGCCGCCAAGAGTTGCCTCTAGAACGGCTGGAGGTTGGCGAGGAGCTGGCCAAAGAAATGTTTGTGGACAACCCACATAAGGAGAAACAAGTGCCTAGTATTGCTAGAAATAATGGTAAGTGAACTACCATAGATATACATAGACTAGCGGATCCTCGCGGTTTTACCCGTGTGGTACCCGTTCCCGTGGGAATATCGAGATAAAATATAGCCTATGTCACTCGGGAAGACTGTAGCTTTCTAACGGTGAAAGAATTTTCGAAATCGGTCCAGTACTTTTTGAGTTTATTCGTTACATACAAAAATACAAATCTTTCCTCTTTATAATATTAAAGATAAAGATGATTTTATAATATTAGTATAGATAACGCAAGTATAGTACACGACCAAGCGTGTCGACTTTTTAACACCTACTGTAACGTTACAGTCGAAATTTAGTGACGGGAAAGGCAGGACCGATCGTTGTGGATATCCTTGGGGGAGGCCTATGCCCAGCAGTGGGCGTCGTTCGGCTGACATGATGATGATGATATCTTTGTGGCAGATAATCTATATCTATATATATAAAAATGAATCCCTATTTCCCTTGGTCACGACATCACGCGTGAACGGCTGGACCGATTTGGCTAATTTTGGTCTTGAAATGTTCGCGGAAGTCCAAGGAAGGATCTAGGGGTAGGATAGGGGTAGGGTAGGGTAGGGTTAGGGTAGGGGTAGGGGTAGGGGTAGGGTAGCGGTAGGGGTAGGGGTGGGTGTAGGGTAGGGTAGGGGTAGGGTAGGGTAGGGTTGGGTAGGGGTAGAGTAGGGGTAGGGGTAGGGTAGGGGTTAGGGTAGGGTAGGGATAGGGTAGGGGTAGAGTACGGGTAGGGTAGGGTGGAGTAGGGGGTAGGGCCACGGGAACGAAGTCGCGCTGGGTCAGCTAGTCTATATATATAAAAATGAACCCCTATTTCCCTTGGTCACGACATCACGCGTGAACGGCTGGACCGATTTGGCTAATTTTGGTCTTGAAATGTTCGTGGAAGTCCAAGGAAGGATACAGGGGTAGGGTAGGGGTAGGGGTAGGGTAGGGGTAGGGTAGGGTAGGGGTAGGGTAGGGTAGGGGTAGAGTACGGGTAGGGTAGGGTGGAGTAGGGGGTAGGGCCACGGGAACGAAGTCGCGCTGGGTCAGCTAGTACTTATATAAAAATGAATCCCTATTTCCCTTGGTCACGCCATTACGCGTGAACGGCTGGACCGATTTGGTTAATATTAATCTTGAAATGTTTGTGGAAGTCCAAGGAAGGATATAGGGGTAGGGTAGGGTAGGGTTGGGGTAGGGGTAGGGTAGGGGTAGAGTAGGGGTAGGGTAGGGTGGAGTAGGGGGTAGGGCCACGGGAACGAAGTCGCGCTGGGTCAGCTAGTACTTATATAAAAATGAAACCCGTTTTCCGTTGTCACGACATAACATGAAAACGGCTTGACCGATTTGGCTAATTTTGGTCTTGAAATGTTCGTGGAAGTCCTAGGAAGGATTTAGGGGTAGGGTAGGGGTAGGTAGGGGTAGCGTAGGGGTAGGGGTAGGGTAGGGTGGAGTAGGGGGTAGGGCCACGGGAACGAAGTCGCGCTGGGTCAGCTAGTACTTATATAAAAATGAATCCCTATTTCCCTTGGTCACGACATCACGCGTGAACGGCTGGACCGATTTGGCTAATTTTGGTCTTGAAATGTTCGTGGAAGTCCAAGGAAGGATACAGGGGTAGGGTAGGGGTAGGGGTAGGGGTAGGGTAGGGGTAGGGTAGGGTAGGGGTAGGGTAGGGTAGGGGTAGAGTACGGGTAGGGTAGGGTGGAGTAGGGGGTAGGGCCACGGGAACGAAGTCGCGCTGGGTCAGCTAGTACTTATATAAAAATGAATCCCTATTTCCCTTGGTCACGCCATTACGCGTGAACGGCTGGACCGATTTGGCTAATATTAATCTTGAAATGTTTGTGGAAGTCCAAGGAAGGATATAGGGGTAGGGTAGGGTAGGGTTGGGGTAGGGGTAGGGTAGGGGTAGAGTAGGGGTAGGGTAGGGTGGAGTAGGGGGTAGGGCCACGGGAACGAAGTCGCGCTGGGTCAGCTAGTACTTATATAAAAATGAAACCCGTTTTCCGTTGTCACGACATAACATGAAAACGGCTTGACCGATTTGGCTAATTTTGGTCTTGAAATGTTCGTGGAAGTCCTAGGAAGGATTTAGGGGTAGGGTAGGGGTAGGTAGGGGTAGCGTAGGGGTAGGGGTAGGGTAGGGTGGAGTAGGGGGTAGGGCCACGGGAACGAAGTCGCGCTGGGTCAGCTAGTACTTATATAAAAATGAATCCCTATTTCCCTTGGTCACGACATCACGCGTGAACGGCTGGACCGATTTGGCTAATTTTGGTCTTGAAATGTTCGTGGAAGTCCAAGGATGGTTTTAACGGTGAGAAAATAGGGGAAGGAGAGGTAAGTAGGGGTAGAGTAGAAGTAGGGTAGGGTAAAGGTAGGATAGGGTAGGGCTAGAGTACGGGTAGGGTAGGTTGGAGTAGGGGGTAGGGCCACGGGAACGAAGTTGCGCTGGGTCAGCTAGTATATTAATAATTTTGTCTTTATTTTCAGGTAAAGTGACTCTGTACAGGGTCGGGACGCACGTGGACATCTCCAAAGGCCCTATGATCAGTAACACTGGGCAAGTTGGCAAAGTCACCATCGCTTCAGTACACAAATTAATAGGTAAGTGAACATTTAATCAAATCAATACATTGTTTGGAAATTTTCGCAGTAAAAGGAGTGAAACTCCCTCCCTGCCTCTGTATTCCCGAGTAGGTACTTATAACCCGACCACCTTCAAAGCAAGGGTTAATGAATAGGCACCTTCTGGGTTAGCTAGCTCGCTCTATCGTGGATCCTGTCTTAGCCCCTGGGCTTGATTGGGATCAAGAGCAAACCCATGGCTTGATTGGGATCAAGAGCAAACCCATTATAAGAAAAAAAAAGTATAAACAAAACACTTTCACGGATTTTTTCACGCAATTTATTCAACAACTTGGTTAAATTTTAGTTGTTTTTTTGAGATTTTTTGGTTTATCCGACGTTTCGGCACCTTTCCAGGGGCCGTGGTCACGGAAAACTACCCACTATTTTTTGATTTTAATAAAAGAATATACCCACTCTAATTGTCTTTGTTTTTCGTTCGGAAACAGGATACGGTTAGGTATTGATTATTTTAACATTATATTTAATTATAACAAAATAATTTTAATATTGTATTGTCATCCAAACCAAACCTGTATGCAAAGTTTCAGCTCAATCGGACACTGGGAAGTGGGTCAAATTTAGCTTGCAAGATTTGTCGCCCACTAACACACACGTTGCAGAAAGCTTAATTAAAGTTAATACTTCATTGAATCTATTGCTGTCACTGTTTCGTTGTCAAGAAAATAAGTGACAGCAATAGATTTGATGAAGCATTAACTTTACTTTTACCATTTTGTCTAGCAACGACATATTTTTTTGTAAATGCGTTGCTTCTGTTAAAGCTGATGAGATTTTTTTCGTCTGTTTTTCTTGTCAGTTAAAAGATGTCCATAACAGGTGGTAGGTAAAAAAATGTTGGACGATTCATAAGCATTCATCATCATCATCATGTCAGCCGAACGACGCCCTCTGCTGGGCATAGGCCTCCCCCAAGGATCTCCACAACGATCGGTCCTGCGCTGCCCACATCATTAATTAATTAATTAATTTTATTTAATCTATATGAATAAAAATGTATGACTATGACTTTAATGGAGCTTTCTGCAACTGAAGGGTACAGGGGCAAAACAAGAAATGACACAAACAGGTTTTTTGTTTTGTATTTTTTTTTTTTTTTTTGTCTTGCATAATTATTTTTTATTAATTTACTGATAGGAACCTAAGTTTACTGTACAAAGATCGGCTGTAAATACAAATAAACTTTTGACAAATTTTCACAAATATACTTACATTAAAATGTAAATTCCACAAAAATCTGTTTTGTGACATTCCTTGTTTTGCCCCTGTACCCTTCAACTGAACTGGGTGTAACAAACTAACTAGGCAAGTTAAATAAAAGCTTGTAAAATACAACTACAACAAGCCACGCTCGTTCCCAGGTCCGCCCGACAGCGACGTGAAGCAGCTGTACCGGTTCCAGGGCGTGGCGCTGCCCACTTCAGTCGTACTCAACCACTTTGCCTACTCCATACTCACAGACAGAGCTAAGAAATTGGTAAGAGCTATCTCAATGATCCACCACGGGGTTAAAGGCTGTCCATTAATCACGTGATGTTTTTAGCAACATTTTAGACCCCCCCATTGATACTTGGTGATTTTTCCCGGTCCGAAAATTGTTCGATATTTATGTAGCTACATACTTATAGTAGCAAGTAGGTATTACTTAATTCATAATTAATTAATTAATTAAGTAATAGGTATTACTATTACAGTATCAAACCGGTAGGCCTACGGCGTACCAACGTAACTTGCAAAATTTGCAAAAGCCAAGCAATACTAAAAATCGCGCAATTATTGCTCTAAAATCGCAAATTCGTACCATGAAGGTTTGTATTTGTATGTAGATTCAACTCGATTAGCAATTTTTAGAGCAATAATTGCGCGATTTTTGCTATCGCTTGGCTTTTGCAAGTTACGTGATAAACCTGCCTATTATTGAAAAATAAAATGTTTTATTTGCTCAATACAGTGTTCATTACATTGAGATGCAAGACAACATGTATTTAGATCTACGGTATTCTGCCTTAAATATTGTAGGCGTGCAATTATTGCGTCATATTTAATTTCATTTCATTAATGAGAGCTTGAAAAAACTATTTGTTTTTCAGAACCCAGCCCGGTCACCCATCCTACCGGTCGACCGCGACGAACCGAGCGAGTACAGCGACAGGAGTTCTGCAGCGGCCACAGCGTAAACTATTTAGTGATGGTGTAGATTTACTTTTAAGTTGTTAATATAGAAAGTATTTAAGAAATCAATGTTGTTTTATTGTTGGTATTTGATTGAATCTGGCGTCACCTTGGCGGAAGTCTCTACACATTGAGAAAAAAGAAATATATGCGCCCGCCCACCCGTAACAAAATTGCACATGCACACCTCGAAAGTATCCGTGCACAATACTTTACAGCTGCAGATAGCAAGACAGCGACACACCTTCACCGATTATACTACTCTACTAAAGCCATCTTCTATCTCGCTCGTTTCAGCGCAAGCAGCCTAGAAATAATAGCGAACCATGATCACAGAATAAATAATAGTGCTAAGGCACAGAAGACTCACTCTGCAAGCTCATTCAAATAAAAATAAATCTTTCTGCGTGGAAATAAAGTCCAATTCCGGTTGCTTTGTCATCGCTTGCCTGCTGTTAGAATAACCTAGAGTTCGCGCATGCAAGCAAAACTGTACCCAATATCTACGCGCGAGCGTTTCTATTTCTATGAATGTCTCAAACAGCTCGCTCGCTGGTTAGGGTTGCGAGCAACTTGCGAGTTCGGTTTTGTTGTTTCTTTAGTTATTTCCTTTATTTAGACACCCGTAAACACAACAGTATCTTATATACGGATTATAAGAACGTTTAGTAGTCATTGTTCGGTGCACAAAAATCACAGAAATGATCGATCGTTCTACGCGCGAACGTGGAGCGTACGAGCGAGAGCGGCATCCTTCTGCCATACGCCTGCCCGGCAGGCGCGCCGGCCGAACGTACCTAAACTGCGGAGTGACACCCCCCTGCCATGACTCTACACATTGAGATTTAAAATTATTTTTATGGATTCACAATGCAATTCTGTAAGTAGCTATAGGAAACATAGTGATAGTAAAAAAGCTTGCAGTTGCGGCTTGTGGTTTTTTACTATCACTATTTTTCCTATACTCTACACGTGTTTCGCCCAACCCGGGGCATCCTCAGGAGTTGTTAGATCGTGCGAAATCCAGCACCGAATGAGTATCGATAGATGAACTTTTCTCACAATTTTTCTTTGTTAGTTACTTGATAAATATTAATTTTAGTTCAGAATGCATTTGTTCGCGCGCACTTATCTGGCGCGCACTTTACGATATGCTTACCTTCCTGTCAGTCAAAATAGTCTTGAATGGGCGGTAGGAAAATGTTGACGATTCATAAGTACCTACATATCATTTATGATGTCTAAGTAAGAGTTTCGATTGAAGAATATATTATGCTTTTATAATGGTAAAAGTGCCAAACTGGAATAGTCTAAACTGTTTCTATGAGAAATAATAAAAAAAAACTGTTTTATAAGTTAATTGATTTAATAAATAAAATTATTTACATAATTATTCACGTCTTTTGCTTTTTAGGATCCGAAGGTCCTTCATCGCCGTCTTCATTCTGGAAAATAGCTTTTGGTTGCGTCTTTTTATAAGCCGGGGCGACCCAAAACGGATTCTCTTCAGCATCCTTAGCGTATTTCAAAATGGCCTCTCTAGGGTCTTGCTCATCATCAATTCTTTTACTAAGACCCAAGTTTCTGATGACAAAGGAACTTAGGGTGCTTCCAGATGCTGCTACTCTTCCACCCTGACCAGAGGTGATGGGTAAATCTGGCCTTCTAGACTTCAAAGGGTCTAAACGGTCTTTCTCCATCTTCTTCTTACTGGTTCTTAACTTCTCTTGTCTGAAGAGTGGTAACGCGTGAGGGGTTATAATCTGCTGTGAGCTCATCACTTCAACCGAATGCTTTTTCCTATGAGTTTTAACCACACACAACTTAGCACCACGCAAACTTCTTTTCTGATCATAGTAACACTTAACGACACCGTTCCCACACCCGATGAACATTTGATTCAATTTAGCGTGCCACACAGCTTTTATAACATGAGATTTAGCCACTTCCAACTCCGTTACTAATTCAAAAGTCTTTGTATTGTAGAACAGCAACTTTCCAACATCCTGGCCTCTATCTAGAGATATTCCGGTGAAAACCATACTGTCGTCTGGACTGAAAGAGCAATCCGTTTGCTCGTACCTTGAAAATAGGTTACTGAAAACATTGACTGGTTTTTTGAAGCTTCTCAAATCCCATAGTTTTAAAGTGTCATCGTTGCCTCTACTAGCCAGATAAGACCCTAAATAGGAGTACGCTATGCTGCATATTTCTGTCTGCTTCTGATGTGCGTCTCTCAGTACCGAGGAGGTGTTTACAAAGTTCTTCCTATGGTCCCACATTTGTATGGAACCGTCGAAGCAGCCGCAAGCGACGGTATTGCCGTCCCTTGAGAAGGCGCATGCGGTGGGGTTGGTTTTTAACCCTCCTTGCTGTCGTGGTTTGATGACTGCCTTGTGTTGTTTGGGGTTTTCTGTGAGCCAGAGACGGAGAGTACCGTCTTGGGCGCATGTCATGAACTCGTCGCGGACTTGAGGGTGCCAGCAACCGCTGTTCAGAGCTGCAGTGTGGCCTTTCGTTCTGGAATAGGAAGATTAGAATAATTAAATAAGTAAAAAAACCGTCTAACTTAAATATTATTTTAGTAGTAGTTAGGTTAATTCTTTGACATATAAAAAGTGCTCAAACACATGCAGTTGTCTGGTATAATCCAGTATGTAAACGATCGAAAGGCAAACCTTAAAACTGGTAGGTGTATAAAACGGGTATAATACAATGGCACCCTTTTTAAATACAATTTAATTTAGTTTTATTTTTCAATTTTAGTTATTGAAATTATTTACCTCTTTATCATCAGTCGGTTAATGATCTTAGTAACATCCTGTGATTAACAGTTTCTAATCATCTCTGATATTTTTGTCAAAATGCCATAGACAACGCGTTGTCTAAAACGAACATAAAACGAAAAACTTCTTTTACAGTACCCCTAGTCAATTGATTTAGAAGTGTTTTCACCTATTTTTCTTTGTTCAATGTGTTTTACTGTGTTCAGTTTAGTTTAGTTAAACCGTTTCACAAAATTATTTCGTTGCTTGAACTACCGCGATTAGACTCGTTTGTGTTTAGTGTGATTTGCTGTTTCAGAAAAGACTTGTTTAAATATTGAAAAAGCCTTTGGTTATGTAAGTTTAATTATTTTTTTCTTCCTAATAAAGTAAGGTGCAGTGTTTCTTTGACGACATATCGAACTACATCGCATTTAACATAATGAATTATTGACATTTAAGTTGTTGGAACTCGTCACACTACAACTTAAATCACTGTCGATGTCGAGACGTCACTGGTGAGAATGTAAACAAAGTTATACAGGGAGTTACATTTTGATTAACTTATTATTTATTTTAAACGCTGTCCATAAAAAGTTTCCAGATTTCAGTAAGTTCGGTACCAAATTCATCTTTCACGTCTTAACATTATCGGGTTTTATACTTTGCCTTGCGATCGTTTACATACTGTATACTACCCATAACAAGATAGGGCGCACCCCGTTTCTTTTTTTTCCACAACAGGTAGCACTTAGCCTTCATCACTCCTGATGATTAAGTAGTGATAAGGCTGAAGGTGGAAGTGCACTACTCCTCAATCACTGATGAACTTGCTATCTTATCTCCAACTGCCGGAACACAATAATGCTGAAAACATCATTGTTAAGGCGTCAGACTTAGATAAGATGGTGGTAGCAAGCCAGGCGGACTAAGAACAAGTCCTAACACCAACCAAACCAAATACAATATGTATGTACCCCCACTGGAAATCGTACCCGGGACGTCTTGGTCTGAAATCGGTGGTGTGCACCACTAGACCACAGAAGCGGTTTCTTTGCATTTATTTTAAAATTATAATTATTTAGTTACCTTGAATATTAGATATTGTTAAAATAGGGGTTCACATCATCAGCCATTTAATGTCCCTACTGCTGGGGCACTGGCCTTCCTTATGGATGGATAAGGAGAATGGGCCATGACCCACCACGCGGGCCCAGTGCGGATTGGTGGGTATTAACGACTGCAAGTGCAGCCGGGACCAACGGCTTAACGTGCCTTCCGAAGCACGGAGGAGCTCGAGATGAAAAGTTTTTGGTCACCCATCCCGTGACTGACCATTGCGAAAGTTGCTTAACCTCAACGATCGCAGGCCAAGCGCGCTATCCACTGCGCCACGGGCTCCTCTGACTTAAATAGGGGTTCAGAAAGAACAAATAGTGTTTAATGTTTGTGTTTAATTTTGGTTTTTGAAGTAATAATTTAATCAGTCAGCGTCAAATTGATTTAAGCGTCTAGAGTAGCCAAAAAGATCTGAAAAACATAAAACCAATTTGATCTAGGCAGTTCGAATCATCATATTGTTGTAAGCGCGCAAGGTGTTCAAAATATCTAGGCACTCATTGTTTCATAATAATATTTATTTATATGAGCAGTCAGAGTGTTCAAAATCATCTAAGCAAACAAAGCTCTCAAAATATTTGTGCAATATGGTGTTGTACATTATGCACAGATGTTTTGATTGCTTTGTTTGCTTAGATAAATTTGAACACTCCGACTGCTCATATACCTAAATATGAAACAATGAGTGCCTAGATATTTTGAACACCTTGCGCGCTTACAACAATATGATGATTCGAACTGCCTAGATCAAATTGGTTTTGTTTTTCAGATCTTTTTGGCTACTCTAGACGCTTATATCAATTTGACGCTGACTGTACTTTGCTGTGGCAACACTTTCGTCTTTAGTTTAACTTCCTGTTCCGGAACTCCATAGCCGACACGCGTCGCCTTTGTATCGCTTTCGTTTATTACATCGTTTTCCCGGTCAAGTTTATTAGAATCAGGCCGCCAAATTATCAATCAACCTCAATAGGGGCAGGGACCGTACTCTGAAACGCTAATCCGAAACTTCGGTTAGCCCCGCCCCTTTCACTCCATTCTGTCCCGACTAGAGAGTGAGAGGGACGGGTATACCGAAGTTTCGGGTTTTGCGTTTCAGAGTAGGCCCTCTGGATTCTAAATGACGACATAAGGTCGAAAACCAAATTAACAGACATATAATGCGACAAGCTTTTCTGTTCCGGTGATAAATCTTTGGAACTAAGACTGTTTTCATACGACAGTCCATTTTGACAGCTAATTTCGTATTGCAAGTGGCTCCTCTGTCACGACTGTCACTGGAACAGATAGGAGTGTGGGACTATACTCTCATTCAAGAATCGACCAATTAAAATGAAATGGACAGGGCCTCTGTTTAGAACAAAATTGGACAAGTGGAGCAAACAGGTGACCTGCTGGTATCCCAGAGATGGTAACGGGAAGAAAAGGTGGCAGATTAGAAGATGGGAAGATGAAATTCGCCAAACCCAAGGACCGTTCTGGACCAGGGTTGCTGTAGATAGAGCCCAGTGGTGACAAACGGAGAAGGCCTTTGCCAAAAGGCACACAGAAGTCAGAGATATACCTATTATAAACCATTTTTTATTATATGCAATATTTTTTTCTTTTCTGCTTTCTCTATCTGCAATCAGCCTCCCGGCTATAATCAGATTGGTTACTTTACTTATGACTAGCGGATCCTCGCGGTTTCACCCGCGTGGTACCTGTTACCGTGGGAATATCGGGATAAAATATAGCCTATGTCACTCGGGAAGAATGTAGCTTTATAGTGGTCAAAGAATTTTCTAAATTGGTCCAGTAGTTTCGGAGCCTATTCGATGCAAACAAATAATCAAATCTTTCCTCTTTATAATATTAGTATAGATAAATAATCATAAGCAATCTGTAACGCTCTTGAAAATAAAGGCTTTAAGTATAAGTATACAATAGAAGACGTTACCATCAAAGTACACATTTAACAACTTACTTGGCCATATCAGCAATGTACTGGTCACCCTTCACACACTCGAGCACCTCAAACCCGTCTCTATCCAGCACTTTAGCCTGAGCTGAACCGCTCACCACCAGAATGGAGTCACCAGTCGTGGAGTACTGGAGCGTTTTGATCGGGTGGTTCTCACAGGGTTGGAGGGTACGGAAGGAACGCATCGATGCGTCCATACCTGAAAATAATAATAATTTGCCCATCATAAACAAAGTAAAATGTAAGTTTTGTAATCACTAGCGTGGTGGTAATCAATAGCACCTAATCATTCACCAGGTCAGACTGCAAATAGCACTGTATTAGAAGGGTACAGGGGCAAAACAAGGAATGTCACAAAACAGGGGGCCAAGTCTGCTAACGTTAAGTCACAATCGTGTCTCAATCGTGTTTCAATTGTAGTTTAATTGTAGTGCTTTTTTACACACTAGATACAAGAATTATGACAATATGATGTGATGTAAATGTAGTGTGTGGTGTGACCATCAGTAGTATGGTGAAGAAAGTACACATTTCTTGTAACTAGTGTGTAAAAAAGCATTACAATTGAACTACAATTGAAAGACGATTGAGACACGATTGTGACTTAACGTTAGCAGAATTGGCCCCATACATACATACATACTACATAGTATAAAACAAAGTCGCTTTCTCTGTCCCTATGTCCCTTTGTATGCTTAAATCTTTGAAACTACGCAACGGATTTTGATGCGTTTTTTTAATAGATAGAGTGATTCAAGAGGAAGGTTTATATGTACTTTTTATCCCGATATTCCCACGGCAACGGGAACCACGCGGGTGAAACCGCGGGCGGCCGCTAGTTTGTTAACATTTGTCAAAAGTTTATTTGTATTTGCAGCTGATCTCTGTAAGGTAAACTTAAGTTCCTATCAGTAAATTAAAAAAAAAATATGTAAGACAAACTTCGATCAACAATAACACCTAGTAAGACAAAGTTATAATTTTTAACCGACTTCAAAAATTTAAAAGGAGGAGGTTATCTATTCGTCGCGTTTTTTTTTATATGTATGTACACCGATTACTCGAAGACGGCTGAACCGATTGAAATGATTCAAACGTTATAACATCAGGTTTTTTCCCAAGTTGTTCCCATTTTTTGTAATTTTGAAATCGGTTCAGTAGTTTTCAGGATTTCTTGAAAATACTGTCGTTTTCGTTACCACTTTATGTGAATCTATTACGTATCTTTAGGCATAACTCCTTTGTTTATAGACCGATTCAGATGATTCTTGTTTTGTTGGAATGGGGATACCTCAAGGTATTTTAACCGACTTCAAAAAAGGAGGTTATCAGTTTGATCACATACCTATTTACCAGAATACACGTAAATTTCCTGCATGATGCACTAAAAAGAGTGAAATAAAAATTATTTTTATAAAAAAATAAAACCGCCTCCAAAAAATGACATCAAAAAAGTAAGAAATAATCCCTTACCAAAATAACGTTAGTACTTTGAAGTCGGGCGGGTTTTAACAAAAACAACAAAATATTGTAGGTACTTATTCAAACATCAAAATGTTAATTACACAAAAACCTGTTTTAGTGAGATTCCTTGTTTTGCCCCTGTACCCTTCTTACAATATTATTTATATACTAGCCTTTCGCCCGCATGGACTACACGATGTCATCCCGCGGGAATGTGATATTTTTCTGAGATAAAAAGTAGCCTGTCACTCTCCAGCTCCCAAACTATCTCCATACCAAAAAAGACGTCGATCCGTTGTTCTGTTTAGACGTGAAAGACGGGCAAACAAACAAACAAACAAACTTACAAACACACTTTCAGCTTTATTATATTATATTACGCCGTATACAGAAAGAAAGCTGGAAGCCGATGCCGATCTACCGGCGCTTATAAGCGCTGGTCCATTCAGGTAACAGCTGCATAAAGCAAGATATTCATTTATTAATTATATAATATTCATTGATTAAAGCAGATACTCATTATTACAAAAGGGCCAGGGCGGCTACCGCGTAACTTTATGGATATGAACTTCATACGTTTTTGGGAACTTTAAGTCAATTTTATAAAGAAAATAGCTGCTATCAGTTCCTTGTTTTGTGACGTCGGGTATAAAGATAACTAGCTAGCAACGTTCAACAGAACAAAGCAGCAAAAATCTATCAGAATAAGGAATTCAAATGACAGTTGAAGCCCATACCTATATCCAGATTTCTTAGCCGGTAGCCCCCCTGGCCAGCGACCAGCGCGTGTCGGAACTTGTCTGCGACGTTCGGCGCTTATTCATAGAGACTGCCTCGCCGGTTACCTGCGCGGACCGGTTCCTATAAGCGCTGATAGGCTGCCAGCTTTCTTTCTGTATACGGCATTAGTATAGTATGGATTGACCATAATCATCTGGTTTAGTCGCATAATGCCCAATTCGCGAAATGACTACATAGTCGCAAATTACCAATTCGCGAAATAACTACTCTTTTTATTGTATGAAAACAGTATTTTTGTTATGAAATTTAGAAATAATGGTAAATAAAATGCAATTTAATGTTAACCGAATCATTTATTTCAAACATTTTTTACAAAATACAGTTGTATGAAACAATAAAAAAAAAGTCATTTCACGAATTGGTTATTATGAGAATTGGTCGTTTAGAGAATTGGACATTTCGAGAATTGGTCAATTTCCGACTATGTAGTCATTTCACGAATTGGGCATTATGCGACGAATCATCTTTCTGCCCCCCAATTCACAACAGTGCAGAAAGGAAATTACATAAGTTAAGACTATCCTGAAGTGAGTGACAAATCATACATTCCGCTGTCAAGAATGTTTAGGATGAACCATATAACATACAATTTAAATTATTATTACCTGCGAGATTGGAATGCAAAACATACGTTTTGGGGTTCCCGGGTTACAACTACTAGAGGACGAGAATTAAAGAAATGTGTAGATGCTTCCCAGTTGCAAGTACATTCTACTGAAGAGCCCACCTACTGGCCAACAGACCCCAAGAAAACACCTGACCTCCTGGATTACTTTGTAGCTAGAGGTATCTCGGAATTATACATAAAAGTGGAGTCTTGCTTCGATAGTTCTTCTGATCACACATCGGCAATATGCAACCTTAGTGCCTCAATTATATATCGAGAACCTCAAGAAACTCTCTACAACAGCCGAACTGACTGGGATGCTTTCAGAGCCTATATTAATGAAAATGTTAGTCTAGATATCGCTCTTAAAACCCCCGATGACGTTGAACATGCTGCACGCTATTTAACCAACTTGATTCAAACCGCTGCATGGCTGTCTACACCAGATATAAAATCAAATACGCTAGAGAAAAGCTACCCTGTGGACATAAAAAATCTAATATCTGAAAAAAGAAGGTTAAGGCGGCAATGGCATACCAGTAGAAATGTGCAAGATAAACGAGCTCTAAACAAAACGCAAAAGATTCTAAAAGAGATGCTCAAGGAAAGTGACAATTCAACACTCCAAACACAACTCAAACTGCTATCACCACACAGAAAAGAAGATTACTCACTGTGGAAGATGACGAAAAAACTCAAAAGACCTACGGAACATATGACACCTTTAAGACAGACTAGTGGTAATTGGGCTAGGAGTTCAGAGGACAAAGCAGAATTGTTTGCAAACTTTCTTGAAGAAGTATTTCAACCAAATGAATCCAACTAATTGCAAACAGAAGATGACGTTGATGCTGTCATCAACAGTGATCAACAGATGTCGCTGCCGCTAGAGCTGGTTAAACCTAAAGAAATATGGAAACAAATTGGACAGTTAAAATCTAAAAAGGCTCCCGGGTTTGATCTTATTACTGCAGAAGTTCTAAAGCAATTACCAAGAAAAGGAATTGTGTTAATAACAATAGTATTTAATTCAATGTTGCGATTGCAGTATTTTCCACTGGTCTGGAAAGTTTCTGTCGTCAATATGATTGCAAAACCGGGAAAACCTGCCACGGAAGTATCCTCTTATAGACCTATTAGTCTTCTTCCAGTTCTATCAAAGCTATTCGAGAAACTTTTGATAAAGCGCCTACAACCAATACTGGAAGACCAAAAGGTACTACCCGACCACCAATTCGGTTTCCGAGCACATCATGGTACAACAGAACAAATTCACCGAGTTGCCCACACTATCAGACAGGCAATGGAAAGAAAGGAGTATTGCTCTGCAGTGGTTCTCGATGTGCAGCAAGCATTCGACCGAGTGTGGCACAAAGGCCTGTTGTGTAAACTCAAGCTTTGCCTGCCAAATACAGCATACATGCTCCTAAAATCATACCTCGAGGACAGACTATTTCAAATAAGAGTGGAGGACAGTATATCTACTCTGAGAGAAATAAAAGCGGGAGTCCCTCAAGGCTCCGTGCTGGGACCTGTTCTTTATACGGTGTACACATCTGATTTGCCCACCTCAGATAATGTAGTAACAGCAACATATGCAGACGATACAGCCTTGCTTTCATGCAGTGCAGACCCTCACATAGCTTCAAATAACCTCCAAGAGCACTTGAACACTGTAGATGCCTGGTTGAAAAAATGGAGGATAAAAGCTAGCCACATAACTTTCACGATGAGGAAACAAGACTGTCCCCCTGTCTCACTTAATGGTACTACCTTACCCCATCAAACAACAATAAAGTACTTGGGAATGCATTTGGATAGACGACTAACTTGGAGAAACCACATAAAGGCCAAAAGGGACCAAGCCAACAGAAAACTGAAAGAAATGCATTGGCTCATCGGAAGACAATCTGCTCTCAGCTTACAAAATAAAGTTCTTGTTTACAAAACCATAATTAAACCTATATGGACTTATGGAATGGAACTCTGGGGTTCTGCAAGTCACTCCAATGTGGAAATACTTCAGCGTTTTCAAAACGCAGCTATTAAAACTCTTTGCAATGCTCCATGGTTCACAAAAAATATAGAGGTGCACGAATACCTACAGATTCGGTACATCAAAGATGATATAAGAGAATCATGTGTGAAGTACAAAAAACGACTCGATCATCATAAAAATCAACTCGCTACAGGCCTGCTTAACACCACCCACACAATTAAGCGACTTAAGAGAATGCCACTGGGCACCATTTAGCTGTGGCTTAAATGGTGGGACGACATGTCGTTGGATGTGTGATGTCCTAAAAATCATTAGCAAAGTAACCAATCTGATTATAGCCGGGAGTCTGATCGCAGATAGAGAAAGGAGACAAAAAAATAAATAAATAAATAAAAAATTATTACCTGCGAAGTCCCAAAAAGACACTTCATAGTCGACTGATCCTGTTGCCAATCTTGCACCGGATGGGTCAACCGAAAGTGCCACCACAGCTTTTGTGCCATGCTGCATTTGAACCTGAAATAGTAATTGATGGATAAAAAGATTGATGGATGTGAATGAAGCTAAAGAAATGTGCAAGGATCGTAGCATGTGGCAATCCATAGCCTTCTTCTTCTTCTACTTATCAGTACGGGCGGTTTCCGCAACTCGACGTCTATTGCACCTATTTTGCGTCCGGAGGGTGCGCGGCCAGATCACTCCAGCCAGCCCAGCTCAGCCAGGAACGCTCCAAGAGCTTTCACATTCGTGATCGCTTCCTGGACGCTGCCCGGCGAGCCGAGGTACCTCGCCCAGTGCGATCCATAGCCTCTGCCTACCCCCATGTGAAACCCGTGTGAAATGTATGTATTAGAGATCTTTTAACAAACAAATATGTTTAAGAGCCTCTTACAGATTTCTCTCAAAGTCACAGTCAGTCACAGTGAAATTGTACAAAGATTTGTAAATTATAGTTTTTTGATCCTAAATTAGTAGTTAGTTTTATACAGAAATGAGGAGCTTGTGAGGCAGTGTGGTTAGCGCGCTCAGCCTGCGATCGTCAGTCACGGGATGGGTGACCAAAAACTTTTCATCTCAAGCTCCTCCATGCTTTGGAAGGCACATTAAGCCATTGGTCCTGGCTGCATTTTCAGTCGTTCATACCCACCAATCTGCACTGGACCCGTGTGGTGGGTCATGCACGGACCATTTTCCTCATTCAACTATAAGGAAGGCCAGTGCCCCAGCAGTGGGGATATTAAATAGCTGATGATAATGATGATATAGACAGATTCCAAAACCTATACTATTAATTTTATTACCTCATGTGTGTTTGGTATTCTTTTCTCCAAAGTCAGTTCTTCATCGTCTGATCCACTCAACTCATCGTAGCTGTCTTCATTGTCTTCGCTCTTGGATTCTTTTGATTTGTTCACTTTACTGCCTCCCATCAACTCGGGAGGGATCGGAGGACCAATCACATCTTCTTCCTGATGACATAAAAGTTTTGACATTTATTTATTTTTTTACATATTTAGTACCTACTTACACACACCCACATAAAAGTAAAAATTGAAAAGAAAGCAAAAACATACTGTACAGTACCCCTAGTGTAAGTTTTTATGTCAAACAAACGCAAACTATTTCGAATGCGTATTAATGTCAATTTGTATGAAAACTATATAAGCGCGCTACTCGCCGCTAGAGGCGCTAATACAGTTTTCATACAAATTGACATTAATATGCATTCGAAATAGTTTGCGTTTGTTTGACATAAAAACTTACACTAGGGGTACTGGGCCATGCCTTATTTATATCAAAATTTCTACCAGCCAGTAAATTTAAATCAAGATTTTATAATTTACTGATGTACCTACTAAATATACAAACAAGTGACTATATTAAGCATTGAATGAATGTGACATTAGTATTAGAAAATTTTGACCAATTTTTGTTCTTGATTTATTTAAATAAGACTGTTTTTAAAATAGAATTGCTCTTTCTTATTATTCTTAGTTGAATTTTTAATTTGTATTAGATTTCTTTTGTTGAAATTGATTCACCTAACGTTAAATTTTTTCCACATCTTTACAACACAATATTTATGTTGGAAACTTATATAGTTACCACTTTAAGATCAAATGTAACCAGGCTTACCATTTAGAAACTCGAAAAGCCCTGACAAAAAGCCTGACATTTTTGTCACAAAATGCAACACTTAGTAACAGTGATAAAGTAACATAACATGGCTGGCAGGGCTGTTTTAAGAAGAGTGTTTTGGATGAATGGGGAGTTAATAAAGACGAAAGACTGATGTAACATTATCTTTGTTAGTTTTATTCCTCATATTCCATCTAAAGCAAAAAAATCCGGACAAAGCCCGGACAAATGTCTATAAGTCCAGACTAATCCGGATGTATGGTAACCCTAAACGTAACCATATTAAAGCAAATAAATGATTACTTACTTCCTCTTTACTTGGCGGTGGTACAGGTCCTATAACCTCTTCATCATCATCAATAGCCTCGGCAGCTTTGATTGATTCTTCCTCTTGCTTTTTTTTTGCAGCTTCTTGAGCAGCCTTCCTTGCTTCTTCAACCATAGCCTCTACATCGAAGTTCTTAGCCTTCTTCCCGAAGTTTTTAATACCCATTACTTGGTGTACATGTTGGCTCTCCAAATCGTCAGCTATTTCTTCAATTTCTTTGTGTTCTTGAATTGGTGTGCGGCCAAATGTACCGAAACCTTCTGACGATGACGACTGTGCGTCTGTTGATGCTTTTTCGAAATTAAGTGTGATTTTACCGAAAGATATTGGCTTTCTACTCATTTTGGACTGGTTTTTGGTTAGCTTGTAAGTTAGAACATGAATTAATTAGATTATGTATATTGCACTATTACTTACACTTCAAGCTTTATGGTTTAAACAGAAAGAACTCATTATCCACACACAATTATCACAAATTAAGTAAATAAAACCAATTTTTATTCATCCAAAAAATTCAATCAAAAGCACAAACTGTCAAACTGAAGCCCGTTTTGTTTGACACATGCCAAAGTCACGCCAAAGCATAGAATAATATATTATCCAAAGGATGGAGGGCCATCGCAAGAAACAGCTTGGGACCATATGTTGGGACCTATCAGAGGATTGAGCACAAATTATATAGACTAGTACAGATAGGAATCAAGCCTTATAGCGGCCGTTTGTTAGTGAATGACGGACCCCGATTAGAGTTTGACAACATAGTGCTGCCAGAACTATCGACACCCTTGATTCGTTATCGATAGTTGTGCAAATTATCGACGTTTGGTACAACCCTAGTAGTATATTATTTTATTTAAATTCTGCTCAAATAAAAACACATTTGATGAAAGAAGGCATTTATTACTTGAAATTATAATTTTATTAAATACAAAGTACATAAGTATAAGTTGAGATTTATACAAGACAAAGAATGAGAGTAATGAAATTACTTACTAAATTAACTAAGAAATATAAATACTTTATCAGCCACAAGAAAAATTAAACTGCTTGCAAATATTTATTACGCATAAATGCTAATGCTATTTTTCCTAGTAGTTTTATTTAGTATCTGCCATTTCATTATTTACTGTTAATATCACTTTCAATGCAAGACGCAATAACCTAGTTCTAATAGTTAAACATTTAATGCAGTAAGTAATCAATATAGCAACTAACAGCAGTAATTTGCACCATATTTCTGATTTGATAACTTATTACCGCAAGAATAGGCAGACAAGGGCATCTTCGCAGCACTCCACGAACCTCGTTGAGACTCAAGTTATCTGAAAAGATTAGATTTGGTTAGTATAGATTCTACATATTGTGACTATAATCTGCCATAACATTTTATAAACAAATATGTGGGAGGAAATAAAAGAAAAAGGAATAGATAAGCATAATTTTACAATTTATTAGTTTATACAACCAAATATACCATTTGTATAAGTATAAATACAATTTATATGTAGCAAAAGACACAAGAATAATTATTATGGGTAATAAACATTTACCATATTCATGTATCCAAAAATCCAAATGATATCCTTTTTACATATCAACATAAATTACGTAATCATTTATTAACACGGAATTCATATTATTGATTAAACAAAGCATAATAAAAATATAGTCATACCTGGCACTAAAGACAGTTCAGAGCACCGATGTGCTGTGTCCGACAGTTGGACAACTTCTGAGCCGTCGACACTGACGCTCGCCATTTTATAGCCGTGCGTAAACAAGCTCAGTGGTGTAGTGGGGAGCTGCACGTGTCACTGGTACTACGAGTCGTTTAGCGACTATTAATATCAATTAAATTACTTCTTTAAATTAATTGTAGTAAAATCCACAAATAAATCAAATAATCAAATAATTGTGATGTTTTAATTAATTAATCAAATTATAAATGTGCATTCTCCCACACGACCATCCTGACGAGCAGCCTTAATGGCTCGCGAATTAACAAAACAAAAATTATGGTAACATAATCATGTCTGAATCAAATCACATCTAATTCTAAAACTAATTACAACTAGTTATAGCAATCAGATCTCACATCGCAGAACCGTAAAGCCAATTCACATAGCTACTTATTATGATAAAATCATATTTCTGCAATTTTATATTAATTCTATTGATAGGTTTGATTTTGTTTTAGTAGTGGCCAAATCACATGACCGCAACGCTAAATCACATAACAACTGATAATAGTCAAATCACATGACCGATATGCTAAATCGCATAGCAACTAATAATGGTCAATTCACATGACCGATATGCTAAATCACATAGCAACTAATAATGGTCAAATCACATGACCGATATGCTAAATCACATAGCAACTAATAATGGTCAAATCACATGACCGATATGCTAAATCACATAGCAACTAATAATGGTCAAATCACATGACCGATATGCTAAATCACATAGCAACTAATAATGGTCAAATCACATGACCGATATGCTAAATCACATAGCAACTAATAATGGTCAAATCACATGACCAATATGCTAAATCACATAGTCATTTATAATGGTCAAATCACATGACCCACATGACACTTTTAACAACATACAAAGGCACATGTGTGTTGGCCAGACACCAGCGCGCATTGGATATTGATAAAAATGTAAACACATAATCACTCATCTGACTCCAATGAGTCGGTTAATTGGTGACCTACTTCAGGAGACATCAAACGTAAATGATCATGTGAAACATACAATTCATGACCCGTTTCATGTACTTGAATGGTGTATCTGTCGTTATCTTTTACATCTAGAACAACGCATGGACCTCGAAACTTACTGTCAAGTTTATTAATTGCTCGTGGATTTTGTTTGACCAATACTATATCACCAACTTTAAAGGGAACTATTTTGGCTTTAGTTTTATCGAACTGTTCTTTAAGGACTTGACCTCGTTCGTCCATCCTGCATTTTGCTTCAGAGCGACAAGTTTCAAGGTCCAGACGTTCTACGTCTTGTAGCAAGGCAGATATGGCTGGAGGTGACTGATTACAACCCATGAGAAGCTGGAAAGGTGTGTGTCCAGTACTTTTATTGAAAGTGCTATTTATGGCTAGCTGTACTTCACCAACTGCGTCTTTCCAACTTCTTTTCGAGGTATTTTCAACAACGGTAAAACAATTAGTCAGTACCTTCATCAAACGCTCGACCTGTCCGTTTGCACGACTGACACCACTAGCAATAAAATGTAGTTCTATCGACCACCGTTCACAAAAACTTTTTAATTCTTTACCGGTGTAACTAGCAGCTTGATCGCAAACGATTCGTTTTGGAGTTCCAAAATTATAAATTAATTCCTTGAGACTATTTACAGTAGCACTTGCTGTGAGATTATTAACCGGTTTAATAAAACAAAATTTTGTAAATGCGTCCACAAATACCACAGCGTACTGTTTACTAGGTTTACTGCCACTCAACTTACCAGTAGTATCCATATGCACCGTATGGAAAGGTATTGGCGGTTTATCGATGGGATGTAGCGATATCTGCCTAGAGCCTGACTGACTTTTGTTAATTTTACAAGTGAGACAAGAGTCAATGTATTTGCGAGTGCTTTTAACCATATTCGGAAACCAAAAGTTTTCTCGAATCTTTTCAATAGTCTTTTCCCAGCCAAAATGTTTTAATGAATCATGATAAATTTGAATAATGTGCCAACGATAGCTCTTGGGGACAAACAAGCATTTTTTAGTTTTCTTATCACTCGTATTGAAAATACGGTACAACAACCTATTTTTTATTTCATTACTCTTTAATAAATCTTTATCAATAGTGCCATTTTTAATAGAGTCAATTAAATTTTTGGTCTCCGAATCGTTACTTTGTTCAGCTTCAAGCCAGTCATTATAGTTAAGAACATTATTGATATCAAGATGCGCATAATTAGAGGGATTGCGACTTAAAAAATCAACATGTGGTATTCGTTCACCCTTGCGGTATTCGATCTCAAAATCAAAGGATTGTAAATATGCCCACCATCTATGAACCCGAGGTAATAATTCCTTTTTATGTCGAGAGGCCTTTAAGGAGTTGCAATCGGTAACTACCTTAAAAGGTCTACCTAGCACGTAATGGCGGAAATGTTTTATTGCCCTAACTACGGCCAATGTTTCCAATTCGTAGGAGTGGTAGCGACTCTCCGTTTCAGTGGTCCGCATACTGAAGTATTCGACGACTTTAAGTTCGTTTTTGTGTTTTAGAAAAAGGATTGCCCCGAGTCCAGCGGAACTAGCGTCTGTATGAAGTTCTATGGGTCTTGAGGGATCAAATAAAGTCAATATTGGCTCTGAAGCCAAATATTGAAGTATTTTGTCTCTAGAAGCTTCATGTTCCGACGTTCAGTTCCACTTGACGTTATTTCGCGTTAGATCGTATAGAGGTATCATTGTAGTTGAAAAATTTGGTATGAATTTCCGAAAATACCCGGCAAGGCCACAAAATTGGCGTGCTTGTTTCTGAGTTTTTGGTACAGGAGAGTTTAATAGTGCTCTAATTTTACCTGGGTTTGGTTTCACTTGGCCGTTAGATACAACTCGGCCTAAATATTCAATTTCGGTTTGAAGAAATTTACATTTTATAATATTAAGGGAAAATCCTGCGGTTTTTAATGAAATCAACACCTGTTTTAAATAATCGAGACCTAGTTCTGGAGTCTCTGAGTAAATAATTACATCATCGATGTATATGAGAACAAAGCTATCAATGTAAGGCTTAAGTGCTATACTAATGGCCCTTTGAAAAACCGGAGGAGCATTACAGAGACCAAAAGGCATTCTCAGAAACTCAAATTGGCCATCTGGCGTAACAAAAGCAGTTTTTTCAATTGAATCTGGTGCTACCGGGATCTGATGGAAACCAGAGGCCATATCCAAAACAGTGAAGTACTTGGCTTTCGAAAGTTTACTGATGTGATCATCAATCAAAGGGAGAGGAAAGTGATCGCGTATAGTATTCCGATTTAACTCTCTATAATCGACACATAACCTATCTGTACCGTCCTTTTTACGTACCAAGAGGATAGGACTCGCAAACGGAGAGTTACTGTCACGAATGATTTCGTTATCTTTCAGATCCTTGATAATTGCCCCAACATGTTCACGTTCCGCCGGAGCCAATCGGTATGGGCGCCTTTGGACTATTTTGTCCGGATTCTTCAGGCGTATATTTAGTTCACCAGTTGTTACTTTGGAAACTTTGGTGCCGAACGTGAACATATCAGAGCAAGAGTCGAGGATCTCTTGTAATTGTTTCTTATATTGGGAGTCCAAGCTGTCATTAATATTAAGGGCATTGGGATCAAAAGCTTGAACAATGTTAATATGGTAGAAGTCACGAGAGATACACGTGTCGTCTTTTGTAAAGGTAACCTGGATACCCGGAGTTTCAAAGAGGTTCTGGCCTAATAATATGTCATATTGAATAAATTTATCTGGTACAAGTGCGAATTCTAACTCTACGGTTAAGCCATCAATACAAACTTCACAATTTTTTTTACGTGACGACAAAAAAGAATTATCTCCAACACCTTTCAACATTATACTTTCATAAGACAATTTCCCTTTGACCGAATCACCTATGCTCTCTCGAATCAACGAACATTCAGCTCCACTATCTATTAAGCATGAAAAATCGCGATCGTCAATCCGTGCTGTCTTGCATCTTTTGTTATTTAAAACTAGAGCATTAATATTACTAGATTGCGATTTTTCATCCTTACCCTTCTTATTTTGGCGTTGAAAACAGTTATCGAATGAATGTCCCTTTCTTTTACAAAATGTACATGTCAATGTATTAGTTTTACTAATAGTGTTAGAGGTAGATGGTAAGGTTACTTCCTTTTGAGGTGTTTGATTGTTTGAACTAGCGCGGCAATCCCTTTGCAAATGACCTAGCTTGTGGCATTTGTGGCAACGTTTTTGTTTGAAATCTGAATTAGTTAACTTGGCACGTTTTGGTGGTACGATATAATCGGAATCTTTATTGGATCTTTTACGTTTATATGAATTTAAGCTTTGAATTAACTGTGGGAGGTTTTTGGGTGTCAAGCGTAACAAGTCGGAGCGTATACGAAAGTCTGACATACCGGAAATAACAGCTTCAACCAAGCGTTGCTCAGTCATCTCCACGCCTATCGCCTTTCGCGCCAATTCCCATTTTCGCGTAGCATATTCGGCGAGACTGCTGGCCTGCTCGCTGGTGTATTCCATGAAGAGGGTGAGGTCGTCATAGTAGCGTGCTTCGTCTGCAAAAGTTTCAACAAGCCTTGTTTTGAGTTCCGTCCAAGTAGTTAAAGTGGTATAGTTTCGGCGTGACCACTCAGCGGCACGCCCGCGTAAATTCTTACGGGACAAGTTTAATATTTCTCTATCTGTCAACTCGTATTCTTTTTTCAAATCTTCAAGATTGCTACACCAGATTTGTATGGTATCAGTTCGATCATCCGGATCAAACGGTGGTACATAAATGTTCTCCAAATTTCGAACACGAGGTGCAGGTTTTGGGTTGTTGGCATTGAAAGCATTGGCGGTAGTTTCAATAATTTTTGACATTATGTCTTGCATCATATTTTGCATTAAAGAGATTGGAACGAAACCTGTCCTTGAATCTCGAGAGCTGCCTGGCGTCGCGTTGTCATCGAAGGTCGCAGAAGCAGCTCGTGTTGCTCGGGATGTCATCAGAACCGGTGACTGGTCACCACTTGGCTGGTCACTGCTACAGGACTGCGCAGATCGTTCGTGTGGTTCTGGTTCCTGCATGTTCACGGCTGACACCTGGAATCACAAAATTCATAGGCGTAGTATGGGTTTACACTCCCTATTATCCCACTTCTGATGTGGGAGGAAATAAAAGAAAAAGGAATAGATAAGCATAATTTTACAATTTATTAGTTTATACAACCAAATATACCATTTGTATAAGTATAAATACAATTTATATGTAGCAAAAGACACAAGAATAATTATTATGGGTAATAAACAATTACCATATTCATGTATCCAAAAATCCAAATGATATCCTTTTTACATATCAACATAAATTACGTAATCATTTATTAACACGGAATTCATATTATTGATTAAACAAAGCATAATAAAAATATAGTCATACCTGGCACTAAAGACAGTTCAGAGCACCGATGTGCTGTGTCCGACAGTTGGACAACTTCTGAGCCGTCGACACTGACGCTCGCCATTTTATAGCCGTGCGTAAACAAGCTCAGTGGTGTAGTGGGGAGCTGCACGTGTCACTGGTACTACGAGTCGTTTAGCGACTATTAATATCAATTAAATTACTTCTTTAAATTAATTGTAGTAAAATCCACAAATAAATCAAATAATCAAATAATTGTGATGTTTTAATTAATTAATCAAATTATAAATGTGCATTCTCCCACAAATAAGTGATAGTTGAACTGAAAAGTTTGTAAATCAAGAAAGAGTAGTGTGTATAAAGCACATTTTGTTTGTTGTGCGGCTATGCACAAGTTATAGATAATCAATGTTTATAGTTAATAACTGTTATTAAGTAGACAAGCTTTGTACATAGACTGATGAGAGGTAGTATATATAATTAAGTAAAATCTAAGATAGTAGGTAGCAGTAACAGTTATAACATAGTCATAAGACAATCACAATAAACCATCATTCGTACCGACAACAATCATATATTATCCCACCGGTACATTTGTTATAATTCTGTTCTGTTTGTCAGAATCAGAAATATGAATTTGATGATAAGGCATTTTAAATGTTTTGACAAAGTTATTGAATTACTTACACTGTTATTTCTCTTGACTTGGTGTTAACAACTTCACTAAATTGAAACTTGTTAAATGTGACAACTGATTATTTAAATTTAATCCCAAGTAATGTACTGTGCTTTACCATTATCACCATATGATATCACTTCTAAATATATGTTGAAATAAGGTATTAGGAAGGTTTTTTTTAAGAAAACTAATCAATAATTAATTACACGTACCTACTTACATTCATATAAAAAGAATAAACAAACATTACCTATCTTTCATTCATAACTTCTTCTTCAACATGTCAATGACAAGTACAAAATCATATGTTGTTGGCCCAAAACTGTGCCACTCTCACCGGGTTATCTGCAGCCAACATGAGGTCCTCACGCGTGCAGGTGTCCGGGCATGCATGCAGAGCAATCAATGAGGTGGGCCATGGTCTGTGGAGTGTAACCACACCTGCACGCGAGATCTTTGTTACTGGTGAAGCCCCACCTGGACAGGTTGTCTTTACTTCGACCAACTTGGGTACGGAGTCTATTTAAAGATCTCCATAATGATCTGGGAAGTTCAAGGCCAGGAGAGAGCTTTTCCTGGATGAGCACATATGGGTGTGGAAGGGTAGCAGAGTTTTCCCACAGTTTAACTTTGGTTGATGAAGAGGCCTCCGTGGTGCCAGGCATGACGCACTTGTAAAAACTATTGCGACTCTTTAGCCTTTGATAAATTTCATAACTTTCTGAGAAACCGAATTTTCTTTACTTCGGTTAAGTTGTGAACTGTATTTTCTTTTGTTTTGGTTAGTTTTAAGAAATATAAAGTTGCCTCTTGAAATTACCTAAAACAACAAAACTCAAATTTAGGTTAAGTAATGTAACAAATAATTTTTACATAAAACTACGTAAATAGATTTACTTACGTGTACCGAAGGCATCTTCGAATAATGTATCCATATTTCTGTAAAGAAATATCTGAGAAAAAGTGGAAAAACATCTAAAGAATACTAGATAAACTAGAAAACCGAAATGAGTAAAAAAAAACACAAACTAAATAAACGTCATCTTGAAATTCTTGAAAAAGTGACAGCCTTAATTTTAGCCAATGGGGGCACCCCAACAAAATGGCGGTCTTAATTATTGCCAATGAATGGGTATCGGGGCTACCGGCCACTAAGTATTGACCTATTCTATGGGTGATTCCAACGCCTGGGATTGAGTAAAAAAATAGTTGATTCCTAAGCAAAACTCCATGTAATTTCTAATAGTCAATTAAGACTGCTATGACCAAATGAGTCAGGCCCTCAGTTCATCAATTGTCAAAAATTTGCTGTCACCTGTCAAAGTAATTAAGCATTGATTGTTAATAATTTTTGAACCCGAATATAGTAAAGAATTCGTGAAATCTTTTCAGAAGTTTTCAATTGTCTAGAATATACCGTTACAGATTTATAAAGGTTTAGCTTGGGCTCTCAGTTTATCAATTTGTACAATAATGAATCTTCCAAATTTTGCAAGAAAACTAAAGAAATACATAAAAATACTTTGAATTTCTGATTCTTTAATACTTCTGGGAATTCCTAACGTAGAAACAATGGTGCAAACGTTAATAGTTTAGTAATAATTTGAATTTTTTTATTTTGACAATTGATGAACTGAGGGTTTGACGTTTTCGGTTCTACTGACTAGGCTTCTCCACATAGAATAATGAAAGTAAGCTTACGTTTTTTTACGAAATCTTTACTAGAAGTGGACCTAGCATCCGTTTATCTAAGTACCATACTTCCAGAGATAGAATTTTAAATTTTTGTGAGAACAAAATTGACACATGGTGACCATAATTTTTTACGTTTTTAAGGACGGTATTATTTCGTAAAAAAACGTAAGCTTACTTTCATTAATCTATGTGGCGAAGCCTAGTCATTAGAACCGAAAACGTCAGGCCCTCAGTTCATCAATTGTCAAAATAAAAAATAACCAATTATTACTAAACTATTAACGTTTGCACCATTGTTTCTACGTTAGAAATTCCCAGAAGTGTTAAAGAATCAGAAATTCAAAGTATTTTTATGTATTTCTTTTGTTTGTAGAGGCAGGTTGCTTCGCCAGATATTCAGCGAAAAGGGAAGTACTTCCTCCGAGCTAGGTGTCTGTGCTCGGGGACCGCGGCCCAACTGTTAGTAGTTGGAAATTGTATTTATGCGACGCATCTGATAAACTCTGTTTAGCGCGATTCATGTTTCCATACAATTCTTCAGTTCTGTCTTGACGTAGTGTGTGACGTCAGGCTTGCGCGTCGATGTTTACATTCGTATTTTTCGCTGATCCTGCATTTCTTCAATACTCGGCGTCTTGCTTATGTTGCGATGTGAGTGCGTCGCTACAAGTTTACTTGCAAAATTTGGAAGATTCATTATTGTACAAATTGATGAACTGAGAGCCCAAGCTAAAACCTTTATAAATCTGTAATGCCCCCAGTACACGATGGCCGATCATGGTCGGCGATCATGACCAATACATCGTACATTGACACTTTTGAAAGAACCTTTTTAAACTTGTTCGTTCAAAAGTGTCAATGTACGATGTATTGGGCATGGTCGCCGACCATGATCGGCCATCGTGTACTGGGGGCATAACGGTATATTCTAGACAATGGGCGATTTTCTGAAAGCTCAGTCACTAGATGGCGCTGTCCCACCTATGCAGTTAGAAGGAACGGAACGTTATAAATTTTACTTTGACGCGACTTTTTACGTAAAACGGAACGTCAGACAGATGTTATTTATTTACCTAAATCCCATCGGTTTTATTGTTTTGTAAAACCGTTAAATTAATTTAAATATGTTTCATACCAAAATATACCATAGACATGTACATACTTATTCAACGCCATCTAGTGAAGCAATTGGAAGCTTTTTTTTTTAAATGGCCTCTCAGAAAATCGCTCATTGAAAACTTCTGAAAAGATTTCACGAATTCTTTACTAGAGTGTGTGTCAGATAACTCTGCACGTGCCCGGCGTGTTTTTGGCGCTAGTCACAGTGCATTTTTTTTTCTCTTTTTTTATGGCAACAAACAGTGATCGTACATGGAAATAGTAGTATACAAAAAATAATATTGTTGATTGACCTATAGTGCCAGTAATGTGGTATAATTTACAATACATATTGAGATGTTTTAATGACATGAAAAAAGGAAAATTAAGACAGTTTTACAGGTTCAGTTGGAAAAAATAGATAAAATATCAATTGGTTTAGTTAATAGGGGAATACTGAATTATAAATTGTTTGATAATTTTAGTGTTAAAGATTTCTCTAGCTTACCAAGCGAAATATTAAAGAGATCGATATCATTAAAGTCATTATTGTACATGTTGGTGGAACGATAAATAAATGAATTTCGTGTGTACAATTTAGTAAGTGCTGGTGGAACAAATAATAATCGCTTGCGAGAGGACCGCATCGGTATACGCGTACGGCTTACGAAGTTAATTCTGCTTAGAAGTGCAGAGGAATCAATAATATTGTTAAGTATTTTATACAGAAATATAACATCAAACTTTATTCGCCTGTTTTGAAGGGTTAGTAGATTATACTCTTTTAAAGAGGATTCATATGATCCACTATTATAGTAAAAGCGGTAATTTAGTGACTTTACAAACTTTTTTTGCACTCTTTCTAATCTATTAATATGGATTTGGTAGTAAGGATTCCATACTGTACTGCCAAAATCTAAAATAGACCGAACGAAAGACGAAAGCGAAATATAGTATTTTGAGCGTACTAGCTTTTTTAAAGGGTTTACTTATTCTAAGAATAAAACCAAGACTCCGAAATTTTTTTGTTCTAATGTTATAGAAAAGATTAGTATTCGATTTTTACCGCGCGCAGACTTATCTGACGAGCACTTTATATTCGGGTTCAAAAAATATTAACAATCAATGCTTAATTACTTTGACAGGTGACAACAAATTTTTGACAATGAGCGATTTTCTGAGAGGCCATTTAAAAAAAAAAGCTTCCAATTGCTTCACTAGATGGCGTTGAATAAGTATGTACATGTCTATGGTATATTTTGGTATGAAACATATTTAAATTAATTACTTTTTAACAACCCAAAGGAAACTAATAATATATTAAATAAGAACTACTGTGAGGAACAGAAACGAAATAGGTAAATTTAAAGATTTAGGTAAATAAATAACATCTGTCTGACGTTCCGTTTTACGTAAAAAAGTCGCGTCAAAGTAAAATTTATAACGTTCCGTTCCTTCTAACTGCATAGGTGGGACAGCGCCATCTAGTGACTGAGCTTCCAGAAAATCGCCCATTGCATTTTATTAAAGGCTTGGATTAAAAGTTTCGGTTATTTCACGCAAATAGAAGAGCAAAATGCAATTTTTTATTGTTTTTTCATGGCCTCAAATATGAGCACCAAGTTATGGATCTCGATATTGCCAAATGTGGCCACTTTTGGCACTATTGAGATTCACGACTTATTGCGTTTTGAGTTCTCAAAAGTATATTTATAAAATGCATTCCACTCTTTCACCTGCGCGAAATAACCGAAACTTTTAATCCAAGCCTTTAATAAAATGCAATTGATTTATTTCCATTGGCGGCGCCACTGAGCTCATCGATACACCTTAATTTGTGACAACTGTAGGTATTTTTTTTGTGTCGTGTAGTGCCGGCACATAAAAAGAATAGCACTACCCCCTCTCTTCCCGTGGGTGTTGTAAGAGCCGACAGAGGGAAAACTGCCAAAGGAGATGGGTAGCAGCGTCTCCATTTAACAGCAGGCAGGAAAAACCCCCCCGATATGGTTACACACAATAAAAATCGGCCCCCAGTCCCCGGCGGCCCCGCTATTCCTAGCTACAGTAGCGGCTATGGTAACGGCGGGGCAGGGGGTGCTAAGAATCCCCGGGTAGGCTCCGGCTACCAACACCGACGACTTGACCTGGCAACCTACAACACGCGCACGTTGAGGCTCGACGCGAAGCTTCTAGAGTTGGAAGAGGCAATTAGTAAGTTACATTGGGATATCATTGGGTTATCTGAAGTCCGAAGAGAGGGGGAGGACTCGATTACCCTTCAATCCGGTAACTTACTATACCACCGGGAGGGCGACCAACAGTCCCAAGGTGGTGTCGGGTTCATCGTTTTATATTTATATATTTATATTTATTTATTTCAACAAACTTACAACTGAGATTTTATATTATTTTTATGCATTCACAATGCAATTTTGTAAGTATAGAAAAAATGTGATAGTAAAAAACCACGAGCCCTATAAGTATCCCGCCTGAAAGCTACTTATAGGGCTCGTGGTTTTTTACTATCACATTTTTTCTAAACTTACAACTATCATTACAGTATATACCAATGCTGTAGTCAGTCACAGTGGATCCACTAGGCCGTAGGCCATAAATCCATAAAACTCATATTCGAATTTCCAAGATCGAGTTGCATATCTCGATAGGCCATAGAACAAGCTATCCAATGATATACATATGTCATATAGTTGTCTCCGTAATCACTTACTTATTGACCTCGGAAGGGAACGCATCATTACGCATCGTTAACGCTTGCAAGGTGACTTATTTGTGTAAGATTTGAAAAAAGTGAATTTTCGTAATTCTGTTGTTTGTATTGTTGTTTTTTGCAATGGAAATTCAAGAACAAGGTATGTTTATCATATTTTGTCATATTTTGAATTTATAGATAAATAAAAAAAATTACTGTTTATGTGCTACGCAGTACTTAATTTACTCATTATTTTTGCTTTTACTTTAACTTTGCTTAGACCTACAAAAAATGTCAAGAATTTTCAAATATTCGCACCTACCCTCATTCGTAGTTGTGACTGTACATTTTATAATTAATTAACATTCATCTGCCTCAGTCTGCCCTAACGGCCTCCAGCAAGTCCCTACGCCTCAGTAGTATTATTCGTAGCAACTTCGTAGCAACTGTCTACGAAACTAGGAACTTATTTTAATTGTTTCTTTCCGGTATTTTGTTGAAGTGCTTCTTCTCAAGGATGCATATCTTTGATATTTGGAGTACAGTCAGTGGAGGTATAACCCAAAAACACGGGAGTATATTAGAAATTTTGCTTTCGTCTGTCAGGTCTGTTGAAAACATCGACTTTAAGGTAGTAGATGATTGTATATTGCGTCTAGGCGTCTATGTAAAAGTTTTGATTATTATTGGAAACAAGTAGGTAGGACTAAATCAAAATTGTTACTAACAATAAACATTTTAAAGCTTTCAGACGCGATTACACATGAAAAATGTCAAGAGAACTGTTGGATATTGTATAAAGTGGGTATTCAAGGATTCGGTGCGCGGCTGCGTCCCCACCATGTGTATTGGATTTCCTTAACGAATAAAGCAGTGTGTAACTAGCTACGTGTTTGACTGGTCGTGTCGCCCCCTAACCTTGCTTCCCATACTTAACAAGTGGCGACGATACGAATCTACTTACGTGAAAATGTTTTCGGGAGTGTCATTTGGGGTTTTGTCATCTTTTGACTACTCATCTCAGGAGTGGAACGGCTATATAATGCGTCTGACGCAGTGGTTTATAGCAAACGATGTAACTGACGCCAATGACAAGAGCAAGGTTAAACGAAGGGCGATTTTACTGAGTGCGTTCTCCGAAGCGACCTACAAGCTAGCCAGCAACCTGGCATTACCGAGTAAACTGGAAGATGTGGAATATGATGCGATTTTGCAATTACTCGACTCACATTTTACGCCACTGAGATGTGGCTTTGCGGAAAGATTCCACTTTTACTCAGCGGTACAGCGGCCAGGTGAAACACCATCACAGTGGGCGGCTCGAATAAGAGGACTGGCAGCTCATTGTGGCTTCAAAAATTTAGAGGAAGCTTTACTAGACAAATTCGTCATGGGTCTGGTAGCAGGACACGAAAAGGACAAGTTGTTCGCGCAAAACCTAACGGATTTAACCCTCAACAAGGCTGTGGAACTTGCGGAAAGCGTGCGGTGTGCGCGCGAAGCGTCCGCGGCGGCTGGGCGCGCCCCGCTCGCACCCTGGCCTACCCGCCGCATGCATTTCACAGAATACATTTAGATTTTTTAGGTCCCTTTAATAATCAAATGTATTTAATTATTGTAGATGCTTTCTCAAAATGGGTGGAATGTTACTGTATGCTCAGTTCATACGGTTCAAAAGCGGTGATAGAAAAGCTTACGGATTTCATGTCCAGGTTCCCTCATACGTTGGTAACTGATAATGGGACATCATTTGCATCACAGGAGTTTGGGCATTTTTGTAACTTAAACGGAATTAAGCAAGTTTTTTCTCCGGCTTATCATCCGGCCAGTAATGGTCAGGCGGAGAGTTTTGTTAAAATAGTTAAGAAAGGATTAAAGAGCATTATTTTAACTGGTCCAAATAATACTATTCCCAAGGCAAAAATTTCTAAATTTTTATTTGACTTTCGTAATTCTATAAACAGTACTACAGTGAAATCACCAGCCGAGTTAGTTTTCGGCCGCTCCTTGCGATCTAGACTGGATTTATTGAATCCGACAGAAGTCACTCCCTCGTCCGCGGAGCTCGCCTTAACTGTGGAACGAAATCAGTGCTCTCAGGTTAAACATTACAAGGGAACACCTAGACCTGACTTAATGGTGAACGATGCAGTGTGGGTCAAAAGATATTCATCTAATCAGAAATATTTCTGGACCGAAGGCATAATTACTCGTAAAATAGGAGCAGTGACATATGCTATATATATTCCAGAAATTAAAGCAGAAGTGATAAGGCATCTCAATCAAATTCGAGTACGCAAGGCAGTTAATGTAACTTCGTCGTCGGCGTCTCAGCAGTGTTCATGGCAGCCAGATGTAGTCCAGGACATTGATCGTACTTCGATCAGCAGCGAAACCGACACAACAACCTCGGAGTCGGAGGCCTTACCAACGACTAGCGGCGAGACCGGTATGTTACCATCTGTCGCTCTTGCGTTACCAATCTTAACACCCCCCAGAGTTACTGCTACGGAGGGGATGAGCGATGGTGAATATGAGAGCTTATCGAGTAGTACGAGTACGAATGATAACATCAAAGAGGAAAGCCCAGCACGGCAAAATGTCAGGTCTAGACGTAATAGACCTAAGGTTAATTATAAGGCATTTTATTAGTTTTAAGCTTGTGGTGGAGGGATTGTTGGATATTGTATAAAGTGGGTATTCAAGGATTCGGTGCGCGGCTGCGTCCCCACCTTGTGTATTGGATTTCCTTAACCAATAAAGCAGTGTGTAACTAGCTACGTGTTTGACTGGTCGTGTCGCCCCCTACCCTTGCTTCCCATACTTAACAAGAACTTACAAATACAGACTTACTGAACAGACTAATACTTAGCTTGGATCCTTACATTACCGGCCTTCGGAAAATTCCCCGAAAAAAAGGGTATATTGTCTAAGCAAGCTTTAGGTTTAATACGAGTTTAGTTCATTTCAATTGTTAATTAAGCGCTAGGTGTAAGTCAATATCATGGTAAATATATTTTGTTTTCCATAATATCTTTTATTTTTTTTAGTATGTTCAGTATTCTTGATACACGAGGATATATTCCAATACAAAAGTTTTTATTTTAAATGTAAAAACATTTTATAAAGGGGGACAAACATTGTAAAAAGTCTTTTTATTGTAAATTTTGTATTAATTAATCATGAAATATATGCTGTTATGTTGAGTTCATGTATAATTCATCTAATAGCGAGTTTTTGTTATTATTAAAACTATTTTCTACTCAAAAAATCATTAATATAGAAATTTTATATTTTTGACCGCCTTTGTTCGACGACGGTCCCACCGTGTAGTGTAGTGAATATATATTTGCTTACGTCTTAGAATACAATTTACTAATCTAACTTATAGCTACAAATAAACAGCGACACTCTTGTGAACTCACTCAGAGGACAAGCAAATAGGTCTATTAACTTAGAAATTAAATTAAGGATCCTTATTGCGCGTGTGAGCGGCGCCTCCTTCAACAGGTTAGCACAAGCGCACATATACATTCTATGGCCTGCCATATCGGACCGTAAAAAATCGGACTGCCGGACGGTAAAATTCAGTGTAGTGCACAAACGCCCAAAAGGAGAGTTTATAAAAATCATCTGAATCCAGCGTTGACACATGAATTTTCTAACAGTGACAGAAAACCAAAAATTAGAGATTAAAATAAGGAAGATGACAGAAAAGTGAGTATCTATACAATACAAAGAAGTTTTTCTTATGCCGCGTACACACCGCGCCAACGAACGCCAACGAAGGATATTCAGCGTTGGCTGCCGCACGTTCGTTGGCTATCGAAGGTTATAGCACAAACAACAAACGTTGAGCAAACGATCGTTGGCTCTCGATTCCGGCTCCAGTGCCCAGTGTTGCCAGAAGGTTACTTTTTTGTACATTTCAGGGCTTAGGTGTATCTTTTGACAAGACCTCGCTAGCAACACTGTCCAGCTTGGCAACTGACCTCTATTAATAAATTATTATTTACACACTGGAGTCATGCTGGAGTCTGGACTGGACTGGCTGTCATAAAAGTGCCTATTTGAGTATCGCTATTTAGTATTTTGGCGCTGTAGGCATATAGTATGTGTGGGTCATCAGCTTCCTCATAAGACATAGAGAAATTCTAAGCATGCTCTATTTTGATGCAAAGTTGGTGCAATCAAACGTGTCAGTAATAATTTTAGTGCAACCACAAGTTCGTTACTATGAGTTGTTTTTTGTGTGTTAGCTGGAGAAATGTGTCACCAGCTTACACATGCCGTTAAGGCAAACCAGTGAGGTTAGGGTTTTAGACTATAGTCCAAAAGTTAATGCACAATTGGTGCAATGAGAACCAGAAAAACTAGCCGTCACACTCTAATACTGTTGAAACTACGATCATAAAAGTGTGTGCGAGCTGAAGTACCGTGTCTCTGGCTTGCACATCTGTATCTTCGTAATTATATAAGGTACGATGATGTGTTATACCTCAAAAGTTGCTGCAAAATTGATGCAATTAGAACCAAATTTATCAAATCTTTAGGTAAAATAGTTTTGGAGCTACGAACCGATAAGTATGTGTAAGCTGGTGACACGTAACACGGGCTGACACATGGTGAATCTCTGTAACTGTATAAGTAAGAGTTTCGTATTATATATCAAAAAAAACCTTATAGTTGGTGCAAACACGAGGCATGATTTCAAATCTCTGGGCCTCTTAGTTTCAAAATTATAGGCAAAAAACTGTTTTCCCGCCAAAAAATTCAAAATAATGGTCTTGGACGCAGCTAAGTGCGGCGTTGCCGTTCCGTGCGCTACACTGTTGCAAACGAGTTTGAACTTAAGAGCTGGTGTTATTAAGAGTCACTTTAATTGCGCTTTCGATCGTTTTCATTTCTGTTCTAAGAATTTTAGGCCAGGAGCCGTCTGATATAAGTACGCTGATTCCTAACCTTTTTATGAGAAACAGATGGTTTAATTACAAGTAATTTTTAAATTTTGGCGTTAGAAACTTCACACTCATTTGTTGATAAAGCAAAGAAATAATTAGATTTGGCACAATAATAAACATAGAGGAATGCAGAAAGGTAAAATTTATGTAGGTACCTATAAAACCTACTACGTATTTATTACAGAGAGAAGGCTTCATTCATAGAACGGTGCGAAATGATTTCACTACTACCAGTCTACTTACTACATACAGTCAGTCATCGCGTTTGACATTGGCGAAAATGCCGCCGATGTCCAGACAGTTGTAATACTGTAAGGGCGTTTGTGCACTACACTGAATTTTACCGATCCGGCGATCCGGTTTTTTCCGGACCGATATGGCAGCAATGAAAAACATATGGGCGCTTGTGCACCACACTGAATTTTACCGTCCGTCATTTTACTTTTCCCCATTCCGGACCGTTTTTTTCCGTTCCGAGATGACGGCAATGAAAAACATATGTACGCTTGTGCACTACACTGAATTTTACCGTCCGGAAAAAAACGGATGGTTGTATTTTAATCATAAATCACTACATAGTATAAAACAGAGTCGCTTCCCGTCTGTCTGTCCCTATATATGCTTAAATCTTTAAAACTACGAAACAGATTTTCATGCGGTTTTCACTAATAGGTAGCGTGGTTCTTCAGGAAGGTTTTAATATATAATTTATGAAAGTTTTGTGTAAATTGGTAGAAATATAACGATAATTGTCGAAAGTGCGGGCAAACGGCAAGCCGCCCGGGAGCTTTCAGCAAAAACGCTGCCTAATCCTTTCGAGGTTTAAAAAAATAATGCATATTGGGATATTTCTTTTCTATAGATCTACAAAAAAGTCCGCGATAGCATATGTCTATCTTTTAAGGATATCATATTATAGCCATATTATCTCTCAAAAAATGGTTACGAACAATGCGGTAATTTGGAAAGCTATTTAAACGGATACAGTATTAACCCTTATCAATCTAAATACGTTAGTTGCTTTAAGCATTTTATGCACATTATTTTACTCTTTTACACCATATAATTTAAATGAATATCTTAGGAGTTATCGCAAATAAATTAACGCACGCCAAAATGAATTTAAGCGCCTTTCTCACCAATAACACGTAATATATCTAGCACCAAAAATATGGTTTTTGAAATTTTTGTTTATCTGTCTGTCTGTCTGTTGTCCGTGTTTCACGCAAAAACTACTAAGCGGATTTTGATGAAACTTTTTTTGTTATATAGCTAGCCGTAGACATTCGATAGTAGTTAAAAAATAATTTTTCATCCTGCCTCAATTTATTGTGATTTCGGTAAAATGACCCCGCAGGTACCTTTCACTGATAAGAGGATGAACCCAAAATTCTTTCTGTCTTCTACGTCTTCGTACATAAAGCAATAAAGCAAGTAATTGCCGAGACGTTCCAAGGAACTCATTATTCCTCTCGTTTAAAACGCGTCCGTAGAGTGTAGTTTCAAAGAGATCACTGCGCTGCCCCGGCCAGTAAAAAACCGGACAAGTGCACAAGCTAACCATCCGTGTTTTTCATGCCACGCCGGTCCGTAAAAACACGGACCGCCGGATCGGTAAAATTCAGTGGTAGTGCACAAACGCCCTTAGGGTTGTCAAGCGTAAGTCTTACTTCGCCGAAAAAAAGGAGTTACATTTTATACATCTTGCTTGACTAACTTACTAAAAAGGTATATAGATATGGCGAAGTTCACAGGTTTATATTGTGACTAGCCTTCCGCCCGCGGTTTCGACCGCGTGGACTGCACGAGAACGAGACGTTATCCTATGGGAATAATATGATGGCGGCCAACTTTTTTGTTTGTGGGCCGATTTTGATGAAACTTGGTTTTTAGTACTATTTTGACAAGAAAACTGCAACGCAATGATAAAATTTTTAAAAAATCCAAGATGGCGGCCAATTTTTTTGTTTATCGGCCGATTATGATGAAACTCAGTTTTTGGTACTATTTTGACAAGAAAACAGCAACACAATGTTAAAATAATTAAAAATCCAAGATGGCGGCCAACTTTTTTGTTTCTTGGCCGTTTTCGATGAAACTCGGATTCTGGTACTATTTTGACAAGAAAACAGCAACGCAATGATAAAAATATTAGAAATCTAAGATGGCGGCCAACTTTTTTGTTTGTTGGCCGATTTTGATGAAACTCAGTTTTTGGTACTATTTTGACAAGAAAACTGCAACGCAATGATAAAATTTTTGAAAAATCCAAGATGGCGGCCAACTTTTTGTTAGTGGGGTGATTCTAATGTAACTCGGTTTCTGGTACAATTTGTCAAGAGAACAGCAACGCGATGTTAAAAATATTAAAAATCCAAAATGGCGGCCAACTTTTAAGTTTTTGAACCAATTTTAATGAAACTCGGTTTTTGGTACAATTTTGACCAGAAAACAGCAACGTAATGTTAAAATTCTAAAAAATCCAAGTTGGCGGCCAACTTTTTTGTTTGTGGGACGATTTTGATGAAACTCGGTTTTGGTGCTATTTTGACAAGAAATAAGAAACGCAATGTTAAAATTGACGAATTAAAATTAAATATAAGCATGTAAAATAATAAATTTTGAGACTTCCTGCCCCGATTTTTTTTTCCACAATACCTTCGGGGTCCTAAAACATCTACCTTCACATTTTAAGACAACCCTTCCGTACTAACGTTAATACCTATACAGGTGTCGGTATCGCTCAACTTCAAGGGCCTACTGTATGGAAAAGTTGCTGTTTTCTTGTCAAAATACTACCAAATACCTAGTTTCATCAAAATCGTGCATATTTATTTATTTAATCTTTATTGCAAAATATATAACAAATGGCGGACTCAATGCTGATATGCATTCTCTTCCAGTCAACTGGAAAGGGTGTCAGGAAGAAAATGAACAGCAGCAATAAAAAAAATTACAGTTAAAAGAAAACAGAAGGAACTAATTAAATGCAAGAAAAAATACTAAAATTAAATAACAAATGAAAATTTGTAAATGCTTATAAATATATGAGTATTAAAAGGTATACATACTAAAGTAGCAATAACATGATATATAATTTATACATACACATATTACATATACATACAACTATAAATAAATAACACATAAAGTCAGAACAGATCTATCATGATAAGTGTAATCAGCTCGAGTAATGTTCGTGGACCATTTTCTTGAACACGCACTTACTTGGGGCACTGCGGATATTTTAAGGGCAAATCGTTCCAAAGTTGTACAGGCGAAAAAGAAAATGATTGGGAGACGAAGCCAGAAGAGTGGGATGGTGTTTTCAGGAGAAAGTTGTCACTAGAGCGAAGGCTACGTTCATTAGAGTCGCCCAGAAACTGAAATCTAGATTTCAATTAATCTGGGGTAAGTGGATCTAATAGAATATTGAAGAGCATGCAGACAACTCTAACGTTCCTACGCTCGCGAATAGGGAGCCAATTGAGCTGCTGACGGTGTTAGCAGATATCGTATTTACGTAATCGATATATAAAACGAATACAGTTTTTAAGGAAACGATCCAACTTACTGAGATTGTTTTTTTCTTTTGAGGTTGGTACTACAGACATTATTTCTTATTCTATGATTAAAATAAGGTGTCTAGATTAAGATTGGTATAATTTGGATAGGAACAGGGAGTGATTTGACACAATTAATCAAAGTATTTTAATTAGATGTCAGCTTGCCTCCAGGAGGCAAGAAACCATTGGAGCGGGTAAAAATACTTGCGTGCGAGTAGATCGGACGCTGTCTGACTGGCTCGACTTGGAGGCTGGCGTTCCACAAGGCGGCGTACTCTCCCCTCTTCTCTTTTCCTTGTTTATCAACTCTCTGACCTCTCATTTCTCCTCTTCTTTCCATCTCTATGCCGACGATCTACAACTTTATGCGCAACATAATATCCACAGTTTAAATAATGTTGTCGCGCTAATCAACTGTGATTTGATGAAGATTTCTGTGTGGTCGACTAATATAATAATAATAATAATAATAAGTCAACGTGACAGATCATTCTTTTCACATTTTCAAAATTCGTATTTAACTGTAGTACCATAATATTTATTACCTTGCATCGATACCAAAACAAAAAGAAGATTACATTACATTGCAATATTTTTAAAAATGAATCCCTGTATGACAATGTCATACTTCACAACAAAACCAATACAAAGAAAAATTTGATATTGAATGAATAAATAGATGTTGACGAGAAGCCAAACAGCACGTCTACCACGTCCGGGCTCGTCAGCTCCGCCTCGCAGTTGTCGGCAGCTGCCTCAGTGCCGTGATATAATTTGTGGTGCCGTGTGTTCAGCTGACATCTGCAGTTGTGTCGAGCGATAGTGACGAGTACTTCTCTCCGCCGACGTCACCACCACCTGTACGCCGGAGGAGGGGCCGGCCACCGAAGAGTTTGGGGCTTCTGGGGCAAACGGCTCCGGTCAGGGCCCCCGCTCCCGGTGGAGTGCAGCGCATGCGATGGACAATTTCCATCAATGAAAATGTCATGCGCGCATATTTTGAGGCAACAGAGGCAGGAACTAATCTTACTGCGTATCGTGTTTGGATGCTTTCTCTGTTTCAGGCTCTCGAACCATCTATCAACGTTTCGGCTCAACGACTGTCGGATCAGGTGCGAGTCATTCAACGGGGTCACTTGTTGGATGACTCTGTACTTGATCGGCTCCGTACAGAGGTGCAACGTAACCATATCAGTACTACTGCATCGCAGGCGGCAACTCAAGCTTCTGCCGCGACCACGTTGCAAGCTGGCGTTGCTGATGGTGGTGGTGGAGATGATATGGTTACTACTGTAAGTCCCCAATACAATGATATTTTGAGGAGTACTCTTGAAGATGTAGTTCTGGAGTTTCGATCGACTTCGATTCACCTTAGACCTCGGCTTCCGCGTTTTCCCATGCACAAAAAAAATAGGGCGCTGATGTGTGCTTTAGATTCACTACTATCAAATAAATTTGATAGTAGTGAAGACCTGGCTGATACTCATTCGATCTTGTATTGTGCGGCTATTACGGCTTGTCGTGTTGCTCATGTCAAATTTCCAAATACTGACACAGCAACACGCCCACGTCTGGCTGTACCAGCCTGGCAGTGTAGGATCGAACGTCGTATCAGTGAGGCTAGGGTACTCATCGGTAAGCTCAGCTGCTTTAGGGAGGGCAACATGCGCCCTAGGGTCATGCGCTTTGTGAAGCGTGCATTCCTGGGGACTGGTATTAGTCCTCAAAATTATATTTCATGTGTCACAGAGCGCATTGACTTCCTGAAGCAGAAAATTTGTGCATGGGCAAATCGTATTCGAAGATTTCGAAGGTATAGGGTGCGAGTCGATCGCTTTACTCAGAACCGCATGTTCGAGAGAGATCAACGATGTGTTTATGCATCCTGGGAGCGATCGAATCAGAGTGATACTGATATGCATCGACCGGATGATGATGCCATGATAACTTTTTGGCACAACATCTGGTCTGTGCCTGTCACTCACTCTGAAGGCGCGTGGATAAGGGATGTTGAGCGTTCGTGTGAGCTTATACCTGAGATGAATGAAGTAACCATTGACTACCAAGACGTAGTTTGTGCAGTTCGTTCCTTACCCAACTGGAAATCTCCAGGCCCGGACAGACTGCACAATTTCTGGTATAAATGGTTACCTAGCTCGCACGTTTGCTTAGCATCTCAATTTCAAAGTGCTTTATTATCTCGATCGCTTCCAGAATTTATGACAACAGGCATAACCCATCTGCTCCATAAATCTGGTAGTACTGCGGACCCCAAAAACTATAGACCTATCACCTGTCTGCCAACAATTTATAAAATTCTTACGTCCATTTTGAGGTCGAAGATTAATAAACACATTGACCAAAATTCTATTATGTTCATGTTCGCCTCTCAAAATGGATGTAGGAATGGGGCCCGAGGTACTAAGGAGCTACTCCTCATTGACATGGCTATTAACCAACAGGTTCGTCGAAACCGAAAGAACCTGTCGACTTGCTGGATAGATTATAAGAAGGCCTATGATTCCGTACCGCATTCGTGGCTCATGAGGGTGCTGGAGTTGTATAAAATAAATACAACTCTACGCACTTTCTTGATATCGTGCATGCGAAAATGGAGAACGGTCCTTTTCTATCCAGGATCTCGATGGGTTCTAGGTCAGGGCGACCCTATAAAAATAGAGCGAGGTATCTTCCAGGGTGACGGTCTGAGTCCATTGTGGTTCTGTCTGGCCTTGAACCCTCTGAGTACACTTCTCGAGAATTCAGGATTAGGCTACCGTTTACGGAGAAATGGTCAAGTAATATCACACCTGCTATACATGGATGACCTGAAACTATTTGCCCATAGCAGTTCTCATTTGACAGCGTTACTGAAGGTTACTGAAGCTTTCAGTAATACCATTAAAATGGAATTTGGTGTGGACAAATGTGCAGTCATGCATGTAAAGCGTGGTCAGATAATGGAATCCACGGGTACACAACTCTCGGATTCTATTCATCTTAGATCTCTCTCCGTAAACGAAACCTATAAATATTTAGGTATGTCACAGGCATTAGGCATCAACGATGCTGACATGAAACAGTCGTTGCGTGAGCGTTTCTTGGGGCGCCTTTCAAAAGTCCTTAAAAGTCTTTTGTCTGGCGGAAACAAGGTTCGCGCATACAATGGAATGGTCATGCCGGTACTGATGTATTCCTTCGGCATACTTAAATGGACTCAAACTGAACTGGATGCCCTGGATAGAAAAGTTCGTACATTGCTAACAGCACACCGCATGCATCACCCACGTTCATCGACCATGAGATTGTATATCCCGCGGAAGTGCGGTGGTCGTGGCTTCTTAAATGCTAAGACATTGCATAACCGCGAGATATGCAATCTTAGGGAGTATTTTCTCCAAGTCGATATTGGGTCTCATAGAGATGTAGTTGCTGTTGACAATGGACTGACTCCTCTATTTTTAGCAAAAGAAAACTGGCGCAAACCTGTAGTACTTAGTACTTCCGACCGCAACACTGTGTGGCAAAGCAAGGAGTTACATGGCAGATTCTACCGGGCTCTCCATGGGCCCGACGTAGATTTATTAGCCTCAGTATCCTGGCTCCGTTTCGGTGATCTTTTTGGCGAAACCGAAGGTTTTGTCTGTGCAATTATGGATGAGGTTGTGATGACGAATAACTACCGAAAGTATATCCTAAGGGATGGCGCAGTGGATATTTGTCGAGCGTGCCATCGTCCGGGTGAATCCCTTAGGCATATAATCTCCGGTTGTTCTCGTCTCGCAAACGGCGAGTATTTGCATAGACATAACCAAGTGGCCAGGATAATACACCAACAACTTGCTCTGAAACATAGTCTTATGGCATCCGAGGTGCCGTACTACAGGTATGCACCAGAACGGGTCCTTGAAAATAGCCATGCCACATTTTATTGGGATCGATCTATCATTACAGACAGGACTATTGTAGCTAATAAGCCTGATATTGTATTGATAGATCGACACGAACGCCGCGCAATAATTGTTGATGTCACTGTTCCCCATGACGACAACCTTGTGAAAGCTGAAAAAGATAAAGAAAACAAATATCTTGATTTAGCTCACGAGATTGTTGACATGTGGGACATTGATTCAGCAATTATTGTTCCGATAGTCATATCTGCCCATGGTCTGATAGCCAAGAGCCTCGATAAACACCTTAAGAGGCTTGCGTTAGGTGGATGGATCGGGAGTCAGATGCAGAAGGCAGTACTTCTGGACACGGCCCGTATAGAGAGAAGGTTCCTGTCTCTGGATCCTTAACCATCGGTAGCCGGGACCCTGATCTTGCTACCGTTGGGGAACTGCATTTTTGTATTTTTAAATGTTATATTTTTTAGTGTTATACATTGTAAAAATTTAATGTTTAGAAATATAATTTTGTAAGTATTTAAAATGTAATAAAGGGAATAATAATAACAAAACACTTTATTGCAAAAAGAAAACACATATCAAAAAGAAGACACTACAAAAGAAGTACACAAAAGGCGGCCTTATTGCTACGTAGCAATTTCTTCCAGGCAACCTTGAGTGGAAAAATAATAATCGTCTGAGGACATAAAGGGGAAGGGGGAGTGGGTGCAATTTGAAGAACATTATAATATATTATATAGATATAATTAAAAAGAAATAGGAATAAAGTAAAGAAAATTTAATGATAATATGAGTAAGAGAGGAAATAAGATAGGTATTAAGAATAAGATAGGAAATGCGTTCGGACTTGATCACTAAAAGATTTAAGAGATGGAGCCTTCCTGATACCTTCTGGAAGAGCATTCCATAGTCGAACAGCATGCATAGAGAAAGAATAGGAGAGGAAATCTGTGGAATGGGGTGGAAAAACAAGAGTAAGATTTGAGGAGGAGCGTAAGGTACATTGGGTGGAGGAGGTGTGATATCGGAAACATTCTTTAAGGTAGAGAGGAGTGGTTGGGTGGAAGAGGATGGAATAGAGAAGCGTAAGAGCATGAAAGTCCCTGCGCCGGCGAATTGGAAGCCAATTTAGCTTTGAGCGGAAGTGCGACACGTGGTCAAATTTACGGAGATTGAAGATGAAACGGATACACATATTCTGCAGACGCTCCAGTTTGTTGAGCAAAACCTCCGAAAGATCCGTGTAACAGACATCAGCGTAGTCTATGATAGAAAGGAGAAGAGACTGGGCAAGAGTAATTTTGGTTTTAGTGGGTAGAAAGTTTCGTAAATGGTTTAATGAGCTGTATGCAGCAAATACTTTTTTTCTAAGAGCATCGACCTGAGGAATCCATGAAAAACAATCATCAAAAATTACGCCAAGGTTTCGAACAGATTTAGCTAAAGGAACGACAGTGCCATCGAAAGTGATAGGAGGTAACTGCCCAAAATCAATCCTCGAGACGTAATATGGACTACCAATAATGATTGCCTGAGTCTTAGAAGGGTTTACAGTAAGCCCAAAAGACTTACTCCAATTGGTAATAGCAGCGAGATCGATATTGGTAGCCGCTATTGCACTAGGGAGTTCAGAGAGAGGTGCCTGAGTATAAATTTGTAAATCGTCTGCATAAAGGTGGTGGGAGCTTGAAAGTGAATGTGTGATGGAGTTGATAAATACAGAGAAAAGCAGAGGAGATAAGACACCTCCCTGGGGAACTCCTGCATCGATGTTACACCATGCAGATAAAGAATCACCAACGCAGATGCGCTGCTGTCGTCCGATCAGGTAACTTCTAAACCAATCAGTTGCAGCTGGAGATATGTTAAGAGATTGCAACACGCCAAGGAGTAGGTCAAAATCAACAGAATTGAAGGCATTACTGAAGTCTAGTAACGTCAACAATGTAAGTTGACGCTTTTCCATTCCCCGGCGTATGTCCTCCGTTATCTTAACCAATGCCGTGGATGTGCTATGGCCCTTGCGGAAACCAGATTGAAAAGGATTGAGGAGGTTATTTCTATGGAGATAGGCAGTCAGCTGGCCGAAAACTAGTTTTTCTAGGACTTTGGATAGGAAAGGGAGGACGGAAATAGGGCGATATTCGGAATAAATGGTGGGATTTCGTTTTTTGGGTACTGGAACGACATTCGCGTTTTTCCAAGAAGCAGGAAAAACACCAGTAGATATAGAAGTGTTGAGTATTTTGGTGACAACGGGAGTAAGGATATCAATAATAGGAAGGATCATTTTGCGACTAATAGAATCAGCACCCACAGCATTGGATTTGATAGAGAGTACAGATCTCTTAACATCACATTCCACAAAATGATTGAAAGTAAAGGAAAATTCAGGAGTTGGTAAAGAGTAGTGCTAATTATGGCATATCAGTTAACGCACCTAAATGTCAATCTTTAATTGCTGGTAGGGTAGTTCTCGACAGCTGTCATGCGTAAACTGGAATAGTTTCTACAATTTGGTATTTAACGGCGTGATAATATCCTACTCACAACAAATGAAGGACTTGGGTTTGACTATATCGATGCCTGCCTCTCTTGGAAAGATCATATCGAACAAGCATGTCTCAGAGCCACTAATGCACTTAGATCTCTCTATAGGTTTAAGTTCTTTCTGCCTTCCAGTATCAAGATTGCTCCAATACAGACGGTTGTCTTACCTATAATTGTCTACGCTGATGTCTGTAGTACCAACCTCAAAAGAAAAAAACAATCTCAGTAAGTTGGATCGTTTCCTTAAAAACTGTATTCGTTTCATATATCGATTACGTAAATACGATATCTGTCAACACCGTCAGCAGCTCAATTGGCTCCCTATTCGCGAGCGTAGGAACGTTAGAGTTGTCTGCATGCTCTTCAATATTCTATTAGATCCACTTACCCCAGATTAATTGAAATCCAGATTTCAGTTTCTGGGCGACTCTAATGAACGTAGCCTTCGCTCTAGTGACAACTTTCTCCTGAAAACACCATCCCACTCTTGTGGCTTCGTCTCCCAATCATTTTCTTTTTCGCCTGTACAACTTTGGAACGATTTGCCCTTAAAATATCCGCAGTGCCCCAAGTAAGTGCGTGTTCAAGAAAATGGTCCACGAACATTACTCGAGCTGATTACACTTATCATGATAGATCTGTTCTGACTTTATGTGTTATTTATTTATAGTTGTATGTATATGTAATATGTGTATGTATAAATTATATATCATGTTATTGCTACTTTAGTATGTATACCTTTTAATACTCATAATTATTTATAAGCATAGGAAAAATGCGATAGTAAAAAACCACGAGCCCTATAAGTAGCTTTCAGGCGGGATTCGAACCCGCGCCTCCGGGAATCCGGCCCGATGCTCTGACCAACTAAGCTACCGAAAGGCTTACACGACTCGTCGAATTTTGCTATCACTTGTTACGCTGTAGGCCAGCGTTGTTTCATCAATGTGAGGAAACCCTCGCATCCGAAAGAAACATTTTTACATTCCCTCACATTGATGCGAGGGTTTCCTCACATTGATGAAACAACGCTGGCCTACAGCGTAACAAGTGATAGCAAAATTCGACGAGTCGTGTAAGCCTTTCGGTAGCTTAGTTGGTCAGAGCATCGGGCCGGATTCCCGGAGGCGCGGGTTCGAATCCCGCCTGAAAGCTACTTTTAGGGCTCGTGGTTTTTTACTATCGCATTTTTCCTATACTTACAAAAATTGCATTGTGAATGCATAAAAATAATTTAAAATCTTATTTAATGGCTGTTTCATCTTAATCGACTGTTAAACATTTGTAAAAATGTTTCTTTCGGATGCGAGGGTTTCCTCACATTGATGAAACAACGCTGGCCTACAGCGTAACAAGTGATAGCAAAATTCGACGAGTCGTGTAAGCCTTTCGGTAGCTTAGTTGGTCAGAGCATCGGGCCGGATTCCCGGAGGCGCGGGTTCGAATCCCGCCTGAAAGCTACTTATAGGGCTCGTGGTTTTTTACTATCGCATTTTTCCTATGCTTACAAAAATTGCATTGTGAATGCATAAAAATAATTTAAAATCTTATTTATAAGCATTTACAAATTTTCATTTGTTATTTAATTTTAGTATTTTTTCTTGCATTTAATTAGTTCCTTCTGTTTTCTTTTAACTGTAAATTTTTTTATTGCTGCTGTTCATTTTCTTCCTGACACCCTTTCCAGTTGACTGGAAGAGAATGCATATCAGCATTGAGTCCGCCATTTGTTATATATTTTGCAATAAAGATTAAATAAATAAATATGCACGATTTTGATGAAACTAGGTATTTGGTGGTATTTTGACAAGAAAACAGCAACTTTTCCATACAGTAGGCCCTTGAAGTTGAGCGATACCGACACCTGTATAGGTATTAACGTTAGTACGGAAGGGTTGTCTTAAAATGTGAAGGTAGATGTTTTAGGACCCCGAAGGTATTGTGGAAAAAAAAATCGGGGCAGGAAGTCTCAAAATTTATTATTTTACATGCTTATATTTAATTTTAATTCGTCAATTTTAACATTGCGTTTCTTATTTCTTGTCAAAATAGCACCAAAAACCGAGTTTCATCAAAATCGTCCCACAAACAAAAAAGTTGGCCGCCAACTTGGATTTTTTAGAATTTTAACATTACGTTGCTGTTTTCTGGTCAAAATTGTACCAAAAACCGAGTTTCATTAAAATTGGTTCAAAAACTTAAAAGTTGGCCGCCATTTTGGATTTTTAATATTTATAACATCGCGTTGCTGTTCTCTTGACAAATTGTACCAGAAACCGAGTTACATTAGAATCACCCCACTAACAAAAAGTTGGCCGCCATCTTGGATTTTTCAAAAATTTTATCATTGCGTTGCAGTTTTCTTGTCAAAATAGTACCAAAAACTGAGTTTCATCAAAATCGGCCAACAAACAAAAAAGTTGGCCGCCATCTTAGATTTCTAATATTTTTATCATTGCGTTGCTGTTTTCTTGTCAAAATAGTACCAGAATCCGAGTTTCATCGAAAACGGCCAAGAAACAAAAAAGTTGGCCGCCATCTTGGATTTTTAATTATTTTAACATTGTGTTGCTGTTTTCTTGTCAAAATAGTACCAAAAACTGAGTTTCATCATAATCGGCCGATAAACAAAAAAATTGGCCGCCATCTTGGATTTTTCAAAAATTTTATCATTGCGTTGCAGTTTTCTTGTCAAAATAGTACTAAAAACCAAGTTTCATCAAAATCGGCCCACAAACAAAAAAGTTGGCCGCCATCATATTATTCCCATAGGATAACGTCTCGTTCTCGTGCAGTCCACGCGGTCGAAACCGCGGGCGGAAGGCTAGTCACAATATAAACCTGTGAACTTCGCCATATCTATATACCTTTTTAGTAAGTTAGTCAAGCAAGATGTATAAAATGTAACTCCTTTTTTTCGGCGAAGTAAGACTTACGCTTGACAACCCTTACAGTATTACAACTGTCTGGACATCGGCGGCATTTTCGCCAATGTCAAACGCGATGACTGACTGTATGTAGTAAGTAGACTGGTAGTAGTGAAATCATTTCGCACCGTTCTATGAATGAAGCCTTCTCTCTGTAATAAATACGTAGTAGGTTTTATAGGTACCTACATAAATTTTACCTTTCTGCATTCCTCTATGTTTATTATTGTGCCAAATCTAATTATTTCTTTGCTTTATCAACAAATGAGTGTGAAGTTTCTAACGCCAAAATTTAAAAATTACTTGTAATTAAACCATCTGTTTCTCATAAAAAGGTTAGGAATCAGCGTACTTATATCAGACGGCTCCTGGCCTAAAATTCTTAGAACAGAAATGAAAACGATCGAAAGCGCAATTAAAGTGACTCTTAATAACACCAGCTCTTAAGTTCAAACTCGTTTGCAACAGTGTAGCGCACGGAACGGCAACGCCGCACTTAGCTGCGTCCAAGACCATTATTTTGAATTTTTTGGCGGGAAAACAGTTTTTTGCCTATAATTTTGAAACTAAGAGGCCCAGAGATTTGAAATCATGCCTCGTGTTTGCACCAACTATAAGTTTTTTTTTGATATATAATACGAAACTCTTACTTATACAGTTACAGAGATTCACCATGTGTCAGCCCGTGTTACGTGTCACCAGCTTACACATACTTATCGGTTCGTAGCTCCAAAACTATTTTACCTAAAGATTTGATAAATTTGGTTCTAATTGCATCAATTTTGCAGCAACTTTTGAGGTATAACACATCATCGTACCTTATATAATTACGAAGATACAGATGTGCAAGCCAGAGACACGGTACTTCAGCTCGCACACACTTTTATGATCGTAGTTTCAACAGTATTAGAGTGTGACGGTTAGTTTTTCTGGTTCTCATTGCACCAATTGTGCATTAACTTTTGAACTATAGTCTAAAACCCTAACCTCACTGGTTTGCCTTAACGGCATGTGTAAGCTGGTGACACATTTCTCCAGCTAACACACAAAAAACAACTCATAGTAACGAACTTGTGGTTGCACTAAAATTATTACTGACACGTTTGATTGCACCAACTTTGCATCAAAATAGAGCATGCTTAGAATTTCTCTATGTCTTATGAGGAAGCTGATGACCCACACATCATATAGGTACGAGTGTCTATGTAACTAAAACTAGTGATGTTCAGTCAGTTGTGGTACTAAGTTGTCGTAATGATTATGTCAAAATTAGTTCTCGGGACACTCGTAGTGGCGCTTCAAATTGCCACACAAAATTAGCTTTCATTTGTATGGAGACAGCCTGTCCAGTGTGTAATAATAATAATAGAGGTCAGTGAGCTTTTGGTGAGCTTGGCTTTATTTTAATTTTAATACTAGCCTTCCGCCCGCGGCTTCGCCCGCATGGATTACAGAGTACAAGCTTCTCCGGAATAAAAATTAGCCTATGTCCTTTCGCAAAGTCAACTCTATCTTTGTAGGTACCAAATTTCATCAAAATCAGTTTAGTAGTTTAGGCATGAAAGCGAAGCAGACTGACAGACAGAGGTACTTTCGCATTTATAATTAGTAGTAATACTTAAATATATTACTTGGGTATAAACAATATTTAAGTATACTATTAAATATTGAATTTAAATAAATTATGCACTCATCATAAATACCAATTATGAATTATTTTTTTATGAATAGTTTATCTGCAAAAACTGGATTTAAAATTTACGTCCCATACATTTGTTATTTCACTTTCTTGTTTTAGTATATTTCACTTTGTTTATCGTGCTATGGAGAGTGCTATCTCTACATCTTGGACCCACCTGAAAATCAGCGTCACACTATTTGCTGTGGCATAAGCTGAGGTTGGGTCCATTTCGGCTAAAATGTTTGTTTTTGTTTATGTAAACAACCTTGTTTGTATGTTTTAGTCGAATAAACTATATTTCTTTCTTTCTTTCTTTCTTTCTTTCAATTTATATTTTACTCAGCCTGCTATAATATTATAAATTGAATGATAAGTTTGATGACGCTTGTAAAAATCAATATTGGGCGCACACACAAAATCGCAGCAATAAAAAGAATCATCAATAGATGGATTGATTGTTTATTTGCATATAACTCGCTACTGTACTTATTGAAATGTTAATCGGTCTAGTCTACCATATCAACATCTCCTTTCAAACTGCTTTCAAAGAAGAACATATGAAACTATCAAGACCAAAGTGTTTCTAACATAAACACAAAATTTTTATTAGTGTTTTTATGAATTATTTAATATTTAGGGCTTACATTGAATTGAATAAAAAAATATTTTATTACATTTTGTTTTATTTTGTACTTTCATACTATATAGGGTAAAGTTTTGTTTCCAATTATTCACTTTTGGAAAAAAAATAAAAGTAAAGTTTCATTACACAATAACATTTGCACTTTTCACTTTTCTCATAATCTTAACAGTTGGATACATTTTAGTTTGCCGCAGCTTGTAGAAATTGTGTCAGCATGTTTTGGAAGCAGTCTTCTAAGAACATGGTCTTATACCGGCTGATATTTCCTTCATCATCATCATCATTTCAGCTGGATATATTTCAAATTATTTCCAACATGAGCTAATTTGGATTTCTTCCAGTAGCACTGTGTGTCAGTACTGGATGGTTTTTCACTGCGCCTGTGTATTCACATCTGGAGAGCAACAGCATGTCTGGACGCTGATGACTTTTCCTTCTTTTTCATCCACTATCGCTGCATACGATTTCGAGCGGACTTTATGTTCTGTCTGTACACACCTTCAAATCAATTCATTCAAATCGCGCCGAAGTATATCCAACGGCAGCATCACCGTAAGATTATCTTGCCGACCTGAAAAGACAGGGAACGTTAATATTTTATGTTGAACATAACAAAAATAATAAGTAGTTAAAAATATGATGAGTTACACTTTTGAGGTTATGTTATTTTCGCAATGATTTTAAACTTATAGGTATTTGATTATAAATAATGTAGTGGTTGACAAACTTACACAGATGTTTTCTTCACATTCCTAAATTCAGCAGCACAGTAATCTGAATTAGAGGCAAATAAATTGCCGACCATTATTATGACTACTCCTGCCTGGGGACATTGCGATTTTTGGCTTGTGCCTGGTTCCATGGTAGGTATTATTCAATGGGCACTTTCGATGACTCTTGAAACGGTTTGTTTGGCTATTATCACAAACTTTTAAAGTGTTTTGCAAACAAAAGCTAGAAAAACAATTAGAAATCTAGAAGAACAGAAAAATGATTCACAAATAATCACCTCACATTTGACGTCACGCTCACGCGCTGTGATTGGTGTTTCGCTCAGGCGTTGGAATCACCCATAGAATAGGTCAAAACTTAGTGGGCGGTAGCCCCGATACCCATTCATTGGCTATAATTAAGACCGCCATTTTGTTGGGGTGCCCCCATTGGCTAAAATTAAGGCTGTCACTTTTTTCAAGAATTTCAAGATGACGTTTATTTAGTTTGTTTTTTTACTCATTTCGGTTTTCTAGTATTCTTTAGATGTTTTTCCACTTTTTCTCAGATATTTCTTTACAGAAATATGGATACATTATTCGAAGATGCCTTCAATACACGTAAGTAAATCTATTTACGTAGTTTTATGTATCAATTATTTATTACATTATCCTAAATTTGAGTTTTGTTGTTTTAGGTAATTCCAAGAGGCAACATTGTATTTCTTAAAACTAACCAAAACAAAAGAAAATACAGTTCACAACTAAACCGGAGTAAAGAAGATTCGGTTTCTCAGACAGTTATGAAATTTATCAAAGGCTAAAGAGTCGCAATAGTTTTTACAAGTGCGTCATTCCTGGCACCATGGAGGCCTCTTTAACCAAAGTTAAACTGTGGGAAAAGTCTGCTACCCTTTCACACCCATATGTGCTCATCCAGGAAAAGCTCCCTCCTGGCCTTGAACTTCCCAGATCATTATGGAGATCTTTAAATAGACTCCGTACCCAAGTTGGTCGAAGTAAAGACAACCTGTCCAGGTGGGGCTTCACCAGTAACACGGATCTCGCGTGCAGGTGTGGTTACACTCCACAGACCATGGCCCACTTAATTGATTGCTCTTTATGCCCGGACACCTGCACGCGTGAGGACCTCATGTTGGCTGCAGATAATGCGGTGAGAGTGGCACAGTTTTGGGCCAACAACAGTATATGATTTTGTACTTGTCATTGACATGTTGAAGAAGAAGTTATGAATGAAAGGTAGGTAATGTTTGTTTATTCTTTTTATATGAATGTAAGTAGGTATGTGTAATTAATTATTGATTAGTTTTGTTAAAAAAACCTTCCTAATACCTTATTTCAATATACATTTAGAAGTGATATCATATGGTGATAATGATAAAGCACAGTAGATGACTTGGGATTAAATTTTAATAATCAATTGTCACATTTAACAAGTTTCAATTTCATGAAGTTGTTAATACCAAGTCAAGAGAAAATAACAGTGTATGCAATTCAATAACTTTGTCAAAACATTTAAAATGCCTTATCATCAAATTCATATTTCTGATTCTGACAAACAGAACAGAATTATAACAAATGTACCGGTGGGATAATATATGATTGTTGTCGGTACGAATGGTGGTTTATTGTGATTGTCTTATGACTGTTATAACTGCTACTGCTACCTACTATCTTAGATCTTACTTAATTATATATACTACGTCTCATCAGTCTATGTACAAAGCTTATCTACTTAATAACAGTTATTAACTATAAACATTGATTATCTATAACTTGTGCATAGCGGCACAACAAACAAAATGTGCTTTATACACACTACTCTTTCTTGATTTACAAACTTTTCAGTTCAACTATCACTTATTTGTTTATAAAATGTTATGGCAGATTATAGTAACAATATGTAGAATCTATACTAACCAAATCTAATCTTTTCAGATAACTTGAGTCTCAACGAGGTTCGTGGAGTGCTGCGAAGATGCCCGTGTCTGCCTATTCTTGCGGTAATAAGTTATCAAATCAGAATTATGGTGCAAATTACTGCTGTTAGTTGCTATATTGATTACTTACTGCATTAAATGTTTAACTATTAGAGTTAGGTTATTGCGTCTTGCATTGACAGTGATATTAACAGTAAATAATGAAATGGCAGATACTAAATAATACTACTAGGAAAAATAGCATTAGCATTTGTGCGTAAAAATATTTGCAAGCAGTTTAATTTTTCTTGTGGCTGATAAAGTATTTATATATCTTAGTTTATCTATTAAGTCAATTTAGTAAGTAATTTCATTACTCTCATTCTTTGTCTTGTATAAATCTCAACTTATACTAATTATGTACTTTGTATTTGATAAAATTATAATAGCAAGAAATAAATGCCTTCTTTCATCAAATGTGTTTTTTATTTGAGCAGAATTTAAAGTAGTATATTACTAGGGTTGTACCAAACGTCGATGATTTGCACAACTATCGATAACGAATCAAGGGTGTCGATAGTTCTGGCAGCACTATGTTGTCAAAATCTAATCGGGGTCCGTCATTCACTAACAAACGGCCGCTATAAGGCTTGATTCCTCTGAGTACTGAATCCTATGGAGATGGCATACCTACGAAAAATTGAAGCATACACACACACACAAGCACACATACCGAGAAACCAAAATGGCGCCTTTCCGTAGTGCTGCCCTATTTGTACATCGATATATTTATTGATGAAGTTATAGATCAAGTATTTTAGTGACTACCTACCTATTATTTGATGGGCCATCGTGTACAGGGCCGGTTTGCGTGTGATTGCCGTCTGCGAGCAACGCAAACCGGCCCTGTACACGATGGCCAACATGGTCGGCCAACTTGATCGGCCATCCTGTACTGGGGGCTTAAAGCCCCCGGTGTGGGAGTTTGCGTGTGATTGCCGCCTGCGAGCAACGCAAACCGCCCCTGTACATGATGGCCCATCATGGTCGACGAACATGAGTAGCCATCTAGCCATCCTATACGTAACGTCGTAAACAGAAAAGATTTGATTGGTTGTTGTTTGAATTTAATAGATTCCAAAACTACTAGACTAATTTAGAAATTTCTTTGACCATTAGAAAGCTACATTCTTTCAGAGTGACATAAGCTATATTTTATCGTGATATTCCCATGGGAACGAGTACCATGCGGGTAAAACCGCGAGGATCCGCATGTTATTATTAAATTTATTGCTTGTTAAGTACATAATGTATCAAAAATTCAAACGCAGATACAGATTAAAAATAAGGTCCTGTAGTTTATTTACAATCTAACCTTAGTAAAATATAGTTCCTGTTGCAGTAGTAGTAGATAAAAGACCAACCTACTATAATTTACTGAGGTTATAGTTTGTAAATAAACTACACGACCTTAGCTTCAATCTGTACGATTGTAGATACATTAATACTTAGCGAGCAATAAATTTGATTGAGGGCGCCCCACTTGTCGGCTCTACTCGCCTTTACTTAGAAACTGCAATTTTATGATCAAATTTTTTATGTTTTCCGAGTCACGCGTCTATACACATGCGAAACCTCCATAGAATTCCAGATCAAAGGTCGCGAGAACCAGTTTAAGTAAAAAAAGGTAATGAAATAAAACAAAAAGCTCCATATTGTAAAAACCTATTATGTTTATTACAACAAGGATTGGTTTTTTTACATAACACACATTACAATATAAATCACAAGGGAGAATGCCTACTAGGTACCTACCTACCATAGAAAAAAGAAATGTCTCAAAAAAAAACAAGCATTATTAAGTAATAAAATAATAAACAGTTTGAATCGAGATCTTTACTAGCAAGCATATTTTTTATATATTTAGAATAGAGCGAAGCGACATCTAGTGGTAAAAAAATATACTTACTTTTAATGTGCTAGAATGAATGTAAGTTCGACAACAACTTTACAGCAAAATGACATTAAAAAAACACGTTATATGTAAGTATCTAGTTTTTGGCAACCGGAACAGAAAAAGTTGTCGCACTATAATTTCGATTTTGCCAGTGGCCTAATTAACGTCTTTTTCAAAACTTAAACTGTCGTTGACGTTCGAAACTGTTCTTCAAAATGAAAAGAGCACATAAAAATAGTTTTCGTACGAGTCTTTAAATTTTCCTTTCGCATTGTTCCAGCCATAATTTTCTTTTTTTGTTATTTTTAGGCAACCTAAAACAATAAAAACAGTTTTAAATTAATACACTCAATTTACACTTGAAATTTGAAAACATCGATGATTCGATAAGAAAAATGCTATATGGGCAACTCTAGCGCAAAACAAACAGATTTATATTTTCTTGAAATACACCAACAAAACTCACCAAAATAAGTATTAAGCTACATTTGGTATGAATTCTAAGTAAACTATTCACAGGAAAACCAAAACACAAGGCATTTATTGTATTGTTTTGGTGTTTTTGCAAAATAAATAGTACGTACCGGTGTAATGTAATGTTTGGACGGTTTTCACTTTTTTTGATGCCACAAACTACCACACTGCAATTAGACATGTTCCTTGTTGCTTTCTCTCACTTATTAATACCTTTTATTCACATGAAAGTCTCAAATTAAAAGACTTTTATCACAAAACACTGCAAATACAACTCGCGTTGACAGCTCACATACCGAGAAACCTAAATGGCGACCGGCTTCAATCATGCTTTACGATGACGTCACGTTTCAATGTTGCCAAAAAATAGGTCGAATAAATATATTGCTGTCTCTTTTTACATGAAGTATTGGAGGTAAGATAGAACGAGATGGCTACAGGTTTATGAGTACAATGTCGATATAGCTCATATTTGTATAACCGATAGTTCATATAGATCAATATGCCATCTCCATAGGATTCAGTACTCAGAGCTTGATTCCTATCTGTACTAGTCTATATAATTTGTGGTTTCGCTAGAGATTACGCACAGATTAAACTCAACGCTCTCGCTTTTGGTAGAAACCAGGGGGGTGAATCTTTCATACAAAAACCTATCTCATAAAAATTACATAGAAAGTAGCGCCATCTTTTGCTTGGGGAAATCAACATTTTCTTATATGTTTACGATATGTCTCCCTAGATGGCTATAGAAGCACACCATAAACCACATAATGAATAAAAAAAGTTTCTGTTCAAAGCTTTGTACTGAAATAAAAAGTATTAAAAGGCAGGAAAATAAATAAAAATAATAAAATGTATAGTTTCGTTCATATTTATGTGTATAATTTTTTTTTAATTTCGTTTACAATAATAGTTCTTCGTTATCTGTGGTATTTGTAGTATGGCGGTTGACTCTGAAAAGTTTCGTTTGTTATCGGTGTTTTGTTTGCGTGAACTTCTTAATTGGATTTACTTTACGACCTGGCAACGGATCTATCATCTATGGCTACTTGCAACTAATCGCTGCTTTTCATCGAAAATCAAATGCGATGGAAAAAATGGCGTCCGATTGCTATAAATCGCTGTCAGTCATCGCATTTTTGTGTGCGTTCAGCAGATTATTTGTAATCGATTAGTCAGCGGTTATCTGTGGTTCTGGTTAATGCACCCACGTCGTTGATCGAGCTGTCGAGCTTCATGGTCATGTCAGTCTGTCTGTGAGTGAGAGCACAGATAATATAATACTGAGAGTGACTTACTTGTCTTGTCTATTTCAAATTTAGTTAGTCTGTGGGTGATCGTTGTTGTGGTTCACAATCTTGTGGTTGTAATTTGTATAGATTCGCTAGTCTATATAATTTGTGGATTCGCTGATTAATGGTAAAAACTAAAATTAAATTGACTATTGTTCTAGTTACATACATATTTAAACAGTTATTTTTTTCATATTTTTAGCCTATTTGTTTTACATGATAAGTACAAATACCATTAGCGAACATTTGAAATTGTTTCGCGTACCTACACTAAAAAAAATCCTACCTCCGAAAGAAATATTTCAATCCAATGATTTAAATGTCGCTATTGCCATAAAAATTGTTCAAAAACATGTCTCGAATTCCTTTGTATCGTAACTTCAGGCATGTGTTGACACGGGTCATCTAATCATAATATTCATTCATATCATGTTTTCATTTCATTCGTGTTTCATTCCGTTTAGGATCGCGGTCTGCATCGGTCGCTTCTGCCAGAGATGTATCTCTCTTTTATCGTCTGCCTATGTCTAGGCACAACATTTGGATATGTGGATAAACGTAAGTACCTACAATAAGAATTAAAACTTTTGAGAAAATAATTTTAGTTGCATAAACAACCAACTTCCAACATTTTTCCAAACACCTTTTATACTGGCAAGAAGAATTAGCACAAGTAACTTATCATATCAGCTTTAACAGAAGCAATGGCGTTTATAAACAAACATGTTGTTTCCAAAAATTCCAAACTCAAATTGTATAACTATTATTATGAAATAATAGTGTAGTGTGTTCGGCAAAACTTAGTTTGAATTTCATAAAACAGTCCGTTAAAGTTAGATTGATGTTTGCAAATATTTTCAGAATCTCCACCAAAATGGAGTCCGGTGTATACAGTGAAGGGCCTTCTTAATATCCCGTATGCAGAAATACATGAGCCGTTTTATGCATGGTAAGATGATTAGGCAATTTTTTAAATGTTAAAAAGCATTGATTCACTGTTCTTTATAATAAAATTTGTTAATTAGCTAGCTTATAGCTTTTTTTGTGTCTGTTGGCACACTTGGATCACTTCAATTTTAATTTATTTTTTATTTTTATTTCTCTTACAACATGTGAAATTCTTCATACAATTTTTCATCCCATAATTCTATTCAGATTCTTTTTTAAAACAAAACAAAGACTTTCTATTTTTATAGAGGTAATATTTAGGTGTAACTTATCTGTATCAAAATTTATCAAAATCTGTTGAGTTGTTAAAGAGTAAAAAGGTAACAGATTGACTGACTTATTTTATGTCAATCAATCACTTTATGTATAGCCATTTTATTATAAGGGCCTTATTTATTAATCTGTGACATACAACTGATAATAACAAATCATGTGTATGGTTTATGAACACAACAACTTCTTATTGACCTTTGATAAACTTCAATTTATAAACATTCTACATGTCTTTGTTTTAAAAATTTAATCTTGCAATAGTTCAATGTATTCAATAGCGCAATTTAATACTGTTTGTAAACTTCGTGATTTATTACTAAGATTAAAAAGGAGAGAGAAAATTAAGTATTGGAAAAAATAGACCCGTCTTACATTACAACTAGCTCCGATGGGACTCGAACCCACGACCCTTCACTGACCGGCGAACACTCCAACCATAAACTAAATATACCAATTGTATAAAATTTAAAAAAAACAACCATTTTTTACTAAGATATTAAAATTTAAAAGTGTATACCTAGGTACTTACTTATTTTGATTGTTTGACTTTTAATTGAAATACTCATCATCATCAGCAATTTAATGCCCCTACTGCTGGGACACTGGCCTTCCTTATGGATGGATATGGAGAATGGACCATGACTCACCACGCGGGCCCAATGCTTATTGGTGGGTATTACCAACTGCAAATGCAGTTTCCCAGGACCAACTGCTTAACGTGCCTTTTGAAGCACGGAGGAGCTTGAGATAATAAATTTTTGGTCACCCATCCCGTGACTAACCATTGCGAAAGTTGCTTAACTTTAAGGCAAGGAATCCCGATTGAAATAGGCACGCTAAGGCTTGCTCGGCCGCGCTCTATACACTTCGCGCGGACCCAGCGGCAGCCGGCAGTGAACTGTGAACTCGCGAGCGCCCCGCGAATCGAAAATCACTTAAAATTCAATAAAAATACAAATAATAAAAAAAAAAATTATGACGTCCGGAATCCCTCGGCTATTCAAAGACAATTATTTTCATATGTTTTTCATTAACCAAAACCAAGTATACTGCAAGTAATATGATATTTGAATTATTATTAGACGGATGTTTGGGATTTTATTTGACACAGTAAAATATCACCAATCGAAAAAAAACGGCCGGAAGCACTAGATAAATACCTGTCAAATAACATATATTTTTTCCAAGTTTTAAGTACTTGTGATTTGCGAGTAATCCATAATTTAAAATACCCTATTTTGGGGAATCGGCGCCTTAACGATCGCAGGCCGAACGCGCAAACCACTGCGCCATGGGCTACTCGACGGAAATACTACTAAATGGATTTTATATCTAGTCAACAATTAGTACTTATACTTTTAAATGTGAAAAATGGCACTTTTCGAAGGAAATTATGAGACCCTTACGTAAATTACAAATACGACTTTTCGAAGGAAATTATGAGACCCTTACGTTAATTACGAATACGACTTTTCGAAGGAAATTATGAGACCCTTACGTAAATTACGAATACGACTATTCGAAGGAAATTATGAGACCCTTACGTAAATTACGAATACGACTATTCGAAGGAAATTATGAGACCCTTACGTAAATTACGAATACGACTTTTCGAAGGAAATTATGAGACCCTTACGTAAATTACGAATACGAAGTCGCAGACTGTCGTGAATTTAATTTTCACATCTCACCCATGGTTAAGTACATTAGGAATTTATCAATCATAATTAAATTATGAATTATATGACCGTGTTAATTAGCATTAGTGAATTAGCTACTCATTAGAAAAGTTTAGAAGTATACATACAGCATGTATAATTGCATTCATCATGCTGACAGATATTTTCTATTTTTCTCCTATTAACAAGAGTTCTTAGGAATATTCATTATGGAATATTGAAATTTTCTGGTGTCTGTCTCTTTCTACCATTTGCCTCTCTGTGTTATTTGTTTGTTACCTGACTGCGACAGACAGAAAGAGAGTTGCTTACGAACCTGTACACAAATTTTAACCAGATTTCTGAGCTGTAGGTCTAGCACAACTTTGCGCGACTCTTTGTCGCGCTCCTTTCAACCAATCAGCACGTCGCCTTGAGTCACGCGCGCTATCTACGAGCGATCTGATTGGTTGAAAGTGCCCGCGACTCTTTCTCACTCGAGTCGCGCTCAAGTTGTGCTAGCCCTACTGATACAGAGAGCTATTCAATTCTATGTTCAGTCAGTACTCTCACTCACTCAACCTCAATAGGGTATTTTACTGTTGTTGAAATGTAGATATTTAATGATGACGTTAAAAAATATTGCAATTAAGAATACCAAATGTAAAAAAATAATTTGAATCTGTTTTATAATAAAAGAATTATAGTCTGTTTGATTTTGACTATAGCTGTCTCTTTCTAAAACGAAATCTTCTATGGCGTGACTATGACGCTACTAACCCACTGACGTCACTAAGATAGCGTCCTGTCCTTGTCTAATTATAAAGTTTGAAGTCCTATATCTTTGAAAATATTCAAGATAATTCAAAATGAAAACTTGTTTTGTGTAGCTAATATTTCGAAAAACATTTTAAAGAAATAAAAAACATCAGTAAAATACCGTATTCTCACCCGCATGCATCTTAATTGTGTACTGCGCATCGTACACAATTTAATAATTAGATCGTCAACGAAAATGAATTTACTTGCAATCTTGCACTAGTTTTAATACACTTGAAATAACTAGGCAATTTGATAACCTTGTATCCTTTGCATTATATAACAAATTAACTACAAAACAAGCAAAATTCCACTTTAACACGTGTAGTTATGGTTCAGTTTAGTGTAATTTGGTGTGATTGCTTGTTATAGTTTTGTAGTCTGTTTGCTATTACTTTTAACTTAGAACTTAGATTATTGAATCATGTACATAGACTCAAAGAGATAGAGGCCTTCGAAATTTGGATTGGAGGAGAATGTAGGGCATTCACCATCATCATCATAAGCCATACGACGCCCAGTGCTGGGAATAGGCAAGGATCTCCACAACGATCGGTTCTGCGCTGCCCGCATCCAGCGGCTTCCCGCGACCTTGACCAAATCGTTGGTCCACCTTGTAGGGGGCCTGCCCACGGAACTTCGTCCGGTACGCGTTCGAATACTTTTCCATTTGAGCATTGGCACGGACAGTGAAAGGTCGTGGGTTCGAGTACCAACGGAGCTAGTTGTTAGACGGGTCGATCGATTTTTTCTAGTAGGAAATATATTTTCAATTATAAAAATTGCATTGTGAATGCAAAAAAGTAAAAATAATTTTCTTTCCGTTGTCATGGTAACTAGCTACTTTTTGATTATATAAATTCATTGCTCTTGCTGCCTTTTTTGTGATCCTAAACCGTTAAAAAGCAACTGTTCAATTAAAAAAGTTACGTGAACTGTTGATCTCCTTAACATAGCTGTAAATTACATACAGCATTTTCAATTTATTTGTTTATTATCCTTATTCTTGAAACTAATAATAGCTATCATAAATATATTTATTTATATTAACAATCTGTCCTTATTTTTAACCGACTTCAAAAAAAGGAGGAGGTTATCAATTCGACTGTATTTTTTTTAAATTTTTTTTTTATGTGTGTTACCTCAGAACTTTTTAGTTAATGAACCGATTTGGATAATTCTTTTTTTATTTAAAAGGACGCTTGTCGTCACTCGTCGTTTTTGAAAAAAAATGTAACCGCCTTCAAAACGGATCTTCAAACAAAAATTAACAAACACTAAAAAACGAAAAAAATAATAAGATTTTTTAATTCAAAGGACGATGATACGTGACTTTTTCTAATTTATCTTGGTACTTACTGAACTGTTTGAAGTCGGTGCCAATCAAAAAGAATAAGAACGAAATATATTGAGTGAAATAACTAACATAAAAAAAAACCCGGTCCCAAGCGTGAGGTGTAGGACGTAATTACCTCAATACGTATAAGACGGCACCGACTTCAAACAGTTAAGTAAGTACCAAGATAAATTAGAAAAAGTCACGTATCATCGTCCTTTGAATTAAAAAATCTTATTATTTTTATCGTTTTTTAGTGTTTGTTAATTTTTGTTTGAAGATCCGTTTTGAAGGCGGTTACATTTTTTTTTCAAAAACGTTTTATTAACAGAAAATTTTATCAGTAACAGTAAAAAGTAATATCTGTTTTTTACTTTTGAAGTTTGAATTACCGGTAAAATTTTGATAAATTTTGATACAGATTTATAATAGCCCTGGCAAAAAACAATAACTTGATAATGCGAATATTTGCCGAATTCGATGCGGACAAAGTCGCGGACAGAAACAAGCGTATCAGATTTTTTTTTTATTTATTGGTTCATTTGGTTGGACAGCCATGGAATAAAACAATATAATAAACAAATGATTTTTCTTTTTGCATTCACAATGCAATTTTTATTATTGAAAAATTGAAAATGAAGTATTAGAAAAAGTGGGTTCGAGTCCCATCGGAACTAGTGGTACTGGTCAGACGGGTCGACCTTTTTAACCGACTTCTAAATCAAAAAGGAGGAGGTTCTCTATTCGTCCGTATGTATTTTTTTTTGTGTATGTCCACCGATTACGGATGGACCGATTGAAATGATTGAAACGTTATTACATCAGGGGGCCAAGCCTGCTAACGTTAAATCATAATCGTGTCTCAATCGTGTTTCAATTGTAGTTCAATTGTAGTGATTTTTTACACACTAGTTACAAGAATTATGACAATATGATGTGATGTAAATGTAGTGTGTGGTGTGACCATCAGTAGTATGGTGAAAAACGTACACATTTCTTGTAACTAGTGTGTAAAAAATCACTACAATTGAACTACAATTGAAAGACGATTGAGACACGATTATGACTTAACGTTAGCAGAATTGGCCCCCAGGTTGGTTTCCAAGTTGGTCCCCTTTTTTGAAATTTTGAAATCAGTTCAGTAGTTTTTAGGAAATCTTGAAAATACTGTCGTTTTCGTTACCACTTTATGTGAATTTAATACGTATCTTTAGGCATAACTCCTTTGTTTATAAACCGATTTAGATGATTCTTGTTTTGTTAAAAAGGGGATACCTTAAGGTATTTTAACCGACTTCAAAAAAGGTGGTTTTCAGTTTAATCACATACCTATTTACCAGAATACAAGTAAATTGCATGCACGATGCACTAAAAAGAGTGAAATAAAAATTAATAAAAAAAAACCGCCTTCAAAAAAATCACATCAAAAAAGTAAGAAATAATTCCTCTCCAAATAAATAACGTAAGTACTTTGAAGTGGGGCGGGTTTTAACAAAAACAACAAAAAATCGTACATGTTTCACGCCCGACTTCAAAGTACTTACTTAATTTATTTGGTGAGGAATTATTTCTTACTTTTTTGATGTGACTTTTTTGAAGGCGGTTTTATTTTTTCTAATACTACACTTTCAATTTTTCAATATAATTAACGTTAAAATCTTCGACAGGTATGACAGCAAAAATGGGAAGTCTCGCATTGACTACTACGGCACAATGGTCAAGACGTACCAGATGACGTCGAGTGTGTATCCTGACTACGGCACATCTATCAAGGTATATCTACTTATATTTGTTTATATACTCTGTCTGTACAATGTAGATGAGCCCTGTAACAGCTCATTCGTACAAAGCAAAAAGTTATTTATTGGAATAAAACTCAATAAAAATAGCATTAGACTTTTTTTTATGCAGCTTATGCTAGGAAATTAAACCTTATTGTATGTATTGTATTAAAAAGGCGTAAGATTTAGTGCCATTTTATCTCTTACGCCTGTTGTACATGGGTAGAGTAAACGGTAGAGTACTAAATTAATACTACATTAGTATAGAAAGTTCCATAGAACTTCTTGTCGTCCAGGGCAAAATGGAGGGCACCAGACCTCGCGGACGATCGCCGATGCGATGGGCCGACCAAATAAAGACACTGGTGGGTGGGCCTCTCCATGAGTCCACCAGATTGACCACCAATAGGGAGAAATGGCGGAAGATCGTGAAGCAAGCTACATCGGCTACCCATAGCACTTCTTGTTGACCACGACACTCTGACAAGAGTGATACGATTGAGATGATGATAGAAAGTTTAGTACTCTACCCTTCGATCATATAAACCCTAGATACACCATTCCATACTAAATGCGCTTGAAAAAGTGATTCCAACAGCGCTGTCATTAGTAGTTATAGATAAAGATTTTCGATTCCGAATACTGCCGTCACCACATTTGATATTCGACCCTAAGCAACAGTAATTGGATTTAAACTCGGTCGGCATGGTAGTACTTACGATCTTATTACATGCAAAGCTCAGATGGTCGGCCGACGCTAGAACAGCGAATCGTATTTCGTCATGTCTGCATCTCTGCCTTACTAACGCAAATAGAAGAAACGGTTGCGCGGCAAGGAATATTGCAATATTTTAGTATAAATGATGAAATTATGATAGTTTCAGTACATGTTTGACTTTAAATTAATTGTGCAATTATACTTATGTTCAATACTGACTGAAAATATGATATTACATCTCTTTTTTTCCTTTTTTCGAATTGTTTTTGCGCATCTTCTCAGCACATTTGGGCATCGTTTCGCCGGGCGGTCAAATGAGTACTGAGAGCGATCTAATGCTCCCTTTCGGATGGAGCATTCGTTGGCGGCTTCACTTTCTGTGCGTTTACGCTGTATCTAGGGTTTATATGATCGAAGACTCTACCGCTCTACTCTTACCGTTTACTCTACCCGTGTACAGTGCCAGTAGTGATTAGTCTGTTGCCATTATTGACATAACCTTTAGCTATTCATATCATGGAAGAGCCCGTAGTGTAGTGGTAGGCGCGCTCGGCCTGCGATCGTTGAAGTTAAGCAACTTTCGCAATTGTCGTTCACGGGATGGATGACCAAAAATTTATTATTTCGAGCTCCTCCGTGCTTCGGAAGGCACGTTAAGCAGTTGGTCCCGGCTGCATTTGCAGTCGTTAATACCCACCAATCCGCACTGGGCCCGCGTGGGTCATGGCGCATTCTCCTTATCCATCCATAAGAGAGGCTTGTACCCCAGCAGTAGGCGCATTAAATGGCTGCTAGTCTGTTGAATTCATATTTAGGTCTTAAGAGGAGTGAGTGACCTTGACGATTTGGAGCTCGCATATTCTTTTGCCGACGTCGCCGCCATCTAGCGGAAATGTTCAGTACTGCTAAGAATAGTTCAATGACTAGTTAAGTGCAGAGGGAATAAGTATTATGTTCTGGAATACTGCCTATTTTAGATGCGCATCACCGAGTCATGCGTGTCTTCCTTCGGTATATTGTGGACGCCAAAACAATTCGTCGGCCGAAATTCATTTTACTTACATACAAGCTTTTATTTAACTTACCCATTTAGTATGTATGTATGTATGTAAAGCATGACCAGAAAATGAAAAAGGAAATGTAGCGAAAAATGTTTTTCTATTTTGCCATTTTGTAACAGTGAGGAGGTGAAAGGTTTTTATTTTTTCTAGTCAGGCTTTAAGTATATTAATATTTAATAAATCGGAAGTGGCGGATTTTGTTTTTTTTTTAAATCCCTTTAGACTGTTCTTTAGGTTTAGAAGTGTTCCACGTTATGTAGGAACCGGCCAAGACTTTACGTACTCCAATTTAAGAACTATAAAACAGTGGTACCAGTGCGTACTAGCTAGCTTTGATATGTTAGTTAAAAATGCGTACCCACTTACGTATAAGTAATAATAGTTTTTATAAATTCAATTGACGAGCTTGTTATGTATGTTTTTTCGAACATAATGAAACGTAATGTACCTACATTTATATTTGGCGGGTACAGAGCGAATCTTCGATTAGGAAAAAACCGGCCAAGTGCGAGTCGGACTCGCGCACGAAGGGTTCCGTACCATCAAAAAAATTACGTTTGTTGTATGGGAGTTCCCCTTTATTTATTTTATTTTAATTATTATATTACTTTTGAAGTGGTGTATAAGTAACTAAATATTCTATGAATATATCAAGCTTCTACCTGCTGCAGTTATTAATGTCGAGCAGAAAACGGCAAATAAATGCTGTTTGTTGTATGGGAGCCCCCATTAATTATTTATTTTATTTTGATTTACTTATTTATTTTTAAAGTGAAAATACAATCACATATTCTGTGAATAATTCAAGCGTCTACCTATTGCCGTTATTAATATCGAGCAAAAAACGGCAAAAAAATCACGTTTGTTGTATGGGAGCCCCCTAAATATTTATTTTATTCTGTTTTTAGTATTTGTTGTTGTAGCGGTAACTGAAATATATCATCTGTGAAAATTTCTATCTATAGCTATCTGGCTATCATAGTTCATGAGATACAGCCTGGTGAAGTCTCAGTAATAGGGTCCCGTTTTTACCCTTTGGATACGGAACCCTAAAAACTACGCAGCCCACGAGAACGGCAGAAGTTGTACCTATGTGTACCTTCGATGTACCCCAAGAATTTATCTTTGTTTTAATAAATCAATGAAACCTACGGGCTAATAAATCACTAAGCTATTCTACCACAGAGTGTGCGTTACTCCAGCACGAAAGAAGCTTCTAAAGGGAAACGAGTTAACTGAACAGTTCGTGCTTAAATTTAGTGCATCTACACTTATACTATACTTATTAATTTTATATTAGGGGAAAGGTGTCTAAAATGATCCCCCTAAGGGAAATCGGTTACTGTATCCAAAATATTGTAGTAAAAGCAAACATTGAAAAAGTTTTTGGTAAGTCATTTAAGTATTGTTTGTTATACTGGCATGCCATTATTGCAGTTTGGTTTTATACAGGAAAATTTTTTGACCAGTGCACAAATTTTTAGGATCAACTCAGAATCGGTAAGTGAACAACTTTCTCCTAGAAACATGGGTCGAAATACGACAAAATTTTTTGGACTCCCCATACTAAATCGATCACGTGATCAGTCCGATTTGTATGATGAGTCAAAAATTTTTTGTCATATTTCGACCTATGTTTCTAGGAGAAAGTTGTTCACTTACCGATTCTGAGTCGATCTTAAAAATTTGTGCACTGATAAAAAATTTACCCTGTATCTTTAGATTTATTAGAGATTTTCCAAACCTCTAATAAAGGATCATTTTGTACACCTGGGTGTCTAAAACGATCCCATACTATCTTGTTTGGTTAACCCATACATTTTTGGTTCAATATATTTTATGTGCTCAACGAGTTCTCTCTCATGCTTAATAAACACCGTTTGTTTACTGTCCAAATTGCACAAACTGCCTTTTTGTTTTTAGAACCATTACGGGTACAGAAAACTGTCTTGTCGTACAGAAACCTCACTCCCAGTTTTGTCGGTAGGTTTTTCTTTGAATGTACGTGGCATGATCTGTAAAAAGTACAAATAGGTAGGAATACAATAAAAAACATGACTAATTTTAAATTGTTTTTCAAGTTTGGTGAAATTATTCCTGGGATCGTTTTATTACTACTAAAGGGGATCGTTTTACCCCGAATGTTGAATTTACAAGAATTGTCGAAGTTTGACCTCAAAACATTATCTTGGTGAGATCAAAACGAGTTTCAAATGTTACTGAATATCAATTAAAACTACCAGGAAAACTTTCATTCACATATCCACAAAAGAATTTCAACAATTTAACTTTGATTGCAGGCTTATCTTAGATCGAAGACAGGTATTTTCAATTTTTTGCAATAAATCGACGCACTGTACTCACACCGCCATGACACTTTATTGGGCTACTGAGTGAAGTATACGGAAGACGTTAGCCAATAAATCGCAAAGATGGCACTAGTATTTTCGTTGAAACTGTAGGGAATCATTTTACCTCGAGGGATCATTATGTACACCTTTCCCCTATATATAATAATAATAATAAGAGAAAAGATTTGTATGTATTCATGTATGTAACAAATAAACTCAAAAACGACTGGACCGATTTCAACAATTCTTTCACTTTTAGAATGCTACATTATCCCTAATTAACATAGGCTATAGAATATTTTGAAAAAAGTTAGGGATCAGACAGAGAGATTCCGGCAGTTAGAAATAAGATAGCCAGTTCCTCAGTAAAGGAGGATTCCGGGAGTAGTGCCGTTCCACCTTCAGCCTTATCATCACTTAACATCAGGTATGATGAAGACTAAGTGCTACCCCGTTGTGGATTAAAAATTCTTAATATTTCTTTTCTTTTAATGTGTTTTACACATTCAACCATAAAGTTTCGCGGTAGCCCTCCAGGGATCTAACCCGGGACCTCTAGAGATAGCGGCACCTTGAAACCGGCGCGTACACCACTAGCGCGGCCACGGAGGTCTTCTAATAATAATATATTAATATATACCTAGTAATATTATGAATATAACTAAAATAGGATGGGAAGGTATTTTGCATGGCTAAAACTACGATTCTGCGGTGAAGTATGCATATTAATTTAAGAAAAACTCCGAAGAGATTTTAAATCATTTATTATACACTAGCGACCCGGCCATGCTTCGCACAATCCTTTGAACAATTTGTTGGTGTGGAAGCACTGATAGTGCTTCCACACCAACAAATTGATAGTACGTTTCACTACTCGCGTTTGGAAATATTTTTCATCAAAATGCTTACTGCATATAATCAATTTAGTCCATGTGTTTCTGGTATCCAAGGTAGTATGAAATCTGAAAGATACTTATATTACTAATGATATTAACGTAACTGTACCAATCATCATCATTTCAGCCGTACGACGCCCACTGCTGGGCATAGGCCTCCCCCAAGGATCTCCACAACGATCGGTCCTGCGCTGCCCGCATCCAGCGGCTTCCCGCGACCTTGACCAGATCGTCGGTCCACCTTGTAGGGGACCTGCCCACGGAACGTCGTCCGGTTCGCGGTCGCCATTCGAGAACCTTTCCGCCCCAACGGCCATCGGTTCTCCGCGCTATGTGTCCCGCCCACTGCCACTTCAACTGAGCAATCCTTTGAGCGATCTCGGTCGTTTTAGTTCTCCTGCGGATCTCATCATTTCTGATTCGATCGAGCAGGGAAATACCAAGCATCGCTCTCTCCATTGCTCGCTGGGTAACCTTGAGCCTTCTTATGAGACCCATAGTAAAAGACCACGTCTCGCTTCCATAAGTCATTACTGGCAACACACACTGGTCAAAGACCTTAGTCTTGAGACATTGAGGAATTTTGGACGCAAATATATGCCGGAGCTTCCCAAACGCTGCCCATCCGAGCTGGATTCGACGAGAGATCTCTTTCTCGAAGTTGGACTTACCTAATTGGATTGTCTGTCCTAGGTAGACATAGTAGTCAACAACTTCAAGTGTAATGTTCCCAACATTAACTGGAGCGGATGCAACATGGGCATTGGACATGATTTTCGTCTTATCCATGTTCATCTTCAGACCCACTCTTTGGGAAGCATTGCTGAGATCTTCGAGCATTGTGTTCAGGTCTTCCAAAGTCTCAGCCATGAGAACTACATCATCGGCAAACCGCAGGTGTGTTAGGTACTCGCCATTGATGTTAATGCCGAATCCTTTCCAGTCCAGTAGCTTAAAAATATCCTCCAACGCAGCTGTGAACAGTTTCGGAGAAATGACGTCTCCCTGTCTCACACCTCGCTGTAGTTGGATAGGATTAGAGCTCTGGTTCTGTAATCGGACCGACATGGTGGCGTTTTGGTATAAGTACCTTAGCACCTCGATGTACCTGTAGTCTATTTGGCACCTCTGGAGAGACTGCAGCACTGCCCAGGTCTCGATCGAATCAAAGGCTTTCTCATAGTCCACGAACGCCAAGCATAGTGGCAAGTTATACTCTTCGGTCTTCTGTATAACTTGCCGCAGCGTATGAATGTGGTCTATGGTACTATAACCTTTTCGGAAACCGGCTTGTTCGGGAGGTTGGAAGTCGTCGAACCTGCGAGCGAGACGATTCGTAATGACTCTCGAAAACAACTTGTAGATATGGCTCTGAAGCGAGATGGGTCGGTAATTCTTCAGGAGAGTCTTATCACCCTTCTTGAAGAACAGCATCACATCGCTTCTGCCCCATGCCTTTGGCGTTTTGCCCTCGAGGATGACAGAGTTGAAGAGCTTCTGGAGGACCTTAAGTATCGGCTTACCGCCCGCTCTCAGAAGTTCTGTTGTGATTCCGTCATCGCCCGCCGCCTTGTTGTTTTTGAGCTGCTTGAGAGCCATTCTAATCTCGTACAGGCTGACGTCCGGGATATCTTCGGTATAGTGCCGGGTAAGTTTGGCTCTAGGTTCTGTAGCCTTACTTTCAACAGGTGTTTGCGTGGAGTACAACTGTCCATAGAAACTCTCAATCTCCCTCAGGATTTCAGGTGTTGATGAAATGATACTACCGTCCTCAGCTTGCAGCCTCGTCAGTTGACTTTGCCCTATAGCCAGATCTCTAGCGAACACTTTGGAGCCTTTGTTCCGCTCAATGGCCTCTTTAATACGCTCGGTATTAAATTGGCGAAGGTCGCTTGTCAAGGACTTGGAGATCTGCCTATTTAGCTGTCGATAACGAAGGGCATCCGCTGAGTTCTGTAGTTTCATTTCGTTTCTCTGATCCATGAGTCGGATAGTGTGGCTGGAGAGTTTCTTTAATTTAGGCCGGTGGGTTTTGTAGTGCTTGGACCCTACCGTGCGGACAGTGTCCACCACCATGTTGTATAGATCGTCCATATCGATGCTGTTCTCAAGGGCTTCGAAGCGGTTTTGGAGCTCGAGCTGAAAGCACTCGGGGTTTTGAATTTGAGCCGGTATTGGTCGGAGCGTAGATTTTATTAGTCGAGATCTTTCCAGCTTGACGTTGATATTCAATGTGCCTCTAAGCATGCGGTGATCGCTTCCCGTCTTTACGGCGTTGATCACAACGACATCATTGAATATTTGCTTCCTCGTTGACATAATAAAATCTATCTCGTTTTTGACTTTACCGTCCGGACTAATCCTGTACTAATACTGTACCAATAGCTGACACAATTAGACATTCAATAAACTTTAAAATCTCTTATTTGAAATATATACATATTAAAGTTAATTCAATTGTATTAACATATTAAGAAACTCATATTCTACGTCTTTTTTAGGTTAGAAATCTACAAATAAATAATACCAGCTCGTGCAACATCATTTTTTATTCATACTTAAATGTTCCTAAGCCTGACACGGCAAAAAAACTTTGCACCAGTTGCTGACATTGCCAGTACTAGTACCTGACACAAAAAGGAAAACATATTAGCAATAGGAAATAATGTTATTTTACTCTTTTTTTATACATAAGGGTTTGTCGAAAAGATATCTGATACGTTCGCCGACCAGTAGTAGTTTTGGTGAGGGTATGATTAAAAAATTAAGATAATTATGCCCATTACCAATAGCTGACACCTCATGCACCAGTGTCTGACACACATATCAGGCTTTCATTAGAATCATTTAAATGAAATAAGAATTAAAATGAAAGTGTTGCTACTGGTTAAATAAATTTACCCCGCTTTTTATTCTTCTTCAAGATGATTGAATGTCTTAATAAATGAATTGTATCCGAAAGTGTCAGGTTTAGGTACACTGTCAGCTATTGGTGCAGTTACGTTATAGGTACCTATTCTAACAGTCAAAAACTGATACCTATGGATCAGTTAACTATCTTAAATGTGATTACATTCCCAGGTAATTCATATCTAAACGTAATATAGGTACTTTAATAACAGTACCTAATACATATTCGTTTACCGCGTGAAAGACAGTGGACACGAAATATCGATAACTTGATACAGCCCTGTAAAACGAAAATTATTTCTTTACACAAAATATTCGTAAATTCTGCATTATGTGTAATCAATATTTGCTTGTTACATAAATAAATGTTTATTGAAGAGCATTAACACACTTCGTGCTTTAAAATCGAAGCGCATTAGCAAAAATAAACCTTAGGAAGGGAGGTGTCGGTTTAGAATAATTTACCTAAGAAATGAACATTTTGCGGGGTTATTTCATTGTGTTGTACAACAATCAATAACTGAGCAAGTCACCATGTTTCCATCACACTTTTGGCTAAAAATATCTAAGATTGCACGTAAAATCCGAAAAAAATACAATACCTAAATTCTCAGCGTGCTGTTATGTGCAGACGAACTGTCAAACAGTAGCCAAAAACGGTTCTGTTACGTCGCATTACGCATCTCCTTTTATCTCACAGCGTTGTTGCTAGTGACATCCCGCTCGCTCAGCCCCTTTGTTTCTCTATTCCGATAGGTATATTAACTTTATGGTCAAAATACGACAAAATTTTTGGACTGCCCATAGTAAATCAATCACTTGATCAGTCCGATTTGTATGAAGAGTCAATTTTTTTTTTGTCATATTTCGATTTGACTTATGTTTCTAGGAGAAAGTTGTTCACTTACCGATTCAATCTTAAAAATTTGTGCACTGATTAAAAAATTATCGTGTATAAACTTATAATTTACCCCAAGAGGCATACTTTTCTATGCCCTACTTACCTCCCAATACCATTTTTGAGGTATTGTATGCCGACTAAATTAAGAGGTAAGAATTTCTAAGAATAATGAATCAGACTATCTATTTCAATATTAATGCACTATTTACCCATACTGACCAATAAAAATATGAAAACGCATGAAAAGAAACGAACGCGACTGTATGTTTTTTTTACGAAATACAAATATTTTGTTGTCATTCCGCTTTGTTCGGTTTATCAACTCGTTTTCTTGTAGAAGCTACTTTCCTGCTGGAGTATCGCGCAATCTGGTGAAGTGGTGATGTATGAAAAAAAGTTAAAAGCTATTTATTTTACCAGTAGGTTTCATTGATTTAAAAATTAAGATAAATACTTGTACATCGAAAGTACACATAGGTTTTTACTTTCCGCTCATGTTCATCCATAATGTATGTTATTTGTTTAGGGTACCTTACTCAATTTGGTTTTTCGAGAACGGTTTGACGCGGAAAATTGGTTGGGGTACGTACCGTTTTTAGGGTCCCGTAGCCAAATGGCAAAAAAACGGAACCCTTATAGATTCGTCATGTCTGTCTGTCTGTCTGTCTGTCCGTCGGTCCGTCCGTCCATCCGTATGTCACAGCCACTTTATTCCAAAACTATAACGACTACAGACTTGAAACTTGGTAGGTAGGTATATTCTGTGAACCGCTTTAGGATTTTTATAGAAAATAAAAAAAATAAAAAATACATGGAACTGAAACTGATAAAAAATATTTTCATAATACATATTAGTGTAAGGTGTCTTTAGATAGGTATTTAAAAATGATATTTAGGTTTCTTTTAGAAATGTTTATCAAAGTCAATATTTTAAAAGATATATACTTTAAAAATAAGAGAGTGAAAAATTATATGTTGTAGATCTTAATAAAAACTTTCAACGAAAATTGGTTTGAACGAGATATAGTATGTACTTTTTGAGATATAACACATTTTCAAAAACCGCAAATGTAACTTGGTCATTCATACAAACTATGAAAAACAAAGTTATATTTTGCTGACGAAAAATTATAGTAGAATTTTGGCTAGGTTTAAGCAATAGGTAAGTTAAGTGGGTACGGAACCCTACATAGGCGAGTCCAACTCGCACTTGGCCGATTTTAAGGTCTTGCGGTCGGACACTACGTATAATTATAACTGAACCAATTTTGATGAAGTTTGGCAATAGATACACTTAAATTTTTTTATCACCTCGGATAATTTTAGGGTGTAATCTACTTGTATGGAACAGCTGATTTTTTTATCGCGATTTCAGTGTAGGTCCCGTAATAAAACTTGTTTGTTTTCATGAGTAGAATAATCCCTAAAATTATCCGGGATGATAAAAAAAAATAGGTACCTTGTATAGCCTAATTCGCCACATGCAAAGTAACTAGGTACTGTTACTACACTATACTGTACTTGCATTTTCTTTTGAGCACATCCCAAGAAAAAGAAATCACTAACTCTGACATGAGCGCGACTGCATCCTGTCGGCGCTCAGTCCAAAGGACAAAAAATATGTCGTAGTGTCATCTAATCTTAACCGTCTAGTCATATTTTTTCTATGATTACTTAAAAACAATAATTTTGCATAAAAGCAGTATTTACAGTTATTAAGCTAAAGATATCAACTGAACTAAGTATTTCTATTAATATGTACATGTAAAAATGAGTGTAAACTCTTCAAAATCTATAAAATTATTTACTGAAGTCGCTCCGAAACCGGCGCGCAGTCCACTCTCGATGAAATACCGAAACTGACTGCCGGCAGGGCTCGCGGGTGATAACAGGGCGACGGGGCAGGCACTCTCGCGCGAATACACTTCAATTTTCGTGTTAAAATTACTTTTCACCAGTTAAATACGGAATAATAATAAAACTCTCAATTAAAATTATTCGCATCGTTAAGACCTTTCGATTGGTATAAAAACTAAATAAAAAGCTTGAGCCGATTTAGAGAAATTTTGCAATTTATGAGTGAAATAGGGATTCATTGGGGATTTTTTTTATAAAAAGTGGTTTAAGAAAATACAATTTCTTTCAATTAAAAATGTTTATTAGGTAGTCGTTCTTCATTGACAATTTTTTTTATTTGAATTTAATAGACAGATATTTAGATATTTTGCTTCAAAGATGCCAATTTTTGAGTCGGTCCCATCCACCCCGGTGGCTCTGTCCCGGTGGCGGGACCGTTGGGAAAAATAGTTTCATCCACCCCGGTGATTCGTGTCTTGATGCTTAACGGGGTGGATGGCACTGACGAAGTTTCAGCGACCCCGGTACCTTCTTTATTTAACGGGACGGATGGCACAGATCTTATTTCATACACCACAGTATTGCATTTAGGAGAATATAAAAAAAATATTATTTTAAAAATAATATTATTTATTCTACACCGTCAAATTAGACCCATTTAATAAAACGCAAGATATTTTTATGTAATAATCAGGTTCTATTATGACAGTAAATATACAATGTTGATATACGCAGTTTAAAAAAAACAGTCTTCATTATGAAAGTAAAGTAATACATTATTCTACAAAGCGAAATAATGCATATTTGTAGAAATATTTAACATAATAATCAGTTAAAACACAAGATAAGTAATTAATAACTAGTTACATAAAATCTTACCTATAGCAAAAAATGACGTTGTAAATCATTAGGTATAATCATATAATATTTTCATTAGCAAACAATCGTTAAATATAAATTTGACTACCATAATCACAGATTCGTAATGAAAAATCTTTGCTAATAATATAAATCAATAAATATTTATAACCATAAAATTATTAATATAATAAGTAGGTAATACTTAAACAACTAATAAAATTAACACCTAGCAAAAATCAACGTTGTAAAACATACATTTTTATTAGCAAAAAATATAACAACAAACAAAATACAACTAAGGCTCGTTCCTTCAACGCCCCAGAAATAAGGCACAATAGATTTTCCATTGTTCTCCGGCCCTATTCGACCGGTCAGGCGTCAATTAGTCGTCAATTTAAACTTAAATCTCTAATTTTACGGTAGGACATTTTCTAGAAAGTCTGCGATAGCTTTTAGAGAGAATAATGATGATTGAATTAGCAATGAAGACTAATTCAAATCTGTGATTAAGTTTCCTATTGGAACTATGATTGTTTTACAACGTAGATTATTACTAGAAAGTTTTATTTTATCAGTTATGTATTTTATAAGTAAGTAAATAATTAAAAAAACTGATTTACATTGATTGACCAATGAAGACTGAATTAATTTCGAATCTGTGATTATCGATGTCTGAGTTGTATATTGTTTATGTTATTTTGTTTGCTACTAAAACTGTATGTTTTACGACATTGATTTTTGCTCGAATGTGTTCATTTTATTAGTTGTTTAAGTATTACATCATAATTGATTAAATTACGAATCTGTGATTATCGAAGTACAGTTAGAAATGGAATGGTGCTATTGATCGCATATAGCGTCATCTATACCTTTCTAACTGGGGGCCAATTCTGCTAACGTTAATTCATAATAGTGCCTCAATCGTCTTTCAATTGTAGTTCAATTGTAGTGCTTTTTACACACTAGTTACAAGAAATGTGTACTTTTTTCACCATACTACTGATGGTCACACCACACACTACATTTACATCACATCATATTGTTATAATTCTTGTAACTAGTGTGTAAAAAAGCACTACAATTGAACTACAATTGAAACACGATTGAGACATGATTATGACTTAACGTTAGCAGGCTTGGCCCCCTGTACTCACGCAGAGATTTGAGTTTGAACTTGATTCTTTTAAGTTATATTGTTTGCTAATAAAACTGTATGTTTTACGACGTTGGTTTTTGTTAGAAGGTGTTGGATTTAATTAGTTGTTTATGTTTTACTTATTTTAAAAGTAAGTTTATGATAATAAATACTTTGTGTGTTGATTTATATTAACAACAAAGACTGTTTATTACGAATCTGTGATTATGGAAGTCAAATTTATAATGATTGTTCGCTAATAAAACTATTATAATGATTAACAACGTAATTTTTGCTAGAAGGTTTTATGTTACTAGTTGTTAATTACTTATCTTATGTTATTATATCTGATTATTATATATAAACATTTGTACGAATACCTACCTATGTATGATTTCACTTTGTAGAATAATGTAAAAATTTACTATTATAATGAAGACTGTATTTTTTTAAACTGCGCAAGTAAAGTATATCAACATTGTATATTTATTGTCATAATAAAACCTGATTATTACATAAAAATATCTTGCGTTTTATTTAATGGGTGTAATTTTACGGTGTAGAATAAATAATATTATTATTAGATAATATTTTTTAATATTCAACTAAACGCAATTTACCGTGGTGTATGATATAAGATCTGTGCCATCCGTCCCGTTAAATGAATTACCGGGGTCGCTGAAACTTTGCCAGTGCCATCCACCCCGTTAAACATCAAGACACGAATTACCGGGGTGGATGAAACCTTTTTTCCCATCGGTCCCGCCACCGGGGCAGAGCTACCGGGGTGGATGGGACCGACTCCAATTTTTAGGCATTTGACCCCTCTTAAAGCCTTAATTTTTTTCTACACTTTCGTAAACAAACATACCGCACCTGTATAATAGTTTACATTACTCATAAACAGTTTGTAATTACTACCTATTGTTTAATATTTAACGAAGGAAATTCTGAAAAATATTACTCATCATTTTATAACACTCATCTATGCATTGTTTCCAAAAATTACTCATTTTAAAAGTCTATTCACCTCAAATTTAATATGCAAATAAATCATTGTTTTGATAATACTTATTAAGCGACAATATGTAGTAATATTTTTTTACTTATTTATTAAAAGGCTTGCATATTTAAATTTGCAAGTTTTAAAACAGATTCACTTATGAAATATATATTTTTTCACATTTGCTATTGTTAAATGTATTATTTTATGGTCATTATTAAACACTAGCTTTCCGCCCGCGGCTTCGCCCGCGTGGACTACACGACGTTATCCAGTAATATTTTTTTACTTATTTATTAAAATTTGCAAGTTTTAAAACAGATTTACTTAAGAATATATATTTTTTCACATTTGCTATTGTTAAATGTATTATTTTATGGTCATTATTAAACATTAGCTTTCCGCCCGCGGCTTCGCCCGCGTGGACTACACGACGTTATCCCGCGGGAACGTGATATTTTTCCGGGATAAAAAGTAGCCTATGTTCCTCTCCAGGCTACAAAGTATCTATGTCCCAAATTTCACCCAAATCCGTCCAGCCGTTTTGGCGTTATTGAACAAACATCTAAACTTTCACATTTATAATATTAGTAGGAAGTAGGATTAGTAGGATAGTCTTTACTGCAGCACTACATTTCAACAACAGTCAAATATTCTATTAATTTGTATACTTAGCTGTTTTTTCCTTTTACGATTAACATTGATTCTCAGATGAATTTATTGATCACTAAAGTATCACAGGTTATCTAGAATATGACGGCTTTTCCATTGTACAGTCCCCAGCGCATCCAATTTAACACGATGAGCGTTCCTTTTATTCTATACTAGCGGCCGCCCGCGGTTTGACCCGCGTGGGTGGTTCCCGTTCCCGTGGGAATATCGGGATAACAAGTATTGTATGTTTTAATCCAGGCTATCTACTATCTTTGTGCCGAATTTCAACTAAATCCGTGTAGTAGTTTTTGCGTGAAAGAGTATCAAACATCCATACTCACAGACTTATCACAGGTCATCTAGAATATGACGGCTTTTCCATTGTACAGTCGCCAGCGCATCCAATTTAACACGATGAGCGTTCCTTTTATTCTATACTAGCGGCCGCCCGCGGTTTGACCCGCGTGGTTCCCGTTCCCGTGGGAATATCGGGATAAAAGTATCTTATGTTTTAAACCAGGCTATCTACTATCTTCGTGCCAAATTTCAACTAAATCCGTGTAGTAGTTTTTGCGTGAAAGAGTATCAAACATCCATACTCACAGACTTTCGCATTTTAATATTAGTAGGTTGTATTGAATTCGTACTTTTCACTGATCCTCACTTTCTTCGTTACTCGACGACTTGCTTATGGAGCGATGTGATTGCTTATTTTCCAGATCGCCCCAGTGACTACAGAGAAGGTGATGAACCAAGACACTTGCCTGCAGGTGAACGGAAGCGCCGACATGTCCATTGAAATACAGAATGTGCTGCCTATCCTGGACGACTTTAAGTTTATTGGTGAGTTGAGCTATTATCACCTTTTATTCCGCATTGGGCCCACGTAGATAGTTATGTGGTTCGCCCCAATAACTTAAAGATTATCGGTGAGTTGAGTCTTTATCACCCTTTCTTCCGCATTGTGCCCACGTGGGCCCATTCTCGCCCCTGTGGTTACAGAGAAGGTGATGAACCATGACACTTGCCTGCAGGTGAATGGAAGCGACATGTCGATTTAGATACAGAATATGCTGCCTAAACTAGACGACTTTAAGTTAATCGGTAAGTTGAGATAATATCAACCTTTATTCCGCATTGGGCTCACGTGGATTTGTTCTCGCCCCAGTGACTACGGAGAAAGTGATGAACTCTTGGTTCATCACTTTCTCCGTAGTTACTGGACGACTTTAAGTTAATCAGTGAGTTGAGATAATATCACCCTTTAATCCGTATTCTGCCCACGTGGGCCCATTCTCGCCCCCCGTGACTACACAGAAGGTGGCGAATCAAAAGGCACTTGCCTGCCGGTGAATTTAAGCGCCGACATGCCCATTCGCCGGATCACACCAAATGATCCATCTTGGATCAGCGTTTAAGCGATCCGTGAATTAGCTAGTCTACTCTAATTCAATGAAAAACAAAACTTCGTTATACCCGTCCCTCTCACTCTCCGGGTATGACATAATCGAATGAAAGCGGCGGAGCTAACGAAGTTTCGTTTTTCGTTGAATTAGAGTAGGGCTTTTGGCACCGTACTCCGAAACGCAAAATCCGAAACTTCGTTAGCCCCGCCCCATTCACTCGATTCTGTCATGCCTGGAGAGTAAAGGGACGGTTAGAGCAAGAAAGATCTATTCGTTTTTAAACTGTACGCGAAACAAAAACACATTACTAACCTGCCGACCGTCGGCACTCGACAGTCTAGCTAGGGCAATTTTATACTTGCCGACAATCGGCCAACCGACAGTTCAGAGGTTATTGTACTAAACTTCCTTTACACAATTTATGACACTTACCATTTTGTCCACAGGAACAGAAACGGTAGAAGACTCTGACACGATGAAGTGGCGCATGGTGGAGACGATCGGAGACAAGATCAACAAGTACACCATGTGGGTCAAGTACAAGAAGACGCTCAGAGGGGAGTCCATTGCTATTCCTGTTAGGTGAGATTCAACTTATGTCAAAATATCAAATTCATTTATTCATGACTAGCTTTCCGCCCGCGTTATGCCGCGGGAATATTCAACTTATGTCAAAATATCAAATTCATTTATTCATGACTAGCTTTCCGCCCGCGTTATGCCGCGGGAATATTCAACTTATGTCAAAATATCAAATTCATTTATTCATGATTAGCTTTCCGCCCGCGTTATGCCGCGGGAATGTGGGAATCCGCGGAACGGATTTTTTTCTGGGATTAAAAGTAGCCTATGTTCCTCTCCATGCTACAAAGTATCTGTGTGCAAAATTTCAGCTAAATCCGTTCAGTCGATTTGGCGTGATTGAGTAACAAAAATCCAAATATCTAAACTTTCACATTTATAATATTAGTAGGATAGTTAGTAGGATATCACACGCTACTGTGATAGCCTTCTGTATAAAAAACTAAGTAAACTCCCAAGAAAGAAAGACGCTTTTTCATCTTAATTTGTAGAGTAGAAGACGACATATTTTGTAGCAATTTTTTAATGATTTTTATTGTCGAACCACAGTTGCAAAAATCTTCATACAATCTTAAATTTTTTCCAAAAATAAAAAAACAATCTAACTCAAAGCTCCATGTGACGTTATATGGGACATAAAGTTTCATTTTTGTTTTTCTTTTTTGAGAAAATTGAGTAGTTTTTGTCAATTTTTAAAACAGTGATTTGTCAATTTGTATAGCCTATAAAAATGGTAAAAATCATTGCAGAAATGCCAATGCTACGAGTTGATAAAATGATAACGTTTGTATAAAAAGGGGCCCAGATTTTGGTGGCATGTGTAGTACAAATGTTATTAGCCCTCTAATTTATGTATGTATTTACAAAAAATAGTAGATTGTACAACAAGTGCATAAAACGTACCATTTTACCCGAGACGTATATATCCATCCGAGCCGTAGGCGAGGGTGGATAGTCAATTCGAGGGTAAAATGGGTTTTATGAACGAGTTATACACTCTGCTTTTCACTTCGAGTGTGAGGAAAATAAATAACAATATTGCAAAAAAGAAAAAATAAAGACTTCGCCATATTGGCGGGAAGGCTTTCTTTTTTTTTATACGTGGCAGTGGCAGCACAGTGACTTTAGCATAGATCGTACTCGTAGTCCATAATGCTCTTGAAATACTTATTTCTAAGGAAACTCATTAATTTTGCCTAGTTTTATTAATTTAGTAATTTAACATGGATTATGTACAAAATTTAAGAAACAGAATGAAATAACAGGTTTATGTAACAAAGTTTAATTGCGTGTGATGACTGTTTACCTGACGACCTTTGTCTTAGAATCTGAGACTTAGACGAAGATTTTACTTTATGCACTAGAGCATAAAAAGCGATTTTATGCAGCCTATACCCAACATAAAGACGAACTTTACGAGCATGAGAAGTGAAATAGTAGATTGTACAACAAGTGCATAAAACGTACCATTTTACCCGAGACGTATATATCCATCCGAGCCGTAGGCGAGGGTGGATAGTCAATTCGAGGGTAAAATGGGTTTTATCTACGAGTTATACACTCTGCTTTTCACTTCGAGTGTGAGGAAAATAAATAACAATATTACAAAAAAGTAAAAATAAAGACTTCGCCATATTGGCGGGAAGACTTTCTTTTTTTTTACAAGTAGCAGTGGCAGCACAGTGACTGTAGCATAGATCGTAGTCCATAATGCTCTTGAAATACTTATTTCTTACAAAACTCATTAATTTTGCCTAGTTTTATTAATTTAGTAAGTAATTTAACATGGCTTGTGTACAAAATTAAAGAAACAGAATGAAATAACAAGTTTAATTAACGAAGTTTAATTGCGTGTGTGACTGTTTACCTGACGACCTTTGTCTTAGAGTCTGAGACTTAGACGAAGATTTTACTTTATGCACTAGAGCATAAAAAGCGATTTTATGCAGCCTATACCCAACATAAACACGAACTTTACGAGCATGAGAAGTGAAAAGTATATTATTTATCCGTTATCTAGTTTCTGTATGAAAACTACTTATGAGCTAGATAATTTTATTGGTGCGATTGTAAGAAATTTAGAGGTGTATAAACAAACATTTGTCTGTAGGTACGAGATGAAAGGCTTCAACAGCCTCCTGGGCTCCCACTACGACCACTACTACCTGAACTACCAGGAGTACGACATCGACGACATCGATGCTAGCGTGTTCAACATCGATTCTGGTAAGGAAACTCGTACAATAAATAGATTAATGAAACTTGACGCAAGGCACCCACTTATCAACTGAAAAACTTTTTATTTGTCCAATTTAACCGCCTCTGTGGTCTAGTGGTTCATACCACCGATTTCAGACCCAGAGGTCCCGGGTTCGATTCCCATTGGGGGTACATATTGTAATCGGTTTGGTGGTAGGACTTGTTCTAAGTCCGTCTGGCTAGCTACCACCATCTTATCTAAGTCTGACGCCATAACAATGATGTTTTCAGCATTATTGTGTTCCAGCAGTTAGAGATAAGATAGCCAGTTCCTCAGTTATTGAGGATTCCGGGAGTAGTGCGCTTCCACCTTCAGCCTTATCACCACTTACACAGCCGTCTCTATCGTCTTCTACAAGCCATGCTATGATACGGAACGGCAACATTGCTGTGAACCGGTTTACTCCTCTGAGTACTAAATCCTATGGAGGTGGCATACCTACGAAAAAGTGAGGTGTAACTAAGTCACAATGTAAGAAAATCTTGGAATTCAATTTTAAACTTCTTCTAATAGTCGTATTAATCGGTCCAGCCGTTTCAGAGATTAGCCGGAACAAACAGACAGACAGACAAAAATTGTAAAACATGTCATTTTGTTATATGTACCGTATATTTAATCATATGTACGTAGTAAAAAGCGGTTATTTAATGTTACAAACAGACACTCCAATTTTATTTATTTGTATAAATGTATAGAAGATATGCCATCTCCATAGGATTCAGTACTCGAGGTTTACTCGCTGTTTACCTGTCAAACGGTGCAAACGATGTCAAATCGGTTCACTTAAAACTATGTTGCCAACTTTATGCGCATGGCTTGTAGAAGACGATAGAGATGGCTGTGCCACTTATCATCAGATGTGATGAAGGCTAAGTGCTACCCCGTTGTGGATAAAAAAAATAATGATTTACTTGAAATTATAAATTAGTAGCTTTAAATGATGATAGTGAGCACTAAGAAATTATATCTGGAAACTTCTCCCCTAATGGGGTAAAAAAGAGGGTCCACGTTTTTATGGAAATTTTTATTTCTTTAATAGATTCACTAGCAGCTTTGTACATAGTTTCTGAAACTGATGAAAGTGAGCACTAATTGTGTGAAACTGGCCTTGCACCATCCTGCCTATCGTCTAATCGGCATGACGGCAGGCTTGATCGAATCTGCAGATCGTCCATATTACAGCATAATTTAATAACTGTCATGCCAATCCTCGCCCACCCACGGTCAATTCTACTTGATCCAATCTGCAGCGTCATGCCGATTGGACGATAGGAATTATGGTGTATGGCCAGCATAAGAAAGGATATTTGGGAATCCCGACATTGTCGGAAATTCAGCTGACTCGAACGAAGTCGCGAATAAAATGGAAATTGTTGATTGTTTTGATTTTTCTCGGGTGATTGAAGATTCTCAGTGTATATTCGTACTAACGCCCGCGGTAATATCGGGATAAAAAGTATCCTATGTTTTAATCCAGTCTATCTAGTATCTGAGTCTTCGATCATATAAACCCTAGATACAGCGTAAACGTACAGAAAGTGAAGCCGCCAACGAATGCTCCATTCGAAAGGGAGCATTAGATCGCTCTCAGTAGTCATTTGACCGCCCGGCGAAACGATGCCTATATGTGCTCAGACGATGCGCAAAAACAATTCGAAAAAAGGAAAAAAAGAGATCTAATATCATATTTTCAGTCAGTATTGAACGTAAGTATAATTGCACAATTAATTTAAAGTCAAACATGTACTGAAACTATCATAATTTCATGATTTGTACTAAAATATTGCAATATTCCTTGCCGCGCAACCGTTTCTTCTATTTGCGTTAGTAAGACAGAGATGCAGACATGACGAAATACGATTCGCTGTTCTAGCGTCGGCCGACCATCTGAGCTTTCCATGTAATAAGATCGTAAGTACTACCATGCCGACCGAATTTAAATCCAATAGGGAACTTGCATTATTTAATAAATGTAGTCTATCTGAAAGATTTAAGGATTGTATGAAGATATCACAAGCGAAAAAGTTGAAATATGCTTAAATTATTTATTAAATGCAAATCAAAAATTAACATTTCAAATTCCGCGCGTAAACGCTCAATGGCCGGACGTGACGTCATTTCTTAGGACGTCAAACTTTTCAATGTGCATCTGAAAGGAGTGACCAAGAAATTTTGACAACTAACGACAAACGCTAAAAGTGAGTGACCAAAGATTTCAGTTTTACTGACTAGGCTTCGCCAGATAGGTAAATGAAAGAAAACTTATGTTTTTTAGCGAAATCTTTACTAGAACTTGGTTTATCATCCGTTTCTCTAAGTACTTGCCATACTTTTAGGGGTTGAATTTTTAATTTTTGTGAAAACGAAATTGACAGAATATGGCTACCATCATTTTTTACTGTTTTTTAAGGTAATTAAAAATTAAGTAAACTTTACGTAAAACGCACTAACATATAAGTATTGAAAATATGCCTATTTTCCATTAGTCTAAAATATTGTGAACTCTAACATTGACAAAGGCAAAAATACTTGTTGTTGCTTGATTGATTATATTGATACTTGATTTATTTCTGCTGCACACTGGAGTAAATATACTGTTACATTGTTATAAATATATTGTTTAAATGAAGATGTTAATAGTGTAAGAAAATATAAGTACTGAGTTATATTTACTACATAGGTATATGTATTAGTCAGCTCAGCAGGCAGGCCGTCTGCAGTCCTTAGTCGAACAGGCCACCTGATATTCGGTTTTTAAGTGCGCGCACTAGGCCACTTGCAAAAATAATAACTGCAACGGCCAACTGCAAAGTAAATGCTGCCTTTATTTCTATATAATTCTCCGGCACTATTCGGCCGGTCCGGAATAAAGAAATAAAGGAAATTCTTTTTTTAAAAGGATATTTAAAGGTTATTTACAAAAATATATAAGGTCCTTCTTAAATAGTGCACATAATTTTAAGGGGTCAATGTACTCACGCATACAAAAAACTTTTACTATAGTACCAACATTGAAAATGTAAAAAGAAATTAGCTGTTTCAAAGAAAATATTAAATCGAATAGATTAAAATGTATGGAACAGCTGATATTTTTTTTGCGATTTCAATGTTGGTACCATAGTAAAAGTTGCTTGTATGCATGAGTACATTGACCCCTTAAAATTGTGTGCACTATTTAAGAAGGACCTTATATAACATAAGCCCTGCAATGCAAAATATATCAACTAATGTTATTAAATCAATAATTGATCCAATAGCTCCTTATTTAGCTTTTATTTTTAATAAGTGTATTGACGAAGGAGTCTTCCCCGATTTAATGAAATGTAGTAAGTTAATTCCGCTTTTTAAATCTGGAGACAAGAGTGACCCCACTAACTTTAGGCCGATATCAATTTTACCAGCACTTAGTAAAATTTTTGAAAAGTTAATATACGCTCAATTAGTAGATTATTTTGTATTAAATCAAATCCTTCATAAGAATCAATTCGGATTCTCTAAAAGTAAAAATACCACAGATGCTGGAATTGCACTTCTTAAACATATCCTTGACGCTTGGGAGGGTAGGCAGGACGTAATTGGTGTATTCTGTGACCTTTCCAAAGCTTTCGATTGCGTTGATCACCAAACTCTTTTAATGAAGTTAGAACATTATGGTGTCTCGAAAAAATCAGTTAACCTTTTGCGCTCATATTTGAGTAATAGAAATCAAAAAGTGATTGTTAATAATACTGCGTCCTCTGGAGCCCCCATTATAATGGGCGTGCCCCAAGGCTCAATATTGGGTCCTTTACTATTTTTAATCTACATAAACGATCTACCTTACTACGCGCATAATTTATGTGAGACAGTACTATTTGCAGATGATACTTCTCTAATTTTTAAAATTGACCGAGGGAATAATTGCTCTGACGAAGTAAATAGTGCTCTCGCAAAGGTCGCACATTGGTTTAACATTAATAACTTGTCTTTAAACCCTAAAAAAACAAATTGTGTCAAATTCTCACTACCAAATGTAAGGAAGGTTGATTTAAGTATTAGTTTGAATGCAGATGCAGTCGAATTAGTTGAGAGCACTAAATTCCTTGGTATTACCTTAGATTCACGACTACAGTGGGATCCACATATTGAGGCCTTGTCGAGTAGACTCAGTTCTGCTGCGTTTGCAGTAAAAAAGATAAGGCTATTAACTGATATTGAAACGGCAAGACTTGTTTACTTTAGTTATTTTCATAGTGTCATGTCCTATGGCGTGTTGTTGTGGGGCTCAGCAGCCAATATTGGAAATATTTTTGTACTTCAAAAAAGAGCGGTACGCGCCATTTACAGCCTCCGCCGGCGCGATTCATTAAAAGTTTTGTTTAAAGAAATTAATATACTAACCTTAGCAGGGCAATACATCTATGAGAATATATTATATGTTAGGAAACATCTTGACTTATTCACTAAGAATAGTGATATTCATAATTTTAACACAAGAAATAAAAATAGGCTTGCCGTTCCAAGATTTAGACTTGAAAAAAGTAGAGGCTCGTTTTTGGGAAAAGGCATAGCATTCTTTAATAAAGTTCCACAAGAAGTAATCGAGCTGCCTTTAAATAAATTTAAAAAACATGTTAAAAAGACGCTCTTAAGCAAAGGCTATTACAAAGTAGAAGATTATTTAAATGATCACAACGCTTGGTTGTCATAATTATAGTAACACTAACAATGTATAAAAGGAAAATATTCCTATACATAAGTATGAGAATACTTTCCTTCAGCATTAACTTTTTGTATAAATTTTATTATTGTATCATTTTGTCCAGCAACGACATAATTTTTTTTGTAAATGCGTTGCTTCTGTTAAAGCTGATGAATTTTTTTCGCCTGTTTTTCTTGTCAGTTAAAATATGTCCATAACAGGTGGTAGGTAAAAAAATTTTGGACGATTCATAAGCATTAATTTTATTTAATCTATATGAATAAAAAAATTATGACTATGACTATGACTATGACCTGCCTTATCTATATAGTGTAATTATACTAAAAAGTTTCAAGCTTTATTTAAATGTATTATTAATACTAGCTGTTTATCGTGTTAATTATAGCGATTTGGAGGCAACTTCGAAATTTCTTTCTATTGACAAAATTTTATGTAATCGTGATTTTGAGTAACTTAGTCACTAGTCTTAGTCCTGAAGTTTGCTGCATCTTAATTTGAAATTCAGTTTTTCATTAATATTGATATTACAGACGATCATGTAAAGCAATCTAATTTTCGTTGGCATATAGCGGGCTCTTAATGTAAAACTGTGGGTGTGTGGGCGAATGTGGCCAATGACAGGCCATTGCCTGCAGGTGGACTGATGGACTGTGGATAGTCGGTTGCATTGCATTGCATCCTTCATACTTGCGACCGCATTCGCATTGCCTTGAACTTTCTCGTAAATATTTTCATAGTGTCCACACACTTGTGCACTCGCGACGTTTACCGCTGTGCTTCACATTCCAATATTTGTCGCATGACAGGATGGACAACAACGTTATAGCGGCATTTAAAATCCTTAAAAAAAAGTAATAAATGAGGGTAACCAACTGTCAATTTTATTTCAACAAAAAATAAAAATTCAATCTCTAAAAGTATGGCACCCTCAGAGAAACGGATGATATGCCAACTTCTAGTAAAGATTTCGTAGGTAATAATTAATAAAAAACTAAAAAACCCGAGAAGTAAAGAGCTGGTTTTTTCATTTTTAATGGTAAATTTTTGCAGTCGTGTTTTTAGTTTTTTAAATAAGTATTACCTACGTTTTTATTTTAGACTTTTTAGTTCATTGTCAATAAATCATCTTTTTAAGTAAGAACTTACTAATTTAAAAATTCGTAAATTCTTTTCTTTTTTAGATAAATTAATACGGAGAGATTTAAAAAACTGCAAGTTATAGATGTTTATGGAATCGCTATTTAAAACTCTTCATTTAATACCTACCCCACTCGATGAGATTTAAAAATATTTCTTTTACAATGCACAGAATAATATGCCGCCTAAAAGCCGCCATTTTGTTTTTTGTTAATATTGATGTTCTATTTTCACTCGGGCTATTAAGACGAATCTGATGACGTATCAATTAACAAAATCAGTTTATCCGTTTAGTAGTTACGAGGGAACATAGGAACAGAAACACATACATTTAGGTCAAAAACGTAACACTTTTTAGGCTTCGCCCGCCGCAGTCAGGTAATTTTTGACTTCGCCCGCCGCAGTCGAGTAAAAAAACTTAAGCTTACTTTCACTTATCTATGTGGCGAAGCCTAGTCATTAAAACCGAAAACGTTGGTCACTCAGTTCAAACGTTTGTCGTTAGTTGTCAAAATAGATAAATTCAATTTATTATTAAACTATTAACGCTTGTACCATTGTTTCTTCATAAGGTGCTAAACAATTAGATATTTAAAGTAATTTTATGTATTTCTTTAGTTTACTTGCAAAATTTGAGAGATTCGATAATGCACAAATTGTATGAACTCAGTGACCAAGCTAAATTCTTTACTAGATTCGAATTTAAAAATAATTAACACACAATGCTTAATTACTTTGACAGGTGACAGTAAATTTTTAACAGTTGCTGAACTGAGTGTCCAACTCAGAATTAATACGAATTATTTGAAGTTTTACTTAGGAATCAACAATTTTTTTACTAGATTCTCTGACAGGGTCTCAAGCTATTTCTCTTTTGGTGGGCACTCCTTTCAGATGCACATAACTTTTCATGTCGCGTAAAGATTCTCTGAAAGGCTCTCAACCTGTTTCTTTTTTCGTGGTCAGTGGTCACTCCTTTCAGATGCACATAACTTTTCATGGCGCGTAAATATTATTTTTGTAAGACAGAATTAATTTATTGCAGTTTTATTTGACATACAAAAAGTCACGAAACGATACTTTATTACTACTACAATGGATAATTCTTTTACAAGTAAAGCTAAATCTCACAAAATAGAGTGTGCAGTTTTAACTGTGCCTCAAGAGCCTAAACTTAGAGAAAAGTGGATGAAAGGAGCTATATAAGACAACATTCACCGTCTTCAAAATCTGCCTTGCAATGTTGTGAAGATCATTTTGATGTAAGTACCTTGTAATCGTAAAAATCATAACCTCGTTAGATCTTGCATCAACAGTGTATAAAGTAAACAGCAATCTCTACACTTGAAAAATTTGAATTTTCCATAAATAACCACCGCACTATGTCCATATAAACCTTAAGCAAATCTCGCGAGTCGAATTTAGTCAAGCCTTTTGCCATTTTGTAGATACTTTTAATGTTTTATGACATGATTTGAATGTATGATTACCTATATGTTTTTGAACTCAGCTTAAGTGACTAATGGAATGACGTCACTGCGCGCTGATTGGTGTTTCAAATCACGTTTCAATTTACGTAACTTTACATTAAAATATTTTGCAAAATAATAATAATTTTGGAATAAATCTTCCACGAATGCACTTTTAATGGCTATCATCATTGGATTATTAATATAATTTCTCAAAATAATTTTAATGCAAGTTCCCCATTACTGTTGCTTAGGGTCGAATATCAAATGTGGTGACGGCAGTATTCGGAATAGAAATATCTATAACTATAACTACTAATGACAGCGCTGTTGGAATCACTTTTTCAAGCGCATTTAGTATGGAACTGTGTATCTAGGGTTTATATGATCGAAGATCTGAGTGCCAAATTTCAACCAAATCCGCTAAGTAGTTTTTGCGTGAAATAGTAACAAACATCCATACATCCATAGTCACAAACTGTCGCATTTATAATATTAGTAGGATGATTCTTCATCAGGTCTCACGTGTACTTCGTTCCCGGGCCCCGGCGCTCGTTACTACGCCACATTCAACCCGATGAAAGAGTTTATGCATCCCGCCCTCGATGCACATGTTCACCACGAGTTTGACAGGTCAGTAACATGTTATTTAATTTTTTTGCATTCACAATGCAATTTTTATTATTGAAAAATTGAAAATGAAGTATTTTAGAAAAAAAACGACCTGTCTCACAACCAGCTCCGATGGGACTCGAACCCACCACCTTTCGGAGTCGTTCCATGAGACGTGGTGGAACGACTGCGTAGCTCAGTGGCTAGAGCAGTCGCCCGGATAACGAAAGGTCGTGTGTTCGAGTCCCATCGGAGCTGGTTGTGAGACGGGTCGATTTTTTCTAAAATACTTCATTTTCAATTTTTCAAGTCAGTAACATTTTAGTTATCTACAGTCTACACTCTATGGAGTGTAGAAGGGAAAGAGGACTATCTCATATGGGGGGGAAAGTCGAAAAAGTGTCCAGCTATGACAGCTAAATTACAGTTCCGCAACGAGCGTTGGTGTAGAAACATGATTGGTGAGAATGTAGTAGTTGTTTACGGACTGAAGTATGCGGGTATGCCGCATCCGCCCGCGTTAGAAAATTTAATATTTTTAGGGAATTTCATGTCACTCTAGTGACATGAAATTCCATCCCTCATTCTATTTATGTATGTCTCTTAAAAATTAAACAGTCTATAATAAAATGGTAAATTAATATTACTTACATAATTACTTAGATGCTAAAATTTCATTTGTTGAATTGTTCTGTAAATTTAAAGTTGTTAACAACTTTTAAAAGTACTTATGTAAATAATTTGAAAATAAAATCTTGTACACAGGTTTAAAAACAAACACAACAAGGAATACGCCAGTGAAATAGAGCACGCGAAACGTTTGAACATCTTCAGACAGAATTTGAGGTAAGAACTATACTAATATTATAAAGAGGAAAGATTTGATTGTTAGTTTGCATCGAATAGGCTCCGAAACTACTGGACCGATTTAGAAAATTCTTTGACCATTAGAAAGCTACATTCTTCCCAAGTGACATAGGCTATATTTTATCCCGATATTCCCACGGGAACGGGTACCACGCGGGTAAAACCGCGAGGATCCGCTAGTTTTAAATAAATTTCCTTACATTGTACCAGGTACATCCACTCCAACAACCGCGCCCGCCGCGGTTACTCCTTGACTGTGAACCACTTGGCTGATCGCACTGATGATGAACTGGCTGCGTTGAGGGGACGGCGGTACAGTGGACCTAATATGGGTATATTATTTAATTATTATACTTTTTCTGTCTATCACCAGGCTGAATCTCAAAAACGGTGATAAAAAAAAACAACATTTATTTCAGACTATAAAACCATATTCATAATTTATATCATAACTAAAATCATATCATATCATAAAATTCAAATTAGTACATCATATTAAATTCACAAATTAAATTAAAATAAAATAAAATTACATTTTAAAATCACAAAATAAATAGAATAAAATAAAAAATGGAAAATGAAGTATTTTAGAAAAAATCGTCCCGTCGCACAACTAGCTCCGATGGGACTCGAATCGATTTTTTCTAAAATACTTCATTTTCAAAAATTGAATTGTGAATGCAAAAAAGTAAAAATTTAAATAAAATGGCTATATTATTTAATTATTATACTTTTTCTGTCTGTCACCAGGCCGAATCTCATGAACCGTTATAGCTAGACAGCTGAAATTTTCACACATGATGTATTTCTGTTGCCACTATAACAACAAATACTAGAAACAGAATAAGGGGCTTCCATACAACAAACGTGATTTTTTTTGCCTTTTTTTTCTCGATCTTTAAAATAGTGTCCAACCGAAACGTACTTTTTTTTATTCATAAAGGGCTTGCTCTTGGCTTCACACTGAACTATAGGGTTGAGAAGAAGCCTAAGATGGAGCGAGCTTACCCAGAAGCAGCCTATTCACTCTAGCTTTAAAAATTATAGGGTTGTAGTCATTCGGGAAAATAGACGCAGGCAGGGTATTCCATTCCTTGGCGGTGCGCATCACCAGGGGGGGCTCACTCCGCAATTCAATCGACTACGCGCTTTCTACCGCGAGGTAGAGAAATCATGGGTGTCACACGCGCTCAGTTGTGCACGCGACACCACGCGAGAAAGAAGTCACCAAAGTAGTTTACTTTCGCCACACTTTCGCGCCAAAACACAATTGTGTTAACTTGTGGTTTTACCCATAGCAAAATGCGTAATATTAAACATCATTATTGTGCGACCTTCGTTTGTCTTAACAACGACAGAAAGATTTTAAATTTCATTATCTTCTTAGAAAACCTGAAAGAAGTTTTTTTGTGTGACTATACTGTCTTATTCTATAAGTATCTATAATACTCAATGATCCGAATATTTGATTTAAGGACCCCGCCCCATCTTAGCATAGGTAATTAAGACGAAAATAAAAATCGACAAAGTGATTCTCGCTTTGCAGCGTGACGCTAGCGCTCATCGCCATGGCAACCGTGCCGTGGCGCACATAGGAACTACGCGGACGCGCGCTGCGCCCGCGCTGTTACTACCTACTTACTTACCTTAGCTTGTTCTTACTTCACGGTAGACGTTATCGAATAACAACGCTAACATCAACAATATGTACACTAAACTAAGTTAGGTACCTACCTACCTACTTAATATACGTAAGTATTTCGTTCGAGTAGCTGTAGCACTTTTAAAATAGGTACCTACCAAAATATAGCTACTTTCTGTCATAGAATAATTCGCGACAAGCGAATTGCGCAATCATTGCGCACTCGCAACAGACGCCTAATGAAATAAGTCAATGAGACGCACCAACGGATGCGCAATTCCTTCGTCGCCGTCGCCGCCGCGCATGTTCGTTGCCAGGCCGCTAGAGTATTCGCCCGGACAGTGAAAGGTCGTGAGTTCGAGTCCCATCGGGGCTAGTTGTGAGACGGGTCTACTTTTTAGCGACTCCGTAGCTCAGTGGTTAGAGCATTTGCCCGGACAGTGAAAGGTCGTGGGTTCGAGTCCCATCGGAGCTAGTTGTGAGATGGTCGACTTTTTATAATACCTACCTACTTCATTTTCAATTTTTTCAGTAAGTAAGTAAGTAACAAAAATTGAACTGTGAATGCAAAGAAGTAAAAATAAAAATTATAAGCTTTCTGTATTTAAAAATCATTTGCGCTATTTGTTATTCCTTTTACTTACTTCGTCGTTACATTGCAGTCGAGTCGACCCTAGTGCGGCAACCAAGACCACCCAAAACCAATTTGGCTTAAGCGTTTCCGAGTAATAGAACCGTATTACGTACAGCTACGGTTCAATTTCGCTTGTAATGAACGGTAAATTAGTTAGGCAGGCGTGCGGGTGCAAATTATTTTAGACCTAATTGTCGCGTTGAAAAGATTGATAATTCATTGTAACTGTTTCGGAAGTGAGCCTTCTGCTACAAATATTATTCTGTGGCATCACAAAGGATGAAGAAAAGCGCTTGGTACGCATTATACTCATATATATGTCGTGTAGATAACGGTACGGAACCCTCCGAGCGCGAGTCCGACTCGCGCTTGCCCGGTTTCTTTATTTACATAGAAGCTCTCTTTCATGTTTTTGTTGATTATATAAATAAAAATTAAATTAAATTTTTTTTTTAGAGGAGCCCGTGGCGCAGTGGATAGCGCGCTTAGCCTGCGATCGTTGAGGTTAAGCAACGTTCGCAATGGTCGGTCACGGGATGGGTGACCAAAAACTTTTCATCTCGAGCTCCTCCGTGCTTCGGAAGGCACGTTAAGCCGTTGGTCCCGGCTGCACTTGCAGTCGTTAATACCCGCCAATCCGCACTGAGCCCGCGTGGTGGGTCATGGCTCATTCTCCTTATTCATCCATAAGAAAGGCCAGTGCCCCAGCAGTGGGGACATTAAATGGCTGATGATGATGATATAAATTAAGCTTTATCATATTATATTCCATAGGTCTCAGTTTCCCGTACTCGCAAGCGATGATGGATGACATGAGCGACAAACTGCCATCGGAGCACGATTGGAGGCTTTTTGGAGCCGTGACGCCAGTCAAAGGTCAGTTCTTAATTCTATAGATTTGTATAAAAAAAGTTATATTTTAGGTAGTCTTCCCATTGCTTTTTGTAAAAACTTTCTTTTGTCTCGAACACTATAAAAAGTCTGCCATACTGTTTGACCAAAAAAAGTAATTTTAAAAATTAAACCGACTTCAAAAAGTAACCTACCGTTAACTAAAAGGAAACAATAATATATGAAATGCGCGTATTAATTTAATATTATTAAACATATATCATAAGGCCACAATTATTATTAATATTATATAACGTTTTATGTATGAACATACACACACAAGTATGAACATTTTAAAGCATAAATAAGACTTAGAACATGCCATTACTAGGTTTTCTTTCTTAATCAGAACACATATAACCCTTATAATTATGAATCTTGAGCTCTTAAAAGCTTTTGTCTGCAAGGGTATTTTGCTAGTTGGGATGTTGCTACATTTTGACATTTTGCCATCGCCCTTAAATTGCTTAATTTGGTCGTGACGTTATATTTGGCGGGAATGACATGAATTGCGCAATTTTAGTTGCTCGTGTAAACACGCCTTACGCAGTTATTGTTTAAAAGTTCAAAAGTGTAATTTCATTTTAGACTAACCTCTGTTGAAAAACGGCAAAACTATTTGTGGGGATGGCGCAACTGTTAAAGGAACACAAGTTCTTCCATTACTGTTAAACTAACCTAAATTTCACAAATAAATGAAATTATTGATTGGTGATTCTGATTCTGATTCCGGGCTAGGTGTTGTTAGCCCGGGGACAACTGTCCGATAGATGTTAGTCGGAAGTTTTATATATGCGAACTAGCACAGCCGTCTCTATCGTCTTCTACAAGCCATGCTATGATACGGAACGGCAACATTGCTGTGAACCGGTTTACTCCTCTGAGTACTAAATCCTATGGAGGTGGCATACCTACGAAAAAGTGAGGTGTAACTAAGTCACAATGTAAGAAAATCTTGGAATTCAATTTTAAACTACTTCTAATTGTCGTATTAATCGGTCCGTCAAAATCGGTCCAGCCGTTTCAGAGATTAACCGGAACAAACAGACAAACAGACAAAATGTACCGTATATTTAATCATATGCACGTAGTAAAAAGCGGTTATTTAATGTTACAAACAGACACTCCAATTTTATTTATTTGTATAGATGTATAGAAGATATGCCATCTCCATAGGATTCAGTACTCGAGGTTTACTCGCTGTTTACCTGTCAAACGGTAAAAACGATGTCAAATCGGTTCACTTAAAACTACGTTGCCAACTTTATGCGCATGGCTTGTAGAAGACGATAGAGATGGCTGTGGAACTAGTGAATGAAATTTGCGGGCGCGATGTGGGTTCTCCATACGGGCGCGCTTAGTATTTATGCGCGCGTCGTCTAGATGTCGCCACACTATTGAAACACCAGTTCGTCTTACTTTGCTCGTACTTGTACTTAAATTCAGTTGCAATATTCGCGTGTATGTTTGTCCATAGATCAATCAGTATGCGGGTCTTGCTGGTCCTTCGGGACTGTTGGGACTGTAGAAGGCGCCCTGTTCCTGCATAATGGTGGACACCTCGTGAGGCTCAGCCAACAGGCGCTCGTGGACTGCTCGTGGGGGTAAGGCACTCATACATACACTCATACATATGTTTATTCTCTGGTCCTTCGGAACTGTTGGGAGAGTGTCTCCATATGTAAATCGAGAGTTACCGTGTTGCAATAGTAAAAATTCGGTGTTTCTAGACAAAATTACGGTTAATCTGCTAAAAGTATACCGTGTTACCGTGTAATTTTTCGAAGAAAAACATCATTTTGAACCAAGTCATTTAGTAGAGAATGTGTAATACCCCCCTCCCCCCCTAGGGTTAGTAGGTTTTTTATAAAATTCGGGGCCGCTCCTGTCAGTCCATCCCTAGACTGTGATAGATACGACGAAAAAAGTAACGAGTAGGGTGAAAAGTATCGATTTTTACTCAGTTTTTGCGGATTTAATATTATTTTAATGGTAATACGGTGATAAATGACACGGTTCACGGTAATACATTATTACCTTGACGGTAGATAGAGGCCAGATTACGGTGGATCTACGGTAATTACCGTGTATATGGAGACACTGGTTGTGACTGTAGAAGGCGCCCTGTTCCTGTATAATGGTGGACATCTTGTCAGGCTCAACCAACAGGCGCTCGTGGACTGCTCGTGGGGGTAAGGCACTCATACATACACTCATACAGATGTTTTGTGTCACGAGCGCGGGTGAGTCACGCTTGTGCGGGCTAGCCACGCTTGTGTGTGTAAATTAACGGCCAGAATTAATAACCTATCCACAGATAGGGATAGGTGCGATCCAGATTAGTTGCTAGGCAACACCTAGCAACACCCTAGCAACCGTCGTTAATTCTATGGTAATATCAAGCGTTGCATATCAACTAATCTGGATCGCACCTATCCCTATCTGTGGATAGGTTATTAATTCTGGCAGTATATGCACATGCCCACCATAGAGTAACTTTTTTATGTACAGGAAAAATTTTAATCAGTGCACAGATTTTTAAAATCGACTCAGAATCGGTAAGTGTACAACTGTCTCCTAGTAACACGGGTTTAAATAGGACAAAAATTTTGGACATCCCATACTAAATCGATCACGTGATCAGTCCGATTTGTATGAAGAGACAAATATTTTTGGACTTCCCATACTAAATAGATCACGTGATCAGTCAGATGAAGAGTCAATTTTTTTTTTGTCATAATTTTTATTAGTTAGCATTCTTTTAAAACAAGAACGTAAGCATGATATAGAGTCGTTTCCTCAAATAATACCTATGTCGAGGCAAATCCAAGATGTAAATAGGTATATTTTTTAATCCCTGAAAAATTATGTAAAATTTCGGTAATTGATCGGTAATATTCAGTAATTGATCACTATAACAGATAAAAAGAAATATAACCAAAAATAAGATTGAATTGAATAAAAAATACAATTCAAATGTCCTAAAATCTAAATCATAATCTAGTTGCTTGTAACGCGAAAATGCGTAATTTTGGAAAACAGAAATTTTAGTTTTTGAGGTTATTTCCAAAAAAAGTTAGGAGTGGTGAGTTGTTTCATTTTGACATCTTATTGTACGCGACCATATGACTACGTATACAGTTAAATATACCTACCTTCTACGAAGAGGGATTGATAGGTTGGAGGAGCACGAGCAAAGTGACAAGCATGTTAGGTTTACATGAACAAATCGCGCAAGCCGAGCAAGCGTAGCGAGCGTGCAGCGGTAGCGGCCAGCGAAGTATAAGTAAAGGCTCCAAGATCGCCACAAAATCGATGCACTGGAGATGTGGTGTTGGAGACGACTGTTAAAAATACCCTGGACAGCGTTCCGCACCAACTTATCCATCCTCAAAGAACTTGTCATAAGAAATAGGTTATCGTCGATTGTGCATCTGCGAATACTCAAGTTCTTTGGGCACATATCTCTAGAAACGAGGAATCGATGGAGAGGCTCGTTGTACAAGGTCACACAGAGGGGAAGAGACCACGAGGCCGCTCTCCGACGCTTTGGATCGACCTTATTAAGGAGCGAGTTGCGACGGCGAGCCGCAACCCTGTCCATCGACAGCCACGACCACTCTATCAAGAGTGCCCGACTAAGAAGAAGTAGAAGAATTACATTAACAACAATCAGACTTGCTGGACTAGTAGAAATAATGAAATAAAGTCGTAGCTCTATTAATAAATTAACACGGTTGAAAAGTTGTTACATTTTGCCCCCATTTTTAATTGAAACAGTTATAAAATTTACTGCTAGCCATGCAATTGATTTATCGGGACATTTAGTGTCCCGATCAGGTGCAAATCGGGACGCGTCCCCAGACCCCTGAAAATCGGGACGTCCCGCGCAAATCGGGACACCTGGCAACGCTATCTACAAGCCATGCTATGAAGCATAACGGCAACATCGCTGTGAACCGGTATACTCCTCTGAGTACGAATCCTATGGACATGGCATACCTACGAAAAAGTGAGGCATACCTACACATACCGAGAAACAAAAATGGCGACCGGCCTCAATCATGCATTACTATGACGTCACGTTTTAATGTTGCCAAAAATAGGTCGAATAAATATATTGCTGTCTCATTTAACATGGAGTATTGGAGGTAAGATAGAACAAGATGGCTACAGGTTTATGAGTACAATGTCGATTTAGCTTATATTTGTATATCGGATGGTTCATATAGAACAAATAGCTTTCCGCCCGCGACTTCGCCCGCGTGGACTACATGACAATATCCCGAGGAAATGTGATATTTTTCCGGGATAAAAAGTAGCCTAAGTTACTCCTTTTTACATCAGCTACCTGCCAATGAAAGTCCCGTCAAAATCGGTCCAGCCGTTTCAAAGATTAGCCGGAACAAGCAGACAGACAGACAAAAATTTAAAAACATGTCATTTTGGTATATATACCGTATATATAATCATATGCACGTAGTAAAAAGCGGTTATTTTAATGTTATAAAAACATGTTATATAATTTTATTATTTTTACATCTATAGAAGATATGCCATCTCCATAGGATTCAGTACTCGAGGTTTACTGTCAAAACGGTGACAAATCGGTTCACTTAAAAAGATAAATGCGACGTTGCCAACTTTATGCGCACGGCTTGTAGAAGACGATTGAGACGGCTGTGGTAATAGAGACCAATCTTGGGCCATATTATTGGAAGTGCATAACTAGCGCTATCTGTTGTCTGGTGCAAGCAGCGTTTGGTGTTTAAACATACACATAAACTGAAATTGGGGTTATGAATTGATCGCTCATCATGCGAGGTATTGACGCACAAAGTACCTTTGTATATACGGAAATAGAGACCTCTCTCGGCGGCTAAAAATGGCAACTATTTTGTTTGGACCTAGCGCCCCCTTTATTTGTTTTTTGGGACTACTACGTACTACCTATGGATACGCACGTATAGCCTATTTAGTTTTTAATAATTTTTATTATTTTAACTTAGAAGGGGCATTATACTAAGAATTATTAATTTTTAGCAGATTTCCTTTGTTCAGTTGGATGACTTTAAACAACAACAAGGATAGCTAATTATTAATTCTTAGTTTGAAAATGAAAACATAAAGATAAGATGAAAAGATCAAAAACATATTTATTCACATAAAAATAATACACATGTAGGTACTTGTGAATCGTTAACATTTTCCTACCGCATTCAAGACTTTTTTAACTGAAACACAGGCGCAATAAACTTGCCAGTTTCGTAACGAAGTTTACAAAAAAACTTATGTCGTTAAAATTACAACAATTTGCATAAAGCATATGCACAGGTTATACAATAATATTAAATAACATTTAAGAGAAATATGTTCTCATACCCAAACATAATAAACATTAATAAATTCAATTACATCTTGTGGACCTTTATTATAGAAGTCTGCCTTTCCCCAAAAACAAGCCTCTAGTTTTTTCAATTAGGTCCGTATTATAAACGACACTCAAGTGGAGATTTCTTCTCAAGTATAGTTGGTAAGTGATGAATGTATTCGTTGCATGTATTTGCATCCCTTTCTAACTACTTGAGAAGAGATCTCCACTTGAGTGTTGTTCTATAATACCGACCTAATCTTGGAACAGCAAGCTTATTCTTAATTCTTGTATTTAAATTATGAACATCACTTTCCTTTATAAACGAATTACGATGCTTTCTTACATACACACAAAATTTTCATAAATGTAGGTACAATCTCTGATTTACTTGTAGTAACATCGTCAAATTTCATTTTTTTTTACTTAATTTTAGCATCGTGATCCTGCCACACTTTATGGTGCTGTGCTGTGATTTTGGCGTGACGGGTCCGAGGAGAGGCGTTGCAATTTTTTCTTAATGAAACTTCCATTTTACGATTTTGCTGTTGCATTGCACTCTTTAGGCAGAATTACTTTATCTGAAAAACAAAAAACACCTCTTTTTAAACATGAAAATATAATTTATTAGAAGGAGGGCGTTTTGGGTTCCGACCCAATAGCCACAAATTATATAGACTAGTACCACAGTAGTATTAAGGCTGTGCTAGTACCAATAGCAATGAGTTGGTGTCGTTGGATAGGTATTACAAAGACGAACAATGTTTAGAGCCAACGCGGGCACTTGTGATTTTTAGTCGACCGATAGTTTAGTCGGGATCGTAAGACGATCGTGATTAAACCATGATTAAACTGTCGGCCGATAGATGGGCGATAGTTTAGTTGAATGCAGTGCGCACGCTCACTGGTCCTTCTACCCGGCCGATAGTTGTGCTGTGCGATTGGCGATAGTTTGATAGAACAACTATCGGCCGATAGTTTGATCGGTCGATTTTTAATCGTCAGTGCGCGCACTGCCATTTAACTCTATACTGAATCCGAGAACGATCAAACTATCGCCACTTGACTGAAATCGTTGTCCGTTCGGAGATAATCTGATATGATGATAAATACTTATTATATTATTATAATAACCAACATAAAATCTTAAGTGTGTTACACAAGATTACCTGCAAGGTATTCCATATTTGTTGCAACAGTCCTGCTAAAGATCTGGCTTGCAAATTTCACCTTCATTATATTTTTTAAGTAATGTTAATAGCTTATGCAATTTATTGTCTTCGGGGGTTGTTATTATTAATTATGCTCTTTGAAAGCAACCGAACCTTTCTTTCTCTGGAATTCTAAAATAAAATAAATACAAGGGTTAATTTTAAGACATAAATCTGAACATAAAATAAAAATCTAACATTTGATAATTATTAATAATTTAATTAGCTATAAGTAACAGAGAGGAATAAAAATGAAAAAATACCTTTATTGAATTCCACAGCCTTTTCTCTGGCCGGCAAGGTTGGTTGGTTGACTGGTTGAGTTACTACTGACTGGATCTATAAAAATGATGATAAGATGAAACCAACCGGTCAATAAATTTAATCTCATTTAATAGTAAGGATAGAAAATGCAATTTTTACCTATATTTGTAAGTATTTGTAAAACAAATGTACGATGAAAACTAACCTGGGCAAATTAAGAATAGGCCCTGCAATGTTACTTAGCCGATTAAATCGGCATTAAAACGCTCCGTATCTTTAGCTGGATTCGGGAATAATAGCATAGTTCGATGCGAACCTGAAAAATAAAAAATAATTCATCACAAATAATTATTGCAATACCTTAGAATCGTAAGCGAAGCGAAGCTGTTATTAATCTATGTGCAATACATAAAGTATAAAGTTAGAAATAAAGAGGGAGAGGTTGGTTTGTTGTTGGTTGGTTGTTTTGAGCGTTAATTGAAGAAAAGTTTGGTCTTTACTTACTTGCTGAATCTGAACACCCAGGAACACAACACTTTTTCCTAGACATCGACATAATGCCTGAAGTCCTGTCTCAATCCAAAGTTAAAACTAAACCACGAGTCTCTGTCTAGCCGCACTATTAGGAGGAGAAAACTCTCAACTCGACAGAAAACACAGGGAATTAATATAAATTTAAGATAGAAATTCACTGCACCAAAACTATCAATCAAAACAATTTTGAATGACCGCGCGCAATGACGGTTTTGTTTAGTGTTGCCATTTTTCTAAAATAATTTCATACCGTAATGAAATAATTAATATTATACAAACGCCTTTACTTTGAGTAAATAACAGACAAAACACCTATCACATCGTAATAATTTCCTATTCCTTATAAATAGTTGAAAATTCTTTTAAGTACCTTGAATTTGGGATTTTGTCTTAATTGTTTATATGACTCTGATAATTACAAAATCTACCAAATCGTAAGAATTCATGTGGAACGTCGCAAAAATAACACCACTACAATTAAAAGCCCCCTGAGCGCTATCATTATCTAAGATAGTTAGTGCAAACTGAATTTAGCATCTTTTGAACGCCCTCTGAAATAGTTTTATGGAAGTACTGAATTACAATACTGCTAAATCTAAACGACGGAAGCTCTTCGTGACGTTTATAGTATTGCTGACTTCTAGAACTGATAGTATAGCTTTCCTACGATTGCCAGTAGCGATAGGTGAAGATTGAAGAGCCTGTATTGACGTGTCATAAAAATATTATGCCGCCGTATAATATTTAAAAAAAAACAGTTTTTGTATGACACAGCTGTTTTCAGAGTGGATCCCATAATTAAAGTTGTTCAGTTTGATGTTTCCTATACCACATTCTGGTTCATTTATTCGGTTACACATTGTATAGTCACTTTTCAATTTGACGACTCTGTATGAAATATAACAGGGAGTAAAAAACAGCCCTTGGCGAGTTTCTTGCAGGTTCTTCTCTTTATTATTACAAGGCTTCCCGCCGTCGGATTTACAAACCGATGGCGTAGCTTCATTGCGTAGCGTTCACAAGTGCTGTATCAGCCTAAAATGCATAAATTATTTGGTATTGTAGTGGCCACTGTGCCACTACGTTCTATTTGGGGGCTGAATAAAAGAAAATTTGCACTGCTGGGATAATTATTCCTATAGAACGATTCTAGTTTGTATTACATAGCTATATGTATGGACGAGGGATCGTGCCCTGTCGACGGGCCATCATCGAATACGTCAAACCACTCTTTCTTCTTAAACTATATTCTATTAAGTGGTTTGAAATCAACATCCTCCAAAGAGGGTTATACATATATAGACACATCGTCACAGCCTACATATCTCTTATCGGCTGCCCTCAGACTACAAACTCACTCTACAGTATTTAAATTTTTATCACCATAGTATCAAGGCTTACAAAGTAATTTCTTCCAGTTTCGGCAACAACGGCTGCGACGGTGGCGAAGACTTCAGGTCGTACCAATGGATCATGAAACACGGATTACCAACTGAGGAGGACTACGGTGGCTACTTAGGACAGGTCGGTCACCCACCTTGTTCCTAGCTTTACGACCGTTGCTTAGCGTTGAAACGACTTTGAGGCGACTAAAAAAAATAAGCTTCTCAGTTTGACCTGTAAAATTTGTATGTATGTTTGTCTGCGATTATCTCGCGATTGGCTGAACAGATTTTGATGCGGTTTTCAGAAAAGTATTAATTGTTACATTTAGTAGGTTTTGGTATTTAAACTTTAAAAAAGGAGGTTCTCAGTTTGATATAAGAGATATTATTTCTTACTTTTTGGTGGCATTTTTTTTGAAGGCGGTTTATTATATAATACGAATTTTGGACTAGTACTAAAAGAGCAAGATCTCAGGCCCGCCAGAGCTTACTTATTTAATATTTTAAAGTTTGACGATATCCTTGGCTGAGTGGTGTACGCACCGGTTTTAAAGGTGCAGCTATCTGTAGAGGTCCCGGGTTCGATTCCCGGTCGGGTAAATATTGAAAACGGAACTTTACAACTCGGGTCTGGGCGTATGTGTAATACTCGTCGTTGCATCCAATTTCCATAATACTAGTGCTCGAACTCGAGTCGAGACCTATACAGGGTAAATTTTTTATCAGTGCACAAATTTTTAAGATCGACTCAGAATCTGTATGTGAACAACTTTCTCCTAGAAACATAGGTCGAAATATGACAAAAAAAAATCGACTCTTCATACAAATCGGACTGATCACGTGATCGAATTAGTATGGGAAGTCCAAAAATTTTTGTCGTATTTCGACCCCTGTTTCTAGGAGAAAGTTGTTCACTTATCGATTCTGAGTCGATCCTAAAAATTTGTGCACTGATAAAAAAAATATCCTGTATGTAGCTTTCAGGCGGGATTCGAACCTGCGCCTCCGGCCCGATGCTCTGATTAACTAAGCTACCGAAAGGCTTACACGATTCGTCGATTTTTTCTATCACTTGTTAACGCTGTAGGCCATAACGTTGCTTCATCAATGTGAGAAAACCCTTGCATCCGAAAGAAACATTTTTACGATGAAACAGCCATTAAATTGAGATTTAAAATTATTTTTTCACTTCTCATGCTCGTAAAGTTCGTGTTTATGTTGGGTATAGGCTTCATAAAATCGCTTTTTATGCTCTAGTGCATAAAGTAAAATCTTCGTCTATGTCACAGACTCTAAGACAAAGGTCGTCAGGTAAACAGTCACACACGCAATTAAACTTCGTTAAATAAACTTGTTGTTTCATTCTGTTTTTAAAATTTTGTACATAATCCATGTTAAATTACTAAATAAATAAAACTAGGCAAAATTAATGAGTTTTGTAAGAAATAAGTATTTCAAGAGCATTATGGACTACGATCTATGCTAAGTAACTGTGCTGCCACTTCCACGTATAAAAAAAAGAAAAAGAAAGTTTTCCCGCCAATATGGCGAAGTCTTTATTTTTTGCAATATTGTAATTTATTTTCCTCACACTCGAAGTGAAAAGCAGAGTGTATAACTCGTACATAAAACCCATTTTACCCTCGAATTGACTATCCATCCTCGCCTACGGCTCGGGTGGATATATACGTCTCGGGTAAAATGGTATGTTTTATGCACTTGTTGTACAATCTACTATTATGCATTAACAATGCAATTCTGTAGGGTCAGAGCACCCTCGGAGGCGCGGGTTTGAATCCCGCCTAAAAGCTACTTATAGGGCTCGTGGTTTTTTACTATCACATTTTTCCTATACTTACAGAATTGCATTGTGAATGCATCAAAATAATTTAAAATCTTAATGGTGTTGAATATTTTTTAATAGACATCGACAAATAGTTGGTAAAATCTTGGCCACCCATCTTGAAGATAGACATACTTATATGTAGGTATATTTTATATATTTCGGTATTAATGTGTTTTTTTATTTAAGTTAAATCTAAAATATGTTTATAATTTTCTATTTCTGTTGCACTTTGTGTCACCCTTTTTACGATTTTCTCAACAACATTTAGGTTGACTGGAAGAGATCTCTTTCAGAGATAAGTCCACCTTTGCCGAACATACTTATACATTGTAAACTGTAATATATAATTTGTGCAATAAAGAATATAATAGAATATAATTATTACCCTTGCCCACAATTTTAAATCTAAGTCTTATATTCATCTTCTCTTTTAACAGGATGGCTACTGCCACATCGATAACGTGACTCTGGTGACTACTATCAAGGGATGGGTTAATGTCACAACTAACAATGAAAACGCGTTGAGGGTGAGAAACTTTTTTTTATTATTAAAGAAAAACACTGAAACATGAAGAGGTCAACTGTAAACCGCCTCTGTGGTCTTGTGGTTCACACCACCGGTTTCAGACCCAGAGGGCCCAGGATCGATTCCCAGTGGGGTTCATTTGTACCTATTTGGTTTGGTTGGTGGTAGGACTTGGTCTAAGTCCGTCTGGCTAGCTACCACCACCTTATCTCAGCATTATTGTGTTCCGGCAGTTAGGGATAAGAAAGCCAGTTCCTCAGTGATTGAGGATTCCGGGAGTAGTGCGCTTCCACCTTCAGCCTTCATCACACCTGATGTTAAGTGATGATTCACTACTAAATCAAACATAGCTATGAGTGGAAATTATGTTCTTGTTGTTTTTTAAAATACGAGTAAAAAAAAGAGTTGCCGTAACAACTGCATGGGTAAGCTATTTAGAACTACTGTCATGGTGTCGCCGTCTTTGAGTTCTCGGGTTCGATTCCCGGCCTTCTTATTTATCAACGTTGAACGAAGGCTTCCATTTATCTCGAGTCTAGGTGTTAGTGATATCGTCCTTGTTTCTTGATCGGAATATTGTTTTATTTAAATAATAAATATTGTAATATTAAAATATTAAAAAACTAATAAAAATGTTTTACTTCAGCTGGCGATATTTAAACACGGCCCCATATCGGTGGCCATCGACGCTTCCCACAAGAGCTTCAGTTTCTACTCCAATGGTGTCTACTATGAACCTAAATGGTAAGATTTGTAAACAAAATTGTGTGTTATTGAAATTTTTACTTTTTTGAATTCACAATGCAATTTTTATCATTGAAAAATTTAAAATGAAGAATTGAAGATTTTATTGTGAGACGGATCGATTTTTTCTAAATACTTCCTTTTTTGAAAATTTCCCGGTCCCGAAAAAAGTCCCAGCCCCATACAAAATCAGTTGAATTTTTTTACGTACTGCACACCCTTTGCTACACTCCAACCAATGCTTCTTTAATTATGTTCTAAATTCAAATTCATCGTTTTGGACCCTGTTATGAAGCTGTTCAAAATTCAAATCTCATTTTTACCCTCTTGTCATAACAGGTAAACGATGAATCGTTTTGGGCCCTGTTATTAGATAAACAATCATCGCTTTTCGAATCGATGTAATGAAAAAAAACTTAAACCACATTTTTTCTCAACAGCAAAAACAAAATCGACGAATTAGACCATGCAGTGTTAGCAGTCGGCTACGGAATTCTCAAGGGCCAGAAATACTGGTTGATAAAGAACTCTTGGTCAAATCTATGGGGAAACGACGGTTATGTCCTCATGTCTTCTAAAGACAACAATTGTGGGGTTGAAACTGCCCCTACCTATGTGTTAATATAGGTGTAAGCGTTTTATGTGGGATCACAGTAGCCTTGGCACGAAACTATCGTTATGGTAATCGTAAGTAAACTATACCGTCCGTCAAAAGCTGTCAAAGTGCTGCTGTCAAATATCTATTGCACTTTTGTTCCTTACGACCGAAAGAGGCGCTGCTCCGGTTTTCATATAAAATAATACGATAAAATTGCCGATATCGATAGTTTTTCGTGCTAGGTGTACAGAAGACAAGAAATAAGATAGAAGTTGTAATCGTAGAAAAGCCCTTTGCTCAAAACAACAAACCTTTATTTACTGTAGTACGATTTTGAATTGCTTGAAGTTGTCATGGCAACTAGAATACCTACCTATTGCTGCCGCTCCCGCGTAAATATAGTGCGTCACCAAATCCCTTAAGACGGCGGTTATCGCATCTGTGCGAGCGTGACGCACAATTTTTACGCGGGAGCAACAAGGACAGGTAATAACAGGTTGTATGTCAGACATTCTTCGTGCTCCGCGACCGTATTTAAGCTTATTTCCGATTACACGTATCGTTCAGTACTCAATTTCATGCTCTTTCTAGCCTATTTCTTGTGTTTAGAGGCTTACACTATAAATATTTATTTAAAAAAATTGGTATCAGGATATGGTGCCGAGATAATATTGATAATGACACGATATTTATGTCGATTGTCTTATAAGAAATTAAAACTCAAATATCTTGGAATCTCAAGGTGTTTCAAAATTATCTTCTTTCGATTCTAGATCTTATTCCCAAAGTAATAAGGCGGTGAAAGTGTACTTTTGTTTAGGTATAAGTATCTTAATAAAAAAAAACTATTGGGTCTTATTATTTTGTAAGCTATATGTAATGATTTTGAATACAGCTCCTGTTTCTTAAGTAAAGAATTTAAATATATTTAGTTAATATTCTAAAAAAAAAAAAAAAATTCTTGAATGTTATGATTATGATGCCATGTAGAGCAATTTTATCTGTTTAAAAGTGAACGTACATTTCACAATTTTAATGAATTCGCAAAGTTAATAACGTCTGATAATATATTCGTACCTGTATGTAATAGATATTTTCATCTCATAGTGTTTTAAGATATAAAGCGATATAAGCTTACGATTGGTCACATATCTTAACAAACTGTGATACCTTGAGATGTTCTATTTAAAATATATTGTTAGAAATGTACTTATGTATTTTCAAAGTTATTTTTTTTATAGAGTGTGCGTTGACTTTAAATGTAGATATACTCTATGCGGCGGCCCTGGCTGTGTAATGAATTTCTTTTCTCTCAACTTTAATATTTAGATAGTACCTATCTTAGTGTATGATTTTGATAATATTTGATAAATAAGGCGGATTTTATACCATTAATTTTAAGTCAATTTTCCTCTCTTTAATGAAAGAGAATAAAAAAATAAAATAAAAAAAGGCATTTGAAGCAAATATTTTGTAGATAAGTAGTAATTTTTTATTGAAATGTCAACCTTTTTTTATTTATGATGAACCCCCACTTTGCTAATTATTTATTCGAAAGCATCAAACTATCAAGGACTGTGTACTATAAACTACTTTAAATTTAGACTTTTTTGAATTTTATTATATGTTCGAAAATTAACAAAATATTATACCAGACAAATTATCGCTTCACTTGAACTAAGTTAGAAACACTGATTTCGTCTGTGAGTTATGTAATTTTTCAAAGCAATTAAAGCTTTCATTGCATGTTACATGTAATTAAAACTGTTTTTATTTCTTACGAATAAGGCTACTCTCGCTTTGAACGCGTATTCGTACAATGGGCGCAAAATAACTTGGCGGCTCGGAAGTTCGCGCGGAACGCTGCGCAATAGACGAATACAGGTGTGCCCGGGGTTGTCTCGTCTCTCACTCTGACGCGTACGGATACGTCGCTGTGCTGTTCCCTCGCACATTTGAGCTGCGCAATGTCACTTGCAGTTAATTTCCGAGCTGCCAAGTTATTTTGCGCTTATTGTACGGTCTCCAGCACGTCGGGTTACTACAAAATGTCAAAATTAATTAATTGAAACTGAACTCTATTCGTTGCACATAAGGTTGAATTTTATTTAAAGAAATTTGAATTTATTTTAAAGAGATTTAAAGAATAAGGATACTACAATACGAATACGCGTTTAAACGCGTATTCGTACGAACTTTACTTGTGCGAACACGCACGAATGATCCAAACTTTACAAGTGCTGTGGGTGCGCGTTAAGGCGAGCATAGACGTTTTAGTAATGAAGGCTGATTAAAACAGTTTGATCAAATAAAAATATGGAAATTCATGTTTCTTCAAATCATTTGATTACTCTTTTGATTAAATTTTACCACAGACATTTTGATCAAACTGTTTGAACCAGCATGTTTGATCAAATTACTCAAATGTCTATAGCGGCCATAAGTCTTACGTATACATACGTCAATACGTACGACCTTGTTTGTACGTTTACGTAATAGCATCCAAAGTGGGCGTAGCCTATCGTTGTTTCAATAGCCTAGAATGAGTACCATCGAGTTTGTAAGAAGGCAAGTTATTAATAAATATATTTTGCGTAAATTCTTGTTTGTCTTAATGCGGCGGAGTTTGGATGCAAATGTTCCCATACTGCACCGCTTTTCCTTTGCAGTGGTCTTGCAATATTTCTCTTTCGTACTGAAAAAGAAAAGGTTTATTTAGTATTCTGTATTTATTTATTAGTAATAAATAAATACAGAATACTATATATAATAGTAGTTCCCCTTCCCGTGGGAATATAGGGGTAAAATATAGGTCACTAAGAAAACGTTTGGCGGCTTTTGTCAGTTTTGTTCTTAGATTTACAGTTGGGCCATTATTAAGGCCACATTGGACAAGAGGAGCTGGCGAACAAAAGAAGACATGTTGTCCACTTAATGATTTTTTACAGGAGAGCCAAAAAACTAAAAACTGGACATGTCTTCTTTTGTTCGCCAGCTTCTCTACTGTACTGTCAGTCTCCTACGATAATCACGAGGTTACTACTTACCGTCCAATAGTGCCAGTAACCATATTCAGGCTGTCCTTCCAACAGCTTATGTTCCGGTTCAATAACCGACTTGATTAAGTGACTTGACTGTGTCTTTTTGCCAGCTACGTCAATATGCGTTACGAGGTACTTTTTATCCCGCAACTTTTTGTCCAGAATAGTTCTTAGAATTGAATCTTTTAATTGTGATACTTGTTTTGGACCATGACTCCTTGCATAGTTCTTTATTTCATTTAATATTTTCTCTTCTTCTCTGTGTCTAAAGTCAGCTTCAAATGGTTGCAGTAAGTAATCATCTTCAGGCGTTAGATCTCTGTTTGGCCTTTCAACGATGGCGTAACCATCTGTTTGTTTTAAAAGTTCGTTTAATCTTTCTTGGTCTATGAATTTAACTTTCTTATTCTTTCTGTCCAGTCTTACTAAAGGCCTGTAAAGCGTTTCAAATAACTTGTCATATTCGTATCCCTTAGACTCGTAATTGCTTGGTACAAGTCTTTTCACTAACACTGCATTGTGATCACCTTTCCTTTCCCTTTTATAGTATTCTTTCGGTACAGAACTTCTTATCTTTTCTAAACCTCTGTCACCAATAACACTTGATTCTGCCTTAAATTTTTTGAGAAAATTTGACAAGTTCTTAAGGAAATCCACATTTTTGTCTCGATTCTTACGAACTTTTAAGCCATTTGTACTTTTTGTAAAAATAAACGACACAAGTAATAGAAATAAATAGTTTTTGACGTCGAAATTCATTGGAACGATCTATTTAGTTGATTTTTCATAGAAATATATGAGTAAAATAATTAATATTTCTTAGGTAATGTTATGGCGTTTGGAGCGTAAAATTTGATTTGAAAATTCAATCAAACAGGAGATTCGGTTTCTGATTATAAAACCGATGTTAAACCATCTGTTGTTATTGAGTTAAACCTGATAAAGGATCCAGTTACATTAGTGTAATTTGTATTGTGATTTTTTTTAATATTTAGTCTCAACTCAGTTAATTAAAAAAATAATATTAATGAAACAATAACTTATGCTTATAGATTTTTGTTTGTGTAATTCAGTTTGACCGTCAGCTTTTCGTAGGACATAAAAATGAAACAATAAAAAGACACCTATTTCAACCATGTTTTTTATTATACTCAATACAAACTACAAAAAAATTTAGGTTGTACGAAACTTTCAACTTCAGTGTATCCTTTAGTACCGTTATTCGGTACATTATTTATGGCTTTTCCGCTAAACTTCGATGAATATTGTAATGCGGCCGCTGAAAGACTCGAACTTGGCAACTTTGTATCGGATTCCCATCAAAACGGGATTTTCTATCGCCGGAGTTGAATAAGACTTTTTCTTTATGCTTTCACGTTAGCAGGTCGCATTGACACGTAATCGACACCTACTTTTGACTTCGTTTGTATTGAATTGAAGCAATAAAAGAACAGAGGGGCTTGTGGCTTATTTGTTGAATAATTGTGACTTTCGGTTGTCCCCATAATTTTTCCCCATCATGAGGACAAAAATCATGGGGACAACGGGAATACAGGATAAAAGCAGGGTAGGTTAGGTACTCAAGAGCTGGACCTGAGAAGCATAACACTGCAAGTCCATTTTTAGCGGTTTTTGCTTTTTAAGCCCAATGTATATAAAATCCCGTATTCTTTCCAGCCATAAAACTGTATGTTCAAAAAGTCGGTCAGAACCCAGAGTTTTATAATATTGTATAACAACGTAACAGACGTTATGGCCTTGAGGCATAGTGTCGCAAGTGACAATACAGTAACATAGCTGGACCTGAGAAGCATAACACTGTAAGTCCATTTTTAGCGGTTTTTGCTTTTTAAGCCCAATGTATATAAAATCCCGTATTCTTTCCAGCCATAAAACTGTATGTCCAAAAAGTCGGTCAGAACCCAGAGTTTTATAATATTGTATAACAACGTAACAGAAGTTATGGCCTTGAGGCATAGTGTCGCAAGTGATATACAGTAACATATTTTGTACGTTACCAATATTGTATCTAGAATTATGAACTGGCATTTTAACGTAAGTGCGGAGTTACATACTTCTGCCTCTACCTTGTCCTGTCGCGATTCCTATAAAAACATGACACATAAAACTGTATGTAACGGAGTTTTTACAAACTTCATCAAATTTTATTAAATTAAACGAAAAGATGATCTCTTATTGTGGCATTTCTTAATCTATGATAGTTATTCTATTTAAAAAAATGCTGAAACTTTTGATTTTCTTAGTTACTTAGGGATAAAGTCCATACAACAGCAATTTTTTCACAAAGTTGTCTCTACTGTAAAATTATGGTTTTGGCACTTGCAGCTTAATGCCTCTCAGGTCCAGTTGTCACATGTAGCTGTAGCTGTAGCTAGGATACTGGTAGCTTGTGCGAATCACACGAAATACAAATGTATGGGAGATACGCATCAGCGCCTCGTCTCCGCAACTTATAGGGCTTAAGGCTCAAACAAACTGGGCTTATGTCACAGATTACTAAATAGTGATGCCACGTACGTGATGTTACGTCCGTCAGAAGACATCGGTTTTCATAGTAATAATATGAAACATCATTACTTATTTAGAAACACATTGATCTTATGTGACGTCGCTATTGCGACAAATCCCATTCTACGTGTTATTGCTTACGCGTCATATCGCGTTTATTGCGTGTTAACACGTGATGAGACGCCACGTGTTAACACGGCCGTCCGTGTAATCACAACTCGCTAAAACCCGTTTTACGAGTTGTGATTGATTGTTTGCCCGAGTTGCCCGCCATGATAGTTCAAGAAGTTTGCCTCGAGGTATATCGAAAGGTAAGGGGGACTGTATAATGTGATGATGATGACAATGATGTTTTCAGCATTATTGTGTTCCAGCAGTTAGAGATAAGATAGCCGGTTCCTCAGTGATTGAGGATTCCGGGAGTAGTGCGCTTCCACCTTCAGCCTTATCACCACTTATCATCAGGTGTGATGAAGGCTAAGTGCTACCCCGTTGTGGATTAAAAAAAAAAAGATAAGGTAGTAGGATCGTGTCTGTAACGCACGTAGGATCGTAAATAATCTGACCTGCCCCTTAATTTACCATCGGCTGTTTTCGCAATATCAAAGTAGGTAAATGAGACGAGGTTATACTATACACCATTAAATTTTAATTAGAACTAATATTTTGCAGGATGAATGTGTCCGTCTGTAGGTACTAACTATTAATTTTTTACAATGGCTGGCTGGCCAAAAAACTGACTGACGACAATGCTATGCAATTTGGCAGATATTAATTAGCTAGAACTGAAACAGTTTTTTTTGTAAATAATTTAAAAAAACTGGCAATAGAAAATTACCTATTACCGACTCGACCAAAATGTATGAACAGTTGATTTTCTATTGTACGATTTCGTGGCTGGTCTTGTTTGCACAGAACACAGAAAGATTGGTTGTTCGTATCGTATTGATAATTTAGCCAGATACTCTCATCCCCTGAAAGGTTTGTATAAGATCAAAGATGTATTAATTTAAGAAGCACATTTTAGTATTTGAAATATAAATTCATAAAGTATCCAAGCTAGTCTTTCGTGCAAAGAAAAGAAGTAAGTTTTCGTTATGTTAGGATAACCGCTCTCATTTCATCAAATTTAGATGTCAAATATGCAAAACATTCACGTTTTGTATCCCTGAGATTCGTATGGCGGTCCTTACGATAATTTCAGTAATGGCGGCAGTATATTAGGGGAAGGGGGAGTGTCCTGCACTCGCTTCAATTTATTGTCGCATGAAAAACAGAACGAGGTCTATTTATAGAGTTTGTTTGCATTATTTGGCTTATAGGATTTAGATTTTGAGGCTGTTGGGCGTGGAGTAAAACGTTTGGGTGATATAAGGTTTCGAAGTTGGCCATTTTATGTGTGCACTGCACTGCTGGCAGTGGCGGGCTAAAGGACTTACACCCAATTGCAGGAAGCTCCATTAAAGTTAAAGCTTCATTAAATCTATTGCTGTCACTTTTTATTTCTTGACAACGAAAAGTGACAGCAATAGACTTAATGAAGCATTAACTTTAATAGAGCTTCCTGCAAGTGGGTGTTAGCCCACTTATACCGCACCGCTCCCACCCAACCAATGTATGAGCAGTCAATATGGACTTAATGTCGTGCTCTGTAGATCAAAAAGCCGGAGATACTTGAGTTAATACATTCTTGGTCACTCACCGAAAATCAAAGGAAGTTGAACATAAAGGTAAACCGCCTCTGTGGTCTAGTGGTAGTTTGTAACACAACACACCTCCGGTATCAGATCCAGAGTTCCCGGGTTCGATTCCCAGTGGGGGTACATATTGTATTCGGTTTAGTTGGTGGTAGGGCTTGTTCAAAGTCTGCCTGGCTAGCTACCACCATACTTATCTACCTAAGTGTGACGGCATAACAACGATGTTTTCAGCATTGTTGTGTTTCTGCAGCTAGAGCTAAGCTAGCCAGTTTTTCCCTTACCTTCAGGCTTATCCTCACTTAAAATCAGCCTGCCTAGCATGCGCGCCACGAGAAAATTTGTCGACAATTTTGTCCCGTTCACATAACGATAAGGTCCTTTTTAAATAGTGCACATAATTTTAAGGGGTCAATGTAGTCAAAGAGAAAAATAATACATAAGGAAAATGTAGTCACGCCAAGGAATTTATAAGTACTATTGAGTCACGCATAAAAACAACTTTAACTATGGTACCAACATTGAAAAAGCGAAAAAAAAATCAGCTGTTCCATAGACAACTTTAAATCGAATTGATCAAAATGTATGGAACAGCTGTTTTTTTTTCGCGATTTCAATGTTGGTACCATAGTAAAAGATGTTTGTAAGCGTGAGTACATTGACCCCTTAAAATTATGTGCACTATATAAGAAGGACCTTATATAAGCAAGACATCAATACGCGCTGGAGACGACATAGGTAATTTCTGGTGCGCATGCTATAGTCTTACTGGTGTCATGATGGCTAGCACTAGAAAATGCAAAAACTAAATCACACCATTCACACCACGACTCTTAGCAGACAAAGTTGCGGCAAACCACTAGTGAGTTCTTAATTACATTATCCCCTAATTACCCACGACAATAACGATAAATATTGCAACCGATAGGTATTCCGCGTTATTATAACAGTAGCCATAAGCACCATAAGCCCTTACCCTAATTAGGGGGAAAGCGCGGGAAATAATTAAAGCCGAACGTTTTCTTGGGTCCTATTTGTTCAGTTAAACGTGCAGGCGTTAAATAATATATTTCAACCCTTTTACGTGTAAGTAAGTATTATGTTTTGACAAGTCCACACAAAACGGAGGCACAAAGAAAGGATAAAAAAAACAATAGTATCAATAAGTAAAAATAAGTACCTTTATAGTAATCTAATATCAAAGCTTGTATTTAACTTGCCATTATTATCGTTAGTGGGGGACAAATTTTGCAAGTTTTATTTTTTTAACCACTACCTCTTAACTTAGGACTAAGAAATTTTGCATCGTTATTCAGTTCCGATGACAATAATATCTACATTAATATTATAGAAATATTCTGGTGCTGCAGCCAGGACTGCGTTCTCATGAGGGAGCTCCTCAACGCTTGAGCACAGATACGAAACTTTGCTTAGTTATTCAGTTCTGCCTTCTGATTCACGAACCGTCGGAAAAGGAATGGATTCGAAATCTGTGCTTTGTCTTTGTCTATTCTATAGTGAGTGACAGAGACAGTGTATGCAATCCGCTATCGGGAGCGTTTCCGACAGTTCGTGAATCAGAGGGCTGGTGACAATATACTAAATGTTCGATTTTTTTTGTTTTTTTTTACCCGCTGTAATAAATGAAAGTGTGTTATTTAAATTTTTACTTTTTTGCATTCACAATGCAATTTTTATCATAGAAAAATGGAAAATAAAGTATTTAGAAAAAATCGACCCGTCTCACAACCAGGGACCGTATACTCCGAAACGCTAATCCGAAACTTCGGTTAGCCCCGCCCCTTTCACTCGATTCTGTCGCGACTAGAGAGTGAGAGGGACAGGTATACCGAAGTTTCGGGTTTTGCGTTTCAGAGTAGGCCCTCAGCTCCGATGGGACTCGAACCCACGACTCCGTAGCTCAGTGGTTAGAGCAGTCGCCCGGATAGCGAAAGGTCGTGGGTTCGAGTCCCATCGGAGCTGGTTGTGAGACGGGTCGATTTTTTCTAAATACTTTATTTTCCATTTTTCTAAAATGAAAGTGTGTTTATTTATCCGTTTTTACGTCAACGAAGCAAAGGTTCGAAGTGATTTTTGGTGAAAATAGTTTGAGAGCTGGAAAATGATACTTAAAGGAAACTTTTTATCCCGGAAAATTCTCACATTCCCGCGGGATAACGACATGTAAGTAGTCCATGCGGGCAGAAAGGCTTATTCAAAAATAAAAAGCTGGTGTAACAGTACGTACAGTGCCACAAACTTTGCTGTGCCGGTGGCCAAAATGTGAAACTAGCGTGTTTTTTTTAATGTCATTTTGCTGTCAAGTTGATGTCCAACCATAGCGCTGCTAGCGGCTGAAGTTCTTAGAAGTCAGGGCCGGTTAAATTGTTAAAAAAAAAAAAAGAAAACCGTACGTAGCGCCGCTGTCACCGGAACAGAAAAGGTTGTGGCACTGTAGCTATCTTGATAATAAAGTATTTGATGTGCAAATTTAAGTTTAAGTCTTCTGTAAGAACCATCTACTAGTCTAGTAAGCAGGTATGTGTATAAAGAACAGAGTTCGGATCAGACTTTTATTAAAAAAATACCGGTGATCCACGATTTGTTGTTAAAGCTAAAACTGCCTCTCCATTGACGTAAAATTATCACGAAGATACAAAATAATTTCCAATCTATGAGACACTAAAGAAAAGTTTGTATGAAAAATGTGCGTTAGGTCAGCCAAGGCAAAGAATATATACACTTACGCGAACAAGGCAACAATTGACAATTAGTACAGGGTGTTAGGAGTATCGTTGTAAAAACTTTAACCATGGCTTCAGACCGTCATGCTGAACAACGTACAGCAAGAATTTTTTGTAAGAAACGAAAAAAAATTTGACTTTTCATACAAATTTAGCAACTAATCCGAACATTTTGTATGGAGAGTCGAAATATTTTCAAAAAATTCTTGCTGTGCGTTGTTCGGCATGATGGTCTGAAGATTCTGAAGCCATGGAAAAAGTTTTTGCAACGGTGCCCCTAACATGTACACTGTATAGTAGGGGGACGGCAGCCAATACTTAAATAATTGAAAATTCGGAATCTTGTAGTGAACCTAAACAGTTCTTCCTGGTAATGAACAACCAATATTTCTCTTAAATATATTAAATTTCCATTATTGTATCCCAATTGACCATAAAGACTTTAACACGAGCAAATAAACAAAACGTGAATCAGCTATGAAATTTGAAACACCGAAACTTTAACTTCATACAAATAAGGTACATTTTTCACTAGTATTTACAAAATTTAAGATTTCACTAGGAGATAGAAGTTTTACGACGGGAATTTACGATATTGGACAGATAAGTCTTGTGGTGTTGTGGTAGAGGTAAACTTGGTTAGCACTGTAATAAGATTTTTATGAGTGATTGGCTATTTAAGCTGGGTTTTCGTTGAAAGTGCCCTTAAAAAAAATTGCGAGTGAAAAACAGATAATAGAATGTCACCTATTTAATCAGATAAGTATATCTATAAACGTTCAATAACTACCTCGTAAGCATCGGTGGCACTTTATTTTGTAATTATTTAAATTTTTATGTGTTTTGAACGCGGTTTTCGGTGTTTTTAAAAGAAATAAACTGTATTTTCTATAAAAATACAATATAATATATGATCCGTAACAAAAAAAAATATAAAAAATTCTTGAAAATTTGCAACGAAAAAAAATATTTTTAAATTTTTTTCGAAAAATATAATATTATTGGTTTTCCATATATTATAATTTTATCCGATAGGATTTTTCATGTACATTCTAATAAGTTCATGTCGTAATAGTGAGCGCATTAGTCTTAAAAAAACAACGGGTTGCACTCAGGGACTGCCGGCAGAAGTGAAAAGGGCTCCCTATCCTAGACTATTTCACAAAAAAAAAGAAATGAGAAAAAAAAGCTAAACAAATCGGACTGGATTTGCACCGACGACTTCGTGAATTAAGCTAAAAGTCTTAATTCACGAAGTCCTCGGTGTTTCCATGTAATTCGTATTTTTTAAATTATTTTATGCATTCACAATGCAATTCTGTAAGTATACTTAGAGCATATGTGACAGTAAAAAAAAAGCACGAGCCCTGCAAATTCGACGAGTCGTGAAAGCCTTTCGGTAGCTTAGTTGGTCAGAGCTTCGAGCTGGATTCCCGGAAGTGCGGGTTCGAATCTCGCCTGAAAGCTACTTGCAGGGCTCGTGGTTTTTACTATCACATTTTTCCTTTAAGTAAATATAAATTCCTTATTATAACATAAAAAAACTAACACCAGTTTGCACTAAACTTAAGAATCGCCTAAGTCTTTTCCTAGCTAACTTAAGACATTCTTAACAAAAAATTGCTTTGACCTAACCTTAGGACATTCTTAAATGCACTTTAGGCTATTCTTAACTTACGGGCCCAATATCGAGCGCCTAAGGCTTAAGAAATACCTATATCAGTGATTATTGTCTGTGGCATTGTGAGCAAAGAGTAGTGCGACAAGCTTTTCTGTTCCGGTGATTATCTTTGGAACTAAAACAGTTTTCATACGACAGTCCATTTTGACAGCTAATATCGTATTGCAAGTGACTCCTGTGTCACCGGAACAGAAAAGCTTGTGGCTTTTGTATTCTTGTTTGCTAGATAGAGACACAACACATGTGACATACGTCATTCATCATTAATTTAAAAAAACATTACAGATCGACAATCTTTTCTGTTCCCATGACAGCGGCGCTTATGTTTAGCAGCAAAACATGAAAGTATTAGCAAAATGACATTAAAAACAAAACTCGTTAGTTCTAGTTTTGGCCACCGCACCGGAACAGAAAAGGTTGCGCACTGTATTTTTGTTTTTCCTGACAGTTGAGCTCAGTTGACTTTTTCTTTTCTCGGTGAATTACTCCTACCAAATAAAATAGACAACGCCTTAGCTTTTGTCTCCTTTTAACTTACGAAGGAATCAATGAGAAGTTTCAACCAAAAAAATATCCAGTGACCTACTTTACCTCGCCTGGTTTAAAATCCATAAACAATTAATATTTGAATTCATTCATTCATTCTTTTAGCAAGGTGATGACTAATTTACGACGTTATAGTCTGTCAGTGCAAACAAAAATTTTAGCTCGGCTGTTTTAGGCTGTTTCTAAGCTAAGATATATCTTATCTATGACACGCTCAACCCGAGTTTAGTGCAAACGGGCATAATTGTCTCCAGTTTTTAGCCAAACAGTTTTTAACAAAGGAATCAAAGTTTTTTTAAGAACTACTTTTAAATTTCAGTTAAAATGCAATAGCATCTTTTTCGCGGTAATGGCTACTTTAACGTTTGTGAAATAAGTGTAATTACAGTGAATGTTTTCACTAATTACAGTAGTTGCAGACTGCTCTTCACCGCTACGGGTATGGGCCAAGGTAGAAGATTATAGTGAGAGTGGTATCAATGGGTAGGAAAACTAACATTTTATCACGACAGAGGTAGTGATGTACACCTGGGAATATTGCCACTGCCGGAAATTTTCCACTCCCAATGTGCCCGGGAAATTTCCGGCACATTAGGTATATTGCCCAAAATTCCCAGTAGACTTTTTGTCATTTTGTTATATTAATAAATATAACCATACATATGGACATATAACCATTGGACAGTTGTCCCCGGGCTAACAACAACTAGCCCGGAAGGAAGACACAAAATCAGTCTTCCTATATCAGTTGTGCCATCTCTACTCTACAATGCGCCCGCTCAACTCTTCAGCAATGGACCTCCATCATAATGCCTACTTGACTTCATTCCGCTATGCAGTTTACTTGCTTCGTCCATATTGCTCGAAATGTCTTGGAGTATCAAATTTTACTTAAGGTTAATGGAAATATTTCTATTACCTACGTCCATTATTAAACAAACTTCGATCAACAATAACACCTAGTACAAAGTCATAGTTCGTAAGTAGGTATTGTATATCCGCTTGACTGGATGGGGGGTCAGGAAGCGGATAGGCGAGACCCACAAACCCACCACCCGCATACGTACGAGGGCGGGGTATGCGTAAACGCATTCCCCTGACTATAAAAAAAAGTTATACAGGATGGAAAAAATTATGGGTCGGATGAAAACTGCCTTAGATCCTTTACCGAGCTCATTTTACTTTTATTTTTTAAATGAAACAAAACTGCCTTCCACTGGCAATTAAAATATTTTCTTTGAAGAACAACCTATTTTAGACATTGTTTATTTACTTTACTATAGTTTAGCAATTAAAATAATAATCATTTTTATATTAATAATATTGTCCTTGTATTTTATGCTTTTATGTTACCGATTTTAAGTTACCATTGTCTTGTATAACACGAAGCAATTGAGCAGTAGAATTCGTTTTTAATAATTGGCAACACCGGTACCTTACTTGTTTATGGTATGACAATTACCTGTCGGCCATTATTAAGGTGCTACTTAAGTTTTTTTGCCCCAGATCGTGCTTACGTTCGCCGCAAAAAAAGTGGTATGTGATTTTAAGGTAATATTTGTATCGTTTTGCTTTAATCGGCAGATTATTCGATAAATATAATCTATAAATTAGAGTTTTAAGTTATAAAAATTGATAAATTATTCATTATAGTGTCATAGATTGAGCATCTTTTGAAAAGAGGAAGGTTTTATGTTACTTTTAAGTTACTTTTATGTTACTATTGTTGTTTATATTTAAGTTACGTAACATAAAAGTGATGTTAAGCCCAGTGATCGGAAAACCCATTTATAAGGTTAACTGGTATAAACGGTTAACAGGTCATTCTGTTAACAGGTAAAATCGGTTAACAGTTCATTCGGTTAACAGGCAAAATCGGTTTACAATTCATTCGGTTAACAGGTATCATTGGTTAACAGTTAATTCGGTTAACAGGTTATGAGTTCATTCGGTTAACCTTTTAAAACTGTTAGGAGTTGGCTGTAAGCCAGCTTAGCCAGCGCGTAGGTATTGACGAAGCTAATCTGTGTCTCCGCTCTACCTAGCACGAAAAAATTGTAATTCAGAAAATTAATAAAATTAATAATGTTACTGTTTTTTTTGTCAGAAAGTAACCTTACGTAGGTATTTGATGCTTTTAATTTGCCATATTCAACATCTGCGGGCTGATGCAGCATCCTAAAGATAATCGAAGGAACTCCTTAACATTTCAACGTAACCACTTCGATTTTGGGCTCGTTTGAATCGTCTTGATGAAAACTCTTGTGTTAAGTAGTTTCCAAAGTCTATTGCTGGAGCCAGGAAGTGGGTGATGGAACTCTTTAACGATTTAACGAAACCAGTTTAGTTTTGGGCTCGTTTAAATTGTATTGGTGAGAACTCTTGACAAGAAAACAGCAAAGCAATGTTTAAAATATTAAAAAAATCCGAAATTGCGCCCAACTTTTTTGTTTGTGGGCTAATTTTGACAAAACTCGGTTTTTGGTACTATTTTGTCAAGAAAACAGCAACGCAATGTTAAAAATATTGAAATATTTAAGATGGCGGCCAACTCTTTTGTTTGTAGGCCGATTTCGATGAAACTCTGGTTTTAGTATTATTTTGACAAGAAAACAGCAACGCAATGTTAAAAATGACAAAAGGTCGAAACAGTAATAATAATAAACTAATAATACTCTGCTAAATATTCAACTCTAAAAAGAATACAAAGTCGGTACAACAATTTGTCTAAAAAACAAGATATTGACATTTTCTCGTACAAATTAAAAACATTTAGACGCAATGTTCTTGATTCTTTTGTTCCTCGGTCCTGTCCACTATAAAAGACTTGTTTTTTATTTTCTTATTCAGCTTATTACTTTACTTATCTAATTTGTTTTAATTGAATTTATTTATTTAATTTAATTTTGATTTTATTTTGATTAATTTAATTTTTAATTTTTATTTTTAATTTTCTATTTTGATACTTACTGAATTTATTTTGTGCTTTTGTTTTGATTCTGCAATTTATTACATTTCAACATCTAGACCAAAATCACAAAAGTTAAAATACAGTAAAAACCTGACAAGACTGCTAAATGTATTTAATGAACAAATATTGAACCATTTTATTTCCGATGATTTACAGATGAAGATATCCATTTACTTATATACTGTACAGCACTCACAATTGGTCAAGAAAACGAACCTAATTCAAAACAAACAAATGAAAGATCTTTCAACAAAGATCGAGGTAAGCCAGGTTGGTAAAGTAGATTAGAAAGAGACATAGACACACTGAGAACAGATATAGGTAAACTAGCGCAATACATAAATAATAATAGATCGAAAAGAGTCACAGAACGAGTAGAGGAAATATTCAGAAACAAAAGGTAATATACTAAAAATTACAGTAATAATAAGAAACCTGACGAATTCCTAGACACACTTAAACAGAGACTAGCACTTAAAGTTAATAGACTAGTAGATATTATAATAAATTTTTGAAAAGGAAATCTGATAACAAACAATTCAAAACATGCGAAAAATCATTCTACAGAAATTTAGGCTCAGGTAATACACATATTGATAGTTCAAAGATATAAATTGAACAATGCAAGACCAAAGCACTACACGGTCGACACCCCCATGAATTGCAGCAACCACAAATTGATGCTGAAGCCTCGAACAATTGTTACAGATTAGTGCACTTTTTCCGGAAATCGAAGGATTTGCCATTGCAATTCAAGATCAAGTCATTAATACGAAAAACTACAAAAACATATTATTAAAGACTATAACATAACAGATGGTAAATGCCGTAAATGCCACAAACATCCAGAAACTATTCAAGTAAGTAGATATACTGACCTAAAAGATGAAATATTGAGGGTTTGAAGACAAAAGTTTATATTGTCCCACTAGTCTTATCGACAATTCTAGACACGGCCCGGATAGTGAGAAGGTTCATGTCTCTGGATCCTTAACCATATAGGTAGCCGGAACCCTGATCTTGCGACCGTTGAGGAACTGCATTTTTGTATTTTTTAGTGTGATACATTGTAAAAGTTTTATGTTTAGAAATATAGTTTTGTATGTATTTTAAATAAATAATAATAATAAATAGTTTCTTACAATAACACCAATTATCTAGCTCATAAGTAGTTATCATTGAGAAACTGTGTTATGAAAACTAGATAACGGTTAAATATATACTTATATACTTTTTTTACATACTTAATTTAATATACATAGTTAACACCCAGACCAAGACAAAAGTTGGCCGCCATCTTGGATTTTTAATATGTTTAACATTGCGTTCTTGTTTTCTTGTCAAAATAGTACCAAAAACAAAGTTTCATCGAAATAATTATTGTATTAATTTAATTTCGTATTACCTACCAATATGTACCTACCCGGAGTAGATCCACCTACAGTCTTCACATTTTTTAATTTGTGACCTCCCTTCCGTACTTACGTAAATAAATACCTATACCGGCGTCAGTATCGCCCAACTTCAAGGTCGTCTTCCTACTGCTGTATGGAAAAATTGGTTAATACTGTGGTAATAAGGTGTCTAGGGAAATACATAATGACATCACTACATAGTATAAAACAAAGTCGCTTTCTCTTTCCCTATGTCCCTTTGTATGCTTAAATCTTTGAAACTACGCAACGGATTTTGATGCGTTTTTTTTAATAGATAGAGTGGTTCAAGAGGAAGGTTTATATGTACTTTTTATCCCGATATTCCCACGGGAACGGGAACCACGCGGGTGAAACCGCGGGCGGCCGCTAGTTATAAATAAAGTAAAACAAAAAACCCCAGTAGAAAGCATAATTCAGATTTTCCTACAGGAACGGGTATCACCGTGCGAAGCAGCTAGTCAATATTAATCGTTATCATGATTAACGCTTACGATTGATAATCGTAATCATCAAAATTATGATTACGACTAATTAGTTCGTTAGTCACGACTAACGTCGTGTAGTCCACGCGGGCAAAGCCGCGAGCGGAAGGCTAGTTAGCTTAGCAATGAAAGAGACATGCGTGGCGCGCGCGTACGGCCGGCTGGCCTACGCGCGGAGGCGCGGCGGGGTGGCGGCCGGCGGCGGCGTTCAAACGAAACGAATCGGGCCGAGCGATTTTGAACTTTACTTGCAATAACCTTTATCAATTCGGTTACGGTTACGGTTAACCGATTGACGAATAAACCGAAATTATTCTGTATACAGTTGTACCTGTTAACCGATATTTTTAAGGGTTATTAACAGATACATTTCGGTGGGTTAACCCTAACCGTCCGATCACTGGTTAATAAGCCTAATGCACATTCGGGACTGTAAAATAAAGCATTAATTAAATTGCAGTGAATTAACGCACCGCAGATTTATATTGATTGATTCTTTCTACTTACCTATTAAAAATTATTGATAGTGATATGAAGGGAAATATATAGACTGTGGTGATATCATAGTTTTTCATATGACAGATGCCTCTCACTCCCGCCCAAAAACAAAAAAGTTAGGAAGGAAATACAAAAAGGGAATCCTGAAAAATATACAAAACAGGATAAAGAAGAGAAAAGGCAAAAATGGCGAGATTTAACTCAATAACAGTAAAAATATTTTATTGATAATTAATTAATTAGAGAACAATTATAATTTTTAAGTCGTTATTACTAATTTTGTTTTTCATAGAAAAAATAAAGGTTAAAAAAATAAAACGAGTTTTACCTAACTTAGTATACTTACTTACATAATTATTAATTATTCGAAAAAAAAAAATGAATATGTCCTATTGTAGACATCCCCTTTGAAACTTTTGTGTTACTTTTAAGTTACCCGGTAACTTATATTTTTAAGTTACTTTTATGTTATATGAGGCCAATTTGTCGGCCTTACCCAGCTAGTAAGTAGGTAGCACTGTCTTATAGTAAAACAGTAAAATAACAACGAAGTAACAAAAACATCAGTGAGAACGCAACGCAAATCTACTAGTTGAAGCATAAGCAATCAAAACGTGTGTAATATCCCCGCGCTCGACTGACATGACATGACAAGCATAGCCTGGCAACGTCCATGTCGTGCGTGCGTGTTTTTGACCTAACTTCTAGTCTTTTAGATTACTTTTGAACATTTCGTTATTTGCAAACGCCATCTGTCGCCACTTTAAATCAACTTTTTTTTTCTTTATAGCTGTCAGAAAAATCCCCCATTGGAGGCAGTTTCCCTTCAATGCCCATACATTTTTTCCACCCTGTATACCTTACCTACCTTCTTGGAGAGGAGAAACAATTGGAAATAAATCAAAAATATTGTTGATTAAGAAATACAACGGCTTAAGATTTTAAGATTTATTCAGGTGAGCATGCTTTTGTTACATTATAAAATAAAGAGACCGATTTTATTTTCGGTTTCCCATATACAAAAATTACTAACAGTCTAACGCCCGAATTCTCAAACATCATGGCATCTCTTTCAAACGTTTGGCATTTAAAGTGACAGGGCGATGTTTGAGACGCTCCCAAAGATAAGTAGCGTACGAGTATTCGGGCAAAGATAACGGTCATTAAACTAAAAAAAAAAACAGAAATTCATCGAAAAATCACTCAAGTAGGTACGTTTTATATATTATAGTTTTGTGATAATATTTAAGTATTTGCGTCCAGCTTCCAATAGGTTAAATCTTATAAATTTAACTAGTTTAGTTTTTAGTATTTTCTTGTCGGTTTAAGCTGCATCAGTCTTTTTAGCTTCTGGTTTAACATCGGGATCTTTTGGTGTAGTTTCAGTAGTTTTTACTTCATCTTTCACTTCAGCTTTTGTCGTAACATCGCCTTTACTATCAATTTTATTATTGTCTGTTTCTTCTTTATCTTCTTTTGGTGTTGTTTTTGTATCGGCATCATTTTTTTCAGTTGTTTTAGCTTCTTCTTTAGATATTGAATTTTGTATAGTTTCTCCAACTTTTTTCACTTTACCGATAAAGTCATCGGCCACATCTGATAGTAAACCACATTCTACAAATGTTATGAATATGAGGACAATTAGAATGGAAGTCTTCATTTTAAATGATTGAAAGATGCAACTATGTTGACAAAAAAGTTGGTCTTACTAAATAATCTAGATTTAAAGATGCAACTGTCTTGACAAACAAGATGGTCTAAATAATCTGAATGTTGTTTTGTTGAGAATCTAATATTATTTTAAAGAGAGGCGATACGGCATAGTTGGCATAGTAAACTTACCTTGAAGTATTTTATTTAGCTCTGTCCTGCTATCAACATTACTATAGCATTGTTTGACAGCTCGCAGTAAGACTCCGGGGCGATTCTCAGATCTATAGAGATATTTCTAATTCGACATCGTCAAATTCGAATACAAATCTTTTCTAATAAGCTTTGAACAAAAAAATGTACTGTAACTAGCGCCAAAAAGTCCCAGGCGCGCGCAGAGTTATCTGATACTGTAAATGTCACAAAAATCAGCTTTACACGCGACATTCATGTCGACTGACACCTGACACTGACCACTCGTTGCAAGTCGAGCGCGGCATAAACATTTCTATGAAAATTCTGTTTGAATAGACATGTGTATGTAGGCAGTATATGAGTAGGTATAGGCGCTTAGTTGTATTCTATTCGCCGACCCTACTCACTGCGGCCTCATAATTTATATAATATCAGAATCGGGAGCTCATTAGCACTGTCCAGATAATGAGTTGACGAATGTGACCTACCTACTAACTAAGGAAACTGTGACAATATGATTGATGTCTTGTTATTATTATAAGGTTGTTGTATACAACCGATATTTTATGGAAAATGTTCTCGATTCATTACATATTTATGTTGTCTGTGAATAAATTATTTTATTTATTAACCGACTTTTGACTACGTACGTGTGTGTCAGATAACGCGCTAACTGCGCGTAACTGACGCGTTTTTGGCGCTAGTTACAGAACATTTTTTTGTTCTTATGTTATAGAAAAGATTAGTATTCGATTTTTACCGCGCGCAGACTTATCTGACAAGCAACCTACGTATGTTTTTTTCATTGTACTTCTCTATCGATAGAGATGGCGGTGATTGTACCTATGTTCATCGATATCGATTCTTTCTTTATTCAAAAGAGTATACTTCTGAAGTGGTCCTATTGTCACCAAGTCAGAATCTGATGATGGAATCTGAAGAAAATCGAAGAAAACCCTCAAAATTTATAATAATTTCACGTGTTTCTATAGCTTTTCAAGGATTTGCATCTGGTAGTCATAAACTCATCAACATGACCTTTCATTATCCGGGCGAATGTTCTCGTCGTTCTTCATCGTCGGTCGTGGGTTCGAGTCCCATCGGAGCTAGTTGTGTGACGGGTCGATTTTTTCTAATACTTAGGTGAAATCTTCATTTTCAATAACCTGTGAATGATCAACTTTTGCCTCGCTTCCTGTGTCGGTCGGCCTGAATAAAGTTAGGGCCGTTCCACACACGTTTTTCGTGCGCGCGTTTGTATCGATACAAACGCGCGACATTTGCAACAAAAAACGTTTAAAATCTCATCTTAGATTTCTGCGCGAACTGTCCATATAAATAAAACACTTTCACGATTTTAATTTAATTAATTTTTAATAATTAATTAATTATTAAAATTATTTAAACAAATCAAAATATTAAATTAATAAATCATTTTGTTATAATTAAATATAATGTTAAAATAATCAATACCTAACCGTATCCTGTTTCCGAACGAAAAACAAAGACAATTAGAGTGGGTATATTCTTTTATTAAAATCAAAAAATAGTGGGTATTTTCCGTGACCACGGCCCCTGGAAAGGTGCCGAAACGTCGGATAAACCAATAAATCTCAAAAAAACAACTAAAATTTAACCAAGTTGTTGAATAAATTGCGTGGAAAAATCCGTGAAAGTGTTTTATTTATACGTTTAAAATCTGTCAAAACGCGATGAAAACGCGCATCAAATACACGTGTCGTCAGCGCTTAAAAAACGTCGTGTGTAAGATAGCCCTTTGTTGCGCCGTGAGTAGAAATATTGTTCTGGGACCATTTCGCACTTGTGATTTTTAATCGACCGATAGTTTAGTCGGAATCGTAAACCGATAGTGATCAAACTGTCGGCCGGTAGTTGTGAGATAGTTAAGTTGAATGTAGTGCGCGCGCTCACATAGTCTTTCATGCACATTACCGGCCGGCCGATAGTTGTGCTGTGCGATAGTTTGATCGAACAACTATCGGCCGATAGTTTGATCGGTCGATTTTTAATCGTCAGTGCGCGCACTGCCATTTAACTCTATACTGAATACGAGAACGATCAAACTATCGCCCGATTAAAAATCACAAGTGCGCGTTCGCTCTAAGGTCTTGGGCTGTAGATGATCAGAAAATCATTTGTACTTATCAGATTTTTTCATGAGTCAAACTATCGAAGCGTTTTATAATTTGTAGTTAACATTATTTATTTCTAAACACATACCTTACGCCACTGCAATAAAATAAACGTTACAAACTGAGTGAATCAATTTCAATAAAGTTCCAGTTCCGGCCCCACCCGGAACTTTGTTATCCGTAAGTTTCCACGACTTGGTTACGGTGGGCGATCGTATCAAAGTACTGTCTACAACCATCAAACTAAACAATAGCACTATGAAAGCCGACCTTAACACTAGTGCAATAAGAGCGAGTTTGAAGTCTACATGTAAAGTTAAAGGTGCAAGCAACATATCTTTCGATTTAAACTTGTACCGAAACGTTTATGTCTGTTCCGAATACGTGACGTACAAACAAATTTTATATATCGAACTGGAACCTATTTTAAACTTAAATTCGTAATTATAAAGTTCAGTATAGAAATACTAAAGGGTGTCTCAAAAGTAGGTATAGGATTGGAATTTCGCGCTATTTCCGAAATATTCAAGATGGCGGGTTGAAACTTGACATACGTCATCTTGACACATGTAAAATTAATCGTGGAGCGTTTCACAATAAAACAGCGTATCGAAGTTATACAAATATTTAACGAAAATTCACGATCATTACAAACACTCGTCGAAAGGTCGAAAAATCTCGTAATTTCAAGAAGAGGTGATGTCAAATGGCCACCCAGATCTTGCCATCTGATGCCACTGGATTTCTTTCTTTGGGGCTACGTGAAAGATAAAATCTACGCATACTATCCACAAAATATAGACAATATAGACAAAATATTCGCCGAGCTATTGGTGAAATAAGTAGCGAAATGTGTGAAATTAGCATCGAAATGTGTGAAAGTGTCATGAAAAACTTGCACACAGCAAAAATGCCCGTGGCGGCCATTTAGCAGATATTCTATTCAGATAAAATTGTACAAGTCTCTTCTTTAAAATAAAATAAAAACTACGAAGAAATTCCAATCCATTTGCGTTTTATTGAGACATATCATCCTATACCTACTTTTGGGACACCCGTTAGTTCTCATTCAGGTGTTTATAGGAAGGTGGGAAGAATTAGTGGAAACTAGAAACTGTAGGTAGTAAATACCACCGAAATTCTCGTAACCTTCGTGTACAGTTTGAGTTTCACTCTGTTCTTATCTTCGCTAGATAACCTTGTCTTAATAGTTTAGGGCTTCAGGGTGCTTCAGGCTTGCCTTTATCGCAAACCCTTAGACCAAATGAGGGCAAGCAAACCCTAGAAGCCCGTAAAAGTAATTTTTACTTTTTAACCGACTTCAAAAATTGAAATGGAGGAGGTTATCTATTCGTCGCGTTTATTTTTTTTTTGTTTATATGTATGTACGCCGATTACTCGAAGACGGCTGAACCGATTGAAATGATTCAAACGTTATAACATCAGGATTTTCCCAAGTTGGTCCCATTTTTTGACACGTAAATTGCCTGCATGATGCACTAAAAAGAGTTAAATAAAAATTATTTTTATTAAAAAAATAGAACAGCCTTCAAAAAAATGACATCAAAAAAGTAAAAAATAATCCCTCAACAAATAACGTAAGTATTTTGAAGTCGGGCGGGTTTTAACAAAAACAACAAAATATTGTAGGTAAAGTCCATTCGCTTAGATAGTGTCGCCCTTTGATCGCGCCGCCTTGGCACGTGCCGCTGCTTTTTAACCGACTTCAAAAAAAGGCGGAGGTTCTCAGTTCGGTTGAATTTTTTTTTTTTTTTTTTTTTTTAATGTTTGTTACCTCATAACTTTGTCAATTATAAACCGATTTTAGAAATTCTTTTTTGGTTTGAAAGCATATAGTTACAAATTGGTCCCATTGTTATACGGTCAGGATCTGATGATGGCATCCTGGAGAAATCAAGGGAACTCTTCAAATATTATAGGCACACCTATAGCGATTTTGGTATTTTCTTAAGTAACTCGTGCATTTGCTTTCGGTAAGCACCATTTGGTGAAGAGTAACTGATGATGAAGACCACATATGGCCATCCAAAACATTAATTAAATACTAAATATGTTACGGGCGCAATATATACTATTCCTTTAAGGTTCATAAGTAATTTTCAAGTATTTGCGACTGGTAGTCATTATCTCACGATGATGAGCTGGTGATGGAAGGTACAACTCCTCAATAGTTAGGAGTTGGAGGATAATTCTTTAACTATCGTTGATACGTAAATATTTGTAGTTGTTACCTTTCAGGTTTTTTAGTTAAGCTGATGATGGAAGGTAAAACTCTTTAACGCTTAGGAGTTAAAGTATGTTTTTAAGTACTACAAGCGCAAATAGAACTTTAGGTTGTATTCTTTCAAGTAATTTAGGTTAGCTGATGGTGGAAGGAAACTGCATAACAGTTAAGAGTTGGAGGGTGGTGCTTGTCTGAGTTCTAATTTAGATATGGGCTATAGTCGTTGCACATTGAGCTACCCTTGCTCATTATGCGGTTTCTTATAGTAGATTTCTTACACTAAAAAAGGAAAAATAAACAAAATTTTTCAAAAAAAATTAAACTGCCTTCAAAACAAAACTGCAAACAAAAACTCATTTCCCAAAAACACGTAAAAGTGAAAAATAAATTGAATCATTCAATTCAAAGTACGAAAGTGCGGGACTTTTTCTAATTAATCTTGAACTTACTGATCTGATTGAAGTCGGTGTCAAGCCGAAAGTAACAAGAACGAATACTTAAAATTCAATTTCAAAATTCATTTTCATTTCAAAATAGTGAAACAATAATAAACAATATCTCACGCGCAGAGTGGTGTAAATTGTAACCTATCAAATACATATTAATATCTATTTGGCTTGACACCGACTTCAATCAGATCAGTAAGTTCAAGATTAATTAGAAAAAGTCCCGCACTTTCGTACTTTGAATTGAATGATTCAATTTATTTTTCACTTTTACGTGTTTTTGGGAAATGAGTTTTTGTTTGCAGTTTTGTTTTGAAGGCGGTTTAATTTTTTTTGAAAAATTTTTCAAAGGATGCCGCCGCGTAAACAAAAGAAGCCGCGTGCGGCGTACACCCGAAAATGGAATTGGATTTTGGGACTCGGCATTTAATAAAATAATATTTTCTTAAATAATCTATGTTTATTATAAATACAGGTGGTAACGACGGTTATGACTTGTGACAATTCGAGCGATGATAAGTAATCATAATAATCTTATAAAAAAATTATAATAATAATTATTATTTGTAAATCACTTATTTAACTTCCTTTTATATAAAAATATCCAAATTTTCATTAAAATTGACTTTGGTTGTATTATTTTATATCTGCATTTTATAGCAAGAGCCACAATGCCGTGCGGGTGTACCGACACTATCTAACCGAACGGACTTTACATGTTTCACGCCCGACTTCAAAGTACTTACGTTATTTGTTGAGGGATTATTTTTTACTTTTTTGATGTAATTTTTTTGAAGGCGGTTTTATTTTTTTATAAAAATAATTAGCATTCACAATGCAATTTTTATTGAAAGTAAAGATATAAGTAGTAAATAGGCACCAACGTCATGCTACGACCAACAGCAGAAGAGCATTAATGAAAAATGTTGCAAAAACGGGAAAGAATATTTCTTTTTAGTAGGTTTTTTCCTGTTCCTCAATTTAACGCAGGTAGAACTGCGGAGCACAGCTCAAATTCAAGTACTTACTTAAATATTGAAAATATCGTTTTCAATATTTACCTGACCGGGAATCGAACCCGGGACCTCTAAAGATAGCTGCATCTTAAAAACCGGCGCCTACACCACTCGGCTACGGTGGTCGGAGGAGGAGGAGTATTAAATGAACTATGATTATTCATACTATTTGTGCCTGCTTTCATCACGCGTGGTTTCTTCTCGGTTGCAATCCCTACTATACTATAAATTACAAAAGTACGTGAAGTATGTTTGTTTGTTTGTCCGTTTTCACGTCAAAACGGATCGACGTGATTTTTGGTATGAAGATAGGTTAGAGTTGGAGAGTGACATAAGCTAGGTACTTATTATTGAGGAAAAATGTCTCATTCCCGCGGAATAACGTCTCGCCGCGGGCGGAAGGCATGAATCGGCATAAAAGTACCCTATACTGACTCTAGTATCTGTAATAAGATAACTATGGTTTCAATTTGATTAATAATAATATCGTTAATCACTAAAAATATCTGCTTGATTCTTTCTTACTGACAATTAATTAGCACACGAAAATGCAGATTCCAACACAAATTAAATGTACAAAAGTAGAATGTAAAAAACTTTATCCGCTCTCCAATTAATTTGCAAGGCACAACAATACGTTTGCACCGGAATTTTAAGGCGCTTAAAACTCTTAATTAAATCATACAACACTACGATTCGGAACCGAATATTCCACAGCATTTACTTCAGAAGTCCGAATTGCAAATACTAAGTTCCGACTTGCCCAATTGTTCAGAACAACGCGAAAAGAAACTACTGTTTTAGAATTTCATCCGTTCGCGCAAATCTATTTCGCGTTTGCCCGGAATCCATCGGAAACTTCCGGACTTACTATCGAAGCGGAAGTTTTCCGTGCGCCGAGTACCGTATTGTGTACCGCTGCCAAATATTTATGATCGTTAGATATGATGCTTTTATATTCATACTGCTTGTAGAAGCGGCGATACTGCTATTATAACTATATACGCCAAAACTTGGTTTGCCAAATTGGAATTGAATAAGTAACGAAAAAAAAACCGAATCGGTTTGTTCAGCGTTGTCCAGCGGAGTATCAGATGAAATGCTCCGTCTTACATAGGTACCTATCTACTTAAATAGCAATCTTTTTATTTGTAAGGATTAAATTCCAAACCTTTCGTTTTATAACGAGGAATGTTGAAAAAAAGAAAACATATAATAGGTAGGTAATGTTTTAATTTAAGAGATAGCTTTAGTTAGAGTCTTTGTTATTGATTCCAACGAAGATATACAGTATAGACAATAGGGAACTTGCATTATTACATAAATGTATTCTATCTGAAAGATTTAAGGATTGTTTGAAGATATCACAAGCGAAAAATTTGAAATATGCTTAAATTATTTATTTAATGCAAATCAAAAATTAACATTTCAAAGTCCGCGCGTAAACGCTCAATGGCCGGACGTGACGTCATTTCTTAGGACGTCAAACTTTTCAACGTGCATCTGAAAGGAGTGACCAAGAAATTTTGACAACTAACGACAAACGCTAAAAGTGAGTGACCAAAGATTTCAGTTTTACTGACTAGGCTTCGCCAGATAGGTAAATGAAAGAAAACTTATGTTTTTTAGCGAAATCTTTACTAAAACTTGGTTTATCATCCGTTTCTCTAAGTACTTACCATACTTTTAGGGGTTGAATTTTTAATTTTTGTGAAAACGAAATTGACAGAATATGGCTACCATCATTTTTTTACTGTTTTTTAAGGTAATTAAAAATTAAGTGAACTTGGGGGAGGCCTATGCCCAGCAGTGGGTGTCGTTCGGCTGACATGATGATTGAAAATATGCCTATTTTGCATTAGTCTAAAATATTGTGAACTCTAACATTGACAAAGGCAAAAATACTTGTTGTTGCTTGATTGATTATATTGATACTTGATTTATTTCTGCTGCACACTGGAGTAAATATACTGTTCCATTGTTATAAATAACGGCGCGCGATTAATTTAGAACGATTATTTCAGTTAGGTAGTTATTTAGAGCGGTTAACACCGAATGGGGTTGTGAGTGGCACAAGTGGCTCGATATGACCAAGGAGAGTAATACTGCATGATTTTACATGTCAGTGTCTGGTGTGACAGGGTCAGCTACGGTGCTCACTTACAAATCCATTTGCTCTAACTTTATCCTATTTTGTTATTCAAATCTTTAGATATTTTGTAACATAACTGTTGTGATTGCGAAGTATAGGTGTGAATACAAATTCAGGTGTAATTATTTCACTTCATGTTGCTGGTTGTAAAATGGACGAACAACCGATAACAGATCAGCCAAGCCAAACAATTCCTCAACCGCTCGCGCATCCTTTATCAGAAGTGGGATGCCCAGATGCAGCGCCGGATCAGCCCACAGGTCAGAGTGTCAATAATTCATTGAATGCTAATGAAAATTACGACTGGAATAAGTTATTTGAAATCCAACAACGTCAGATGATGCAGTTAATTTGTGCAATCAAAGAACCTAATTCAGATGACAACAGACTCACTCTCCCTGAATTTAACCCAGAATCTCACGATAGTGATGCTCGAGCTTGGTGCACACAGTGGATTTGTGCATTCAAGACAAACAATTATCGAGTAGTAAATTGATTATCATTATGAGTAAAGCTCTTAAGGGCTTAGCGGCAACTTGGCTTTCTCAAAATACTTTTTCTGGAATAACATGGCCTCAGTTAAAGGATCTTTTTCTCGCTCGATTTTACTGTGTTGAAACTCCAGCAGCTACTCTATACAGGCTTTTCAATGAAAATCCAAAAGAAGGAGAATGTTTGTCCGCTTACGCTAATCGCTTTCCAAGTAAATTATTAAGTCAATGGCAGTATTTTTCTGTTGAACAAGTAGCTATTGCTGTCACTATGGCACATGCTGCAAAAATTGAACCTTGCTTACAGAGACTAGACTTTACTACGGAAATTGACACTAGAACTAAATTACAGCAAGAATTAATGGCATTTACATATCGTAAGAGAGGGCCTTCAATACAGGACAAGTTAAACGCGCCTGGCGACATAAAGAAGCCAAAGACAGAAGAATCGAGGCGGTGTTATGGCTGCGGGAAATTTGGCCATTTAGCTTATGAATGACAGCGGCGGTGGTTCGAAGACGTCATCATCAACACTAATAACCTGTTTCTACTGTGGCGAGCAAGGCCATATCGCAACTCATTGCCAAAAGAAGGAACTCAACTCTAGCGATACCCGAGTCGAACGACGAGTGGATATCTGTACCATCAAGCCAGCTACGGATCTACTTTCAACTGGATCTGGTGAGCAGTTTTCATTTTGTTTCGACTCTGGTGCGGAATGCTCTCTGATCAGGGAAAGCGTGGCACATAGTTTCACATGCAAGCGAATGCATACTAAAGTTACATCGTCAGTCTAGCTTACAATGTTAGTTGTAGAATATTATAGCCGCACATCTCCAGCGCTGAGTCCAAGTATCACTCTTATGAGCTAGAGACGCTCGCTGTGGTGAATGCTATTAAGCTCTTTCGCCATTACTTGCAAGGACGAAAGTTTGTTGTTATTACTGACTGTAATGCAGTCAAGGCCTCCAAATCTAAGATAGACCTCTCCCCTCGCCTCGTGTCCATAGATGGTGGTGTTTTCTGCAAGATTTCGAATTCGATATCGAATACCGTCAGGTTAGTAATATGGGTCACGTTGATTTTCTCTTCAGAAATCCGCTGACAGAACGTAAAAAGTCAGTTAAATGGATAGAGCAAAAATGGGTTTGGGTTGGGAGAAAACACTAGAACGGACATTTTGCCACTACTGGTTTTCAAATATAAACTAGTACGTGAGGCGGTTCGTAGATAATTGCATTACATGTAAACAAAATGTTAAAGTTGCATTCGGGCACGGTTCAGGCAGAACTCCACCCGATTCCAAACCAAACGTCTCTATACCGTGGCATACCATCCACATGGATGCCACCGGAAAGCTCAGAGGCAAACGAGATGTGAGTATGTTTTTGTAACTATCGACGCCTTTACAAAATATGTCTTCTTGTATGACACTTTAAACATTGACGCTAGTAGCTATTAAGGCTTTAAAAATGGGTGTGTCTATTTTCAGTGCACCTACGCGTGTGATAGCGGATCAGGGTAGGTGTTTTGCAGGAAAATAATTTAGGGACTTTTGCACAGCACATAACATCAATTTACATCTAATCGCTACCGGTTCTGCCGCTCTAATGGGCAGGTAGAACGAGTTATGTCTACTTTGAAAAACATGTTAACAGCTGTTGAAACAAGAAATCACAAATCAGACACACAGAATCACAGATCACAGATCTTCTCGCTACAAGGTCTCCTGCCGTAGGATTTGCGAGCCGATGGCGTGGCTTCATTGACGTTCATAAGTGTTGTTAAACGAACCTAAATTGAATAAACGATATTGAATTTTGATTTTTTTTGAATTTAGCACTGGACTCTAAAATCGAACGTATAAGTATACACACGACCGCTTGTAGCCAATGCCTGAGTGTTATGTTCCTTTGGAGTTGAGTGTTGGGTTGGAAACACCAACAAATAATTTGGAGTCAGAATGTTCCGTTAACGGCAATGGTGACTAAAGTTTCTTAATTGAATTGTCTGAGTGGCAGTTGTGAGGTACCTAGTAGAAACGTTTATGGTATTTTGAACTCATATGTGTCATGTAATACCGTGTTTGTATTTGAAGCCTGTGTGGCACCGTATGCCTGTGTGGCACCGTATGCCTGTGTGGCACCGTATGCCTGTGTGGCACCTTAAGCCTGTGTGGCACCGTAAGCCTGTGTGGCACTATAAGCCTGTGTGGCACCGTAAGCCTGTGTGGCATCGTAAGCCTGTGTGGCGCCGTAAGCCTGTGTGGCACTGTAAGCCTGTGTGGCATCGTAAGCCTGAGTGGCACTTAGACCTTGTGTAGTACTTTGTGGCCTGTGTGGTATTTGCAATTCTGTGTGGCACTTATAATCTTTGTAGTTTGTTCATTTTTATACACTGAGTTTTATTTAAGTCTTCTGTGGTGGGTGTTTATTCTCTTGGATAAAGGTCAGAATGACCGAGCGAGTGTGTGAGCGATTGTAAACTATGAAGCCGTCATTTGTTCACGGTGATGATGAAATAGAGTCACACGAGGACGTGTGAAGATGCAGGACGGCCGTAACGGCGCGCGATTAATTTAGAACGATTATTTCAGTTAGGTAGTTATTTAGAGCGGTTAACACCGAATGGGGTTGTGAGTGGCACAAGTGGCTCGATATGACCAAGGAGAGTAATACTGCATGATTTTACATGTCAGTGTCTGGTGTGACAGGGTCAGCTACGGTGCTCACTTACAAATCCATTTGCTCTAACTTTATCCTATTTTGTTATTCAAATCTTTAGATATTTTGTAACATAACTGTTGTGATTGCGAAGTATAGGTGTGAATACAAATTCAGGTGTAATTATTTCACTTCATGTTGCTGGTTGTAAAATGGACGAACAACCGATAACAGATCAGCCAAGCCAAACAATTCCTCAACCGCTCGCGCATCCTTTATAAATATATTGTTTAAATGAAGATGTTAATGTTGGTAGAAAATATAAGTACTGAGTTATATTTACTACATATGTATATGTATCAGTCAGCTCAGCAGGCAGGCCGCCTGCAGTCCTTAGTCGAACAGACCACCTGATATTCGGTTTTTAAGTGCGCGCACTAGGCCACTTGCAAAAATAATAACTGCAACGGCCAACTGCAAAGTAAATGCTGCCTTATTTCTATATAATTCTCCGGCACTATTCGGCCGGTCCGGAATAAAGAAATAAAGGAAATTCTTTTTTTTAAAAGGATATTTAAAGGTTATTAACAAAAATATATAAGGTCCTTCTTAAATAGTGCACATAATTTTAAGGGGTCAATGTACTCACGCATACAAAAAACTTTTACTATAGTACCAACATTGAAAACGTGAAAAAGAAATCAGCTGTTTCAAAGAAAATATTAAATCGAATAGATTAAAATGTATGGAACAGCTGATATTTTTTTTGCGATTTCAATGTTGGTACCATAGTAAAAGTTGCTTGAATGCATGAGTACATTGACCCCTTAAAATTATGCGTACTATTTATAAAGACCTTATAATATAAGGCTTATGTTATATTATAACATAAGCCTTGCCTTGTCTATATAGTGTAATTATACTAAAAAGTTTCAAGCTTTATTTAAATGTATTATTAATACTAGCTGTTTATCGTGTTAATTATAGCGATTTGGAGGCAACTTCGAAATTTCTTTCTATTGACAAAATTTTATGTAATCGTGATTTTGAGTAACATAGTCACTAGTGTTAGTCCTGAAGTTTGCTGCATCTTAATTTGAAATTCAGTTTTTCATTAATATTGATATTACAGACGATCATGTAAAGCAATCTAATTTTCGTTGGCATATAGCGGGCTCTTAATGTAAAACTGTGGGTGTGTGGGCGAATGTGGCCAATGACAGGCCATTGCCTGCAGGTGGACTGATGGACTGTGGATAGTCGGTTGCATTGCATTGCATCCTTTATACTTGCGACCGCATTCGCATTGCCTTGAACTTTCTCGTAAATATTTTCATAGTGTCCACACACCTGTGCACTCGCGACGTTTACCGCTTTGCTTCACATTCCAATATTTGTCGCATGACAGGATGGACAACAACGTTATAGCGGCATTTAAAATCCTTAAAAAAAAGTAATAAATGAGGGTAACCATCTGTCAATTTTGTTTTAACAAAAAATAAAAATTCAATCTCTAAAAGTATGGCACCCTCAGAGAAACGGATGATATGCCAACTTTTAGTAAAGATTTCGTAGGTAATAATTAATAAAAAACTAAAAAACCCGAGAAGTAAAGAGCTGGTTTTTTTCATTTTTAATGGTAAATTTTTGCAGTCGTGTTTTTAGTTTTTTAAATATTACCTACGTTTTTATTTTAGACTTTTTAGTTCATTGTCAATAAATCATCTTTTTAAGTAAGAACTTACTAATTTAAAAATTCGTAAATTCTTTTCTTTTTTAGATAAATTAATACGGAGAGATTTACAAAACTGCAAGTTATAGATGTTTATGGAATCGCTATTTAAAACTCTTCATTTAATACCTACCCCACTCGATGAGATTTAAAAATATTTCTTTTACAATGCACAGAATAATATGCCGCCTAAAAGCCGCCATTTTGTTTTTTGTTAATATTGATGTTCTATTTTCACTCGGGCTATTAAGACGAATCTGATGACGTATCAATTAACAAAATCAGTTTATCCGTTTAGTAGTTACGAGGGAACATAAGAACAGAAACACATACATTCAGGTCAAAAACGTAACACTTTTTGGGCTTCGCCCGCCGCAGTCAGGTAATTTTTGACTTTGCCCGCCGCAGTCGAGTAAAAAAACTTAAACTTACTTTCATTTATCTATGTGGCGAAGCCTAGTCATTAAAACCGAAAACGTTGGTCACTCAGTTCAAACGTTTGTCGTTAGTTGTCAAAATAGATAAATTCCATTTATTATTAAACTATTAACGTTTGTACCATTGTTTCTTCATAAGGTGCTAAACAATTAGATATTTAAAGTTATTTTATGTATTTCTTAAGTTTACTTGCAAAATTTGAGAGATTCGATAATGCACAAATTGTATGAACTCAGTGACCAAGCTAAATTCTTTACTAGATTCGTATTTAAAAATAATTAACACACAATGCCTTAATTACTTTGACAGGTGACAGTAAATTTTTAACAGTTGCTGAACTGAGTGTCCAACTCAGAATTAATACGAATTATTTGGAGTTTTGCTTAGGAATCAACAATTTTTTTACTAGATTCTCTGACAGGGTCTCAAGCTGTTTCTCTTTTGGTGGGCACTCCTTTCAGATGCACATAACTTTTCATGTCGCGTAAAGATTCTCTGATAGGCTCTCAACCGGTTTCTTTTTTCGTGGTCAGTGGTCACTCCTTTCAGATGCACATAACTTTTCACGGCGCGTAAATATTATTTTTGTAAGACAGAATTAATTTATTTCAGTTTTATTTGACATACAAAAAAGTCAGGAAACGATACTTTATTACTACTACAATGGATAATTCTTTTACAAGTAAAGCTAAATCTCACAAAATAGAGTGTGCCGTTTTATCTGTGCCTCAAGAGCATAAACTTAGAGAAAAGTGGATGAAAGGAGCTATATAAGACAACATTCACCCTCTTCAAAATCTGCCTTGCAATGTTGTGAAGATCATTTTGATGTAAGTACCTTGTATTCGTAAAAATCATAACCTCGTTAGATCTTGCATCAAAAGTGTATAAAGTAAACAGCAATCTCTATACTTGAAAAATTTGAATTTTCCATAAATAACCACCGCACTATGTCCATATAAACCTTAAGCAAATCTCGCGAGTCGAATTTAGTCAAGCCTTTTTCCATTTTGTAGATATTTTTAATGTTTTATGACATGATTTGAATGTATGATTACCTATATGTTTTTGAACTCAGCTTAAGTGACTAATGGAATGACGTCACTGCGCGCTGATTGGTGTTTCAAATCACGTTTCAATTTACGTAACTTTACATTAAAATATTTTGCAAAATAATAATAATTTTGGAATAAATCTTCCACGAATGCACTTTTAATGGCTATCATCATTGGATTATTAATATAATTTCTCAAAATAATTTTAATGCAAGTTCCCCATTAGACAATATCTTCGAGTATAGAGTCTATACAATATTATAAAGAGAAAAGATATTTTGATTATTGTTTGTTTGTCAAGGAGACTAGCGACAGATTTAAAAAAATATTTTACCACAGCTTTATAAGTAATTATAAAGCTTTTTTATACACTACGGGGTAGCACTGAGCCTTCATCACACCTGATGTTAAATTAATGATAAGGCTGAAGGTGGAAGCACACTCTTACTTACTCCTGGAATTATCAATTACTGAGGAAATGGCTATCTTATCTATAACTGGCGGAACACAACAATGCCAAAAACATCGTTGTTATGACGTCTAGATAAAGATGGTGGTAGCTAGCCAGGTGGACTTTGAACAAGCCCTACCACCAACCTAAAGCTACTTTTGTTCCTGAATGACATAGGCTATATATTATCCCGATATATATATATTTTTCTTATCCCTCTCTTCGCTTTAGGCCATGGGGGACCAGAGTGGTACGCTCCCCTCAGACCAGCGGTTCGCCCGGCTATCCGGGCCTCTGCGCGTCCATCGATGGCAAAACGGTGCCATTTCTTAGACTCGTGGGGGGTGGGGGGGGGGGGGGGGGGGACCGTGCGATCCGGGAGACAGCCAACAAGCCATCTCCCGCCCCGCACCGCTATCCCCACGGGTTCCACGCGGGTAAAATTGAGTAATACCTACTTTTATTATTTAAAGCTTTATGTGTATTCCTTCACTACGATATATACAGATCCAATACAATATTACCTCTACCACCTTCATTTCTGAAGCCCCTACACACTACACGGTAGATGAACAAATCAAATTACGTAGCCTACGAGCCTGTTACCTTAATGCGGTTACAATATTATCAGCTGTAACAAGACAATATAATGTAATATTACCTACCTGAGATATAACATCTGCTTCTCTAAGTAATAATTGTTAAAATCCAGGTTTATAAACATGGTTATTTTGTCTTTGCCTAAAACCTTGGTAATCATTTGTCAGCAATCGAAAAATCTAAATTTTTTTCTGTTTTTGTCGTATGAAACAGCAAATTTTTTGCGCGTTTCCGGGCTAATCTTAATAAGTATGTATTTATTATTGCTACAAGTTTTCAATAGAAAGGCATAACATCTTAGGTAGTTTTAGTTTTTTCCCAACATCTCAGGGTTGGGAATTAAAAGTAACCTTATTGATAAGGAGGATGACTGGATCACTCCGTTCTGTGGACTGGATGACTAACTAATAGGATATAAATTTTAGTAAAAACAAAACCTATTTATTACAAAACCGCTACTGAGAATAAGTTTCCTCAAACACCACGACATGGTGACTTCAATCAAGGGAACTTTGACATTTTGCATTTCTCCGTGACCCGGAGGAACTAAATTACATGTCGTTGTGTTTCCGTTATTTCCGGCAGGTAGCAAAAACGGGTTTGTTCTCCCGCTCCCGAATAAATACTTCACAACCACACAATACCAATTTCCATAAAAGCAACAGAATGACTCTTGGAGTTCCAGCGCGGGTAGAGGTATGAAGAAACAGAGATTTTCCAATTTAGACTACCTACGTGGTTCATTGCTGGACGCAAAGGTTTTCAAGGTGCCGCTATCACTGACGTCCTGAGTTCGATTACCGGACGGGGAAAAGTCGAAAACTAACTTCTCGATACTTTCTGGTGTCTGGGTGTGTGTGGTATAATGCCCGTTTCCAATTGGTTAGAATGAGATAAATTCAGCTTTTTTTGTGATATAACACATTTTCAAAAACCACAATAATGTAGCTTTGTCATTTCAAACTATTTTTTTTTGTTGCATTCACAATGCAATTTTTATTATTGAAAAATTGAAATTGAAGTATTAGAAAAAGTCGACCCGTCTCATAACTAACTCCGATGGGACTTAAGCCCATCGAATTTATGGGTTCGAGTCCCATTGGAGCAAGTTGTGAGACGGGTCGACTTTTTTTAATAGGAACTTCATTTCCAATTTTACAACTTTGTCATTCACAAAAACAATATGAAAAAAAAGTTATTTTTGCTGGCGGAAATTTTTAGTGGTTTATGGCTGATATAGGTAATCGGCACTTTAAGTGGGTACTTCAACTCTTCATGGGCGAGTCCGGCTTGGACTTGGCCGATTTTTAAACTCCCACTCGTGTATTAATACAAATCATATGTGACAGTCACATAATTACTATTAGTCAATAGATGATTATTAATAATCATAAAATATTAAAGATTATGACTACACATAGTCACAACCGTTTCTGGCTTCATATTGATTACCTACCATAATACGTCTTAACACTTAAAAATTAAAACTTTCTGTCCCCGGAAAATACTCTGTATGACTGACGTTAAGTCCTACGAGGGGTAGCCCCCGGTCTTTGTTCGGGGCCTCCAGTAATCAGTCAAGTTTTTGTATGCAAATTATCTGATTCCGGGGGCCTTTACGTTCGCTGATAATTGTAGGCCGTACGTGAATGATGCCAAATCGAGATCAATTTGAGCTCTACGGCTGCTTTACAGCTTGCCGCACTTGTGATTTTTAGTCGACCGATAGTTTAGTCGGAATCGTAAGACGATCGTGATCAAACTGTCGGCCAATAGTTTGGTATTGAGAGCCTGCGCGCACTTGTGATTTTAGTCGACCGATAGTTGGGCGATAATTTAGATAGTTACTTTGTAACAGATAGTTCACTCCGCTAAGTCATTTAAATAAATAGCAACTCTAACTATAACGCAATAAAGTAGAATTCAGCTTGTACGGCGCAGGCAAATTAGGAACGGCCACTCGTTGTCGTTGCATCTCTTTCTATCGCATATATTCTAACTCTTTTGCGGACCTAATTTCTATGCCATACGCCTGCCCGGCAGGCGTGCCGTCCGAACGTACCTAAACTGCGGAGTGACACCCCCCTGGTTGAATGCAGTGCGTGCACATTCTCGACCGACCGATAGTTGTGCGTTTTACATTAACATTTTTGATAGTTCGATCGGTCGATAGTTTTCGTCAATGCGCGCACTGCCATATTTTATACCTAACTCTATACTAAATCTGAGAACGATCAAACTATCTCCCGATTAAAAATCATAAGTGCGCGCTGGCTCTTAAAGTTCGTTGATAGTGTGTGAATTTTTTTGAAATGATGTGTTTGCTTGCCGTGACGTTTAATAAATTTTTATCCTTGAAAACTGAAAAAGTCGACCCGTCTCACAACTAGCTCAGATGGACTCGAACCCACGACCTTTCCGACGACTGTCCGGGCGAATGCTCTAACCACTGAGCAACGGAGTCGCTGGGAGAACTGTCGAATTTATCCAACACTTCTAAGTCGATGAAAGTTAGAAGTGTTGGATAAATAAAGTCTACAAAAGTGCAAAAATATTTAATCAAAATGTATGGAGCAGCTGATTTTTTTTCGCGATTTCAGTGTTGGTCCAATAATAAAAGTTGTTTGTTTTAGTAAAATAATTCCTATTATTATCCACGGTGATAAAAAAATTACCGTGTATTGTAATAATAGGGGTTAAAGAATGAAATTGCCGTTTTTTTCTTATGTACCTACATATAACTTAACAACTTTTATTGATATTAGAAATATATAGTTAATTTCTTTAATATTGCGTTACATTAAGACCGTATCGAGCAACTTTATATTTGATTATTTACATAGAAAAAACTTATCCCGAAAGTTACGACTATTTTTACAACATAAGGAATAAAATAAACTCCTATGCTTATGCTTTATGGAGGCTAGGAAAAACTACAAGTAAAGAAACAGCTCTCCAAGCTTACCATGGCCAGGTTTGTTCAATTTTTAAGATACGGCATAGTTCTCTGGGGAAATTCCTGCCATATAAATAAATTGATTATCGCCCAAAAGCAGTGTATTCGTGCTATGTATGACGTGGACAGCTTGGTCTCGTGTAGACCTCTTTTCAAAGAATTAAAACTATTGACGGTCCCTTGTTTATATATATTCGAGGTGTGTATCTTTGCAAAACCCCATCCGGATTTATTTAAGGCTTTGTATGATTTTCCAAGAAACTACAGTTGTAGACGCCCAAATAAGTTAGTAACCCCTGAAATAAGAACAACCATGCGCTCAAGAAACTGCTATGCAATGGCTGTAAAAATTTATAACGATTTGCCCATTAACATGAAAAATGTACAGCTTACAAAATTTAGATATACTCTTAAAAATTGGCTTATTGAAAATTCTTTTAATAGCATAAACGAATATTTTGACCGGAAAAAATGACATAATTATATATTTTTTTTTTTTTTTTTTTTTTTTTTTTTTTTTATCCACAACGGGGTAGCACTTAGCCTTCATCACACCTGATGTTAAGTGGTGATAAGGCTGAAGATGGAAGCGCACTACTCCCGGAATCCTCAATCACCGAGGAACTGGCTATCTTATCTCTAACTGCCGGAACACAATAATGCTGAAAACATCATTGTTATGGCGTCAGACTTAGATAAGATGGTGGTAGCTAGCCAGGCGGACTAAGAACAAGTCCTACCACCAACCAAACCGAATACAATATGTACCCCCACTGGGAATCGAACCCGGGACCTCTTGGTCTGAAATCGGTGGTGTGAACCACTAGACCACAGAGGCGGTTAAAATTAAAATTTAATTTTAATTTAATTTATGTTAAATGTAAATGTAATTGTAGCTAATTAATTGAATTGTATTTGATATTTTTTTATGACATTTAATCTAATTTTATTTAATTTATGATGAAAAATAGGGGGACTAATTTAAGATAATATGACATTTTGCGATTTTAATTTTTATAAATTCATACTTGATAGACATTGTATTTGCATGCCCTGCCGGGTGAATGTGTCTCGCACTTATTTTTTTTTATACCACGCTGTTAAATACCACGTTCTGGCAAATAAATTTTCTTTCTTTCTTTGTTTCCAGAATTTCGTACTTTATTAGTTGTATGTAACTTAGTGAAAAAAATTTTTTTTGCTCTTAACGAATATGTCATTTAGTAGTTAAAATGTCCATAAATACGTGTGTAAAATTTTGTAAAGTTACATAATAAATAAAATACAAAATATTACAAATTACAAAAACTAGGTATGGGATTTTTTTTACAAAAACCTCCATACAAAACGGCAATTTGATACTTTTAACCCCTAATATTATTCTGTGGTATTGTCACAGAATAAATATGGTATTGTGTCAAAAGTGACAAAAGACTCTTCCTCGAAATCAGATCAAATGTCTGACATTTATAATTTGTGAAATGTAAGTTAAATTTTACTGTTGCAGTTAAGAACAATGAAGAGTATTTATTACAGCCACTGCTTCCAAATTATTTACTCAGGCAACACACCGTCGGGTTGCCAGCTTTTCAATTAAACATTCCTGGAAGTGAATATTTTCAGCATTTTAACGGTGAATTTACGTCGACGCAACGATTTTTTTCAGTCAACCTTATACCGGGCTTCCCCGCAGTACGACAGGTGGGGAATAAATGGTCCTATTCGGTTTATGGTGTCTCCAAGATGGGATATTGTGGGACAGGTTTATTGAGAGACAGAACAAAAGTGTGGCGCGACTCCGTGGCGTCAAACTGGATCCAGAGGTATTGGAGGACGAGGGCTAGGAACCATCGTGCCAATTTTTTTGATTTCTTGTGTTAGATTTTTTAAAATAAATACTGTAATTATTACTTATTTTTTTATTTTACGTAGTTTAACATCTTTATCGTGCAGATATGATTCCGAAATGAATTTGGCATCCTTAAGTCATACGAATATGGTACCAAACTTGGAATTATTAGCATAATTAATGCCTCTGTACAGATTGAGACCCTATTTTCCTCCAGAGCAGAAGCTGCCAAAACGTCAAAAAACTAACAACAAAAATCGCGGTGGATCCATCCTTAGGCTTTTAGGGACCAATCCTACCAAAGGAAAACTTTAGTTCAGCAAAGCCGTATTCTTCGTTTTTTTGTAGTGTACAACTTCCTGTTTTGTATGGAGATTTTCGTACAATTTTTGTTCCCATTCTAACGTTTTTCAAATTTATTTAACGACTAATATTATCTAACTTTACAAAATTATACAAAGGTACACATATGGACATTTTAACTACTAAACTAATAACTAATAAATTTTACTAAGTTACAATAATAAAGTACGAAATTCTAAATATTAATTCTACGCAACGATAGGTATTTACTTTAAAATGTACTTGATCCCTAGACATTTTTGATGTGTGTAGTTCCGATAGCACTCCAACCTACGAGCCCACGACCTTTCACTGTCCGGACGAATGCTCTGAATGACAATGAAAATTAATTACAATGAAAGGTCGTGCGGGTTCGAATTCCATCGGAGCCATCGGGTCATTTTATTCTAATACTTCATTTTCAATAATAAAAATTGCATTAAGTATTTGATTTAATCAGGCGTCACCTGGCGGGAGTCCCTAACCATTGTGAAATAGTAGATTGTTTAGCAAGGGATGTATGGCACCCATAACAGTCGAGTGCTTTGGCGCACGAACGAAGTGAGGGCGCCGATAGTTCGAGACTGTTATGGGTCCATACGCCCGAAGTAAACACTCTACTTTTCATTTTGAATATGAGGAAAGTAAAAATAAATAGAAATAATCTAAAAAATATTTTTTCTATGGCCGCGGAACTTTTGAAAGACTTATACTTAACTTTTTTGTTCATTTTCTCTGTTTTAGGGAAGGCAAGGGAAACTAATTCCATACAGTCTTGTTTGGTGTTTGACCCGTACTCTATGCAATTCCATGAAATTTATAGCCTGATTTTTTATGTTACAAATAACTTATTTGGTTTAATCTTTTTCTAAAAACGCATTCTTTAAAAAAACAATGTTTTAGATATTAAAATAATAATTCTACGATATTATTTATTTTATAGCAAAACATGGCTGTATAGGCTTCTGTGCCTTTGCCTGCATACCTTTGGTAAATTAAATCCAAAGAGATACTTAAAGACTCTACACACGTTCCTATCCGACCGACCTCCGATTCGGTCTGCTCCCATACCAAATCGGAACGTGTGTAGCGCAGATTTGGTGTGGGAGCAAACCAAATCGGCTGTCGGATCGGAACGTGTGTAGTTGGTATTACAGATTTTGACATGACCCCTCCTATTCCTTTTTTAACCGACTTCTAAATCAAAAAGGAGGAGGTTCTCTATTCGTCTGTATGTATGTTTTTTTTTTTTTTTTTTTTTGTGTATGTCCACCGATTACTCGAAGACGGCTGAACCGATTGAAATGGTTCAAACGTTATTACATCAGGTTGGTTTCCAAGTTGGTCCCACTTTTTGAAATTTTGAAATCGGTTCAGTAGTTTTCAGGAAATCTTGAAAATACTGTCGTTTTCGTTACCACTTTATGTGAATTTAATACGTATCTTTAGGCATAACTCCTTTGTTTATAAACCGATTTAGATGATTCTTGTTTTGTTAAAAAGGGGATACCTCAAGGTATTTTAACCGACTTCGAAAAAGGAGGTTTTGAGTTTGATCATATACCTATTTACCAGAAAACACGCAAATTGCCTGCACGATGCACTAAAAAGAGTGAAATAAAAATTATTTTTATAAAAAAATAAAACCGCCTTCTAAAAAACCACATCAAAAAAGTAAGAAATAATTCCTCACCAAATAAATAACGTAAGTACTTTGAAGTCGGGCGGGTTTTAACAAAAACAACAAAAAATTGTACATGATTCACGCCCGACTTCAAAGTACTTACGTTATTTATTTGGTGAGGAATTATTTCTTACTTTTTTGATGTGGTTTTTTAGAAGGCGGTTTTTAAATTTCATAACGGCCCTAGGGCCGCCACATACCACTTTCAACCCGCATTTTAGGCAAGTTAGGAGTTACTTTCAGAATATGAGACATCACTACATAGTATAAAACAAAGTCGCTTTCTCTGTCCCTATGTCCCTTTGTCTGCTTAAATCTTTGAAACTACGCAACGGATTTTGATGCGTTTTTTTTAATAGATAGAGTGATTCAAGAGGAAGGTTTATATGTACTTTTTATCCCGATATTCCCACGGGAACGGGAACCACGCGGGTGAAACCGCGGGCGGCCGCTAGTGAAAAATAAATTTAAGTAGATAGCTTTCTTCCGCAAATAATCACAAAACTTGCACCTTCACCGATCACACTACCCTACACATACTCTACACGTCTTTCGCCCCAACCCGAGGCATCTTCAGGAGATTTTTGACCGTATGCAATCCAGCATCGAAAAATTCGGTGATGCATTTGCATTGATGAAATTGTCAATGCAAAAAAGTAAAAAACATTTGAAATTCCCACCTTCCTGTTTCCTGCCACAATTGTGGGCGTACGAACCCACAAATCTGTCGGATCTTTTCTATTTTCGCAGCCACTGTCGATTTCGAGCACTATCATCTGTCTCGCTCTAACTTTATCGTTCCCATAACTTGGGAGATGCGTTGTGCTTTGTAGAAAAGACAAAGAGGTTCGGATGGAGTTGTTTTATCTGACTAAAGCTTTCGCGCCCTTACAATAAAGATATAAAAATCATTTAACATCATCCCATCGCATACATTGCCTCAATCCCAAAGAAAGATGTTTAAGCACCTGTTTTATGGAAATTAGAAACAATGACGACACACGACATAACACAATCATAAAAGTTTATTTTCAACATTTAAATAAATAAATAAATAAATAAATTCCTTACAATCACACCAATTATCTAGCTCATAAGTAGTTATCATCAAGAAACTGTGTTACGGAAACTAGACAACGGATAAATATACAGGATAAATTTTTGACCAGTGCACAAATTTTTAGGATCGACTCAGAATCGGTAAGTGAACAACTTTCTCCTAGAAACATGGGTCGAAACACGACAAATTTTTTTGAACTTCCCATACTAAATTGATCACGTGATCAGACCGATTTGTATGAAGAGTCAAAATTTTTTTGTCGTATTTCGACCTATGTTTCTAGGAGAAAGTTATTCACTTACCGATTCTGAGTCAATCTTTAAAATTTGTGCACTGATTAAAATTTTACCCTGTATACTTATACTTACCTACACTTTTTTTTGTAAATACATTCTTAATATACATACATAACACCCAGACCAAGACAAATAGACATGTTCATGCACACAAATATTTGTCTTGTTCGGGAATCGAACCCGAGACCTCCGGCGCAGAAGGCAGGTATCCTACCCCTGCGCCAAATCGGTCGTCATTTTAGCCTACCGTGAATCGAACCCCGGACCTCAGAGATATCGGCCTCTTGAATATGATATAGATGGTAATTTTAACAAGATACTCGTATTGTAATTGAAAATTTTGAAAATGAAGTATGTACCTATTAGAAATTATATTTAAAAAAACCTTTTATTTAAAATCAAGCTTTTATTCAAATGTCCTAAAAATAATAAAATAAACTGTGTATCAAGTCAAATCCAACAAACTTATTACATTAAACAATTTATATGTTTTAAAAGCTTGTCGCTTTAATTTCATATGTCAAATATAAGTTAAAGCATTTGTGTTTAGTCACAGAATAATATTTGTAGGTTTAGTGCAAGCCCAGTAACAATAAAATCTCGCGACAAGCTTTTAAAACATATAAATTGTTTAATGTAATAAGTTTGTTGGATTTGACTTGATACACAGTTTATTTTATTATTTTTAGGACATTTGAATAAAAGCTTGATTTTAAATAAAAGGTTTTTTTAAATATAATTTATTTTTGTATTTTTAGTTATTGGACATGTTTCAGTTTTTCAGAAAAAAAATCAGCTGTTCTATACATTTTCATCTATTCGAATTAAAGTTTTCTATGGAACAGCTGATTTTTTTTTTCGCGTTTCCAATGTTGGTACCATAGTAATAACTCTTTGTATGCGTGAGTACATTGACCCCTTAAAATTATGTGCACTATTTAGGAAGGACCTTATATATATTTTACCACCAAATAGAGATTGTAGATTCTTACTATAGACACACACATAAGTATTCATTAAATACAAGGCATATTCACATAGGTATAAGAGAAGGTAGCACTGTTTTACGAACAAGAATAGAAAACACAAATTAGACTCAATAAGACAAAAAGTTCCAAATAAAAATGTGTGTGTGCCGTGCCGCAGCAGTACCTACTCAATGGTCGCAGCTCAGCGTCATATTACTTGTCTTGCAACGCAAGCAAACGCTGATTTTCAGTTGTAAATTTTAGTAAGTATTTAAAAAATAAATACTAAAGAACAAGACACATTTAAGTTTCTATCAAAGTTGATAAACATAGTACTTACATAAACTATGGTTGATAAACATAGTACTTACATAAACACAGACTATGGTTGTATTAACTTGGAGCCATCTGTCGTTGACTTTAGTGAACTATTTATGTACAACTAGCGGCCGCCCGCGGTTTCACCCGCGTGGTTCCCGTTCCCGTGGGAATATCGGGATAAAAAGTACATATAAACCTTCCTCTTGAATCACTCTATCTATTAAAAAAAACGCATCAAAATCCGTTGCGTAGTTTCAAAGATTAGAAGCATACAAAGGGACATAGGGACAGAGAAAGCGACTTTGTTTTATACTATGTAGTGATATACTATGTAGTGAGGTGACACCTAGTAGGGTCTGATTAAAGCAACTTCGCGTTTTTTGCTTCTTTTTAAAGTTCGTTCGTTAGTTCTTATAGCCGCTACACACGTCCAGACCAGACCTAACCGCCGATTTGGTGCGGACGAACTTTGCTGTAAAGCAAATATAGGTAATCCGTGCTACACACGTTCGTACCAAATCAAAATCAAATCAAATCAAAAAATCAAAAAAGCTACACCAAATCTGGCCTTGGCGAAGGCTTTGTATCACATCACTGGACAAGGCCTTGTATCACATCACTTTTTCTTATCAAATACCCACAGAAATCACCTGGATTTGCCAATGCAACGGGCTTGTAAAGAAAAAGACCTATAAACAAAAAAAAGGTCTTGGATTTGAAAAAAATTTAACGGTAGGTACCTGTCACAAAAGAATGACGAAAAATTCTTCAAAACCATTTCGAGTGGCCTGTAACTGACAGGGAAACTTTTAATTAAATGTAAATTTTTTAAGTAAGTAATTGAGAAAAAGCCTAAGTATAGGGACTTTAAATTAATGTTTTAATAGAAATAATAATAATTTTCAATTCTCATGCTCTAAAAGTACGCAAATATAGCCCTACGAAGCGGGACTAAATAACCACTTTAGTCCTTAGGGAGTAAAATGTAATCCTAATTTCTTGTATGCATGAGATGAGATGAATTCCTGATTATAGCGCCTTAAAATCAAATAATACGCGTACATAACTAAGGGTTGTTTTATTTTAACTATATCACAGTCACGATGTTGTAAGCTCCCAGTCGGCTCGAGGTATCGCACGAATCCATCGCTGACGCAGTGTTCCTCCTTCGGGAATCCAAATCTTTCGAGATCCAAGGTTTCATAAGTAATTTCCAACAATGATCACGTATTTATATGCACTAATTATACAATAGATATTGTATTAAAACACCCAAACAGCAATCAAGAAAATCAAACAGCAACGTTTCTTGACATGACCAAAGAGTATTCCGACTTGCCACATCCAGATAAAAAAAATATCCAAAATGTGCAAAAATAATAATTTTTCTTTTTGTTTTGTAACAAGCAAATTTAAACAAGTTGTTAAATAAATGCGTGCAAAATCCGAGAAAGTGTTTTATTTAAATGAACAGTTCGCGCAGAAATCTAAGATGTGAATTGAATTACGGCGAAAGTTATTTTTTTTTTATATATTATATCAAGTTAAGCCTAGTCAACAAAGAGATATAGAGGGAAATGTTTGGAACACAATTTTTGACTTTGGAACTTTGTTTGGGCTAAAAGTTTTTTAAAATAGTGTATATATTTTACCGGCCAAACCAGATTTCAGGACAAACTAGTTTTTCCTAGGCCAAACTAGTTCATCGCGTTGACATTTCAGAGAGCGAGTTTGCCTCGGAAGTCCTGTAGAACACGTGATTGGTTAAAATGGTGGTTATTTTTTTTTGTGTCATGTCCTAAAATCGGGTTGAAAAAAAAATGAGACCTTCAAACCGCCCCCCCCCCCCCCGGATTAAGGGCTACGGGCGGGGACTTTTGCTATGTTTACCTCCTTATTAGCCCAAACAAAGTTACAAAGTCAAAGATTGTGTTCCAAGCATTTACCTCTATACTGTTTTTTGAGTGTTCGTTGATTTTTACTTCCACATAATTTGAGAGTTATCGCCTAACCTGGCAACACTACACGATTGTTTGTTTATATAGAACAAAGAGTAAAGTGTATAGATCAACAATCTTTTCTGTTCCGGTGACAGCAGCGCTGGTTGGACAGTGCTACTTGACAGTAAAATAACATTATGAACAAAACACGTTAGTTCCAGTTTTGGCCACCGGAACAGAACACGTTGACGTAATCGACTGCAACGTTGCCGCTTTTCCAAGGAGCATGGCTTGTTACAAGTGCAACGAGTGAGATAGAAGATGGCTTTGGTCAAGCACGTGTCAAGTAACCATCACAACAAAACAAGAATATAGTACTTGAAAATTTGCAAGAATTCTGAATTGATAACTATACTGATTATATATTTAATTGCATTGTCATCGGAACTAAAGGTAAATTCCAAATTTCAGCTCAATCGGACATTGGAAAGTGGGTCAAATTTAGCTCGCAAGATTTGACGAACGGACATGCATACATACATACACTGCAAGTTAAATAAAAGCTTGTAAAAATCGACCTGTCTCACAACTAGCTCCGATGGGAACCGAACCCTTAAGACCTTCTAGTGTCCAGGCGAATGCTCTTTTTTGTTCTGAAACCTATCGTGTGTGGTATCCAGTGAAAGGGCTTACTAAGCCGATTCTAAAAATATTTGTTTACTTATTTTAATTTTTAGTTTTTTGCATTCACAATGCAATTTTTATTACTGAAAAATGGAAAATGAAGTATTTAGAAAAAAACGCTTTAACGCTAGTTGTGAGACGGGTCGATTTTTTTCTAAATACTTCATTTTCGAGGAGCCCGTGGCGCAGTGGATAGCGCGCTCGGCCTGCGATCGTTGAGGTTAAGCAACGTTCGCAATGGTCGGTCACGGGATGGGTGACCAAAAACTTTTCATCTCGAGCTCCTCCGTGCTTCGGAAGGCACGTTAAGCCGTTGGTCCCGGCTGCACTTGCAGTCGTTAATACCCACCAATCCGCACTGAGCCCGCGTGGTGGGTCATGGCTCATTCTCCTTATTCATCCATAAGGAAGGCCAGTGCCCCAGCAGTGGGGACATTAAACGGCTGATGATGATGATGATGATGACTTCATTTTCCATTTTTCAGTAATATTTGTTTATTTTTGTTTAAGTATTAAAAGTACTTACGGTAGTAACACTGGTAACACGGGCTTTTTAATTTTTCCCTTCTTACAACTTCACACTGGAGTAGTAAGAAGGGTTATAAAAATTAACGGTATTACTACTTGTAGTAAGATTGGTAGTAACAAGGGCAACAAACGGCACAGATATAAGTACTATCGTAGGACGATCGTGATTCCGATAGTTGGGCGATAGTTTAGTTGAATGCAGTGCGCGCGCTCACATAGTCCTTAATGCACATCACCGTCCGGCCGATAGTTGTGCTGTGCGATAGTTTGATCGAACAACTATCGGCCGATAGTTTGATCGGTCGATTTTTAATCGTCAGTGCGCGCACTGCCATTTAATTCTATACTGAATTCGAGAACGATCAAACTATCGCCCGATTAAAAATCAGAAGTGCGCGTTGTCTCTTATGTAGCTTTCAGGCGGGAAGGTATTTTATTAATATTATTAAATGTTCAGCAAAATGTTTTATTTAACCCTATTGTCTCAGTAGGCATGGTCATTATCACTGCGCTTATTGGCCCGTCGTTTTACCAATTTATTTCCAATGCCTTTTGAGTTGAAGTTTGTTTAATACCTATTTAGGTACTTAACGAAGCCACAGACAGACAATTTGCCGGTTGGAATCCAATTTGGTCCCTTGATTGCTTCATACGGTAGTGAGGTACACCTACTATTGGTAGATTGTTGGTAGACTTATACAGGTACTCAGTCATGCATGATAATAATAAAGGATATAATATAGGATAAATTAAAGGATTTAAGAAGTTATCTTCAACTTTGTTAACAAAATGAATTATTTATAATTAATTTAATTTGAGAAAAGAATTCCTGAACTTGAGATTCGAGAAATTTGATATTAATTCTCATTATGAGTTGTGTTGTGACATAAATTTTTAATTAAGGTAAGCGCCGTGGTAATATTGTAGATTTACTCACTTCATGAAATCATCGAGAATTTCATTGAATGGTCGCATTTCATGAAATGACCAGTTTAGATTGACAATATCGTTGAATAGACAACGTTGATATTTTCAACAACGTTTGACCGTATCATGAAATACGACTATTTTATGAAATGACCATCCATTATCATTATTGTGTAAGGTTTCCATGACATCAAAGTTTCTTTTCCGAATTTGTACTCTGGCCTATTCTATTTTTTCGAACGCCATATTATCCAAAATCATTATGGCCAACCACGGAATCACGAAAAAAATCAGCTGTTCCATATATTTCAGTCGAATCGATCTTACACGTCACGCGTCTTACACACACACACACACACACACACACACACACACACACTCACACGCACATACACACACACACAAATCCAATTTTTTTATTTTTATTTATTCGGTGGATCAACAGTTACAAATACAAAATGTGAAATTATAAATAACTACAGTAAACCAATTACAGATCCACACCAATATACAACAGCATAGCTTAAACAAAAGCGATGAGCTTAAGACAATAACTAGGATAGCTAGCCGTATTAGCAAACTGAACAATACTTAAAATAAACAATTTATATAAGACCAATAGAAATATGCTAACATAACGATAAACATCACACCTTAAAAAACGAATCATTAAGTTGCCGTCTCACCGAATTAACACTAGTGTTTAAGATATCAATGTCGAGTTTATCACAAAGATCATTAAAACACCTGCCTGCACGTATGAGGTACGAATTCTGTTTTTAATTAGTTTTACATCGTGGCAATGAAATTGTTTTATAAACACGAAATAAATATAAGTTATTATTAAACTTAAATTATATAACTTCATTAGTTATTTGGGATAATTGTTATTGTTAAATTCTTTTTATTTGTTTAATTACATACTTACATTATGTAGGTTCTATTGTTATGGGAGAGCGGTGCCACCTAATACAGGTATTATTATATATACCTACTAGGTTGGTTCCAGCCTCAGATTATTGTTTGTACTGATTTTGTATGAAATAAACATTTTTTTTAATAGATGTTGTACTTTTGTATGGAATAGCTGATTTTTTTCGCGATTTCGTGGTTGGCTCCATAGTTAAAATTGTTCGTATTGACGGACACTATGATCCCCTAAATTATTTGTACTAATTAAAATTTAGTGGTGTATATTTGTTTGTAAATAACAACTTTGGTTTTGCTATCCGTAACACAAGCGCTTAAGCTACTTATTTCAGAGGCAGGTTAATGTATGTTGGTGTTGTGTGGTATTCATGCTATCATCATTAGCTATTCCCACTGCTGGGACACAGAATTCAATTTTTATTGATGGATAAGGCAAATGGGTCACAGTCCACCACGTCCTGACTGCATTTTCAACCTATGTACCTACCAATACGCATTGGGCCCGCGTGGTGGGCCAGTGCCCGTTCTCCTTATCCATCCACAAGGAAGCATCCCCGCAGTAAGGACATTCTAAGTCTATGATAGGATGAATTTTATTATATTTACGTTTTACCTAAGTAAATGTCGCTTCTGCAAATGCATCTAATCTTTGCCCTGCAACAGTATCTCTCGTAGCACGTGTTTGCACGTCAGTTTGAGCGACGTGACAGCGACACGCAAATATTGTCCCGTTGTACTCAACACGATAAATAATACGACTAATTTGGGTCATCCAGAATATCATCTGAACTGCTACGAATATGCTACGAAAAGTATAAGTAGCTACGATTAGCTACGAAAAATATATACGGCTACGATGAGCTACGGATTCATGAAGGCCACTCAAATAATTCCGATTTGACGTTTAGTTATTTTGTTAGTAGTATAGTTCAATTTTGAATGAAACGGTATATTTTCTATGGGTTTGACAGCTCTGCTGTCGAAGTGGTAATCTCTCGGTGGTCATAGTTATATATGGTTATATGTACTTAGGTACATTGTGTTAGCATGCAGCATGCATGAGTAGAGTAGCATGACGCAACGACATAGTTTGTCGCGCTCCTTCCAACCAATCAGCATCACGCGCGCTATCTACGAGCGATCTGATTGGTGGAAAGTGCTTGCGGCTCTTTCTCACTCGAGTCGCGCTTGAGTTGTGCTAGCACTACTGGAGCTAACCTGGCACCAAACACCTCTCATGATAATCGGCGTAGTTTCACTTCTATCGGATAATGCGGTTGGTGATCAAGTTAGCAGTTTCCAATCCTGATAATTGAAGTTATCATGGTATAATTTGGCACTATGCACTAATGTAATTGGCACTATGCACTAATGTAACGAGCAGGAAGATTCGCAATTAGTTGGAGAGTTCTGAGAGAGGAGGAGAGTATGTGGTTAACCGCATCTGCGGACTTGTATAATACGACATAACATGGTGCGTGTCAAAATCTGGAACTAAAATTATGCCATGGGAATAGGGCTTATTTTTTCGACCGACTACGACGATCAGCGCCCTCTGACAAATGCCAAGTTATGTGGCTCGGACTTTACAAAAATTGCTACGGTTAAGTATACTAATTTGTACGATTAAAATTAAAACACAAACATTTCGTATATTTTCACTGGAAAAATAATGCTTTTACTCTTGGAAACATTGTTGATACACGTACTTTCGGTATACAGATTATAGAATACCAAATGAATGGGCATAAATAAAGCTTGAATGATACTAAATAGGCTTTAGGTAGGTAGTAAAACTAATATGACGATGATATTTTCTTCATCAAAAAAGATTACATAATTGCCCGAAGCCGTCAAAAACTCATCACTCTTTCATAAAATATAATTATGCTCATCATTATTCAATATCAGCCATTATTTAATGTTACCACAGCTGTGGATAGGCAATCTTAATGGATGGGCATGGAGTATGGGCCATTAATATACGTGGGCCCAATGCGGATTGGTTGGTGCTTACGACTATAACTCTACCGGGAACAATAATTCATTTATTCATTCTGTTTTTTTCACACCATACCAATTGTATGGTATACCGAACTATTTGACCACTTATGGCACCGTATCCGTATATATGACGCTGACTGTACGATCCGTCGTTTCAGACCGATCGAAACGACGAATCGACAGTGTATGTCAAGATCGTGAACGATTTACTTAATCGAAGACGATATCGGAGATTGCAACGAAAATCCATGCGATCATGCGATCATGAATATCGTAACGATATTCATGATACGTTGATACGATTCATGTAACGAGTACGGTCCCAGGGACCGTACTCTGATTGGCATGTCTCATTGATCTTTTTATATTCTTCCTTTTTTTTGTTTTATTATCATAGTTACGTAGGTATATTTTTATTCGTTTTCTGTATGTCTGTTTTTTGTGACGTGTCAATAAATGTTTTTCATTTCATTTTTCATTTCATTCATTACCGTATATTGATCGATCGTAACGACCAATCGTTTCATGTATGTGCGGCAACTTGAAGCGATCGATCGTCACGATTTAACGTCAGATTGATCGTAACGATGCATCGTAACGAATATGGGGGCCTTAAGTTCGAGTCATTCGTAACTTTTTCTCCATTTAAAAAAGTTAAAGCCTGTCGTTGTGCTTATAGAAAGAGTGTGTCAAAAATATCTATAACTCGCTTTCCGGCCGCGGCTTCGCCCGCGTGAACTACACGACGTTATCCCGCGGGAATGTGATATTTTTCCGGGATAAAAAGTAGCCTATGTCCCTCTCCAGGCTATTACAAAGTCTCTGTGTCCAAAATTTCAGCCAAATCCGTGCAGCTGTTTTGGCGTGATTGAGTAACAAACATTGAAACATGTAAACTTTTACATTTATAATACTACTATATATACTATATAATAATAATATACTAGCTTTCCGCTCGCGGATTCGCCCGCGTGGACTACACGACGTTATCCCGCCGGAATGTGATATTTTTCCGGGATAAAAGTAGCCCATGTTCCTCTCCAGGCTACAAAGTATCTGAGTCCCAAATTTCAGCCAAATCCGTTCAGCCGTTTTGACCAAACATCTAAACTTCCACATATTTTATCTATATCTATCTATACTAATATTATAAAGAGGAAAGATTTGATTGTTTGTTTGTTTGCATCGAATAGGCTCCGAAACTACTGGACCGATTTGGAAAATTCTTTGAGCATTAGAAAGCTACATCCTTCCTGAGTGACATATATTATCTATATACTATTTGAGTGGCTATAATTTATCCCGATATTCCTACGGGAATGGCTAAAATATTAGTAAGTAGGATTAGTAGGAAGTAGAATAAGTAGCTAATGTAAAATTATCAAGACAAGAGCCTAAAGTGAACAAGAGATTAAAGAAAGCTTTTAGAAAGCCTGATTTAAAATATAACAGTTTGAAATAAAAAAATAAAATCATTTTTCTTGCTTAATCCGTCGACCTTTAAACCTCACAGACTTTTTCACTTACCAACAAAAACGGTCCAACTATACAAGCTTAGAATCATTAATTACCAACCTTACTTCAAAAAGTTTGAAAGTAGGTAGGTAACTAAAAATAATTGCACGAGTAAAATCTTTTCAGTGAAAAACCTCGGAGTTTAAACATCTAATGGCATAATAGTACCTACGTTTAAAGCCTGTGGCGTATACTTTAAATTAGCATTACACCTGTGTCTTTGCCCGATGACAATTCGGCTATATTGTGCTCATCATCAATCATCATCATCATCAGCCATTATAAGTCCCTTACAATACAGTCGAGTCGATGTTGTACTTTTGTATGGAACAGGTGATGTCTAAAGTCTGTGGCGTTTACTTTAAGTTAGCATTACGCCTGTGACTTTGCCCGAGGACAATTCGGCTATATTGTGCTCATCATCAATCATCATCATCATCAGCCATTATAAGTCCCTTACAATACAGTCGAGTCGATGTTGTACTTTTGTATGGAACAGGTGATGTCTAAAGTCTGTGGCGTTTACTTTAAGTTAGCATTACGCCTGTGACTTTGCCCGAGGACAATTCGGCTATATTGTGCTCATCATCAATCATCATCATCATCAGCCATTATAAGTCCCTTACAATACAGTCGAGTCGATGTTGTACTTTTGTATGGAACAGGTGATGTCTAAAGTCTGTGGCGTTTACTTTAAGTTAGCATTACGCCTGTGACTTTGCCCGAGGACAATTCGGCTATATTGTGCTCATCATCAATCATCATCATCATCAGCCATTATAAGTCCCTTACAATACAGTCGAGTCGATGTTGTACTTTTGTATGGAACAGGTGATGTCTAAAGTCTGTGGCGTTTACTTTAAGTTAGCATTACGCCTGTGACTTTGCCCGAGGACAATTCGGCTATATTGTGCTCATCATCAATCATCATCATCATCAGCCATTATAAGTCCCTTACAATACAGTCGAGTCGATGTTGTACTTTTGTATGGAACAGGTGATGTCTAAAGTCTGTGGCGTTTACTTTAAGTTAGCATTACGCCTGTGACTTTGCCCGAGGACAATTCGGCTATATTGTGCTCATCATCAATCATCATCATCATCAGCCATTATAAGTCCCTTACAATACAGTCGAGTCGATGTTGTACTTTTGTATGGAACAGGTGATGTCTAAAGTCTGTGGCGTTTACTTTAAGTTAGCATTACGCCTGTGACTTTGCCCGAGGACAATTCGGCTATATTGTGCTCATCATCAATCATCATCATCATCAGCCATTATAAGTCCCTTACAATACAGTCGAGTCGATGTTGTACTTTTGTATGGAACAGGTGATGTCTAAAGTCTGTGGCGTTTACTTTAAGTTAGCATTACGCCTGTGACTTTGCCCGAGGACAATTCGGCTATATTGTGCTCATCATCAATCATCATCATCATCAGCCATTATAAGTCCCTTACAATACAGTCGAGTCGATGTTGTACTTTTGTATGGAACAGGTGATGTCTAAAGTCTGTGGCGTTTACTTTAAGTTAGCATTACGCCTGTGACTTTGCCCGAGGACAATTCGGCTATATTGTGCTCATCATCAATCATCATCATCATCAGCCATTATAAGTCCCTTACAATACAGTCGAGTCGATGTTGTACTTTTGTATGGAACAGGTGATGTCTAAAGTCTGTGGCGTTTACTTTAAGTTAGCATTACGCCTGTGACTTTGCCCGAGGACAATTCGGCTATATTGTGCTCATCATCAATCATCATCATCATCAGCCATTATAAGTCCCTTACATTTCAGTCGAGCCGATGTTGTAGGTACTTTTGTATGGAACATCTGATTTTTTATCGCGATTCCGTGGTTGGCCTCATAGCGGTAGTACTTGGGCGTTTTTCAAAAAAGTTGACCGTTACGGAACCGGAATATTAATTTTCTTCAAATAAATGCTATACAAAAACGTTACTCTCCTGAACGTTACGAAAGTATATTTTATGACTTCACATCACAATATTTTATATAAATACACTAAAACTTATGATTCTAATAAACTTCAGTTATTTTTAGATACTTGGTGCAAAACTTTAAACAACTTTCGTGTTAAAACAATAATATGTATCTTTAAAAATCAATGTACTAATCGGAACATGTTTTTGACGTCATACTGCTCTGAACTGTTAGTAACGGTAAATAACCAATGCTACAAGTCGGAAAAAGAAACGAATAATAGATGCTAAGCCGTCCAAAAATGGTTGCCACAGAAAAAAATATCTGAATACTTGGTATTATTTTAAAGTCGACAAAATCGTCGTTACTAACTGGGAATTCCGGTATCATCAAATTTTCAGGACAAAAGAAAATTTGATTTATTTACTGATTTTGATATGACAACCAATTAAAAGACATTAAAAACGTAATTTCATATTGTTTTACCACAAATTAAGTGATTTTAGTGTGAATATGATGAGAATATTTGGGGATTATGACACTTCAAAGTTGGAAGGTATGCATGGGACATAGCGAAATTGGGGTACATGTAGTTACATTTTTATTTTTATTTTTTATTAGGATTTTATTTTAATTATTTTTTCTATTTTAATTTAATTGTGTTTAAATTTGCTATCGATTGCCATTTTAAACATGATGTTTACACTAATAATTATTAAATAAGAGAATTTATAAGTCAGTGGACATTGTGTTTTGGCAATGGTCAAAAGATTTGAAAAATGCCCACTTACATCTATTCTGTGTCCGGAGTAAAAATTTTTCGTATTGATGGACACTATAATCCCCTAAATTCTCTGTACTCATTAAAATTTAGTAGTGTGTACAGTCGCCAGCACGTCAGGTTACTACAAACTGTCAAATTTCTTTAAATAAAATTCAACCTTATATGTCCAACAGATAGAGTTCAGTTTTAATTAATATATTTAGACATTTTGTAGTAACCCGACGTGCTGGCGACCGTACACAACATGTTAATGAATAAGCGCAAAACATCTTAGGTGGTTTTTCATAAATCAACTTTTATTATGGGGCCAACTCTGCAACTCAACAATGAGAAGAATCACCACCTGCCGGCTTAGCATGAGCGGCTTTTATCGTGCGATATGATATGGTACGGCAAGTTGTCTTGCTTACCCCACTAAGGTGTAAGCAAGACGGCATGCCGTACCATACCTATCATATCGCGTGATAAAAGCCGCTCATGCTAGGCCGGCTGAGAGGTTTTGCGCTTATTCATTAACACGTTGTATAAGTACCTATAGTACCTACGAACGCCTCAACAAAATGCTCCAGTAGTTCAGGCAAGTAAAGTTAAAATACAAACAGACAGACTGATTTACTCTTTCATTAATATTAGTATGGATCATAACACTATCTATGCCCATTATGCCTAATTTCCCCAAATGCTTCGTAACGGCGTAACGAGCGACCGCATTAAACGGCTATTAAAATTCAACCTCCCTTAAAGCCTACAAATGATCAATCAAAATGTGAATGAGAGGATATTTACACTAAAATATTGTCCATCGCTTAGTGACATGCAGAAATATTTGCGAGGCAGTGGCTCTCAACTTTCAAAATCGAAAAAAGAATAAAAACCATTTTTGTCAGACCAATTTAGTCTAAAGATTTTAGATCTAATTTTAATTTAAAAAACTACTTAAGTAAAATTAATTGTTTTTCTAAATACTTCATTTTCCATTTTTCAAATTAATTGTTGTAAAGATATTTATTTGCAATCAAAGTCGTAAATGTGAGATTTTGTCGCGTATAGGTACCTACGTAGGTATCGTTTGACCAAGTTTAACGTTTTAATATTTTGCCAAATGAAATTGTAATTGCACCATACATCGTGATTCGAAACATCATAAAAGTTTCAAATTATTTTGACTTTTGACAGGGAACTCTGTCTTTCATGCTCGATCGGCCGGATCGCGTTGTTTTCAATCACAAAAGTTGATTATAATTAAATGGCAGACAGTGCGACGAAAGTTTTAATTATATCTCAGAATTTATTCAGAAAAGTAAACGAGTATTTACATAATCAACCTGAACGAGAGCTTTACTATATTAAATACTTAATACGCATACTCGTCGAAGAGTAAAGGTGCTTTTTCACCGGCAATAAAAAACAACATGAGATATGACTTGAAATCTGCCGGCCATATCCACTGAATAACAGACTTTTATTAATAACTAGCGACCCGTCTTCTCTTCGTTTCGGTGTAGTGTGGTATATGACACCATCACTACATAGTATAAAACAAAGTCGCTTTCTCTGTCCCTATGTCCCTTTGTATGCTTAAATCTTTGAAACTACGCAACGGATTTTGATGCGATTTCTTTTAATAGATAGAGTGATTCAAGAGGAAGGTTTATATGTACTTTTTATCCCGATATTCCCACGGGAACGGGAACCACGCGGGTGAAACCGCGGGCGGCCGCTAGTGTATTATAATATAAACCTTCCTCTTGAATCACTCTATCTATTAAAAAACCTAAGATTAAAGATCTAAGCATACATAGGGCAGATAGCGGGAAGCGACTTTGTTTTATACTATGTACTGATTTTATTAGAACACTTGTGGCTTCCCTCGGCTTAACCCGTGTGTTACCTGTACCCGTAGGAATATCGGAGAAAAAGTAGCCTTTGTCACTCGGGAATGATATAGCATTCTACTGGAGAAAGTATTTTTAAAATTGGATCATAAGGTTTTGTGTGTATCCATCACAAACATACAAACAAAAAATCAATCTTTTCTCTTAATTATACATGATATACATAAAATTACCTTGTGTATGGAATAGCACCTTTACCTCTGTTGTATAAAGACAAGTAAAAGTGCAAAACTAATACTTCAAGAGCTTAAGTAAGTATTCGGTATTGCCACAGTAATTACTTTTGTAACTTATACGTAGGGTGCCGACTATTTGGTAATAAGAGATTCTTTAAAATATATATTTATTATTTATTGATTTAGAGAAATAAATATATTTACTGTTGCGGGACAATACATCTATGAAAATATAATTTATGTGAAAAAGTATTCTAATACTTTTGTAAAGCACAGCGATATTCGTCGCTTTAACAAACGCTTAACACAAGAAATTAAGGTAAACTTATCGTTTCAAGGTTTAGGCTAGAACATTTCTGGGGATAAGCATAGTTTTTCGAATAAAGTTCCACATCATATAATTGAACTACCTTTGCCTTTTAAATATTACATTAGAGATTTGCTCATGGACAAAGGATACTATTAAGTAGAGAGTTATTTGATTGACCGCAATGTACGAGTATGGTCTTGATGTAACACAACATAATCACATGAAATATAACAAATATGTTTTTAAAAATGTTGTATATTTTATACTTACTAAAAGCAATTGTTGTAATCTAAAAGAAACGATATGTTATCTAAGGAACGCTGGCAAGTTTATGGTGCCTGCTCTTCTTGTTAGTTAAAAAAGTCTTGAAATGTTGACGATTCATAAGTTCATATTATTTTATTATGTCTTTTATTTAATTTAAATAGGTTATGAACGTGAGGTTATGAGTAAAAAAATATGTTGTTAAAGAACGCCGTAAAAAAAATCTCACGATTCGTGATAGAGACGATATGTCAAACGGCAACGTGTGAACGAGCCGTAACAAGTAAAATCAAAACTTTCCATATTAGGCTATGACTGTACCAATTTCTACATCCATGAATAAAATTACAAGGGTCTTTTACTAACCTAAGGTCAGCCTCTATTGACCACTAATTACAAATAGTTGTACAAACTTTGAGAACCACTGTCCCAAGTTAAACAAGGCAATAATGCGGCCCTAATGGCCTAAAATTAGGAACGTCTTTACTTAATGGTGATTTATACTGCGCCAATGTGACCAAACTTTAGTGATTTCGCGGGACAAGTTCCTGGACACATAATTACTGGCTGTTCTGTTGGCAGTTTTTGTATGTCCAACTTGTTGGCAAGGTTCGTGTATTGATGAAGAGGATTATGTGTTAGTTAATGTTATTATGTACTGACGACAGCGTGTAGAGTTTAGTAGTTGTGACACGAAAATTGCTCTAATTGTGTACGTTATAAGAGCGTTTGTGTAATGTGCCGTGGATTGTAGTTGAAAATGAATAATATTTTTCAGTTTAGGTTGATACAGCACTTATTTATTTATTTATTCACAACGGGGTAGCACTTAGCCTTCATCACACCTGATGATAAGTGGTGATAAGGCTGAAGGTGGAAGCGCACTACTCCCGGAATCCTCAATAACTGAGGAACTGGCTATCTTATCTCTAACTGTCGGAACACAATAACGCTGAAAACATCATTGTTATGGCGTCAGACTTAGATAAGATGGCGGTAGCTAGCCAGGCGGACTATACATAGACACAGACGGATGACATAGACGGAATAAGACACAGTTAACATATTATATTATATTAAAGTCACTTTTCAATTTGACGACTCTGTATGAAATATGACAGGGAGAAAAAAATAGCCCTTGGCGAGTTTCTTGCTGGTACTTCTCGTTACAAGGCCTCCCGCCGTAGGATTTGCGAACCGATAGCGTAGCTTCATTGACGTTCACAAGTGCTGTATCAGCCTAAAATGAATAAATGATTTTAAATTTGAATTTGAATTTGAATTTGAAAGAACAAGTCCTACCACCAACCAAACCGAATACAATATATACCCCCACTGGGAATCGAACCCGGGACCTCTGGGTCTGAAATCGGTGGTATGAACCACTAGACCACAGATGCACTTGAGAACGTCAAAGAACCTTGGAGACGAACCGGCAAGCAACTAGTCAAGATTTTTTTTTCACACAGACGTCAATTTAAAAAAAATAAGGCTGGAGGTACATTCCACTGTTTTATATTTGTGAATGTTTAAGTACTGAATTGTATAGTGGACTGATTTTTATCATAATTTTTTATTCAAATAAATATTCAAGATTATTGTAAATCTGCGAAGTTATTGGTGTTTTACAAATAATCCTGCCATCGTCATCATTTTCATCAGCGCCGCCTCCACTGCTGGACATAGGCCTCTAGACTAGGTATGCCATTGAGCATGATTAGCGGGTGCTCTCATCAGCTCTTGCCAGCCACCTTGCGAAGATCGTCGCCTAACCCTGTAACCCTATACTCTTATAATGGTGTCACTGTCACTAAGACAGAATCTGATTAAGGGATCCCAGAGAAATATTCATATTGTATTATGCAACTTCATAGTCTTACAGGAACTAGCTAATCAAAAAGTTTTTTTTTAATTCACAACGGTGTAGCACTTAGCCTTCATCACACCTGATGTTAAGTGGTGATAAGGCTGAAGGTGGGAGCGTACTACTCCCGGAATCCTCAATCACTGAGGAACTGGCTATCTTATCTCTAACTGCCAGAACACAATAACGCTGAAAACATTGGCGTCAGACTTAGATAAGACGGTGGTAGCTAGCCAGGCGGACTAAGAACAAGTATACTGGGAATCGAACCCGGGACCTCTGGGTCTGAAATCGGTGGTGTGAACCACTAGACCACAGAGGCGGCTAAACCACTAGACCACAGAGGCGGCACATTATAATTTGATTAATTACACAGGATTATTTTGAAATCACTGGAGAAATTTTGAAGTTCGACTCAGAATCGGTAATTGAACAACTTTCTCCTAGAAACATGGGTCGAAATACGACAAAAAATTTTGGACTTCCCATACTAAATCGATCACGTGATCAGGTTAGGTTAGGATACAGGTATGATTTGTAAGAAAAATAAAAAGAAGACATATTTCGAACCAAGTTTCTAGGAGAAAGTTGTTCAATTACCGATTCTGAGTCTAACTAAAAATTTGGCCAGTGATTTCAAAATAACCCTGTATAAACTAATCCATAACACCGATTTACATCTTCTAAATTTCATTAAAGCTTTACTTTTTTGATTTAGCTCGGATAATTGAGTATCATTATAAGTTTTCTCGTCTTCGTCCGTATTGCACAACGCTTCTTCTGACTGAACACAAAATATTATTTTGGTTTTTTAACATTTTTTCAAACGCAACCATTCCTCTGATTATTTTTATGAATTTAATACCAGGAAATTCGGTCAGAAATGATGCGTCGACAAATGTATGCGCTTGCTGCAGCCAATAAGTATAATCGAATATTTCAAATGATTTTGAATGTATCAATTAGCCGTAAAGCTATTATACCTATACCAAAGAATACTATAATATGCCTATACTATGATTCACAATACACTAGCCTGTACGAAAAAAAAAACACAAAACACGAGCACATAATGTAAACTGTGGTAGGTATCTATAATTCGTCATATTGGTTATCAGTAAAGTTTTTATATTTCACAATTTTATGTACACTTTCAATACTGGTGGGGGAAAGGTGTACTAAATGATCCCTCGAGTTAAAATGATCCCCTACAGTTTCAACGAAAATACTAGTGCCATCTTTGCGATTTGTTGGCTAACGTCTTCCCTGTACTCCACTCAGTAGCCCAATAAAGTGTCATGGCGGTGTGAGTACAGTGCCTCGATTTATTTAAAAAAAATTGAAAAAAGCTGTCTTCGATCTAAGATAAGCCTGCAATCAAAGTTAAATTGTTGAAATTCTTTTGTGGTTATGTGAATAAAAGTTTTCCTAGTAGTTTGTATTGATATTCAGTAACATTTAAAACTCGTTTTGATCTCAGCAAGATAATGTTTTGAGGTCATACTTCGACAACTTTTGTAAATTTAACATTCGTGGTAAAACGATCCTCTTTAGTGGGTATAAAACGATCCCAGGAATAATTTCACCAAACTTGGAAAACAATTTAAAATTAGTCATGTTTTTTTGTATTCCTATCTATTTGTACTTTTTACAGATCATGCCACGTACACATCAAAGAAAAACCTACCGACAAAACTGGGAGTGAGTTTTCTGTACGACAAGACAGTTTTCTGTACCTGTAATGGTGCTAAAAACAAAAACGCAGTTGGTGCAGTTAAGACTTTGGGCAGTCAAACGGTGTTTACACCTAAGCATGAGAGAGAACTCGTTGAGCACATAAAATATATTGAACTAAAAATGATAGATATAATTAACCAAACAAGATAGTATGGGATCGTTTTAGACACCCAGGTGTTCAAAATGATCCTTTAGTAGAGGTTTGAAAAATCTCTAATAAATCTAAAGATATAAAATCAAACTGCAATAATGGCATGCCAGTATAACAACACTTAAATTACCTGTCCAAAACTTTTTCAATGTTTGCTCTTACTATAATATTTTGGATACAGTAACCGATTTCCCTTAGGGGGATCATTTTGTACACCTTTCCCCTACTAAGTATTTGTCTACTTTCAATCATGATTAGATCCTGACCAAGGAATTTATAAGTACTACGTAGTACTTATAAATTCCTTGATCCTAACCGATATAACCTACCTATGAATATGACGCATTTCACATTGACATAAATCATGCCATAGGTTACGTTATAAAGAGTGATGTGCATAACAAAGAGTAAGTAGGTATGTTTACAAGAAAACATGAATAATTAGCAGATAAATACATATTGTTAACTAAATTATTTCGGAAAGTATAGGTCTGATGAAAGTATGCTTTTACAAAAATGATAAGGTAAGTTGAATCTAAATCATATTAAAATTTCGTGTTATTTGACTGAAACCATTTTTTCATACATTGTGCTGCGAGGTACTTTGTATGGGACCCGTCCCACCCCGTCCAACATACCTTTTATGTGTGTCGACAATTACATACATATCTATAAAAAGATTAATAGGTAAATTCAATGTCAAAATAAAAAAAATACTAACGTAGGTGTAACTCTTGTAATAAATAATAATATTAAAATAATAATTTCCTAGAATCCCCATACATTTGAGGGATGCCATAGTAAAAAGTTGTCACTAGATTAATATCTTTTACCTGGGATACATTTCAAATCTGTTGGTCGGAAATGGGTTTTGGGGGGACGTTTTGTCGCATCGTCCTTTATGGTTATCTTGTTTATTAGAGTTAAAGGGTGTGGTTGCAACAATAGGGCACTTTACCCTACCTACAGTAAAATTTATACAATAACACGATTCTTGTTTGTCTTATTGTGTGAAAAACAAAGTTACACAACACATTTAAAATTTAACACGAATAACATTTTAAACTTTTAACGACGCGTTGTCGCGCGTACCCGAGGGTCCCCTAGCCAGAAGTGTCAACGCAGTGAATAACTGGAGCAGTAACTCGGGTCAGCGGTAATAGACATGGTATATGGCATTTTTAATATAATAAATTTAAAAATAAATTAACTAAACTTAAAAAAAGTTAAAAAAAATCTATATTAAGTTATAATTCGTTATAAAATTTATATAACAAGCAAGTAATGAATTGCTGAATTATGACGAACCGTGACGATAGCTATCTCATTCTAAAACGTATGACGGGCGGGAGCATGGCGCTACCAATGTTTGACGTCACACGTAGTTAGCGCTGTCCTTGTCTAATAACGAAGTTTGATGCTCTATATCTTTGAAAATATGTAAAATATTTGAAAATAAATACTTGTGTTGTGTTTCTGATATTTCTAAAAACATTTTAAATAAATTAAAAAAAAACAGTCCGATTTAAAATTTTGTAGTAACTTAAGTTATCTATCGCTGCCCTAAAGCTCGTGATTTACAAGCTTTTTTATAACTTGCAGTGTATACAGGGTGTCATCGGAGACGATATCAAATATTTTTTTTTTAAACTCGAGAATAATTGGTGGCTATTTTCAAGCAACAGTATTTACAAACAAAAACTATTTCTACAGTGAATCGTGAATAAAATACAAGAGAAATAGGTACGGACAAACTATTTTTTACCACACTTTTATTAGCTTCACTTGTAACTAAGTCACAATGTAAGAAAATCTAGGAATTAAATTTTAACCTACTTCTAATTGTCGTATTGATTTGAAACTTTGCAAGTCTATATGAACCCGATGACAATACAGTAGTTTGCTACCATCGAGCTGATCTGATGATGGAGTCAAGAGGTGCGCATAGAACTCTTCAATGGCTGCTAGTAAACCCCTCGAGTTTAGGCTCATTTGTTTCGTTTTGATAAGACCTATTAGTTACACTTGGTGGTGAGGGTCTGATGTTGGAGCTGGGAGGACCCAGTGAAACTCCTTAATGACCTCAAGAAAACCCCTCGAGTTTAGGCTCATTTGTTTCGTTCAGACGAGACCTATTCGCTACACTTGGTGGCGAGGGTCTGATGAAGCTGGGAGGAAGCCAGTGGCACTCCTTAATGGCCAATAGGAAACCCTTCAAGTTCTGGCTCATTTGTTTCGTTCTGATGTGACCTATTCGCTACACTTGGTGGTGTGGGTCTGATGATGGAGCAAGGAAGAAGTCAGTGGCACTCCTTAATGACCACTAGGAAACCTCTCGAGATGGGCTCATTTGTTTCGTTCTGCCGAGACCTATTGGTCAGGGTCTGATGATGGAGCTGGGAGGACCCAGTGAAACTCCTTAATGACCTCAAGAAAACCCCTCGAGTTTGGGCTTATTTGTTTCGTTTTGATGAGACCTATTCGCTATACTTGGTAGTGAAGGTTTGATGATGGAGCAGGGAGGAAGTAAGGGTTCGGCTCGCGCATCTGGTAACTAATAGACTCCACTTGAATTTGTTAAACTAAATACATACAATCACGCCTTTGAGTTATAATGTTTACGGGGTGGACAGACACGTAAATGGTCTGTGAAATCGATTACCATCCCCATCATAGCTTGCCATTTGTTAAACTAAAAAGTAAAAATAAATATGTAGTTTAAAAAACTATAAAAACACACTTTTATAGGAACAGACTAAAAAGTACAAAATAACCGTCTATTCAGTAACTGAAATTAAATAGACGGTTATTTTGTACTTTTTAGTCTGTTCCTATAAAAGTGTGTTTTTATAGTTTTTTAAACTACATATTTATTTACTACATATTTTTTACAAGCCATTATGTCGCGGTAGACCCTGTTACGAAAATAACCAGCAAGAATCACATCGTAGCTGTTTAGTCCCTACTTTCAAACAATTATGTATTAAAAATGGGTGTCTACTTGAGGTACTGAATGTACTGTTGTCTGATCTGGCTAAATATTTACTGTGACCGGACAAACCAAACTTTCAACGGGTCACGCATTACAATGATAGAATTTAAAATCTGTTTCGTGTCCGCTAAATAACTTAGCGTACTTATCCCTCGAGTAAGGTCCGAGATTACTAACATGTAGTGGACAGTTTATGGAAAACACAGTTTTACTGGGGCAATTAACATATTTCATTTTTAGGGTTTTTATGATTACCGCAATTTAAAAGAACCTACATATTCCAAATATTAAGATCCATATTTGTATTTTTTTTTTGTATATGGCGTTTTTATGGGATTGGGGGTCCACTTTTTACGTAATCTGTGGGATAATAATGTACTCTGTGGTCGAATGAGGCAATCCTCGGCAATCAAAAGATTTCATCGGTTTTGACTATTTTGACAGCTGTTATGATTGGTTGTTATTGTGACATAACGTCACAGTAACAAACATAACATCGCTTCGCGATCGCCTTAAATTTCTAACCTATAACGTGTTCTACATGACTTCCGAGGAGTACAGAACTTTTACGAGGCAAATTCGTGAGCTCGCAGCCGTGTGCATACTGTCTCGTACTGTCTATTCGTATTTTAACGAGAAATTATAATTTTAACGGCTTTGACAATATACCTACGACATTCTGTCAGCATTCTGTAAGCAAGATGGGGCAAACTATTATTATTACGGCTACTAGGGTTCCAGTAGGGCTAGTACAACTTGAGCGCGACTTGAGTGAGAAAGAGTTGCGGGCACTTTCAACCAATCAGATCACTCGTAGATAGCGCGCGTGACTTAAGGCGAGACGTGCTGATTGCTTGAAAGGAGCGCGACAAACAGTCACGCTAAGTTGTAGGTACTAGCCCTACAGGCGCCCGAATAAAACCGGTCAGGGTCAGGCTTTTTGGATGCTTGTCCAGCCAAATTAGACGGGGTACAGCCTGTCCGGATTTTAACTCTTTTGGCCAGCTTGCGAACTTGCCGGCCGCGACGCTCGAGAAATATGGCTTTTATTTTTTTGACGACCGATTTGGCGCAGGGGTAGGCTACCCACCTTCTGCGCCAGTGGTCTCGGGTTCGATTCTGTTAAGAATAAACCCGTATAAATTATAGGCTTTATTCAGCTAAAATTACAGACGTATTGTTATTGACATTAAAGATTGACAGACATATGTTTTACTTTTAAATATTACCACATTCTTCCCTACTCATAATCTTGAAGGTAGGCGGGAGACCTACGAGCTCTTTCAGAGCGTCGCAGTACCGGAGGACTCTGCGGTGGAGGCACAACCTCTGCAGGGACTGGCAGGCCCATCTCCTCTTCTGCAATGGTCGGTGGACGAACCACTTCTGCAGGGGCTGGTTGGTCAAGCTGTTCTTTTTCGGTGTTTTCTTCATTACCTCCGCTCGGAGCAAGATGGCGATTTGATACTGTTAGCTCTCTCCCGTTTGATAATCGCACCGAGCTATAAAATGGATTCGATTCTATGATATCTACTTCTTCTAGCAGAGGGTCATATTTACTTGTACGATTGAATTTCTTTAAGAAGGCTTTCGTTGATTGTTGTAGCCAAGTTGGCATAGATTGTCCCCATGATGATCGTCGTGAATGATTGAACATACGTTCATGTGGTGTTGTATTCGTCGATGTACAAAGTAATGATCTTATGCTGTGAAGCGCTTGTGTCATCACTTCTTCCCACATAGTCAGAGGCAGGTTGTTACTTTTCAAAGCCAGGCGGATGGTTTGCCATAGTGTGCCATTGAGTCTTTCTACTTGACCATTTCCTTGGGGGTTGTATGGCGATGATCGACTTGTACAGATATTTTTGGAATGTAAGTAGTCTTTCAGTTCCTTTGACATGAACGCAGCACCTTGATCAGTATGTATCATTCCAGGAAATCCAAAAACTGAGAATAGTTCCGTCAGATGTTTCTTAACTGTGTCTGTACTAGTATCAGCGCAGGCATAGGCGAAAGGAAATCTGGAAAATTCATCCACAATGGTCAAGATATATTTATTGTTTGTCGCTGATGGCAAAGGACCCTTGAAGTCTAAGGCGAGCCTCTCTAGGGGCGCTGTCGCCTTGATAAGCGTTCCCATATTTTTTGTAAATTTGGGCTTAATCTCGGCACAGACTGAACACGCTGCTACCACTCGTCTCACATCATCACTTGAGAATGGCAAGTTCTTCGATCGTATCCAGTGGGTCAGCCGAGTTACTCCAGGATGACAGAGTAATTGGTGTAAATCTCGGAGTTTGTCATCGACACTCGCGGCGCACGTTTGTCTTGTCAACGCATCAGCAACAACGTTTTCTTTTCCAGGTCTGTATTTTATGTCAAATTTATAGTTTGAAAGTTCTACATGCCATCTTTGGATCTTCTCATTTTTTATTTTGCTTGCATGTCCCTGCAACATAAAAGCAACTGACTTTTGATCCGTGATTAAGTTGAATTGCCGCCCTATTAGGTAGTGACGCCACTTCTTTAGACTTTCGATTATGGCACAAGCCTCTTTTTCCACAATAGGGTATTTCTTCTCACTGTCATTCAGCGACTTCGAGAAGAAAGCCACAGGTCTGCCATTTTGGGTGAGTGAGGCTGCTATTGAATGATCTGAGGCGTCGGTCTCCACTGTAAATGTTCCTTTAGGGTCAATAGCAGACAATGATGATTTTAAGATAATATTCTTTATCTCGTTGAAAGAATCGATCTGTTCAGTAGTCATAGGAAAAGTCTCGACTTTAGTGAGTGAGTGTAGTTTGTCTGAAAAATTGGGTACCCACTTTGAATAGTGCGAGAACAAGCCAACTGCTCTTTTAAGAGACGCGGAGTTCTGAGATATCGGCAGTTCACGCAGCGGGCGCAGACGTTCAGGATCGGGTTTGACTTTTCCGTCGCAAATGTTGTAACCAAGGATGCTCAAATCTTTGAGTGAGAATTCGCTTTTTTCTTGATTGATTGTTAGATTGTATTTTTCTGCCATATCCTTGAATTTCTGTAGCTTTTCGTCGTGATCTTCCTGACTGATACCGCAGATAGTGATATCATCGAGGTACGGAAATACACCTTCCAAGTCAGATTTGCGAATGATCGAGTCTATTGCCCTCTGAAAACAAGCGACTCCATTGGTAACTCCGAACGGAATTCGGCAAAACTGGTACAAGTTACCAGCCGCTTCAAATGCTGTTAGAGGCTTGTTATCAAGATTGATTGGAATCTGATGATACGCTGATTTTAAATCAATTTTGCTGAATACCTTATAGCCAGATACTTTAGAGATGACTTCTTCGAGGTTAGGAAGTGGGTAAGCGTCTAGGTAAGTAAATTTATTGACAGTTTGAGAGAAATCAACACACATACGTTTTTTGTGATGAGTGCCAGATGTTACAAGGACTTGCGCTCGCCAAGGTGAGAAGCTCTCTTCAATAATACCGTCAGCAAGCAACTTCTGGGTTTCGCTCTCTATAAATTTTTGATCATCAGACGAGAACCGCCGCGATTTTATTGCAATCGGTTTGCATTCCGGTGCCATGTTTGGAAATAAATCTACCGGATCAATGTTTGCTTGATTTAAGGCGCATAGCTTCAGGGGTGGCATGTCTCCTCCAAACCCAACCTCGAGACTAGAATATAGTTCTAGAACATCATGACCTATGATAGTTTCGCAGCAAAGATTCTTCATGACTCGAAATGAAACTTCTGGAATGTCTTGTCCGTTCAATCGGACTGCTGCCGGACATACTTGCGATATTTGAGACTTAAAAGCAGATGACGCCATTGCTACGTCTTGCATGCGACAGGGTAACGTTTGTAATCCATACTGAGTGATAACTTCTTCATCAATGAAGCTGGCGGTGCTCCCGGTATCTATAAGGGCTTTTACGGGTATTCCATTGACATTTATGATTACGGTGCATCTTTTAGACCCGGTTGCCGCCAGTGTGAAACACGACGTCTCCTCTTGAAAAGTCGCAGATGCATTGAGTCGTAGACCTCGGCATACTTTGGCGAAGTGTCCTTGTTTACCGCATTTCAGGCATGTTGACTGCACCGCCGGACACAACCGTCGAGGATGGCGAGGGTTACCACAGAAGTAGCATGAATCTTTCCCGAACAAGACAAATATTTGTGTGCATGAACATGTCTATTTGTCTTGGTCTGGGTGTTTACTATGTACATTAAGTATGCATTTACAAACAAAAAGTATTTAAGTATATATTTATCCGTTATCAAGTTTTCCATGATACAGTTTCTTAATGAAATTAAAATGGGCTTAGATAATTGGTGTGAATGTAAGAGGTTATTTATTTATTTATTTATTTTAGAATTAATAACATCAATTAATAATTAATAATAATTAACCATCTTATCACCATAACAACGATGTTTTCAGCATTGTTGTGTTACGGCATTTAGAGATAAAATAGCCAGTTCCTCAGTAATTGAGAATTGACATGTTTGCATTTTTAACAAGGTACCTTAAATCGAAAACCATTTCGAGATTTTTCAATTTCTAACACTGTACATATTGTTTCGGATTTTTAAATCACTTATTTATTGAAATATTCGGAAAAAAAGCCCCTTTTATTTGATGAAGGAACATTATAATGACATTCCTTTGCATAACATAAAAAAACGCCTCTCATTAAAAAAACTGTCGCTGCCAAGATGAGTAATGAGTACAAAAATTATACCCGCCTCTTTCACTCAATTCTGTCATGCCCGGAGAGTGACAGAGATGGGTATAAACTGCAGATGTCAAGTTATACGAGTTGTAGTGATACTCTTCGCTAAACCTAAACTGTTTTGTTCAGGAATAATACATCTATGGTTTTGTTTATTGACATATTTTGACATAGATAGAAACGTATTCTAGTGATTACATGCTCTTTGGATAGAACTATGGACTTGCGATATCAGTAAAAATAATATTGTGTCTCCTACACCTACAGAAGGAAGATTACCAAAGCTAACTTATCATAACTTTACTAAACTAACAATTGAAAATTATGAAGGTGGCTGAAGGATTTGTTATGGCAGACATTCGCAACCTTCCCAAAGTTGACATGATGATGTTATTGGAATATGCGTGAACACGACTCATTTAACGTTGCGGAAATAAGGGGAGCTGAAGTTTTATTTTCATCGAGAGATGCCTACGTAGAAACTTCAAACTTCTGTAGGCTATGTGGAAGTAAAACGAGAGCAAGCCATGTGTACCATCAAGGGCAGAGTAATTCCTGAACACAAAGTTCGATCAAAAATGAGTCAGGCTATAGTTTAGTATTTAAGTACCTACTTATTTTTGTTATTTAAAAAGTGTTTGATAATATTTAAAAAGAAGTCGTGTTTTGTCAGTTTAATAAAATACAATTTCATTTTGATATGCGTTTATTTCAATCTTTATCTACTTCCTGATCTGGGAATCTACCTTTCTAAACTACTAAAAACTAGAAAAATTTCTGTACATTGAATATATTCCAGAAAAAAAACAGTTGTATTAGAGACAACTGGGACATTACCAATGCCAAAAAAACACACAACACCTTTTTCTTGTGTATTTGGGAAGGGATTTAAATGTCCTGATGTTGAAGGAAATGTTGGATCTTTATTAACATTTTGAAGCTTTCTTGGTACTTGGGGTTTTAGTCGAGGTCTTGTGACTTTATTCTCCATCCAATCCCTGTAATTTAGTACACACTACCACATGGTACTTTATTTTTATATAAAGCAGCACACCACTGTGAACGTGTGGACATGGGCACGTAAAAAAATGTTTTTTGGGCATTTCAGAACTGTATTTTTGCAGCCAGGAACTACACATAAAATTAAGGGATCTAATTCACGAACACTTTTTTCCATTTTGAATTAAATTTACAAGTTATGAAGAGAAATAACATCAAATAAAACAACTTACACCAAACGAGAAACCGTAACAACAACAAACAACAAACGTCATTAGTGTCACGTTGACTTGACGACGTCAGAATGTATTTTTTTAAATAATTTGCAAAGGTATGTCCGCCAACCTGCCTTCTTCCTGGACTTAGGCTCTTTTTGAATGAATAAGTTTTCAAATTAATTTTACGATGACTAAAAATAAAAATTTTGAAAAAGGAAAAAATACGAGTCTCGTCTTTTTAAATGTTATTTTTAAATAGCAAATAAAAACACATGATAAATTTTATGAAATGTTGTCAATTCCGGGAGTAGTGCACTTCCACCTTTAGCCTTATCACCACTTAACATCAGGTGTGAGTGTGATGAAGGCTAAGTGCTACCCCGTTGTAGATAAAAAAAAAATAAGGCATGAAATCCTTGGATTTTTAGGGTGTGCAACCCTTACGGCTACCCACAAATGCCTAAAACTACTTATTCATTGAAAGTGTAAGTGAAATTAATAAACTTACCAGGTGTTACCAAGTCACTTATAAATTGCGGTTAAACATCTCTTAGACACGATGTGTATCACACTGAGCTTTAACGAGTTTAGAAACTTTGACCCCAGTTAAGTAAATTAACTACCAGGTTAGTGAAACCTAATGGTACCGCAATTTTATTATCTTTCAATGGAAGCAAAGCAAATAGCGCTAATATTGGATACTTCGCACTTCTTTACGATCGGTTGCAGTATTTATTTTATGTATATTGCAGCAGTGCAGTTTTATTGTAGCATAAAAACTTGCAGTTAGCAGTTACACTGTTTATTTGTTTGAAGTATTATTAAGGCGAGGATGCTAAAAAGTATTATGTATGACAGCAGCCAGTCCAGTGTTTAGAGTGGCTGCTGTCATAATACTTTTTGATTTGAGTATCGCCATTTTGGCGCTGTACTATCACTATTACTTTATTAAACTAAAGAAAGAAACCATGGCCACCCTCCAGTTATAAGTAAATAATAAATAAACGGCGATCTCACTTCATAAGAAACGGCAAATGGACCAAAAAAATCCATCAACGCCGAAAATAATATGAAGCATGAATTATGTTTCAACTTCTTTTAAGCAGTCTACACACCAAGCTTGCCGACGACTCGCCGATACAGCCCGATGGCTAGGTGTGTAGACGGCGCTTTTATTTAAGGCGCTAATCGGAAAAATATGGACTTTTTGATTTAAAACTATAGGACGGTTACAGTTGTTAAAAATCTGGTAATAAGATATATATTTCTTCATACCTTTATCTAGAATCGTATAGTTTCAAAAACACGATTTTATGATTTTGCCTCGACACTTTTTATTTTCGAAAAGACCTCTAAAAAATACGAAAAGTGAAGATTATTCTTAAATGGGGTTACTTACACTATTGGAAATTGGTTTAATTAGTGGACACCAATAATATTGAGGATCGTATAGAAGCATTTTTTTTTAAATCGCTGTAGTTTTTTAATACAAGGTGATTTTGTGTTTTTTTGCCTAATCTGCAAAATCGGTCTCGCTCCCGCGCGCGTCGTTTTCTCATTGCTATCTCGCTTCAGCACATTTTTTCCGAGTATCGCCTTAAGGCGGGCATTCCCCAAAATAGGGTATTTTAAATTATGGATTACTCTCAAACCACAAGTACTTAAAACTTGGAAAAAATATATGTTATTTTAAAGCTATTTATCTAGTGCTTCCGGCCGTTTTTTTTCGATTGGTGATATTTTACTGTGTCAAATAAAATCCCAAACATCCGTCTAATCGTAATCCAAATATCGTATTATTTGCAAAATACTTGGTTTTAGTTAATGAAAAATATACGAAAATAATTGTCTTTGAATAGCCGAGGGATTCCGGCCGTCATAAGTCAATTTTTTTTTAAGGCATTGTTTATTTTCGAAAAAAACCTATTTTGCTACGTTGACGGTCGTAATTTCAATCAATCAGTCCCCTGCGGAATGAGTTAGAGGTCGGACGCGTGCCAATTTTTGCGGCGCAGTTACCTGCGACGAGCGAAATTAAAAACAATTCAAATATTTGATTGTGAAGAGAGTTCAGTAAGCTATATACATACAAATAATTATCTGTGGTGTCGTGTAATGTACCTAGTTATAGTTTGTACAAATATATTATAATAGTTTGTAGGAAAATATGTATTTTAAATTTATTAACTAGGTTCATTCAAGAATAATTCTGTAAATATTTTATAGTGATTACGATAAAATGGCCAATAAAAAGAATTAAAAAAAATAAGATTTCGTCGCAGACTCTGCGAAGGATAAACAAACATAAAAGGTAACTAAGTGATTTGAATTTTTTTATTCATTTGGAACGAATCAGATATTAATCTACATAGATTTCTAAATAGTAAGTAGTGTCACAGAGTATAGAGATAAGTGAGGCAGTGTACGAAATTAACCTAGTGGACCCCCACAGTAATTCCTTAGTCAGGGAAAACTTTACAGCATGATGATATATGCAGTAGCAATAAATTAAAAGTATTGTAATATAACTTTCCAAAGATTAGGTATTTTTAATAAAGTTTTATTTCATTGATCTTTTTCAGGAAAAATTATCCGTTTAAACTTTCTTCACCGGACATATTTATATAACGTATAAAACAATTTAGGCAATATCCAAAAAAATATCCCAACAGAAAAACCAAATTTTAATCAATATGAATTTTTGGTGTTACTTGAAATGGAAAATTTCTATGTCGAACTTTCGATGTTATTCCTTTTGGATATTTAAGGCGCTACTCGGAAAATATGGACTTTTTGATTTGAAACTTTAGGACGGTTACAGTTGTTACAAATTTGGTAATAAGATATATATTTCTTCATACCTTTATCTAGATTCGTATAGTTTCAAAAACACGATTTTATGATTTTGCCTCGACACTTTTTCTTTTCGAAAAGACCTCTAAAAATACGAAAAGTCAAGATTATTCTTAAATGGGGTTACTTACACTATTGGAAATTGGTTTAATTAGTGGACACCAATAATATTTAGGATCGTATAGACGCATTTTTTTTTATCGCTGTAGTTTTTTTAATGCAAAGTGATTTTGTGTTTTTTTTGCCTAATCTGCAAAATCGGTCTCGCTCCCGCGCGCGTCGTTTTCTCATTGCTATCTCGCTTCAGCACATTTTTTCCGAGTATCGCCATAAGATTTGTGTTTATGTGACTACACATAATTTTAAAAAGCAATAATGCTGAGAAATTTCCCATAGGTACTGAATTTGTGTTGTTTAAAATAAATTAATATTCGTATGCATTTTTTGGATTTTCTTACTCGTGACGCCAAATTTCATTCTAAGATCATATAAGAAAAAAAAAACTGAGCAATTATTAATGAAAATGAGGGTCAAAAAAAGGAATTGCCATAAGTACAATAGCAGTAGGTACTCATGTTTGGAAAATGTTTTGGATTTTTATCAAGTATTACATACTTACTGGTATAAATAAGTCATTTTATGTACTGCGAAATTACTCGGTTAAATATATAAACAGATTTGTATATTTAGGTATAACTTCGGCCACAGTCTCTAGCAGCGGTGCGGCGGCGTGCGGTGCTGCAAAGCAGGGTACTCATCTAGCTTGTAGCTCGTAACCTAACTGATCCATACTAATATCCATACTAATATTATAAATGTGAAAGTGTGTTTGTTTGTTTGTTTATTTGTTTGTTTGTTTGTTTGTTTGAATAGAATAGAATAGAATAGAATAGAATAGAAAAAGTTTATTCAACAAAACACAAAAAATACAGTTTACAAAAACAAATGTTTACACTGTAATTACAGGTAAGTATTTTGTTGAAATGGCCACTTCATAGCATGTGTCACCGCCTGAGCCGTGACGCTGATTTTCAGAAGCGACCAGATGGAGATCAACACTTCCTTATAAACAAATAAATAAAAAATAAACTAAACTTAACTAAACTTATAAACAACAAATTAAGTAATATTCGTTTGTACAGCAATATTACACAAGTACCTACATCGCAATTCTGTATATCATCTCAGTGTCACAATGCACGGTATGTTACCCAAAAATAAATAAATAAATATGAATACCTATATAAATAGCTTGATTACCTATATTAATATGTAGATAAAATAAATGAAAAAAGAAATAGAAAAAACACTCTAAGCAAATTCAGACGCCGCCAATTTGAATTTTTAGGAAATAGTGCTTAATTTTACTTTTGAAGCTATAAATTGAAGTTAGATCGCGCAAAGGGGGAGGAATATTGTTCCAAATTTTCGTGGCGGCGTACTTAAAACAACCTTTGTAGGCGGTAGTTCTATGGGGAGGAACAGCGAGGCGAGTTGATCTAGTACTGGAGGTCCATTTAAGTTTTTCGAAGAGATATGGGGGCTTGCGTTTTTTTATTATGTTAAATAATAGTGTGGCGAAATGTAGCTCTCTTCTAGAATGCATATTTAATATAAGGGTCTGGTTTAAAAAAGGTGAGACATGGCTTCTTGGAGGTATATTAAAGCAGAACCTTGCACATGCGTTTTGAACTCGTTGTATTAAAGACTTAGTTCTGCAAAGGAGTCTCGGTCCATAGACTGAGTTTGTTTGTTTGTCCGTCTTTCACGTCAAAACGGAGCAACGGATCGACGAGATTTTCGGTAAGGAGATAATTTGAAAGCTGGAGAGTAACATAGGCTACTTTTTATCCAGGAAAATTATAAAATAATAATGATAATTTCTCTTAAAATGTCCACCGCGGCGGCCTCAGCGGTGGACGTTTTAAGAGAATTTGGAATGGCACTATCAAAAATGGGACGATATTGCCTTGACACAAGTGCGTTCTCAGCTCAAGATATCATTGAGTCCAGATTCTAGATTTAAGCGAATTTTAATAAATGTTTTACCATTATTATTGACATACTTATTTATTTTAATTTTACTCCTATTCACTTACTCCGATCACCACAATGATTTCCTCTACGATCCTTTCTTCCATTTCCAGTCCCACTGTAATCCCCACTCTGACACCCTTTTCGATTCCCACGCACTATCCATACCTACAAAAAGTAACTCTATCTGCCTATTTGTTCGTCCATATGTTACTTTTTGGACCTATGCCCAGCGGTGGGCGTCGTTCGGCTGCCATGATGATGTTACTTTTTACGCCAAAACGTCTGAACCGATTTCGATGAATTTTGGTACAGAGATTACAAATCTTGGAGAAGGACAAAGGCTACTTTTTTACGCGATATAACCGCAATTCCAATACAAATGCAATGTCCAAAGTTCATGCAGACGAAGTTACGGACCACAGTTAGTATATCAAATTACTAGATGCAGCCCGAGACTTCGCCCACGTGGATTTCGGTTATCGCATGAACAATATTCTATGACTATCTATGATTTCAAAATTCCAAAATTCATCATCATTCAGCGTTTTGGCGTGATAAAGTAACAGACAGGCAAAGTGACATTTGCATTTATCTACGGATTAAGCTAGTACTATAAATGCGAAAGTATAGTCCATTCGCTTAGATAGTGTCGCTCTGCCACAATGCCGTGCGGGTGTACCGACACTATCTAACCGAACGGACTATAACTCTGTCTGTCTGTTAGGTTTCATCCCAAAACCGATAAACCAAGTTTGAATAATTTTAGCATAGAGATAAATAGGACGATCGAGAATGATATAAGGTACTTTTTAACTGAAACTCATGTTTTAACTGAAATACAAGCGGACGAAGTCGAGGGCAACAGCTTGTTTACTATAATTCTATTCTAGAATCGATTATTTCGCTTGAGATTCATAATAACACCCTCACCGTAACAATATTGTAATACATTCAATGTAATATTATAGTATGGTATACAGTGGTAGGAAATAATATTATTTGTACTACAGTTATCTACCTATTTCGTTTTAAAATAATAAACATATTACATTAAAAATGAAACTTGAGTGGTTCTACTGAATATCGGTCACTACTGTCTTGCTGCTACACTGTGGCACGATAGCGGCCGCCGGCCAGGGCCGCGTAAGTATACTGAGACGCGCGGGGTGTCCCTCCGATGGGCGGAGCGTATGCGACGTTCTTCACCCCCTCAAATTATTTCTGCGCTCGGGATTCCTAGCCTTAAAACAATCATGTCGGCGCGGCGACTCATTTGGTAACTACCGTAACTAACTACCAAAAATGTTGCTGAATATGTGCCACCGACAAGATATAACCAGATGTGAAGTCACCTAATAACCCGCCGACCATAAAATCTACGACTAATATTAGTCATCGGGTTTAGTGTGTAGACTCCATTAAAGCAGTCTACCTACACATCAAGCTCACCGAACGGCTAGGTGTTAGCGGCTTTATTTCAAACAAGGGCGCGGGATTAACACTCGTGCCCATAGCAGTGGGGTAAAAAGTCTATGTCACTCAGGGACTAGCATTCTACTGGTGAAAGAATTTTTGAAATCGGTTTATAGTTCCGAAGATTGCCCTCTACAACCCTTCCTTATAATATTAGTACCTATAGAAGAATCATGTCGGCGACTTATACCCGCGTGTGTCGCTGGCAAGTGGCAACATACCAAACTTGCTGAATTCGTGCCACCGATTATAGTTTCCGTTACTTAAACGAGATGTGAAGTCGCCTACTAATCCACCGACAAAAACCTCAACGACTCATGTCGGCAGGTCGGCGTGTTTTGTGTGTAGACTCCATTAGACAATAAATATCTATATACACGCTCCTTTGTCATTCTGTCCTGCTCAAGTTGAGAATAATGGTGACAATTTATTATCAGTTGATTATACGTTTTGTCGTTTCTTTTTGGAATGAAGAACTAATTTGATTGAAATATTTTTATAAATTGTTGATGCCATTTTTCTTAGATAAGTGTAAGATGTCTGAAAAGGCTAAGTGGAGATGGACAAAAATCACGATATAAATAGCTTTTGGTACCTCACCTGCCTAAAATATATTGCCTAGTAGCTGTTTATGTGACTGTCATCAAATGAGGGGTACGAAAACACGAGTGGTAGTTTCTCGAACTTAAAAGTGAAAATCAAGTACTCATTGCAATAAGTACTTTTTGTACCTTTCTTCGTACATTATTAACTTCGTGTAGTAAATAAAAGAAGTGTGCTATAATGAATTGAAGTTATCTATGACTATTATTTTATTTCATTTATTTTATTACTATAGTGGTACTTGGTAGTAACTATTAATTCGTAATCTGTGACAAGCCTTTAAACATTGTTGCTTTAAACAAAACCTACCACCAACCGAAGCAATAGCCCCTACTGGAAAATTGAACACGGAACCTTTGGGACTGATACAGTAGTGTGTAAACCTCAGAGGCGGTTGAATATACTAACAGTAACTTACAGTATCTAAATTAGGATAACCATGCCGCATCGCATGTAGGTACAGATTCGCCTCCATAGGTGAGCTATAACTTTGTTTAGTGGGCTATTAATTAAGTTCAGTTAAATTAGTCTTCGGTTTAAATATACCCACATCAAGTTTGTAGGCTTTACACGTAAGTTATTGCCGTTCTTGTCACGTCCTTTTGCCAGACCGATATTCAAGTTTTCTCATCAAAACTGTCGTCAGACATTTCATACAAAGTTTTGGGATTTCGCAAAATGTGTTACTTGACACGCTGGCTGTGTAAAGGGCCACACCACAGACTATCAATGGCTGCTAACGGCCTGTTAGTTGGGTCGCAATCGGCCATGATATTCGGTTTTTGAATGTATTTTTTTTTGTTTGTACTGGGTAACTATGCCAAAAAGTTTAGACTAAATACTGAGGTAACTGGAGAGTGCAGTACTAACACTTTTTTGTGGCACTGTGGCTGTCTTCCGTCTCACCTATACTTTGAAAAAATACGTATGGTCATATGAGACAACTGACAGCCACTAGATACGTACTAAATGTCAAATTTGCTGGGCACACTTTTTTACTCAAGGTGAAAACTCCAGTTACCTGAGTATTTAGTCTAAGCTGTTTGGGGTATGCCTTTGACCATCATCCAGCATAGCAGACAGGATGCAGTCTAGGGTGAAAATCCATGCTTACCCAGGAGGTGACCATTCACTCTTGCTTTTAATAAGGCCAAGGTTATAATGATCGGGGAATACATTCGCAGGTAGCGAATCTTTTCAATTCCAATATTTGCAGCTCGCATTAAAAATCGTGAGTGTGTGGCCGATTGCGGCCAACTGTCTGTGATAGTCTGTGGGGCCCTTAAGATTAGGTAAATATCTTGAACATATTCTTTTTCATTTAGTTTTTCACTGTCTTAAGGTCATCGCACATTACGTCGACTCAACGTCGACTCCACTCCAACTCAACTCACAGTATGGCATTAAAATGTAAATAAATAGGTGAACAACGCGTGGACCACGCTTCGTCGAAGAGTAGACCACGCGTCGTCGACTTTCAACTTATGTGTTGAAAAATTCACTCGTATGGAACACGAAACAGAGCTTACATTTCAATGCCATACTGTGAATTGAGTTGGAGTGGAGTCGCGTTGAGTTGGTGTTATGTGCTAGGTATGACCTTTGAGATTTAAAAGTAGCTAAGAGATTTGGAAGTAACTATGAATACCTATACCTAATATAAAGTTTTGATCACACGCGGTCACAACACTCACAGCACAGGGGAAAAAAAACTACTACTTACGTAGTAATTTACTCCTGTGACGCGGTCGAGTCGAGTAACTACGCATTTGTAGGTCTAGCACAACTTAGCGCGATTCTTTGTTGCGCTCCTTTCAACCAATCAGCACGTCGCCTTAAGTCTCGCGCGCTATCTACGAGCGATCTGATTGGTTGAAAGTGCCTTCGACTCTATCTCACTCGAGTCGCGCTCAAGTTGTGCTAGCCCTACTGGTCTTATCTCCGAGATCTCGGGCACGATTCCCAGTCGGATAAATGAAAAATACTAACTTCAATATTCTCTCATGTCTGAGTACCTATATGTCGTCGTTGTTTCCCATTATCATAACTCAAGTAATTTAAGCTATTTAATTTGAGATTGAAGCTATGTACGTAAGTATGTGTTCAATATTTATTTAAGTTTTCCTCCCAAAACTGGGCACAGTCCTCCATAGCAATCACGCACACCCATCCATGACTAATACAGGACGCGCCATCTGCCATGCAAATTAACTCGCCTAAACGGACGACTCCACTGCCGGTTTAATTAGAGGTTTCTGAGACATTTATAACGTACGACACGACTACGACACGATTGCAATACGGTATTTTTTTGGTTTTGGTATTTTTGGTATTGACACTTTTCCGCATTTAGACTCACATTTGGTCCATTATGCGTGTATTGCAATACGGTTTAATGAGGTCTTTTCAAGGACGTTGAAGGTCACAGAAAAGGCTCCCAATAGATGGCTCTAATTAGAACTCAGATTCAATGTCAGAATTTAAGACAGGACATCTTGTTTGGTTTCTTTGCTTTGTAAATCTTACCGTCACAATCAGTCTTATAGGAATCATTATTAAATTTACAACCTAAAACTTATAACTCTTATATGTGATTTACTTATTCAGTGCATAAAGGCTTTTTTCTTATTATACCTACGACACCGGCTGGCAGAAGTGTCCTAAGAATTGGCTAGACCAGTGCCAAAGAAGAAAAAAAAGGGTTTATTGACAGTTGAGTTTTTTGCTGATGAAAAAAAATTAGAATGGATATAGAAACGCTTCTTACCATAACTTTTGACTTAAGCTAATCGGTAACTTAAAATCGTATATTGTAAATTAACTCCTTTTCAACGCAATAACCCTTCCAAGCACTTTTTTGGCCAAATCATCAAGTTCTCACCGAATTTCGTTCAGAAATGTACTGAATAAAATATTTTACATAACTTCAATTCGTTTAGTGGCGTTCGCACGAATGGCAGATCTAATCAGAATCCTTGATTTTGGTGGAAAAAGGTCCCAGATGCAACTGATTTTCCGAGTTACAAAATTAGTGGAATTAAGAGGGTCGCTCGCTCAGTTTGAATGAGAAAACGTAAATGTTCGAGTTCATGTACATTCAGGGACTGAACCAGTTCTTTAGGGAACGAAAGATGATAAGTCCGCCTGTTGGCAACGGTCTGTTGGTCGCAATCGACCAAACACTTCAGAATCGCTTCAAAATCACTGTCCCTACTGAGCTTCTTCTGAGCGATATAAATGTAAATAGGTTCAAAGAAATATTTTCCCCCTTCAAATGAAGTTTTAAGGAAAAACGGATGATTATCCCCAAAAGAATACCTACACATTTTATTTAGAAAATCAAAGCTCGGAGCATTATTATTATATAAGCCTTAATAAAATTTCGTTTTATGATCAGTAGGGCTAGCACAACTTGAGTGTGACTCGAGTGAGAAAGAGTCGCGGGCACTTTCAACTAATCAGATCGCTCGTAGATAGCGGGCGTGACTTAAGGCGACGTGCTGATTGGTTGAAAGGAGTGCGACAAAGAGTCGGTTGTGCTAGACCTACTGGAACGATAAATTTATTTTTACGACTTTTACATAGAAACAAAAAGTTATGAACATCTGAATCAATCATACAAGGTCATCTATTCTATCTATACATCTATACAAATAAATAAAATTAGAGGGTCTGTTTGTAACATTAAAATAACCGCTTTTTACTACATGCATATGATTATATTTACGTTACATATACCAAAATGACATGTTTTACAATTTTTGACTATCTGTCTGTCTGTCTGTTTGTTCCGGCTAATCTCTGAAACGGCTGGACCGATTTTGAAGGGACTTTCACTGGCAGGTAGCTGATGTAATAAGGATGTAATAATAACTTAGACTACTTTTATCCCGATATTCCCACGGGAACAAGAACCACGCGGGTGAAACCGCGGGCGGCCGCTAGTCTTCTTCTACAATATAAAACTCTTACGTTACTGACCGACAGACAACGCACAACCGAAACTACTGGGCGCTAGAAGCTGAGACATGTATGTGTATGTTCCTTGGGGATTGTAGGGGAGCACTAGTGTAGGGTCAAAATATTCAACAAAATACCAAATGAGTGTCCATAATGTATTTAATTTTAAAAAACAATTCAGAATTTGGTTGTTATCCCATACCATTTATGACTTGAAAGAATTTTTTGATATTAAGTAAGTAAGTATGTTACATTTGATTGAAATGGAACATGGAATAACATATATTATTTTTTTCGTTATATTTATGTCTATGCTCGGCATTAATTTAAAATAAGTCTATGTAATTTGCATGCTAATTAATTTTAGCTAAACATGTATGGTCCTATCAATAATTTATAACAACTTTTATACCATGTTTATTAGCAAATAAAAATTTCTAATTTCTAATTCTAATTCACTAAGATAGGATTTTTGGAAATTCTCCCTCTAAAGGGGGAAAAAAGGTCCACGCAGACGAAGTCGCGAGGGGGGCGCTAGTGTTATACAACGTGTTAATGCAATAACCGAAAAGTCCATACACCCAAACTAATTTATTTTTAGGTAAGTACTTATATTAAATTGAATTCCATTGAAAAATCATTTTTTTTAATGAAACTTTCAAAAAATTCGTGCTCATAGGTCTCCGTGACTTTCTGACAGATTTTAAGCTCTGCTATGACGTAAGAGAGCACGTGACGGGTCGCGCGCGTATTGTATGAATAGGCAGTAGACACAAATATTTTTAGAAGCGGCAAAAAATTAAAACATTTTTTTTTTATTTAACCTTTATCAGAAATGTGTGGAGCCGATTCTACTATAGATTCGGAACGAACTATTTTCTCAGTTTCGCTAAAAGTATTAACACGTTGTATAAACTTGATTGCAGGACGGAGCTATATACTGCGTATAGCGCCATCTCGCTTATAATATTATTATAACATTGTCAGTTCGTAGTAAGGCCGCAGCGCGTCCCAGAGCTACATGACATGAATGGAAAATACTCTTAATCGCACGGTTTTATCCGCATGGTACCGTGGGAATAACGGACAAAAGTAGCTTTCTGAATCTACACTAAAAATTAGAAATAAAAAAGTAATGTAAGAACATAAAGCAACATCATAAATACCTGTCCACTAAAAATTGTATCTTTAAAATGCCTACCTTTTTGAGCCAACCAGGAGCAAGGAAAAGCCAGAAAATGGCACCGACCTTAAAAAGGTTGGTACTTTAAAGATATTATTTTTTGGGTTCCGTATCCAAAGAGTAAAAACGGGACACTATTACTAAGACTCCGCTGTCCGTCTGTCTGTCTGTTTGTCACCAGGCCGTATCTCATGAACCGTGATAGCTAGACAATTTTATTGAAATTTTCACAGATGACGTATTTCTGTTCCCGCTATAACAACAAATACTAAAAACCGAATAAAATTTATATTTAAGGGGGACTTCCATACAACAAACGTGTTTTTTGCTGTTTTTTCCACTGGTAGACGCTTGAAATATTTACAGAATATTTAGGTATGTATTCACTTTAAAAATAAATAATTAAATGAAAATAAAATAAAAATTTTTTTGCTGTTTCTGCTTGATATTAATAACGGCAACAGGCAGACGCTTGAAATATTCACAGAATATTCAGTTGTAATTAAGGAGGGCTCTCATACAACAACCGTTATTTTTTGACGGTACGGAACCCTTCGTGCGCGAGTCCGACTCGCACTTGGCCGGTTTTTTCCATTTTTTTTGTATTTTCTATTTCCGTAGCAATACTTTTTCAAGAATAATCTCTTGAAATCTTAATGCTGCTTACTTAAAATACTGCCATGACTTATGAATCGTTTTTAAGAGCTATAACTTATATGGCTGGCAAGTCGTAGTTAAGTCTCCTATAAGTTATTTATAAGCTAGGGTTATTAGAGCAGACTTAGGGAGCGTTATCACACTGTATCGCATTCATATGAATATTGAAAGATTCTTGAAAAAAATCTTCATCTAAAGGAGTTTTTTTTATTCACAAAGGGGTAGCGTTTAGCCTTCATCACACCTCATGTTATGTAAAGATAAGATTGAATCGCACTACTCCCAACGCACAACAATGCTGAAAACATCGTTGTTATGGCGTCAGAATTAGATTAGATAAGACGGTGGTAGCTAGCCAAGCGGACTTAGAACAAGTCCTACCCCCGCCCCGACCAAACCGAGTAGAGTCCGTTTCACGAAAAAAGCCCCCAGACGCGGCACTACTGTCGTACAACGGAGTGTTGATATCCTATACAGTTTAGGCAAAGAATACTATAATATTACTATAGTAGATAGATAGATAGATAGATAAGTTGTTTATTTCCATCACATTCAACACACAAATGATAAAAATGACTTCATAGAGGAACATACAAAAAAAAATCAGGGGGCTTAGACAAAGTAACATCGTTATGTGGCGAAACGACAATCGATATCGGCGCTATCGTCTTTATGCTCCAATCAACTTGCGGCAAGACCACGTGATTTAGCGCAGCTTATACCAATCCGCCAATCCTATACCTTGAATTTCTTTCGAACTTCGTTATCGCTTCGCTATCGTTTTTCAAATGTTACTTTGTCTAAGCCCCCTGAACTGTGTGCCGCATCGAGACAGAAAAAGGCAAAAACTCAGTGATGCCTTTGCTTTGAATTAAAGCAAAGCACTGATTTTCAGTTTTTAGTATGTAGTTCCACTTTACTGAACTTTACTTTCGTGAAACGGACTCTACAATATGTACCTCCACTAGGAATCGAGCCCGGGATCAGTGATGACAGATGCGCGTGGTGCATTCCCCCCAAATCCGGTACGAAATTCCCCAAAAGCCAAAATACTGGAAATGGCGTTTTTGCCACGTAAAAACCCCCCAATTCCCCCCAACGTCAAAATTATTCCCCCCCTAAATAACCCGGAAAATATTTTCCACCAAAAATTCCCCCTACAGCTTTGGCTACAGCCAACTTTGGCGGGAATCCCCCCAATCTGGCACCACTGCCCGGGATCTTTGGCTCTGACATCGGTGGTGTGGCGTGTACCATAGACCACAGAGGCGGAGAATGGGCCATTATGACTCATCACGCGGCGCGCGGGCCCAATGCATATTGATGGATATTACCTATCCTTTTTTTTACCGTGAGCAAAACTCTCTACGCATGCCCCGGCAGTGGGAGTTTGCCGGGGGTATGTGGGACTCTCTCTCCGCCCAGCCGATTCCTTACCCGACCCTATTGGTTCGATGGGGGGCCGGAGAGGGGGCCTACCAACTAAAAACCACACGACTTCCCTTCACTTCCTCGTCAGAGCCTGGTCAAATCATTCGTCGTCATATGACGAGAAATCGTTTAACGAAGAAATGCCACCTGGCGGAGTCACGGGAACACCTGAATCAGAATCAGAATAATTTATTTGTGAAATGTAGGTACCCTGCGGACACTACCACCACCCACGGCTCGGCCGGTGATTGTCCGCCCATGGCAGATCCGTCCATCATCCCCTAAGCGCGGGGGTGACAAAGGATGTCCCGGGATATTGGTTGATGGATATTACCTAACGTAACCTACTTCGTGCCTTCCGAAGCACAGAGCTCGATATAATAAATGTTTGGTCACCCATCCCGTGACTGACCGTTGCGATTTTTTTTAATTTTTTTTATTCACAACGGGATAGCACTTAGCCTTCATCACACCTGATGTTAAGTGGTGATAAGGCTGAAGGTGGAAGCGCACTACTCCCGGAATCCTCAATCACTGAGGAACTGGCTATCTTATCTTTAACTGCCGGAACACAATAATGCTGAAAACATCATTGTTTTGGCGTCAGACGTAGATAAGATGGTGGTAGCTAGCCAGGCGGACTAAGAACAAGTTCTACCACCAACCAAACCGAATATAATATGTACCCCCACTGGGAGTCGAACCCGGGACCTCTGGGTCTGAAATCGGTGTTGTGAACCACTAGACCACAGAGGCGGTTGACTGGAAGAGAATGCATATGAGCATTTGCTGCCAGCCAAGTCCGCCATTTGCTGTTTTATTTGCAATAAAGATTAGGTAATAAGGTTCATAAATAAATAACAAAAAGTTAAAATAATATATTTTGTTATTTATTTTTTAAACTTATTTTTTTCTCTCTCAGTTAAGTAGTTAAGCAGGGGGCCAAGTCTGCTAACGTTAAGTCACAATCGTGTCTTAATCGTGTTTCGATTGTAGTTCAGTTGCAGTGCTTTTTTCCACACTAGTTACGATTGCTGGTTGTCTTTCATGTAAACGAGTTGATGTATTATAGGAAAATGTCATGCTACTGCTCCATCTGGGTTAGCGTTAACGTTAATGTTATAGGGTAAAAAACTACTCGTTGGCTACATTTAGATTCCAATGGCGTTAAGAGTTAATTCTTCAAGAAGTCACGCGTTAGCACACAAATTATTTTGACCTGCTCATTATTTTAAAGATTTTTTTTTATGAATACGCTGGTATTCATAAAAAAAGAAAAAAGAATCACCCATTAGTGACTCTTTTTTCTTTTTTAATCCTTCTGTGTCACTGGAAACGACAAAGACTGGATAATACGTGTCGCGCCGAATCACTAACTGTTGTGCTGTGCGATTCTTATGAGTTTGCACCTTTGGATTCCAATGGCACGGCTCTGATTGAAATAATTCTAAAAACTAAAGCTTTCTCATTCGACCACTCCATTGTCGTTCGCGTAAATGCAGTTCTCTATCACAGAATAAATAATAGTGCTAAGGTCTCTATTAAGTGCCCCGGTAACGATCAATCGTCATTCGTCAATTGGTACGTGATTGACCGTTTCAATTGAAAAAATTGAGTGCGAATGATGGAGCTTCAATCGATGCGTCAATTGCTCGCGCCATGTTTCTCATCGAAAAACCTGTCAATCGCACAGCGAGACGATCAATTGGTAGCGTCAATCGCGATTGTCAATGGGATTTCCATCATTCGCATCAATCACGTAGTTTCGAATGACAATCGCTTCAATTGCCTATGTAGACGATCATTTGGTCCGTCAATGACGTAAACATTGTCAATTGCGATTGATCGTTACCGGGGCACTTTAAAAACACTCGTCCTCGCTGCGCAAGAGCGTCCCGCGGAATGAGACGGCCGTTAATGTAGCCAACCTCGCTTATCGCGCTAAACTACCCGATAAAACCCTTTATGTGTCAAAAAAAAAACGACACCCGAGCTATCGCTTAACGTTTAAGGCGATACTCGGAAAAAATGTGCTGAAGCGAGATAGCAATGAGAAAACGACGCGCGCAGGAGCGAGACCGATTTTGCAGATTAGGCAAAAAAAACACAAAATCACTTCGTATTAAAAAACTACAGCGATTAAAAAAGAAATGCTTCTATACGATCCTCAATATTATTGGTGTCCACTTATTAAACCAATTTCCAATAGTTTAAGTAACCCCATTTAAGAATAATCTTCACTTTTCGTATTTTTTAGAGGTCTTTTCGAAAATAAAAAGTGTCGAGGCAAAATCATAAAATCGTGTTTTTGAAACTATACGATTCTAGATAAAGGTATGAAGAAATATATATCTTATTACCAGATTTTTAACAACTGTAACCGTCCTATAGTTTTAAATCAAAAAGTCCATATTTTTCCGAGTAGCGCCTTGTAATTAGTAATGCCGTTTGTAATTTAACACATTAAAATGTTGGCCACATATTCTTCTTAATCGCTCCCTCATAACTGAGGATCGTGATCACCGGCTGCTTTTATGATTTGCCTCCTTCGGTCTCGGTCCATAGTTGCTCTCACTGCTTGATGGAATTTGCTTGAGGAGGTTGCTACTCTTACTTGGTCAGACCATCTGGTTGGCGAACGACTTCGGGCCCTCTTGCCCTCTATACACTAATACTATGGCCACATCTACGTGACCTAAATTAGCGTACTAATTTACGCGTTATGACGCAGGTGGAGCAGTAGCATTATAGAAAAATACTACCAGCCCTGCAAGTAACTTTCAGGCGGGATCATGCGAATGACAGAATTGCATTGTGATTGTGAATGCATAAATATAATTTAAAATCTTAAAGACTTTTTCTATAAACTCTTTTAAATTAACATAGGACTTATAGTGGTTTCACCATAATTAATTTGGCTAATTACTTGCTACGGGTTGCTACCACGACCACGTTGTCTTTGATGTTTCAATATCGACTAATTGAAGTTTCAGTTTGTGAATGTCTCGGGCTTTGAAAGAGCTTTGTAGTTAGAAAGAATTTATTTAACAGAAATGTGTACTTTAAACCTAAATAACTAATTTGTGAAGGTTGCGCAAATGTAATTTGTGTAATATTATTTGCTTCGAAATATTTTTTGTTGGTATCGTTAGACTAATTTTTAATGGTTATTTTATTAAATGACCGAAGCGACCTGAGAACCTGTTTTTGAGCGTTTTTAAGATAACTTGCTAGCTGTTTATAATGTTTGCTGCTTCTAGCCGCGTCTGTGGTCTAGTAGTACAAACAAACATTCACCTCTAGGTATACTAACATTATAAATGTGAATGTGTGTTTGATTGTTAATTTGTTTATTTGTTTGTCCCTCTTTCACATCAAAATGGAGCAACGGATGGACGTGGTTTTTGGTATGGGCATCGTTTGGGAGCTGGAGAGTGACATAGCCTCTAAGAGTCCGAAAACTTAAAAAAAAAATTGCTGCACTTATCGCTGATTGGTTGTTACTGGTTATTTAAATTTTAACTTTTTTGCATTCATAATGCAATTTTTATTATTGTAAAATTAAAAATGAAGTATTTTTTAGAAAAAATCGACCCGTCTCTCAACCAGCTCCGATGAGACTCGAACCCACGACCTTTCGCTATCCTTACGACTGCTCTAACCTCTGAGCTACGGCGTCGTCACGTTTACGGAGTCGGAGTCGAACGACTCCGTAGCTCAGAGGTTAGAGCAGTCGCCCGGATATCGAATGGTTGTTAATGCTCTAATTTCTTTAGAGAAATAAATAATTCAAATTTTAAAAAAATTCAAAAAATAATAATCAAAATAATAAGTCAATTTTTTTTGGAATCTTTGTACTCATCTGAGGACATGTGGACTCTAGAGGATAGGCTACTATTTATCCCGCAAAAATATCAGGTTCCAGTGGGATAGCGTCGTATAGTACACGCGGGTGAAGCCGCGGGTGGAACGCTAGTTTATATAATATTAGTATGGATTTTATGTAGAGCGGTTGCGCACTACGTACGATTCGAATTCGATCCGAATCAGCCAAAAGACTGATATAAAAAAACTCTGACAGACTTCTGATATTGCTTACGCATGATCATCGATCCGAATCCGATTCGAATCCGATCCGAATTCGATCCAAATCCGATTCGAATCAGTCAAATGACGGATCTATAAAAATGTTACAGAGTGCTTTCGTTACTATTTTATTTAGATAGACACTTGTCTCATAAATAACAGCTTAGTTATTGATCAAGATGTTCGCGATCACAGTAAGAAATGAGTGTTTCTATTACAAGATTTCAGTCACGTCTGCAAAGGAATCCAATAAAATATTTGTATGGACCATGAACGAAGGCGTAAATGACTAGAATTTATAATGAATGCGCTTATGAAAAAAATATCATTAATATAAATTACCACATTAACTTAGGAAGATTATTAGAGGGACTGATATGAGAACAAGCTTAGCAGGCTATAAATATAGATAAAGCTGTAAGTACATAAATGTACTTAAGTACATAATAAATGTCGCGTTGAATCCCGTTACTCTTGTTTAAAATAATGGAACGCGAAACTTTAATATCTTATAGTAGGTACCTATTTGATCTAGCTGTACTTATACTTACGAGGGAGAACCTAAATAAAGTCTCAATTCTTGTAAGTACCTAACTAGTTTGTCGAGGGACGGGCCAGACACGATTTGAGGTATTTTCATCGATGAAATTGTTCATAGATGACGCTCTAAGTTTGATTACTACTTCCCCGAATACAGTGTATCTGTCGCAGGGATATGATAAAACAGGGATTTGGTCCATTCCCTAAGTGATTAGATCAAATCACGCAGGATGTTAAAAATAACAACACGATTTTATCATTTCCCTAAACAAATCTAGTGATTTGAACAAATCCCAAAATTGGTTCAATGAAAAAAAAAATTCTAACCTATCCTTAACCTATCACGTAAAAATTTCCATGGAAAATTATAAATTTGCGGTTCTTGTTATTTTCCGGTGACATGTACCGGAAAATAACTTGAAATTTTTTGGTCATTTCACTGAACCAATTTTGGGATTTGTTCAAATCACTAGATTTGTTTAGGGAAATGATAAAATCGTGTTGAAAAATGGAAAATGAAGTAAGTATTTAGAAAAAATCGACCCGTCTCTCAACCAGCTCCGATGGGGCTCGAACCCACGACCTTTCGCTTTCCAGGCGACTGCTCTAACGGAGTCGTTACGAGAAGCGTCAAATTTATCCAATACTTCTTACGCGCTGTATAGTCAGCGTTAATTTCATCAATGTGGATATATTACTACCCTCACACGCGAAAGAAATACCTTTTCATCTCTCAGATTCGGAAAGTGATGTATATTTAAACTGAGCAGCGGGTCCAAAACTATCCGTTTCACCCTAGGGTGGAAATAAATTTTAAGAATAGAATATTACCTACAGTCAACCATAGAGTTACCTCATCGGCAATGAAAAAGTTTTCAACTAATTTTGTATGGGGACGAGACTTGCAAAATTAAAAAAAAAATGAATTTTCTCAAAGAATATCTCAAAAACGGTGCGTCTCGTCTCGTAGCGTAGCTAAAATCTAACAAAATTTCAACCCCCTATGGTACTCAGGAGATAGTTAGGAGGCATCCGATAAACACAAAAAAAAAAAAATTTTATTAAAAAAATTTTTTTTGTTCAAAAATTTTTTTTGTTATTACAAAACTTTAATTTTTTTATATCCCTATTATAGAAAAAAACAGAGAAAGCGAAGCCCCCCCACCACCTTTCTTTTACTTTTCTAGATAGTTTTAGTTGTCTTTATTGCTTTTCTTATAGAGGGGGACGAAAAGCAGAGTGTATTTACTTTCCTTATATTCGAAATGAAAAGTAGAGTGTATTACTCGGCCGCAAAATTATTTTCATCTCGGGCGACGTATATTGAATCCCTCGCTGCGTTCAGGATTCTACTTTAGAATCCCTCGCTGTGCTCGGGATTCTACTCTAGGATCCTTCACTGCGCTCTGGATTCAAAATAGCGCTCTCGCCGTAAATATGTTATTTTGCTCCCTTGTAATACAATCTACTATTCCAGGTATTTGGCTCATGCTCATGCTCGTAAAGTTCGTGTTTATGTTGGGTATAGGCTGCATAAAATCGCTTTTTATGCTCTAGTGCATAAAGTAAAATCTTCGTCTAAGTCTCAGACTTAAGACAAAGGTCGTCAGGTAACAGTCACACAGTTCACACACGCAATTAAACTTCGTTAAATAAACTTATTTCATTCTGTTTCTTAAATTTTGTACATAATCCAAGTTAAATTACTTACTAAATTAATAAAAATTAATGAGTTTTCTAAGAAATAAGTATTTCAAGAGCACTATGGACTACGATCTATGCTAAAGTCACTGTGATGCCACTGACACATATAAAAAAAAAAGAAAAAGAAAGTCTTCCCGCCAATATGGCTAAGTCTTTATTTTTCTTTTTTGCAATATTGTAATTTATTTTCCTTACACTCGAAGTGAAAAGCAGAGTGTATAACTCGTACATAAAACCCATTTTACCCTCGATTTGACTATCCGCAGGATATATACGTCTCGGGTAAAATGGTACGTTTTGTGCACTTGTTGTACAATCTACTATTTCATCTCTCAGATTCGGAAAGTGATGTATATTTAAACTGAGCAGCGGGTCCAAAACTATCCGTTTCACCCTAGGGTGAAAATGAATTTTAAGAATAGAACTGAATTTGGTTACTGTCAACCATAGACTTAAGTACCTCATCGGCAATGAATTTTTTTTTTATAAAAACGAGAATATCTCAAAAACGGTGCGTCTCGTAGGGTAGCTAAAATCTAACAAAATTTTCAACCCCCTATGGTACTCCGGAGATAGTTAGCAGGCATCCGATAGACATTAAACAAAATTATTTTCATCTCGTATATTGAATCCCTCGCTGCGTTCAGGATTCTACTATTGCAAAATCGTGTTGTTATTTTAACATTCTCCGTGACTTGATCAAATCACTGGAATTGACCAAATCCCTGTTTTTATCATATTCCTGCGACATATCTACTAACTAGTTTTGTTTCTTGTCAAAAATATAGCAATGGTTACTTTCAGTGCAATTTGCTCCATTATTTCAAGTAGTTTTCCTTCAGGTATCATGGAATCATTTCACTCTATAGTTCAATTAGAACAACCTTTTAGGTGATGCAAGTGTCCATCAATACGATCATTTTTTAGTAAAGGGTCAGCCACCAAATCACGAATAAAACAGCTGTTTCAAACATTTTAGACGAGTCAATGTTGTGCTTTTCTATGGACCAGCAGGTTTTTTCGCTATTTCGTGACAGGCCCTATAGTCAAAGACAAAGGCAAGTTTATTCAATAACACAATGTGTTATGATAAATACAGTTAAGTATAGGCGAACGAATGGATCATAGCGGTGAAAAGACTCTACCAAGAGGGATATGACAGCTGTGTAGGACTATGTGGAATAGGGGCAAATATTTTCTTTAAAACTTTTTTTTAATTCACAATGGGTAGCACTTGCCCACATCACACCTTATGCTGATACGAATCATACCTACGTACATTCGTTCTTCAACGAATTAAAGAATCTGAAGTCGATATACAATTTGTCAACTTGTATCTACCTACCTGTGATGACGAATGAATAAGTATATGTGTATTTGTACAATATGTACGTACCCCCACTGGGAATCGAGCCCGGGACCTCAGGGTCTGATACCAGCGGCGTGTACCACTAGATCACAGAAGCGGTTAAACATTATAACTAATTTACGGTATCTGCTGGAACTAAGGAGGGCAATCAACTAAATATGAAGCTGAGTTTGAATATGAATATTCATATTGCGTTACTATGCAAACTCGTGGGTATTTCGAAAGTTTGAAAGAAACGAGTACCTACTGTTCACTGTGGGCCAATCGCCGTAATTCTATGCAGCGCTTCTTCATCGCCGTAATGACATATCGAGGCACACGTCACGCAAACCTATAGTCCTACAATCTTGTCTGATCCTTTGACATCCGTGACAGAGGAACCACTTGGAATACGAAATTAGCTGTCAAAATAGACTGTCGTATGAAAACTGTTTTAGTTCCAAAGATTATCACCGGAACAGAAAAAGTTGTCGCACTGTCAAAGCTGCGCGTTATCAAAAACGGTTTTACACGTCAACTGCACGTACACTTGACTAATGCGTCATAGAATTACCGCGATCGGCCCGCTGTTCGGGTATCACGTTCGTTCCTACCCCGAACTTGTAAGATGTGAATTGAGCCTCCTCCAGAGGTTTTTCCTTTGTGCTATGGCATGGAGTTCTTCAAGAACCGTGTAAATAAGACCCTAAAACACAAAGGCTGGCAACGCATATGCAACCCTTCTGGTGTTGTAGATGTCCATGGGCGACGATGACTACTTCCCATCACATGGCTCGTCTGCTCGTTTGCCCCTTTTTAATATTCTAAATATAAAAAACCTACGACTAATAAACAACATATTATTAATTTCTTTATTTCTCTTCCAGTGTTTATTATTTTATTTGCAACTTAAGATCAGTTTTGGTTGGTGGTAGGACTTGTTCTTAGTCCGCCTGGCTAAGCTACCACCACTATAAGTCTGACGCCTTAACAATGTTTTTTTTAGCATTATTGTGCTCCGGCAGTTAGAGATAAGACAGACAGTTCCTTAGTGGATTCAGCCTTATCACCATTTAACATCAGATGTGATGAAGGCGAAGTGCTTCACCATTCGTGGATAAAAAAAGTAATAACTAACGACTCCGACGAGACGCGAGCGACAAGTGATTGTCATTATTAGCCCAGTCTAACTTATCGTTAAAGCCGCTGCGATTGACCTGGGGGCCAAGTCTGCTATTTTACAATAAGCGACCAACTATTGCCATTCTATCGACATCCTATTGACATTACATTTCCATTGTGCCAAATTTTGTATTCTGCTAAAATTTCTTAAAAGTCTCGATATAATGTCGGTGGAGTGTCAGTCGAATGGAAATGGAATGTGAATGGCGAATGAGACGTCTTGTACATAAATGTTTGTTCGCGATTATCTCGCGTTTGGCTAAACCGATTTTGATTTGGTTTTCAGTTAACTATTTCTTACATTTACGAGAAGGTTTTGGTATTTTAACCGACTTCAAAAAAGGAGGTTCTCAGTTTAACCCGTGCGTAAGTATGTATGTTTGTCTTTGAGATGCGGTTTTCAGAAAAGTATAAATTTGCATTTGTATTTGTTACATTTAGGTTTTGGTATTTTAACCGACTTCAAATAGGAGGTTTTCAGTTTTGCCCGTATGTACTTACTATGTATGTAGGTTTGTCTTTGAGATGCGGTTTTCAGAAAATTATTTGTTCCATTTAGGAGGTTTTGGTATTTTAACCGACTTCAAAAAGGAGGTTTTCAGTTTGGCCCGTATGTACTATGTAGGTAGGTATGTATGTTTGTCTTTGAGATGCGGTTTTCACTTTCAGAAAGTATTTTTTACATTTAGGAGGTTTCGGTATTTTAACCGACTTCAAAAAAGGAGGTTCTCAGTTTGACCCGTGCGTATGTTGTTTGTCTTCGAGATGCGGTTTTCAGAAAAGTATTTGTTACATTTAGAAGGTTTTGGTATTCTAACCGACTTCAAAAAAGGAGGTTCTCAGTTTGACCCGTATGTACTTATGTAAGTTTGTCTTTGAGATGCGGGGTTCAGTAAAGGTATTTTCATACATTTAGGAGAAGGTTTTGGTTTTTAACCGACTTCAAAAAGGAGGTTCTTAGTTTGCACTAAAAATAGTAAAATAAAAATAATTTTTACAAAAAAATAAAAGCACCTTAAAAAAATGCCACCAAAAATAAAAGAAATAATACTTACCTACCTCTAATACTATATTCATTCAATAACGTACCTTAGTACCTAGGTAGGTACTTTGAAGTCGGGCGGGATTAAACAAAAACAAAAAAAACATGTAGGTATAGTAGGTACATTCTATTTCACGCCCGACTTCAAAGTAGGTACTTATGTAGGTTATTTATTTGGTTATTGTACAAACTATAGTACGAGCCGAGTACGGGGTATGAGCGAGTACGGAGGAGCAACCTTCTTCGGCTCCATCATCAGACCCTGGACACTATTTTCCAACAGAGTACTCGTCAAGGCGATTCAAACGAGCCCAAACTCGATGGGGTTGCATGGTTTCAATATTAAGCTCCTGGCATGGCTTCATCATCAGACCCTGAACCTCGTCTCCCGTCAGAGTACTTGTCAAGACAATTGTAACGAGCCCAAACAAGATGGGGTAGGATGGTTTTATTACAGAGTTCCTGTGGCCTTCCGGCTCCATCATCAGACCCTTGGACAATAATTCCCAACAGACTACTCGTCAAGACGATTCAAACGAGCCCTAACCTAACTCGATGGCGTTGTATGGTTTCATCATAGAGTTCCTGTGGCGTTCTTCCGGCTCCATCATCAGATCAGCTCAATGACAACATAACATTGCATTGCCTTCCAGTTCTGACCTATGTTCAAAGTTTCAAGTCTCTAGCTCATCGGGAAGATAGTATAAAATCGTTTTGAAATCTAGTAAAACCTAGTAAAAACGTGGTAAAAAGGTGTCGTTGTTCGATGGCAGTTCAATGGCTAAATAACAACTGAAAGTCCATGATACAACTGTCAAATAGTCAAGAGAATACCGTTTGCATCAATAATTACAATTCTATTCAAATACAATTGATAGCAGACTACCGAAAAGATCAATAGTAGTTCGATGAAGTATCAGTGGAGTGTGGATAGAATGGCTTCGGACTAAAACAGTAAGAGAATACCAAATGCCAAAAACCATTCAACTGAGACCCTATCGACACTCTATTGAGACTCCATTTGGTGCATTTGTATTTAGCAGACTTGGGCCCCAGGTTAATCGAAATGGGCGGGGCGTCGAAGTGCCGTGACATCTGCCGTCTCTGCCATACTCTCATATGGGTTGTGTCTGATTGGCCCACCGAAATCAGCAAGCGAAATTAACCGGTATTTCGAGCAGGAACCGTTTAGTTTTGATCTTTGATTAGAACGGAAATAATTTCGATTGTGAAAGGGCAAAACCGAAATGTAAATACTCTCTTGATAATTTATGGGGTTTCTTGCGAACCTTTCGCGAGTTTCCAAGCCATTTTTTATAAGTGACGGGAATGCGTTTACGCATACCCCATCCACGTGCGGTGTGTGGACGGTGGTTATGTGGGACTCGCCTAAGGCCGCCTCCCGATCCCCCATCAAGCGACTAGTACTCGATTGGGGAGAGTTTCCGAGCCCTGCTTGTCACACAGTACAAATCACTTCGCCACTGGCGTTGTATACGAGTTGCCTATAAGTTTCGTAACGTAATCTTATAGGTACAGACTTGGCTTCATACTATTCTATTAAATATTTTCTTCCTTCATTCCTTCCTGCATACCGTTCAAGTTTCTCCCACTCTTAATAAGTTCTGCTACCACTCGAAGTGAGAAGTCACAATAAAATTTTCCGTGGGACATTTACACCTCAACTTGTATTAATAAAGTAAGTTCTTCGAGTTAAGCGATTGTGGTAGTCCCGGCTGTGAATAATGCGGAATATGGCACAGTGCACTGGCAGACAGTAGGAATTCTATTGTTTCCATATCGAGCCCTTCTGCCCGGCTGGCTGGGTGGGTTAAGAGGGCGGCGACCGATCAGCTCCTCATACTAACGTAATACATAAATGATTTGAAGTTAGAGCATTATTTTCTTTACTTGTGTGTGATGGTATTCGGATTAAGACAGAAAAAACGGACACTTGCCATATTTTCATACATACATGCTCACTTCATGGTCATTTAAATAAAACTGTCAGTATATTTCTACAATTATTTCTGTGTCAAATGTGTTGGATTACAACATACTTAAATAAAGTTATCTCTGTGCCAATTTTTTCATAAGTAGATCTGTTCAGCTGTTTTGCCGTGATTGAGTAGGTAACAAACATAAAAACTTTCGCATTTATAATATTAGTAAATTTTTAACACGAAAGGAGCGTTATGTCTGGTTGACGTCTAAAGTTGGATGCTAAAAAGAACTAAATGATTTTTTATATGGGAGTGTCCTACTGATGTAACATTGACTGTGTTGCATTCATAGTGCTGCATAACTTATAGAATTTGCATATTCAAACGATTTACATTTCAGTTGCTCTAATGCACTTTTAACGACCTATATTATTTATTCGTGACGTTTCAAGATCCACTTGAATTAGTTTTTGGTTGAACCCAAAAGTGAGTTACCTATATTATTTATTTTTTCATGAATATTTTTAAATAAGTAAGTTTCTTACGAACTTTCCTAACCTAACTTTTTTTTAGAATACGAAATCAAGAATAAGAATTAAATCAGTTTTTAGTTAAGTAGTTGCTGGGCCAACTAATATTTTTTACTTGAAATAATTATAATAATACGAGTATTTATCAAACAACGTCTGATTCCGGGTTAAGTTGCTTAATTACGACAGACCGTAAGAACCAACGAGTGGATTTTTTTTAATCCACAACGAGGTAGAACTTAGTCTTCATCACACCTGATGATAAGTGGTGATAAGGCTGAAGGTGGAAGCGCACTACTCCAGGAATCCTCAATCACTGAGGAACTGGCTCATCTCTTACTTATCTTTAACTTATCTGTCTTCTTCTAACTTATCTTATCTCTAACTGCCGGAACACAATAATGCTGAAAACATCATTGTTATGGCGTCAGACTTAGATAAGATGGTGGTAGCTAGCCAGGCGGACTAAGAACAAGTCCTACCACCAACCAAACTATACTACTACTACTACTACTATACTATAGGTACTTAAAAGAACCCGAGCACTAACTTAAACAAGTGCTCAAGCTACAAGGTGGCTTAGAAAAAAAAACCACCAGCCCTACAATGACATTTTCGGGCGGGATATTACTTGTAAGGCGGGTGGTTTTTTTCTATCACAATTTTTCCTATACTTACAGAATTTCATTGTGAATGTAAATAATTTAAAATCTTGATATCCCACAAAAAACATTCATGTAAAATGCTGCCAAGACGAGACCATATTTTGGCTCGCACTGTCAAAAATATATCAGATCTCATGTAGAGCCAAGCTTCTAACTCTACAAGACCTAACTTCACAAACTACTCCTAAGAAAAATATCTTAAATAAAAGGTCATTCTTTTATAAGAATAACCTATTATTTAAGGTAAGTATTCTAATTGTAACTTAAGATACTTTTGTGTCCAAGTAATGATATTTATAAAGTTTTACCACCCGCTTCCATTATTAAACTCCAGAAGATACTCCTAAGAAAAAGGACCTTAAACAAAGACAGAGATTTTAATTAAAAATTTAAAATTGTGGATTGGCTCATGTTTTTATACTTGGGGTTCTGTATGTAGAAGTAATTAAATGTTTTCCAGCATGTTCTGGGAAAATGTATTACGAAGAGTAACTACACAATTATTTTTACATTCTTTTCCTACCATCTTCACCCCGTATCCCAAAGATTTTATTTTCATTCCGTCCTTCATCCTTACACTGTACTTTGCGTTTTTTCTATAACCTTTCCCTAGAAGTGCCACACCACTCCACCGACTTTGTTTCCTATTTCTTGTCTGTGCATGCCGTTCGACTGTGGAATGCACTAATAGTAGACATCAGAAAGGCTCAAATCAAGATGAAACCCGTTTCATCACATTACGGGTTGAAAATTACAATAAAATTTTTAAAAAATAATCTACCTACTAGGGTAATCTACCTGCCTTCTGCGCCAGAGGTCTCGGGTTCGATTCCCGAACAAGACAAATATTTGTGTGCATGAACATGTCTACTTGTCTTGGTCTGGGTGTTTTCTATGTATATTAAGTATGTATTTACAAACAAAAACTATTTAAGTATATATTTATCCGTTATCAAGTTCACGTAGACACAGTTCCTAAAGAAATTAACTACGGGCTTAGATAATTGGTGTGATTGTGGTGTGATTATTATTTATTTCTATTTCTTGGGGGTCAATATTTTTATATTTTTATTGCAGGGTTTTTACTGCTGATCCCCAAAGCCGGCGGCTTGCGGCCCGATAAATCACAAAACTCATTGCTCTTAATCTCCCACTAATTAATTTCTGGGGATGAGTTTTACGACGCCCAACCCCAATTAAAACTGGCCCTGAATTTCAGCTACAGGTTAACCCATGGATGTTTCACGAAAAAAATGTCTTGAGGAAAATGTTAAATTCTTCTTTTTAGTCGGTTTGTAGACTTCTTGTCTGTTTGTGGTTTGAAATATTAAAACACGAAAGCAGTAAAAAGATTTTAATTCATATTTTTAAAGGAGAATGGAAAGGAATTTGGTTTTTCTTTAAATAAAGCTAACGTACGTTCAATATACGAAGCCATATACGCTTTGTAGTTCTAGTTATTAGATTATGAAATTTGATAAACTTTTTGGTTCTGTAAACCACGCTTTTTGTGTGAAGTAGTTATGTTGTAACGCTGTCGTTACAACCTCCTTTACGTTATAGCGTTCTTTACGAAATATGAAACTACCCGTTACTACGTTTGTTCTGAAAAGCAATAATTTGAATTTCGCGTTCTTTGTCATATAATGTTTTGATTCGTTTTGACATAAATATTATACACTCAATTGCAGGAAGCTCCATTAAAGTTAATGCTTCATTAAATCTATTGCTGTCACTTTTTATTTCTTGACAACGAAAAGTGACAGCAATAGACTTAATGAAGCATTAACTTAAATGGAGCTTCCTGCAAGTGGGTGATAGTCCATCTACCAAAAAATGTTTACATAAATATCATCAATTCATAATAATTTTCTGAAAGTGAACTAAGTACTCATGCATTTTCCTGTTTTATACTCGAAGTGTAAATACTAAGAAAACCCGTATTTATATGCAGGTAAGCTAACTCTCAAAGCCCTTTTGATAACAGTAGTGTAAACATTTCAGAACAGACGATTTATATTATAGATGTCGCAGGGATTTTGTCAAAGTCGTGATATTATAATTCCACTAGTGAAATTATGAATAGACAGTATTTTTGTATCAATAAAAAAAAAACACGAAATTTAAGGCAATCGCTTCGCTGCGCTTCGCGATCGCCTTAAATTTCTACCTTATCACGTGTTCTACAGGACTTCCGAGGCTCGCAGCCGTGTGCATACTGTCTCGTACTGTCTATTCATAATATCACGTGAAATTATAATTTCACCAGTGGAATTATAATATCACGACTTTGACAAAATCCCTGCGACATATATATTGATGTGTTATTTCTCTTCTTTGTAGGTTTTTAAATGATAGGTTAGAATATGTTTTATTTTAGCGTGGTTTGCACTCTATACTAGGAAAGATAGAATAATTAAATAAATTAAATTAAAGCTTGCTAGACTTCATATTCTTTTCATATTATTTACAATGTTAATCGTTTTTAACAAAGGTAATATAAGATAAAAGCAATCCCTCTAGCAAAGTTTATAAAAATAGTTTTATTCTCAAATAACATGGCCTCCGTACCAACGAATATAAAAATAGTAGGTAGCAGTAAAAAGTAACGTAGTCCAAAAGTTAAGTAGCGATAGAGCTGAGGACGGCTGACTTACTAAATGTGGTGACACCTTTGCCGAGACTGGGTTTCGTTTTGGTACAAGTGATAAGAGTCAATAACGTTTTGACCTGAGTTTTTAATAGTACTAGATAACAGGGTGCTTACCATCAACTCTTATTGCGGTTTTGTTTAGGACCTAAACTGATCTGCTTTGCTTATTCGTACCACGACAGCTTAATATCAATGACAGCGATTCAGTGATCGATCAATGACATTTCACAGCCGCTAAGCTGTCAGGAACTCTTATTTGACTTATAACCCGGTCGATTTAACATGACACCTGCAGGTTATACCCGTCCGTCTCACTCTCCGGGCATGACAGAATCGAGTGAAAGAGACGGGTAGAGGAAAAAGGACACAAATCGTTCGGTCATTAACATTTAGCAATTCATTTGCGATCCAGTTTTTAGAAGGTCATAGTACGAAAGAAAGCAATTCATTTTAGGAACCTATTCTGCATCGCGCTATTTTTGAATCGCTGTCTTAAAGTTGATGGTAGGCACCCAGGTTGTAGTTTCATAAACAGCCGAGCGTATAAGAGCGCACTTCATCATAGCGATTCCTGTCATTTTTGACGTATGATCATAAGATTCATAACTTTGTTCTTCGTTTAAGGCTAGGATTCCCTAAAATTATAGATTACTCGCAAATCACAAGTACTTACTTAAAATTTGGAAAAAATATATGTAATTTTACAGTTATTTACCTAGTGCTTCCGGCCGTTATTTTTTCGATTAGTGATACCTCACATACTGTATCAAATAAAATTCCAAACATCCGTCAAATCGTAATCCAAATATCCTATTACCTGCAGTTCTTATAGTTGTTTTTAGTTAATGAAAAATATACGAAACTAATTGTCTTTGAATAGCCGAGAGATTTCGCCCGTCATAAGTTTAAAATGTTTAATATTTCATTTTTAATTGAATTTTAAGTGATTTTCGATTCGCGGGGCGTTGCCGGCTGCTGCTGGGTCCGCACGAAGTCGCGCGGCGCGCGGCCGAGCAAGCATATTTAGCGTGCCTATTTTGGCCGGGAATCCTGACCTTAAGCGCACAGGTGGCAAATGTGTAAAACCGCCACTGGCGCCACGGGCTCCTCATTATCAGCAGAGTGAACGAGAGTGCGGCAGCTCCATAGAAGCAGCTCCGAAACGCACGCACACAAGCTAGTAGTTTACCTCACTGACCTCTATTAATAGTAGAGGTCAGTGAGTTTACCTACATTAGCACACAGAAAAAAGCACGCGAAAGGAGGACGCGACGACGAGGGCTGTCTCCGCAAACGCGTCATCGTCGGTCGGCTCGAGCGACACGCCTCGTGCTCACGCGTGGCTCAACCTTAGCTCAGGGCCTACTCTGAAACGCAAAACCCGAAACTTCGGTATACCCGTCCCTCTCACTCTCTAGTCGCGACAGAATCGAGTGAAAGGGGCGGGGCTAACCGAAGTTTCGGATTAGCGTTTCAGAGTACGGTCCCTGGTAGGTCGTATACGTCGATTCAAGGACACGACACTGTTGCCGCACTCGCGTTCACTCTGTTTTCAGCCTCTTATCACTTAAACCACATCATTAAGCTAAAATACCGCGGCGAAAGTGCACCAAAACTTACTATGCCAAATTTTAAACTCTTGTAAAGTTCCATTCAATGTTCTTTGAATATCTAGCGACATTGCTCTTTGTGTTCGAAAGTTAAGGTCTAGATTTGAGTGCTCGAATTTTTCATGGGCAGTGGTTATATTAAATGAAGGTTATATATCGGATAGTAGAAGTCGGCTAAAAGTTCGCTCTCAGTGGAATAAAGCGAGCATAAAATGAACAGGTGTGTATTCAGACAGGGTTTCTTCAACTTTTTGCAGTGAAAGACCAATCCCCTATCAGTTGAGCTTTATTTTATACTATAGGATCATCGCGGTTTCACCCGCGTGGTACCCGTTCCCGTGGGAATATCGGGATAAAATATAGCCTATGTCACTCGGGAAGAATGTAGCTTTCTTATGGTGAAAGAATTTTCTAAATTGTGACAGTAGTTTCGGAGCCTATTCGATGCAAACAAACAAACATTCAAATCTTTCCTCTTTATAATTTTAGTATAGACTAGCGGATCCTCACGGTTTTACCAGCGTGGTACCCGTTCCCGACGGAATATCGGGATAAAGTACTTATAGGCTATGTCACTCGGGAAGAATGTAGCTTTCTAATGGTCAAAGAATTTTCTTAATCGTGAAGAAAATTCTTTGACCATTAGAAATTGAAAGTAGTTTCGGAGCCTTTTCAATTCAAACAAACAATCAAATCTCTCCTCTTTAGAATATTTGAATAGATTAATAAAACACTTTCATTGGTAGCCACAGTCACGTGGTTGATTGCCAAAGCAGCCAAAGTTCGTAGCTGACCGATAAATTAAAAGTTTACTGCACGTGCACAATTTCCTGATAGATATCGTTTAATGCGGAGTTTACTGTGCTACTGGGGACCCCCGATACACATGGTACGGACCCCTAGAGGGTCCGTTTTGACTGAAATATCATTCAAAACCCTTAATTTATAGAATTATATGTTATGACAACCTATCGTTTTGACTTTTGACAGATATTTCAATCAAGAGTGGTTTTGACCGGTTACAAGTTTCGACTATAACATAATTACTATTTTTTGATTAAAAAACTAAGCTCTAAGTCCGCCCCCGAAATTGAATCCGGGATAGAAGTATCTTTATATATTACAAGGTGCAAGTAGAATATTTTTGATTTTAAAACTTATACTTGTGGACTTAAATAACCCGGAGAAATTGAGATTTTTAGCACAATTGTTATAGTTTACTGTGATATTTTGATAACAGACTCTTGATTGATTTTAAAGTAATTTAATCGTTAAATCGATAAAATTATAATCAACAATTTTTTATATCTATCCTTTAGTCGCATAAGTAATTCAAAAGTAAACATAATAAGAAAATGCTATTAAATTGTTTTCTATAGTAGCGTTAGTGAATTTCTAGCTGAATCAGCACAGACGACCGATTTGGCGCAGGGGTAAACTACCTGCCTTCTGCGCCAGAGGTCTCGGGTTCGATTCCCGAACAAGACAAATATTTGTGTGCTCAAACACGTCTATTTGTCTTGATCTGGGTGTTTTCTATGTATATTAAGTATGTATTTACAAACAAAAAGTATTTAGGTATATATTTATCCGTTATCAAGTTCACGTAGACACATGCCCGAATACTCGAACGCTACTTAACTTTGGGAGCGTCTCAAGCCGAGGCCTGTCGCTTTAAATGTCAAACGTATGAAAGAGATGCCATGATGTTTGAGACGCTCCCAAATTTGATTTGCGTTCGAGAATTCGGGCGACAGTTTCTTAAGAAATTAACTACGGGCTTAGTTAATTGGTGTGATTGTATGAAAATATTTATTTATTTATTTTATTCATTTATTTTCTTCCCCACTATTACCTACGTCATAATTTATTTCACAACATCTAAAGCAAAATGCGAACGTCTTATGAATCCATTATTTTTAGTAGGTATCAGTTTCTAAGTTATGATAACAAATAATAAAAATGAAATGCATCTTCGCATTAGGAAATTTCTAGTTGATTCAGCGACTTACCGTCTGCATCATAAGTCATATTTATTCCGCAACATCTACCGCAAAATACGGTCTGCTGGACTGCATTCGACAGAAGTTGCAACGAGACGAAGATAAACGATCGAGACGGTGTATAGAATGTAGTATAGTAAAACCCGACTAATAAATCAAGTTAAAGTATCTTTTACTATGGGTCTCTTAAGAAGGCTCAAAGTCACCCAGCCAGCAATGGAGAGAGCGTTGCTTGGTATTTCATGATGAAATCCACAGGAGAACTAAAACAACCGACATCGCTCGAAGGATTGCATCGTTGAAGTGGTGGTGAGCGCGACACATAGCACGGAGAACCGATGGCCGTTGGGGCGAAAAGCTTCTCGAATGGCGACAGCGTAACGGACAACGTTCCGAGGGCAGGCCCCCTACAAGGTGGACCGACGATCTAGTCAAGGTCGCGGGAAGCCGCTGGATACCGCCGCTGGATACCTGTATCCCATACAGCAAACGTGATTTTTTTTGCCGTTTTAAATTAAAATCAGTGAGCCCCAGCCATGCGCAGAGTTATTTTATTTCTACCTAATCTTTCCTTTTTATTTATTTATTTCGATATAATAGTGGCGACAAGAGCGGATGTAACAGTAAATTTTTCTGAAGTGTCCTTGTCTCCACTGACCGATGGAGACAAGTGGATGTAAAAATAATATTTTTCTAAAGTGTACTTGTTTCTCCCGGTCGGTGGAGACAAGTCGACAAAAAAGTGGACGTGTCTATATACTGGGGTAGACAATGGGGGAGACAAGTGGACGAAGGGGGATCTTTTACTGTCCGGGCGAATGCTCTGACCGCTGAACTGCGGAGAATTCCATAGAATCGTTAGAATTTCTGATGTCTTCTGAAAAAGTTCTGATGTCATTGTTTATTTTTTGTTAATCCTTTTAAGCTTAAGATACTTTACTGCTTTCAAATTTTAAATGGGTAATTTTGTTTGATATTTCAACAAGATGTATGTAGTATTTCTGTTTCCTGTATATTTTTCATTCGCATTTCAATTTTGAAGTCACAGAATATTGGTTCGGTATCGTTATAAAGTATCTGTCATCTACAGATAAATAATTTCAAAAGCTCAGTCACAGAATAAAGAGTATCAGTATTCCATCTTCATGTAAAAGGTCTGAACGCGAGTTACGCCTCATGGAAGGATATCGGTATGCGCTCCATATTACTCCCATACTTCAACCCCCTATTCCACATAGCCCTACTGCCATATCCCATCTAGTAGGTATACTTGGAATTTTTCCATTTATCGCTACCAGTTCGGTATCGGTATTTAAAAACTAGCCTTCCGCCCGAGGCTTCGTCAGCGTGGACTGACGTTATCCCGTAGGAATGTGATATTTTCCCTGGATAAAATGAAGTCTATGTCGCTCTCCACCTTCCAAATTATACCTATACCAAAAATCACGTCGATTCGTTGCTCCGTTTTGACGTAAAAGTCAAAGACACCTTCACATTTATACATATTAGTGTGGATAAAATACTGGTACTCGTAGGTAGTAGGGCAGAGGTAGCATTTGTGGCCACTTTAAGGATTTTTGACTTTTAAGCATTAAGTACTAAATGGTCTTAGGTATTAAAGAGACAAATTATATCTTAAAAAATAGATAATTTATCTACCTTTAAAGGTACATTTTTCAAATTAAAAAAAATAACATAGTTTTTTGTATATAACACAAAATGTGTGAGAGGTGCCAAATGTACCGGTTTTGGCCACTTATTGATAGTTAAACTTTTGTAAGTATAGCGAAAAAAAATCCTAAACCCAGGTTAAATCAATATAAAATGCGCAAGAAAACAATCAATTGCAAAACAACAATTTAATGGTAAAAAACAAAGGTTTATAAAGTATTTCATCCAAAACAAATTTCTTAAAATTTTCATACAAAACATTTTTTTAAATAGAAAATGGGATTTATTGAAAAAAAATTGTAAGGCTTATGGAATTCTAACGGTTGTTATTATTACCTTAAAATACCTTATTTTAATTGCCTTTAGCAAAAATGGCGAAAAGTTGTTTAGAAAACTTTTAGAGCAAAAAGTGGTCAAATCCGGGGCTTCTGTCCTTCATATTTATTCTGTGGTTCAGTTGGAGTAAGCTCAGTTCTCGAAAGCTTATATTTAGTGAATCTTGGGGATTCTGATAAATATTTTTCCAATATTTCACATCGAAATAAGTATGATACATTTAAAATGTGAATTTCTTATTTGTTCATATGCATACCTCTATCCATTTCCGATTTGGATAAAGTCAAGGCAAGGTGCCGATATACCTACAATATACTGGGCTATATACATGTCGTATAAGCCGCAGGCTTATTACCAAAACAAGCAACCAGTTGCAAATTGTACAATTGCAACGCGACTGCTACTAGTTGCGATTGGTTTGCAATCGGTACAGTACGGTACGGTACCTTTCATGCAATTTTAGTTTACAAATCGCTCGCTTGTGGCGCTATCGTAGCGATTTACGTTCCGTAATACGAATATGTGTTTTGGGAGCGATTAATTGTTAATTGTTGCGATTGCAACTGTCACTTTAAGATCGGTAATAAGCCTGCCGTGCGGATAAAGAAACAATATGGAAATGGCGGCCAGCCGGTCGTGCTATCTCGCTCACACATACCGTCATGCTGCATGTAGACCACGTGGGTGGGTCATGCTAACGCGCTCACATTTAATGCTTGGCCGCCATTTACAGATTGTTTCTTTACCCGCGCGAGTTAGGTATATAATATGTAGCTAGGTACAGTCACGACGGACGTCACGAACAATAGTATGTAAACAACATAGGACTATGTCATATTACAAGTTTTGAATGACTTTTGTGGCACACAGATAGTTTTGATTCGGAAAGCTGTGACAAAGTTCTACCTACCTACCTATCTACATTATTGCTCATTCATAACTGTACATCATTATGTAATAAGCTAACCGTTTGTATAATGCTGCTGACCAAATAATAATGTTTCTGACCAAATATGTAGTAATTTTTCCTGCAAAATACTTAACACTATTTATTTTTATTTGCTGATCGTTTTTATCTACAACGGGGAAGCACTTAGCCTTCATCACACCTGCCCTTAAGTGAAGATAGAGCTGAAGTTGGAAACGCACTACTCCCGGAATCATTAATCACTCAGGAACTGGCTAATTTATCTCTAACTACAGTAACACAACAATGCTGAAAACATCGTTCTTATGGCGGCAGACTTAGATAAGATGGTGGTAGCTGGCCAGGCGGACTTTAAACAAGTCAATACAATACAATATGCTATGTACCCTCACTGGGAACCGAACCCGGGACCTCTGGTGCCTTAGCACTATTATTTATTCTGTGCCTCTGGGTCTGATACCGGTGGAGTGTAGTGTTCCACTGAACCACAGAGGCGGTTAAAATTAAGTAATTTAAATTGCTGACCGTTTTTTTACTGCTGAATATTATTTTCAATATTGACTTTCCGTCAACCGTTTCTGTATGAATGGAGGGTCCAAGGTTTATATATTTGCTCCTCAGGCTAAATGTCGGTTTGGTCACAGAGCATAAGGTAAAGCCAGTACCAGTAACCCAACTGTATAAAACCTGTTTACTATAGGTACTTAGGGTTTTAACCGCCTCTGTGGTCTAGTGGTTCACAACACCGGTTACAGACCCAGAGGTCCCGGGTTCGATTCCCAAGAGGTAAGTACATATTGTATTCAGTTTGGTTGGTGGTAGGACTTGTTCTTAGTTAGTTAGTTGCGAAAAAAAAGGGTCAATCGTGATCAGTATCCAACATATTGGTATGTTGGATACTGTCATGCTTCTAAGTTCAGAAATGAGGTTCCACATAAACTTTATCCCCCCATTTTACCCCATTAAAGGGGAGTTTTTTTTTACTTTGCTTACGCAGTTCATTTTCAGTCGTAATCGTAACCAGTATCCAACGTACCAATTTTCATGCTTCTAAATCCATAAATGAGGTAGTTCCATAATATAACCTTAACCCCCCCATTTTACCCCTTCAGTTTCCCAAAATCCGTTCTTAGCGGACGTTTTCTAGTTATAATCTACCTTCTTGCCAAATTTCATCTTCATTGCTCCAGTAGTTTTCGAGATTTCGTGCTGAGTGAGTGAGTGAGTGATTTTCTCTTCTATATATTTAGATAGGAAAAGTCGTCTTTCAATAAGATAATCTTTTAATCTTTTTTGAAGTATTTTTTTTATTTTTTCTTGTGGTGGTTATCTTTTAAATATTTTAACAGTTATGCAGTATGGGCAGCGGTTCTGCATTTTTATTCTGGACTGAGGTAAAAGATACTGACTCCACAATTTGACTGTGGCTCGGGAGGCTGGCTGAAAAATGTCATGCCTTAAAAAGTAAGTGGAGGCTGTGTCAATACATTAGCGCTTTGTCACGATCAAATACATTTGTCTGACGACCCTTTCCCTTTGACCTCAAGAAGGGTTACCAACATTTGGAATAACAAAAGGATAAAAAGTAAAAATTTATGCAATTTATACTTATGCTGGATTTTTGTATTTAAAATGCTCTTCTTTTAAATGAAAAAAAAAACTGTATAACTTCAATTTTCAGTCTATTGTCCATTTATCTGTCTATCAGGATCGTGATACATTCAAAACAAATAGCGTATGCAAAGAATTTAAAATAGATGATATGTGTTGCAATATGTTGTTTTCGGTCTGGCAACACTCTCTCCATGGCTGACACGTTTTCGTTATAGTTGTGTGCTCTAAGTGTTTATTGTAAAAGTATAAAATGGTGTTACTTAAAGGCAATAAAACATTCATCAAAAAAAAAAGATGTTTATTGGCCACCATGGCTCAAGGCAACATACTCTGCCTCGGTTGAGGATAAGGCAACAGACTGTTGCTTCTTTGTGAACCATACTACACTACAACCAAAAACTTTGAAAATACAACCAGTTGTTGACTTAGTGTCATCATTACCACCCCAATCACTATCAACAAAACACTCTACAAAATCATTTTCATCTCTCTTATATATTAAACATAACTCCAAAGAACACTTAACATAGCGCAATACATTTAACAGTAGCTTATACAACAGTTCACTTGCACAGCTTTGGTACCTACTTAACATGTTTACAACAAGACATAAGTCTGGCCTTGAACCAATCGCTGCAAATGTTAAACATCCTATTAGCTTTCTACATTTTGTTTCAAGTTCTTTACTTTCTGAAACAGGTTTCTTTAACAAATCAAACTTAAAATTCTTATCAATTGGTAAGGATAATGGTTTACAATCTAACATACCATATTGTATAAGAACATTTGTAAGATATTTCTTTTGACTTATAACAGTGTAACCTTCTACTAAATTTTGCTGTACTTCAAAACCTAAATAATTTTTAATAGCACCCATAATAATAATAATAATAATAGATTCTGAGCCGATTTCGGCTACAGCGACTGCTGGGTAGGCTCAGCTAGTGGCGTCTACTTGCTCCGCGCGGTGGTGTGCTCGCATGTGACTGTTGTAGCCAATTTTGGCTTTGAAAGTTCTGACGCATTTTGGGCAAGTGAGTACACCGTCACTAAAATGGTAATTTAAAGCCGCTGGTGGTTTAGCTTTTAACGCATCTCTCTTAGCGTCAATTTCATCTCTGCGTAAAGTTTCAAATGCTTCGGTTTTTTGCATTAGGAGACGTCTCCATTCCGGACGGTTTGCAGCTACTGACTCCCACGTTAATGGATCAATATTGCAGCTCTTCATGTGCCTTTTGAGCACGTCTTTGTAACGCAGGAGCTGTCCGCCTTGCTTGCGCTTGCCTTCCTGCAGCTCACTGTAAAAGATGCGCTTTGGTAGTCGCTCTTCTGGCATACGAAGCACATGACCACACCACCGTAAATGACGCCGCATCAGATATGATTCTATTCCGCAGATGTTAGCACGCCGAAGAACTTCAGTATTTCTGACGCGGTCCGTCCATTGGATGTCCATGATATCCCGCAAACACCGGAGATGAAATTGGTCCAGTGTCTTAATATGCCTGCGATATAGGCACCAAGTCTCTGAAGAGTATAACAGAGTTGGCAAGACAATAGCTTTGTATACCGAGATTTTTGTCGTCAACTTAAGATTATGAGAGCGCAAGACCTTGGTTCGAAGTTTGCCGAAAGCGACAGAGGCAGCACTAATTCTGCTGTTTATTTCGCCATCAAGATCACACTGCGATGATATAGTGCTCCCCAGATACCTGAACCTCTCTACACGCTTCAGTACATCTTCACCGAGACATAACTGCGCGGGCTCGTCAGTTGTCATACCAGTAGCCATGACTTCGGTCTTACTGCACCCATATCCTTTACCTTAAATGACTGACATAGAACATCCTTTAATTTTGTCAGCTCTCGTTGACAATTTCCAAAATAAAGTATGTCATCGACATACAAAAGCAAATACACTTTCGTGTCACCAAAACATTTTGAATACAGACAACAATCTTTACTTGAACCCTTGTAACCTAAAGACAACATCACCCTATCAAAGGTTTGATTCCAATATTTGGGTGACTTTTTGAGTCCATAAATGGATTTGTTTAATTTACAAATACTATCTACTTTTACATCATCTGGTAACTTTAAATACAATTCCTCTTCGACTTTACTATTTAGAAAGGCACTACATACATCCATTTGCGATACACTTAAATTCAATTTTGTAGCTACAGACATGAAAACACGAAATGTATTTAACTTGGCAACAGGAGCATAACAGTCATAATTATTTGAACAAGTCTGTTCGAAACCCCTTGCTACTAACCTAGCCTTAAAAGTGCCATCAGCTTTCTTCCTGAACACCCACCTTGTGCTAATGACTTCTTTCCCTTCAGGAACTTCATTTACCAATGTCCATGTTTCATTTTCGTTCAACTGTTGAAGTTCAGTGTTAATAGCTTCTCTCCACCCTTCTGCATCTTTTGAACTCATTGCCTCAGCATAATTTCTAGGCTCCCCATCAACTGCAAGAAAAAGATCATAATCAGCATATTTAGCTGGTTTCTTCACTTCTCTCCCACTTCTTGTTCTCTTCGGCACCTGTGGCTGCTCATTAGAACAATCTTCTTCACCACTAAAGAATTCCTCCGTTCTTTCTATTTAACCTTGGTTATCTTCTCTGCAGTCTGACTGACTCTCAGTCAGATCATCTTCTTGTAGCGTTGACGTTTCAACTGGTCTATCTAAAACACTTGACTCTTCATCATTATCGCATAATGGCATACATTCTATAGTATTATTCTCGCACAGTATCTCTTTACCTTTCTCTCTATTTTCTTCTTTTTGTACAAACACTACATCTCTTTTTATATCAACTATTTGCTTTGATGGGTAGTAAATTCTATAACCTTTAGTACCTTCATAACCTACAAAGATGCCTTTCTCTCCCTTACTATCCCACTTTAATCTCTTTTGTTTTGGGATGTGTACATACACATTGCTCCCAAATGTCTTGGTTAAGTTTATTACTCCATAATCTTTCCCCGTCCATACTTCATATGGTGTCTTGTTCAAGTATCTACTTTTGCTGGTTCTGTTAAGCACATATACAGCCATATTAATTGCCTCGGCCCAGAGGTCCTTTCCCAGACCGCTACCTATGATCATTGACCTTGCAGTCTCTACTAATGTTCGCATGTCACGCTCAGCTTTGCCGTTTTGCTCCGGCGTATATGGAACGGTAGTTTCATGATAAATCCCTTTTTGTTCCAGTAGCTGCTTCAATTCTTTGTTTACAAACTCCTTTCCGTTGTCACTCCTTAATAATTTTACAGAATTTCCAGTATCTTTTTCTGCATAGCCAATAAACAGTTTAATTTTCTGTGCCACTTCACTCTTGCATTTTATAAAATGCACAAAACGGTAATTTGAATAATCGTCCTTTATCAACAAAAAGTACTTTGATCCCGCAATGGATTCGACTTCCATTGGACCACACACATCTACATGAACCATTTCTAATGTCTTTGAGGTATGCTGTGTAGACCTTTTAAAAGGTAACCTATGAATTTTACCTTCTATGCAAGCATTACAGGTTTTATTGTCCTCAACAAAAGTAATATTGTTACTATTTAACACTTGTTTCACATGGTCCATGTTTTGGTGACATAACCTCTCATGCCACTCTTGTAAAGTACATACTTTGCTTACCGCAGCTAAACTGTTTTTGAAAACAAAATCCATCACATAAAAGTTGCCCTGTTTGTTACCCATTGCACAAACATTGTTTTTATATTTATACACAAAACATTTATTATCCTTGAGTACAAAACTGCAACCTCTTTTACTAGCGCTTGACACTGAAAATAAATTTATTTTTAATTCTGGCACAAACAACACATTATGTAATGTGGAGTCAATATACTGCTTTCCATCAAATGTTTTCACTTTTATCAGTCCAACACCTAACACAGGTAAATAACGCCCGTCCCCTACCATGACAAATCGATGTTGTCCAGACAGTTCATCCATAGTGTAGAATAAATCTCGATCAAATGTCATGTGTTCACTAGCGCCACTGTCCACTAACCACTTATCACTTTGATTTTCGGTTATGAACATTGTTGTTGCAGAAACTATTAGTGCATTGTCCCTAGTAATTCCGCTTCCACTAGAGTTAAATTTTGAACACTGCTTTTTCAAATGTCCTTTTTTATTACAATAAAAACACTTGCGAATGTCTTTATTGACTCGACACTGATGAACAAGGTGTCATTCTCGACCACACTTTATTCAAGTCCTAACAATATGGATTCTTACAATCAATTTTGAACTTTATTTCTGACAAGTTAAAACTTAAAGTCAATTGGAACTTTTTAACAGTGCGAGGTGCTGTCGACTTAATACTTTTTAATTAAACGGCTTAAAAAGAGAATGTCTAGACTGAGCGTTGTCACTTGCACGGCTAAACAATATTGTCGGAAATTATTCCTTTAGGAAGATGTGATTCTTTGCTAACAATGCTTTGTGCCTGACTAGAGAAAAGCTGCGTAGTTAGTTTATTAAATAGTTTCCGCACTCCTATGTTTTGATAGTAAATAATTGTCAAATCTTCCCATGAAATCTTATGTGAAAATAATGTTATACGAAGTGGATGTAGACAGGTTTATAAATAAGTGTTATAGAAATTTTCGATTGTTCGTTTGCAAACAAAATTATCTGTTGGCAACCTTATTTGTGTGATTTTTTTAACCCCCGACTTCAGAAAGAGAGGTGTACTGAACCAATGCACCGACTTTGATGCGGTAAGTATATTAGATGTTGGGGTCCCTCGACCGAGAGAGATTTTCTTTTACTTTTTTTTTGTGTCGAGGTTGGCAATTTTTTTTACTTTTGATATCTCGTCTCATTTATGTAGAGCAAATGATAGCCCAAAAGTGGAAAAACACAAATAAAAATAATGTCATGAAAAAAATTTAATATGAACGATAGAAAAAGAAGAAAACCCTAGAAGGTTTATTTTCTAATTGCCTTTATGTTGATTTTTGTATTCTCGATATAGATATGAAAAGGTGTAAGTAAATGAACGAAATATAAAATAAAAAAGTATCTTCTTTATAATTTCTATACGTCCTACTGCCAAGAGGTACTCTTACAATCCAGTGGCATTATGGAAACTCTGAAACAAAACATTTTTTGCTTTATAGGATATTTTGAGCAAAAAGATTTGGCAACACTGTTATTTGGGAGATGGATGATGGCACATTTTCACCTGCGAAGTTGTGATTTATTATAACCTCTGAAATAATTACATCTTAATTTAAAGATTATAGATTGGTATCATCGCATTAAGATAATTGTAGTATTAGGCTAACACACCTTGAGAGCGACAACTGCTCGGGTTTTTGTTGCACAACAGAAAGTTAACACACAATATTACGAAAACGAAACCTGTGATATTTACATAAATGTCGAACTGAATGATATTTAGTGTTGCCAGAGAGTATTAACGAATAATAAATATATAAAAATGTAAGTAAATCCCACTTGAAACAGAAAGTTGACTGAAGTTTTATCCAAAGGGTCCATTGCACATATATCTTCCTTCACAAACTATGGTCACCCCAGTGTCGTGCCGGTTCATTACTTGGCCAACACATGTACCAATCTAATGGCAATAAAAGGGAATGGCCAAGATCCACATCAGCCTTACCCATAAATGTAGATAAAGATTATATGTAGGTACAGTCGAACCAATTGAATCGTGACCTATTTTGCCTATAATTTGTTTGAAAGCGTCAAAACTATAAAGGTCAGTGTCAATGTCAACAAGTTTGAATTTCGATATCTGATAGTTTCACCACAGACGGATTTTTTTTTATCCACATCGGGGTAGCACTTAGCCTTCATCACACCTGATGTTAAGTGGTGATAAGGCTGAAGGTGGAAGCTCACTACTCCCGGAATCCTCAATCACTGAGGAACTGGCTATCTTATCTCTAACTGCCAGAACACAATAATGCTGAAAACATCATTGTTATGGCGTCAGACGTAGATAAGATGGTGGTAGCTAGCCAAGCGGATAGCCAGGCCATTTGAACTGCACACCAGCTACAAAATTGCAATTTTCGTGCAGTCGGCAAGACTGCATCGGAACTGCGCTAGAACTGCACGTTGGCTGCAAGTGGACTGCGACGAATTGCGCAGTCGGTGTGCAGTCCAGTTGCAGCCAGTTGGTTTGCAGTTCTAGCGCAGTTGGTTTGCAGTAATACTTACTACATTAAAACTGCAATTTTGCAGCTAGTTTGCAGTTCAAGTACAGTGTTTGTCTAGAGCTTTAGAAAATAAACTTATGGTGGGTCAAGATTCGGTTGGTTCGACTGTACTTCAGAAAATGAGGAAGAGGTTAGTAGGTAGCATGTCACGCATTTTGTACTGAGGGCTGAGTCATCATCACCATCATCAGCTATTATAAGTCCCCACAGGCCTTCCATATGGATGGATGAGGAGAATTGGCCATGACCATAGATATAGATTTACATAGGAATCATCATGTCAGCCGAACGACGCCCACTGCTGGGCATAGGCCTCCCCCAAGGATCTCCACAACGATCGGTCCTGCGCTGCCCGCATCCAGCGGCTTCCCGCGACCTTGACCAGTTCGTCGTTCCACCTTGTAGGGAGCCTGCCCGTGAAACGTCGTACTGTACGCAGTCGCCATTCGAGAACCTTTCCGCCCCAACGGCCATCGGTTCCCGCGCGGAAAGATTTTTCAACGCGGAAATCAACGAAGACGAAGTCGCGTGCGGCCACTAGTACCATAGTACAATAAACGAAACAGCATTTTTTTGCGTGGGAATTTAGTCAAATCTGCACGAGTTCGGTAGAGTGCTCTCAAATTTAGCAATTCAAGCGGTATGTCACGTAGCCAGGTTTTTTTTAAAACGGCCACAGGGCTTTGCCTGATGACAACAAAATTTTTTTGCTGACTGAATCGTTAGAGTGCAGTATAGGCTAGGATTTTTTTAACCGACTTCTAAATCAAAAAGGAGGAGGTTCTCTATTCGTCTGCATGTATGTTTTTTTTTTTATGTATGTCCACCGATTACTCGAAGACGGATGGAACGATTGAAATGATTTAAACGTTATTACATCAGGTTAGTTTCCAAGTTGGTCCCATTTTTTGAAATTTTGAAATCGGTTCAGTAGTTTTCAGGAAATCTTGAAAATACTGTTGTTTTCGTTACCACTTTATGTGAATTTAATACATATCTTTAGGCATAACTCCTTTGTTTATAAACCAATTTAGATGATTCTTGTTTTTTTAAAAAGGGGATACCTCAAGGTATTTTAACCGACTTCAAAAAAGGAGGTTTTCAGTTTGATCACATACCTATTTAGAATAATATTTTACAGAATACCTATTTTACAGAATACACGTAAATTGCCTGCACGATGCACTAAAAAGAGTGAAATAAAAATTATTTTTATAAAAAAATAAAACCGCCTTCAAAAAAATCATATTAAAAAAGTTAGAAATAATCCCTCACCAAATAAATAACGTAAGTACTATGAAGTCGGGCGGGTTTTAAAAAAAACAACAAAAAAATTGTACATGTTTCACGCCCGACTTCAAAGTACTTACGTTATTTATTTGGTGAGGGATTATGTAAGAAAACTGTTTTGATGTGATTTTTTCTAATTTATAAAGTACCTACGCGATAACAACGCGATTTGGTTTGTCATCGTGGTTTGGTAATTAGTTTCACGGCTATTGCCGCTACTCACGAGAAGGGCCCGAGCGAGGGTGTTGTGGTGACTCTACGAGAAGTTCTTGATTCTTGGTCGACGCAGACTTAAGGTCACAGCAGACATATCAACTCGTAAACGGATCGTAAACGTATCAGCTCGAGCGGTTCAGTATTCTTTGTATGAAACCCCCTACTGCAAAGCACACTAATCGGAATCGTAACGTAATCGCCTCGCCTCGGGACCAGCTCACGAACCGCTTTGCGGGTCGCTCAACTTGCTATCCCCGCGCTTACCGCTAGTCGTCCACGCGCTCACGTCCCTCCGTACCCGAGCTTACGGCTCTACGCACAGTAGTCTGAAAATTAAAATGAACATCACATTTTTCTTTAAATCTTTTTTTATAATTTTTTTTCTATGGAACCACTGTGCGGCGAGCCGTAAGCGCGGCGTCGCCGTCGTCGCCTAGCCGTAGCCGAGCCGACGTACCGATGTTGATCCGGTTTGGTTACGTGCTTGCGTTAGGTTGACGCCTGGTTGACGGCGAGGCGAAAGGCGATACGGTGTCGATCCCTTTCAGAGTTGATGTAATGTGCTGTGCGATGTAAACCTGTAATGATGATGATGTAAACCTTTAGCGTGTAGGTGTGGTGCTGTTCCACAGACGATGGAACATCTAACATCGTGCCCTGAGTGTCCAACCAGCTGCACGCACGGACCAACCAAATGGAGGCTACCAATGCTGCGATCCGCATAGCCGAATTTTGGTCCAACACTGTTTAGGTGTTTAGCTTGCTATCGACTCGGTAAGCAGAAGAAGACAATGCGAGCTAATATTACACGGTTCAACCAAATTCATTCACTTTTGTTGAAAGGCGCAGAAATACAGGCGCACATTAATATTGAATAAAAAAAAAATAAAAAAAAAAACTCTTTATTTTTAACACAAATGGTGTTTACAATGTTTGGATCTCTTCTTGTAAGTTCGAAAAAACCGATCATAGAAGAGACCCCTCTCATTAATAATAAAAAATAATAAATAATAATAAAATTTTTATTTCAATTAACATATGGTTTACAATTGACGTACAGTGACCGGAATCGCCTTTTAAGCAAAGAATGCCCGTGTCAGGTGACTCCGCTCTTCCTTAGCTACATAATTATTAACACTAAATTACATCCTAGATAAATTAAGACTAATTACAAACTATGTTATGTTTTTGTATGAGTAAATGTGCGTGTGTGTGTGTATGTGTGTGTGTGTGTGTATGTGTGTGTGTGCGTGTGTTTATGTAACTTATTTCTAGTTATCATTAAAAAGTCGGTTATAATTTTTTTACATTCATGTAGAGGTTTATCATAAATTTTCACAACTTTATTTATTGAATTGTATAAATAAACAGAACGACTATAATACTGTTTTTTAGCAAAAGAAGTTTTTGAATGTAAAACTGGAAGAACATCTTTTCTTCTAGCTCTTATTTTACTAGGGTGGTAAGGGGTGTTTTTGTGTCTTTTTAGTGTAGTGTTAAGAATGTAGAGTTTTCTCACTGACAAAACTTGGCTGATATTGTAAAGAGAGCGCGTTGGAAATCTTCTACGTTTAAAATTCATCACCTTCAGTAGAGCACGTTGCACACGTTCCACCGACATCATCATAGTTTTTCCTGCTCCGCCCCAGATGGGAATACAATATGTGTCTCATTATTATGCCAATTACATATTTTTAGTTACATTCTAGGTATAATAATAATACAACTATTTAATAACAAAATTCTGCGTAAAAATAAATAGACTATAATGCAAATGTCTAAACATGCCTAGCATAACTATCTAAATAAATGAGTTTTTAAAGTAAAAATCAAATAACTTGTGTTGAATTTAAATTTTAAGTACACACGAATGATTCACTTTTACGTTTACCTTGTTCAATTTGGTTGCTTCATCCAAATTGAAAGGCAAAAGTGAACCGCCATTGTACTGCCATTATCACGTAAAATTATCATCGTTCGTAAACCGACTTTACAGGCAACCAATTTTTTTTCTAATTTAAAACGCACGTATAACTACTCGATTAAGGTAAACAGTGATGAGCTGTCGACTGTACCTTGCCTGTCTAAATTAATCCCTGCGAATACAGCTGCAGGATTAGCAGCTCTCGGCGCAATACAGACGAACTTCACGTCGACTTAGCAGCTGTCATCGATAGCGCAGCAGTCGTATTCTGGAAATTATAATATCTGAAATCTGAGGGAAATACATTTCAAGCATTTTTGATGACGAAGTGATTCAATTATCTTAGTTCCATGATATATCCCACACATACAAACACTGCCGCTAGCACGAAAAACTATCGTTCTGGTACTAGACATATTATGATTGTATTATTTAGTACAAGCGGGCGTCCCCCCCGCGTTTTTCGCCCGCGTGGTTCCCGTTCCCGTGGGAATATGGGGATAAAAAGTACTCTTTGTTTTAATCCAGGCTATCTACTATCTGTGTGCCAAATTTCAACCAAATCCGTTAAGTAGTTTTTGCCTGAAAGAATGATGTTTGGATGTTTCTAACTCAATCTCGCCAAAACGTCTGAACGGATTTGGCTGAAACTTGGGACATAGATACTTTATAGTCTGAAGGGGAACATATATACACATAAGTAAGAGATTATTATATAATAGCTTTCGCCTGCGGCTTTGCCCGCGTGGACTACACGACGTTATCGTACCTTAATTTTACCGGGATAAAAAGAAGCTAATATCACAGTTCCCTAACTATCCCCATACCAAAAATCACGTCGAACCGTTACTCCGTTATAACAGAGGACAAACAAATATAACAGAGTAAAGTTTACATTAATAATATCAAAGTATGGATAGCACGGAATAGCAGATGACCACAAACACAAGTATTAATCTAGTTCAATATTGTTACATCAATGAATACTACCTATACCTACTTAGGTAGTTGTATTTGAACTAATTGATTCTAAGTCTTAGTTCGAATAGGATAATAACTAAGTTGAACTAAGCTTAGTGAACGTTCTATTACTGTACTGTTAATGTAAAGCTAGCTTGCTGGCGATGTGGCTTGCTGTTGCAAATTTAATGTTAAGAAGCTTAAAGACACTGGCTTACTGGCCATATAGCTAGCGAGTCCAGCAGCATTTAAGTACTTGACTTTTTTAAATCCAGGTAACACATATCCTTCATCACAACTGATGTTAAGTGAAAAAATAAGGCTGAAGGTGGAAGCGCACAGCTGTGAAATTTGGCCTATAAATTGATAACCTTGGAGAAAGGTCTTTTCAAACACACCATGTCGTGGTTTTGGCTACTTTCGCGCTATTCGAATTAAAGATTTAATTTTTGCAACTTACTTACAACGAGCAGTGGGCGTTGTTCGGCTGACATGATGACAATTGGTAATATCATAAATTGCTGTAATGCTTAACAAAAGAACCGAATGTATTGTCAATACAAAAAAACCCCAAAGAGCCAAAATATTCAAAAGTAAATAGGTACATTTTAGACAGTAAATTACTTATAATGCAAAATATTGGTATATTTCCGGAAACGTTAAGACTACCGATCTTAATTAATAACATAGGCACACACAGTACGTGTCTTCGAACGCGTCACTAACGTTTACCGCTTTAACGGGTCGTTTAAATGCAAAGCGTTAATCGCTAGTTTTAACCGGCGTTTACTGATGATTGATGGTGGTAATTAGCACTTGCGGCCATAATTAGCCGAAACGCGGCGTTAATCCAGAACACGAATTATTATTTATATTTTAGCGAGCGGTGGGTAAACCCGGGTCTATTATTTTTAATTTTAATCTACGAGTATAATCTATCTATCCGCTTATTCAAAAAAGAGGTCAAAGAGCATTACTTCTCCTTATGTTGCTGAACTAAGCTAGTAAAAGAAACAATCCTATCTTTAATATAGGTTATTATGTAGCCTCCTGTAAGTTTATTACTTATTTTATTAGTTATTGAGCATGTATTAATATGTAATTATGTAGGTTTAAATTAATTTATTTAAATGTAAGTAGGTAGTAAGTTTATTGATTTTTACTTAACACTTTGTACACCTTTAACTATCCCATCATACTTTGTTTTCTTATCCTGTCCATACTTAGGTTGTCTGGAAGAATCGCTTTTAGCGATAAGGCCGCCCATTGTATGTCTCCTTTGTTTATATATATTTTTTTGTCTTTCTGTATTATCTGTGTGTACAATAAAGTGTTAGTAAATAAATAAATAAATAATAAAACATTATAAACGACTAGTGGCTCCACTCGGTTTTACCCTCGTAGTACCTGTTGACGGGGGAATATCGGGATAAAATGTGGCCAATATGGCAATCAGGAATCAAAGCTTTGTACTAGTAAAAGAATTTTCAAAATCAGTCCAGTAATTTTTGAGTTTATCCGTTACAAACAAACATACAAAAAAACCGTGTTACATTCGTACTTTTCGCTGATGCCGCATTTCTTCGATAATCGGCGTCTTACAATATGATTTAGAGACATTGAAGAAGGAATTTTTGATGCAAAAATTGAGTTTATAGTGGATTTTTGATTATTTTTCAATTGTCAGTCTTCGATCAATAAGAACTAGGTGTTATTGTTGATCGAAGTTGTCACTTTTATATTTTATGGAGTGTTCAATGGTGTTAATTTCTTTAATTTGATACTTTTGACCACCCAACTCGGAAAGGGTCATGAAACTAATGAATTGCAAAATACATTACAGAACACTGTTTAGCTTGTGTTTATGTAAAACAATGTTTAAATTTGATGCTATCACTTTTTTCACAATATCGTCAGAAGGAGACAGCATCATATTTAAACACTGTTTTAGTTAAACAAAAGCTAAACAGTGTTTTGTAATAAGATCGTAAAAGTTTAACATGTTTTGGACTTTTTAATCAGTTATTTTATTGATCTGTCATCATTCCTATGGGAAGTAGGCCGATTTCATCGAATTCTTAAAACAATTCATTTCCGTTTATAACCGTTCCTTTCGTAAACAGAAAACTGGTACAATTTGGCATAATATATGAATACAAGGTAGACGCAAAAAACAATAGCAGCCTGTATATATCAATGACGTCGATATTGATGTTCCCCCAGGCTCTGTGAAATAAATAAACACACTTCCTATGGGAAGTAGGCCGATTTCATCGAATTCTTAAAACAATTCATTTCCGTTTATAACCGTTCCTTTCGTAAACAGAAAACTGGTACAATTTGGCATAATATATGAATACAAGGTAGACGCAAAAAACAAGCAGCCTGTATATATCAATGACGTCGATATTGATGTTCCCCCAGGCTCTGTGAAATAAATAAGCACACTTCCGGTACAGGCCTTTCGGAAATCAGAATATATTCTGTTTTGTCATATTTTTTCCTGTAACTTAGTAGCTACTGTGACGATGCGGTGAACAAGACAAATGTGCTTTACATTTACTGGGTTTGGGAGATATTTTTATTGCATTTACTGTGTTTGGGAGATATTTTTATTGGTGTAAGTAGTGGTTGAAAGTCTGTGTTTTTTTTGTAGTTTTTATGTGTTGGTTGTAGTTTGTGAATTTATGTGTATTGTGTTGTTGTTTTTGATGAGTTTTTAAATTTAATGGTACTATTTTAAACATTTTGGGGCGGAAAGGTTCTCGAATTGCGACCGCGGCACCCTACAAGGTGGACCGACGATCTGGTCAAGGTCGCGGGAAACCGCTGGATGCGGGCAGCGCAGGACTTAAACATCTCTTACTAATAAACGTGGTGTAAAGTTACACCTGTTGTAAATCTGTTGTTGTCTCTGTCATCATTTTAGACAACATAAGTGACAACAACAGATTTACACATGGTGTAACTTTACACAACGATTATTAGTAAGGGGGTTAGATATTTAAAATATTGGAAATGAAATATTTAAAAAAGCGACCCATTTTATCCAAGCAGCACCGTCGGGAATCGAACCCGGGAATGCTTTGAACGCTATGGAGTCGTTCCGACGACTCAGACGACTCCGTCAGAGTATTCGCCCGGACAGTGAAATGTCCCGGGTGTGATTCCCGGCTTACATATATAAGTTATATAGTTATACTAGCTGCGCCCCGATACTTCGCTCCTATGGAATTTGGATAGAAAATTAATTTAAAAATCAAAAAGTACCTGTCAACTGAAAAAGAAAAAGTTATATATTTTTAGTGCCTATTTCTGGCTTTTTCTTTTTCCTAGCTGGCACCGACCATAAAAAGGGAGCCAGTTTACAGTTTTCAGTTGACAGGTACTTACATACTTTTTGAAGTCGGTTTTATTTCTAGTTGAAAACCAGCGTCAGTGTTCAAACACTGACATATGCTGAACTAGAGTGTGTGTCAGATAACTCTGCGCGTGACTGGCGCGTTTTTGGCGCTAGTTACAGTGCATTTTTTTGTTCTTATGTTATAGTAAAGATTAGTATTCCTTTTTTACCGCGCGCAGACTTATCTGACGAGCACTTTAGATCCCTTTTGGTACAGTCGTGGGACTATCTTTCTATTTTAAATTTAAATATTGTCTGTAGTTTTTCTGTGTTGTTTTCATTTGTGAATTTTGTCTAGTTATATAAGTTATAATTTGTCCCTCGATTGTACTAAATAAATGTTTTTTGATTTGATTTGATTTTGATTTCAAAATACTTACTGTTTAACCGACTTCAAATAGCAAAGTTATCAGTTTGACCAATGTTTTAGTGTAGACTGTACCATAATTTATAGCCTTGTCTCAAAATTACTGAACTGATTTTGATGATACTTGGACTGTTCCCTAAGTTGGAAGGACTTTTAGTTTTTGAGAATTTCGTGGACAAGCATACAAACATATTAAACATACATACATACACTTACGAAATTTAGTACACGTGCTTGGAAGCCTAAATAGAACGCTATACTACGTAGTATAATAGTTTTCTTTGGTTTCACTCAAATATTATCAAATTCCAACTGAATCACGTACATAAAGGTCTAACTTAAACCAAGTTTTTGAGACATAACTAGAGATCGGATAATCGGATGCATATTTACCTAAAGTTAATATTTGGCTAAGAAATTATGGAAGCGGCTTCTTAAAACATTATTTTTTAATATAAATCCCTGGATTCCAGAAAATTCGCGAATGCAAAATTAGTTAGTAACATGATGTGGAAACGACGTCTTTAGCATGAGGTATTTATTTAAAAATTTTGATACAAAAGTGCACTCCATAACAGCTAACACCTCAACTTTAGGTAAATATGCATCCGACTATCTGATCACTGGACATAACACATTTTCGAAAACCGCAAATATTACTTTGTCATTCATACGAATACTATGAAAAACAAAGTTATTTTTTTCTGGCAAAAAATGACAGTAGTATTTACGTAATCGGTACGTTAAGTGGGTACGGAACCCTTCATGAGCGAGTCCGACTCGCACTTGGCCGATTTTTTTCCTTATACCTACCTACCTACCTTTTTTACCTTTTTTGTACCTTTTTTCAACCTATTTTCAGACCTACCAAATATACACAAAAACAACATTCGAGGAGTTCGAGAACAAGAGAGAGATGTTTATACAGGGTGTTTGGATAAAGATGGGACATACTTCAGGGGGTGGAAGTACCTATCAAAACAAACAACTTTTACTATGGGACCAAGTACCTACGATATCGCGATATCGGTTGTTTCATAAGAGTGCAATACCGAATGGGCCAAAACGTATGGAACAGCTGTTTTTTTTGCAATGTGGCACTTGGTCCCATAGTAAAAGTTGTTTGTATTGATGTGTACATTCACTCCTTTAACGGCCTGTTTCCGAAACGCCAATTAAAATTAAATTACCTAATTCCCAATAATTAATCTCCAATTAATTGTAGTTTGGGTTTCTGAAAGAAAAATGTGACAGACTGTCAACAGTCTGTTAACAGTCTGTCAGTGCCCATACAAATCTAAACCTAATTGTGAGACAATTTTCGTTTCAGAAACCCAAGGTGCTTTTAATTGGGAATTAATTGGGAATTAATTGTGACAGTCTGTTAGCTAATTTTAATTTTGATTGGCGTTTCAGAAACCGCCGGTAGGTCTGTTAGCTAATTTTAATTTTGATTGGCGTTTCAGAAACCAGCGGTAAGTATGTCACATCTTTTAACAAACACCATGTATGTATATTAGATTTAAAGAAGATAGTATGCATAAAATCGTCAGTAAAACAAGTACCTCAATAAACCTATAAATAAATTCATCAAAAAGGTTTTACACATCGTTAACAGTTTCCAAACACGCTAATAGACCTGTTAACGCGCGCGGGTACGCCTGCGGACGTAAAAACTGATATTCATCCAATTATACCAGCCATCGCTTGCTAAATGCATCGCAAATTGAATTCGAGCAGATTCGATGGATTCCGGTGGAAACATACGGGACGAAAAATACATTTTATCAGTCTTTAAATAATTTTCCAAATAAAAATAATTGGGTAATTCTCATCGTCTACTGCGTGGGCAATTTCACGGCAGTATAATGCTGTTTGTGGTATTTAGGTTTTTTGAAATGCAGAAAAACATTTTCGAGGCATAAAATTAATTATTGCCATGGCATGAAAATTAAATAATAAAAATTTTAAACTTATGACGGTCGGAATCCCTTGCTTATTCAAAGACAATTATTTTCGTAAAATTTTAGTTAACTAAAACTAAGTATATTGCGAGTAATAGGATATTTGAATTACGATTAGACGGATGTTTAAAATTTTATTTGATGCAGTAAAGTGTAACTACTGGAAAATTTTACGGCCGGAGTCACTAGACAAGACTGTAAAATAACATTTTTTTTCCAATTTTGAGTAAGTACTTGTGATTTGAGAGTCCTACTAATATTATAAATGTGAAGGTTTAGATGTTTAGATGTTTGTATGTTTGTTACTCAATCACGCCAAAACGGCTGAATGGATTTGGCTGAAATTTGGGACATAGATACTTTGTAGCCTGGAGAGGAACATAGGCTACTTTTTATCCCGGAAAAATATCACATTCCCGCGGGATAACGTCGTGTAGTTCACGCGGGCGAAGCCACGGGCGGAAAGTTAGTATGTTAATAAAACGTCATTGACTAGTTACTTATGATAGACAAGGACAATACGTTGTTATTTTTTTTATCGTTACGATGATTGTTCTTTGTCGCTACAAGCTTACACTGGCATCATTACAAAGTGACGTACACAACTAACATATTTAACCAAAAACGTGTCGATTCATTTCGAATTCCAGTTCCGTATGTGTTTGCCCTCCTTTATAGAGGTCGGCGTCAAATTGGCGATGAGGTATTCAGAAATAAGTGAAATTTCCCACTCCCGCTATGTGGCATTATTGTGGTTCATTGGTTAAAATATTGGTTTTCGTATTAAACTGTGGAAATATTTTAATTGCATTCTATTGATGTGTTTAAGTACGGGCAATTTGGTAGTTGTTTGTTAGTTTCATGTTAATTAAGCGTTTTTTTATTTGTTGCTGAACTATTTTGGGAATATTAACATTTGTGAGCATTATTTTTCCTTTTTTTGCATTCACAATGCAATTTTTAGGGTTCCGTAGTCAACAAGGAACCCTTATAGTTTCGCCATGTCCGTCTGTCCGTCTGTCCATCCGTCTGACCCCAGTCTAGCTCATAGACTCTTAGTACTAGGAAGCTGTAATTTAGCATGTATATACATTAGGGTGGATCGTTTTTAAGTTTTTAAAGAATTTCAAAATCGCGGGGTGCGCGAAAGTTGCTTCATGTGATGAGGATCAAAACTTATTATGAGGACAACTTAATCAAATTAGTAGAAGTACTGCCCCAAGAGCTTTGGATTTTAAGAAAAATATATGATGTATGAAAAAAAGTAAAGTTATGGAATAATAAATTTTGTATTTTTTTATTGAAATAATACAATAAACATGCTACAAAGAAAATGACAATGGAAATTAAAACAGAAAAAAACAAATCATTTGAAAATAAGGTAATTTAGAAAATTAGAAAATTAAAGAGATTAAAAAAAATTTTTTTTGGAGGCGTGTATAACTTAAATGTTATTTTTATTGTCATTTATGGTTTTTCTATTCATTTTACAACTAATTCTTCATTAATGATTTAAGTTATGATATTTGTATAAAATTTTTTATGACTTTGAAAACTTCATGATTTTCAAACTTTGACGGCCTTGGGGGCAGTACTTCTACTAATTTGATTAAGTTGTCCTCATAATAAGTTTTGATCCTCATCACATGAAGCAACTTTCGAGCACCCCGCGATTTTGAAATTCTATAAAAACGAAAAAACGATCCACCCTAATATACATATTTCTCACGCCAACAAAGTAGTAAAGTAAAAATTGGAAAAAAAAAATTTTTAGGTTTCCTCTCCTACATGTGAAGTGGGTAAGTATGTAAATTTTTTCTTGTCTACTCCATAGTGTGGGATGTCGTTGGATAGCAATTTCAAAAATATTGTGGGTTTGTAAAGACAGTTTTTTCATTGAGGCATCCGTTTGTGAATTATTAAACTTTAAAGTGCAAAATTTGGTTAGAGTCATGTGTCTCCCCCCCCTGCCAGACAAATGGTTGGTCTTGGATTCGTGAAAAAATTCACGATAGTAGTACATATGACGAAGTTAAAAGGAAAACTACCACAGCTAAGTATGCTTTACAAGTTTTTGAGATATGTTATATATATGTTCGAAAACCGCAAATATAACTTTGTCATTCATACGAATACTATGAAAAACAAAGTTATTTTTTCTGGCAAAAAATGACAGTGGTATTTTTGCTAGGTGTACGTAATCGGTACGTTAAGTCGGAACTCTTCATGAGCGAGTCCGACTCGCACTTGGTCGATTTTTTTTATTATTGAAAATGAATAAATCGACTCGTCACCCAACTAGGTCAAATGGGACTCGAACTCACGACCTTTAACTGTCCGGGCGAATGCTCTAACCACTGAGCTACGGAGTATTTTTTGATTTGTGAGCATTCTGGTTCAAAGGTGTATTTTTTACAGCGTAACTTGGCAGTGGTGGATGTAAAGGTTGCCTATTAAATTACCTTTTTGTAGCATAATCATTCCAAAAAAAGAATTAAAAAAATATTCCGACTTGCAAAAGTACCTACATGTCAACTGAAAAGGAAGAAACTGTAAGTATAAGTGTTTATATAATATAAACATTTTTTTTGTAACGCATTCGCTGGTCTCCAATTTCTTAGTTGCCTGGTAGAGAATGCTTTTAGTATTAAGCAGGGTTGATTTCCTAAGTAATTGAAAATTGTTCACCGCTATGATCATTAGTTCGCCTATAACTTAACTGTATTTATCATAACTCATTGTGTAATTGTGATGGAAACTGACCTTAGTCATACCATGTTATGTTAAGGTCATTTTTCAATGTGACGACTCTGTATGAAATAAAACAGGGAGAAAAAAACAACCCTTGGAGTTTCTTGCCGGTTCTTCGCCAAGGCCTCCCGCTGAAGGGTTTACGAACCGATGGCTTAGCTTCTATGACGTTCACAAGTATTGTAAATAACAATCTAAATTGAATAAACAAATTTGAATCTTGAATCTTGAAAAATAGATGAACGAGGGACCCCGAAGTGGCCGTACTTACATGTTATAATGTGCGAAACGGAACTAAAAAAGAAGGTATCCGCGGAAGAGTGAAACACTGACAAAGTGTTGGATGGAACCAGCGGGTGAGCCAATATTGGGTTCATTCATCATACGAGTGGCGTTTCACCCGCTACCTGCTGAAATGGGGTAGGGTCCCAGTGACAGCGAGATTTATACGAAAATAAACAAATAACCGTATCGTACCGGACGACGTTCCGTGGGCAGGCCGCCTACAAGGTGGACCGACGATCTGGTCAAGGTTGCGGGAAGCCGCTGGATGCGGGCAGCGCAGGACCGATCGTTGTGGTGATCCTTGGGGGAGGTCTATGCCCAGCAGTGGGCGTCGTTCGGCTGACATGATGAAACAAATAAATATATAATAATGAACAAGGGACCCCAAAATGCCCGTAAATATTAGAATGTGCGAAACGGAACTAGCAAAGAGGTATCCGCGGAAGAGTGAAATACTGGCAAAGTGTTGGAACCAGCGGGTGCGTCAATATTGGGTTCATTCATCATCGAGTGGCGTTTCATACGCTACCTGCTGAAATGGGGTGGGGTCACAGTAACAGCGCCGTGCGCTGCTCATGCTTCGCAAAATGTCTGAATCTCAGATCATATAATACTAAAAGTATTAATGATCTGAGGTCTGTATCCGTTTCTTCAGGGGGCTAATTATGTAACTCAAAATGTACCATGATCGCTTTCATTTTGACAAATGTGTGGCGTAGCATCCATACATGTTGTTGAAGACAGTCGTAACAAATATCTGTATCACTGCAGCAATGGCTGTAAAATATTATCTTTCAAACCGAAAGAGCTCATGATAGATTTTGGAGATACACAATCAAGAGGCTTGTCGTCAAAATTAATGTAAAATTAGTTTCAAATTGTGTTTACTTTTTTGCATTCACAATACAATTTTTTTATGATTGAAAATGAAGTATTCGAAATTCGCCCGGACAATGAAAGGTCGTGGTTTCGAGTCCCATCGGAGCTAGCGATGAGACGAGTCGAATTTTTATATAAAATTAGTTTTTTCACATTCTGCTTGCAGTGTGACCTCGCCCTCTACATTTGAGGTCAATTGATACATCCACAAAGTGCTTGTATATTCACGCTTTTACACTTTTGATTGGTTCCGTTCATTAAAAGTTATCCAATAAGGCCTTTCAAAAATATAAAAAAGGACATCGTTTGGAAAGGCAAACGAGATTAATTGAGCAATAAATAAATAAATTAGAGATTGGAACAATATGAATGCAGCGTGCATTAAATATTATGATCAGATGTTTTGTATTTGGAATGCTTACTTACAAGATATATTTAAATAAGCCATTGTTGATAGAAGCCTTTAATAAAACTGAGCAAAACAACGTGAGTTGCTCACAACCACTTGAAATGTTTAATTTAGATATTTGGGTAACCTATATAAAAATAGATAATATTGTATTTACGAATTTAGATAGTTGTCAAATACCAAAACGGTTGAATGAAGTAAATAATTTAAAAGCTAATATACTAACAGAAATAAGTGAAAAATACGAAGATTGTTATAAAATTTACACGGATTGCTCCAGGTTAAATGACAACAGAGGCGCGGCGTTTTTCTGTCCAAGAGAACAAGTAAAAAAAATGTATGATATCTCTGCGAAGGTTTCTGTCATGACGTTGGAACTAATAGCTATCTATGAAGCAATTTCGCACGCAATTAATCTCAGGATTTGCAATATTGTTGTTCTTTCTGATAGCAAGAGTGCTCTGCAACACATAGCTCGATGCGCCTCTGGCGACAGAGGAGCACCGATAGCTTACAAAATCCTTGCAAAGCTTTATGAACTTAACAATTGTGAGGTACGCATAAGGCTTCAGTGGGTTCCATCACATATTGGCCTAAGTGGAAATGATGAGGCCGATCGATTAGCAAAGTTAGCGGCTTTGGAAGGAAGACCTTATTATATACTCCCAACTTACTCAGAAGTCTTTCACGAATACCGACGGTCGGTTAGAGAAAACTGGAAAGAATATTTTGCCCCTACCCTACCTACCCTACCCCTACCCTACCCCTACCCTACCCCTACCCTACCCCTACCCTACCCCTACCCTACCCCTACCCTACCCCTACCCTACCCCTACCCTACCCCTACCCTACCCCTACCCTACCCCTACCCTACCCCTACCCTACCCCTACCCTACCCCTACCCTACCCCTACCCTACCCCTACCCTACCCCTACCCTACCCCTACCCTACCCCTACCCTACCCCTACCCTACCCTACCCTACCCCTACCCTACCCCTACCCTACCCCTACCCTACCCCTACCCTACCCCTACCCTACCCCTACCCTACCCCTACCCTACCCCTACCCTACCCCTACCCTACCCCTACCCTACCCCTACCCTACCCCTACCCTACCCCTACCCTACCCCTACCCTACCCCTACCCTACCCCTACCCTACCCCTACCCTACCCCTACCCTACCCCTACCCTACCCCTACCCTACCCCTACCCTACCCCTACCCTACCCCTACCCTACCCCTACCCTACCCCTACCCTACCCCTACCCTACCCCTACCCTACCCCTACCCTACCCCTACCCTACCCCTACCCTACCCCTACCCTACCCCTACCCTACCCCTACCCTACCCCTACCCTACCCCTACCCTACCCCTACCCTACCCCTACCCTACCCCTACCCTACCCCTACCCTACCCCTACCCTACCCCTACCCTACCCCTACCCTACCCCTACCCTACCCCTACCCTACCCCTACCCTACCCCTACCCTACCCCTACCCTACCCCTACCCTACCCCTACCCTACCCCTACCCTACCCCTACCCTACCCCTACCCTACCCCTACCCTACCCCTACCCTACCCCTACCCTACCCCTACCCTACCCCTACCCTACCCCTACCCTACCCCTACCCTACCCCTACCCTACCCCTACCCTACCCCTACCCTACCCCTACCCTACCCCTACCCTACCCCTACCCTACCCCTACCCTACCCCTACCCTACCCCTACCCTACCCCTACCCTACCCCTACCCTACCCCTACCCTACCCCTACCCTACCCCTACCCTACCCCTACCCTACCCCTACCCTACCCCTACCCTACCCCTACCCTACCCCTACCCTACCCCTACCCTACCCCTACCCTACCCCTACCCTACCCCTACCCTACCCCTACCCTACCCCTACCCTACCCCTACCCTACCCCTACCCTACCCCTACCCTACCCCTACCCTACCCCTACCCTACCCCTACCCTACCCCTACCCTACCCCTACCCTACCCCTACCCTACCCCTACCCTACCCCTACCCCTACCCTACCCCTACCCTACCCCTACCCTACCCCTACCCTACCCCTACCCTACCCCTACCCTACCCCTACCCTACCCCTACCCTACCCCTACCCTACCCCTACCCTACCCCTACCCTACCCCTACCCTACCCCTACCCTACCCCTACCCTACCCCTACCCTACCCCTACCCTACCCCTACCCTACCCCTACCCTACCCCTACCCTACCCCTACCCTACCCCTACCCTACCCCTACCCTACCCCTACCCTACCCCTACCCTACCCCTACCCTACCCCTACCCTACCCCTACCCTACCCCTACCCTACCCCTACCCTACCCCTACCCTACCCCTACCCTACCCCTACCCTACCCCTACCCTACCCCTACCCTACCCCTACCCTACCCCTACCCTACCCCTACCCTACCCCTACCCTACCCCTACCCTACCCCTACCCTACCCCTACCCTACCCCTACCCTACCCCTACCCTACCCCTACCCTACCCCTACCCTACCCCTACCCTACCCCTACCCTACCCCTACCCTACCCCTACCCTACCCCTACCCTACCCCTACCCTACCCCTACCCTACCCCTACCCTACCCCTACCCTACCCCTACCCTACCCCTACCCTACCCCTACCCTACCCCTACCCTACCCCTACCCTACCCCTACCCTACCCCTACCCTACCCCTACCCTACCCCTACCCTACCCCTACCCTACCCCTACCCTACCCCTACCCTACCCCTACCCTACCCCTACCCTACCCCTACCCTACCCCTACCCTACCCCTACCCTACCCCTACCCTACCCCTACCCTACCCCTACCCTACCCCTACCCTACCCCTACCCTACCCCTACCCTACCCCTACCCTACCCCTACCCTACCCCTACCCTACCCCTACCCTACCCCTACCCTACCCCTACCCTACCCCTACCCTACCCCTACCCTACCCCTACCCTACCCCTACCCTACCCCTACCCTACCCCTACCCTACCCCTACCCTACCCCTACCCTACCCCTACCCTACCCCTACCCTACCCCTACCCTACCCCTACCCTACCCCTACCCTACCCCTACCCTACCCCTACCCTACCCCTACCCTACCCCTACCCTACCCCTACCCTACCCCTACCCTACCCCTACCCTACCCCTACCCCTACCCTACCCCTACCCTACCCCTACCCTACCCCTACCCTACCCCTACCCTACCCCTACCCTACCCCTACCCTACCCCTACCCTACCCCTACCCTACCCCTACCCTACCCCTACCCTACCCCTACCCTACCCCTACCCTACCCCTACCCTACCCCTACCCTACCCCTACCCTACCCCTACCCTACCCCTACCCTACCCCTACCCTACCCCTACCCTACCCCTACCCTACCCCTACCCTACCCCTACCCTACCCCTACCCTACCCCTTTTAAAATAGCTTTAGTTTTTTAATAGGAAGTGATTTTGTGCTGTTTTTGCCTAATCTGCAAAATCGGTCTCGCTCCCGCGCGCGTCGTTTTCTCATTGCTATCTCGCTTCAGCACATTTTTTCCGAGTATCGCCTTAAGTATGTCACATCTTTTAACAAACACCATGTATATATTAAGCCCCCAGTACAGGATGGCTGATCATGTTGGCCGACCATGATGGGCCATCGTGTACAGGGCCGGTTTGCGTGTGATTGCCGTGTGCGAGCAACGCAAACTGGGGGCCTACTCTGAAACGCAAAACCCGAAACTTCGTTATACCCGTCCCTCTCACTCTACTGTCATGACAGAATCGAGTGAAAGGGGCGGGGATAGCCGAAGTTTCGGATTTGCGTTTCAGAGTACGGCCCCTGGGTGCCTAACATCAACTGTAAGACAGCGATTCAAAAATAGCGCGATGCAGAATAGGTTCCTAAAATGAATTGCTTTCTTTCGTACTCTGACCTTCTAAAAACTGGATCGCAAATGAATTGCTAAATGTGAATGACCGAACGATTTGTGTCCTTATTTCTTCTACCCGTCTCTTTCACTCGATTCTGGCCTGCCCGGAGAGTGAGAGGGACGGGTATAACCTGCAGGTGTCATGTTAGCTTGGCCGAGTTATAAGTCAAATAAGCCTACATGACAGCTTAGCGGCTGTGAAATGTCATTGAATGATCACTGAATCGCTGTCATTGATATTAAGCTGTCGTGGTACGAATAAGCGAAGCAGATCACTTTAGGTCCTAAACAAAACCGCAATAAGAGTTGATGGTAGGCACCCTGTACACTTTAGATTTAAAGAAGATAGTATGCATAAAATCGTCAGTAAAACAAGTAGCTCAATAAACCTATAAATAAATTCATCAAAAAGGTTTTACACATCGTTAACAGTTTCCAAACACGCTAATAGACCTGTTAACGCGCGCGGGTACGCCTGCGGACGTAAAAATGAAATTCATCCAATTATACCAGCCATCGCTTGCTAAATGCATCGCAAATTGAATTCGAGCAGATTCGATGGATTCCGGTGGAAACATACGGGACGAAAAATACATTTTATCAGTCTATAAATAATTTTCCAAAAAGAATAATTGGTAATTCTCATCGTCCACTGCGTGGGCAATTTCACGGCAGTAAAATGCTGTTTGTGGTATTTAGGTTTTTTGAAATGCAGAAAAACATTTTCGAGGCATAAAATTAATTATTGCCATGGCATGAAAATTAAATAATAAAAATTTTAAACTTATGACGGTCGGAATCCCTTGCCTATTCAAAGACAATTAATAGGATATTTGAATTACGATTAGACGGATGTTTAAAATTTTATTTGATGCAGTAAAGTGTAACTAATAGAAAATTTTACGGCCGGAGTCACTAGACAGGACTGCAAAATAACTTTTTTTTTCCAATTTTGAGTAAGTACTTGTGATTTGAGAGTCCTACTAATCCTTACTTCCTTATCCTTACTTATATATTTTTTAAGTATAAATACGTCTCTGTCTGTCTGTGTGTTACACAATCAGACCTAAACTACTGAGCCGATTTGAATGAATTTTGGTACAGAGATAGTCTAGAGCCTGAGAAAGGACATAGGCTACTTTTTATCCCGGAAAAATATCACATTCCCGCGGGATAACGTCGTGTAGTTCACGCGGGCGAAGCCACGGGCGGAAAGTTAGTATGTTAATAAAACGTCATTGACTAGTTACTTATGATAGACAAGGACAATACGTTGTAATTTTTTTTATCGTTACGATGATTGTTCTTTGTCGCTACAAGCTTACACTGGCATCATTACAAAGTGAAGTACACAACTAACATATTTAACCAAAAACGTGTCGATTCATTTCGAATTCCAGTTCCGTATGTGTTTGCCCTCCTTTATAGGGGTCGGCGTCAAATTGGCGATGAGGTATTCAGAAATAAGTGAAATTTCCCACTCCCGCTATGTGGCATTATTGTGGTTCATTGGTTAAAATATTGGTTTTCGTATTAAACTGTGAAAATATTTTAATTGCATCGTATTGATGTGTTTAAGTACGGGTATTTTAGCAGTTGTTTGTTAGTTTCATGTTACTTAAGCGTTTGTTTATTTGATGCTGAATTATTTTGGGAATATTAACATTTGTGAGCTTTATTTTTCCTTTTTTTGCATTCACAATGTAATTTTTAGGGTTCCGTAGTCAACAAGGAACCATTATAGTTTCGCCATGTCCGTCTGTCCGTCTGTCCGTCCGTCTGACCCCAGTCTAGCTCATAGACTCTTAGTACTAGGAAGCTGTAATTTAGCATGTATATACATATTTCTCACGCCAACAAAGAAGTAAAGTAAAATTTAAAAAAAAAAAAATTTTTTTAGGTTACCTACCTCTCCCCTACATGTGAAGTGGGTATGTAAATTTTTTCTTGTCTACTCCATAGTGTGGGATGTCGTTGGATAGCAATTTCAAAAATATTGTGGGTTTGTAACGACAGTTTTTTCATTGAGACATCCGTTTGTGAATTATTAAGCTTTAAAGTGCAAAATTTTGTTACGAGTCATGTGTCTCCCCCACTGCCAGCCAAATGGTTGGTCTGGGATTCGTGAAAAAAATCACGATAGTAATACATATGACGAAGTTAAAAGGAAAACTACCACAGCTAAGTAGGTTTTACAAGTTTTTGAGATATGTTATATATATGTTCGAAAACCGCAAATATAACTTTGTCATTCATACGAATACTATGAAAAACAAAGTTATTTTTTCTGGCAAAAAATGACAGTGGTATTTTTGCTAGGTGTACGTAATCGGTACGTTAAGTGGGAACTCTTCATGAGCGAGTCCGACTCGCACTTGGTCGATTTTTTTTATTATTGAAAATGAATAAATCGACTCGTCACCCAACTAGGTCAAATGAGACTCGAACTCACGACCTTTAACTGTCCGGGCGAATGCTCTAACCACTGAGCTACGGAGTATTTTTTGATTTGTGAGCATTCTGGTTCAAAGGTGTATTTTTTACAGCGTAAGTTGGCAGTGGTGGATGTAAAGGTTGCCTATTAAATTGCCTTTTTGTAGCATAATCATTCCAAAAAAGTAATTAAAAAAATATTCCGACTTGCAAAAGTACCTACCTGTCAACTGAAAAGGAAGAAACTGTAAGTATAAGTATTTATATTAGCTTATAAACAATTTTTTTTTGTAACGCATTCGCTGGTCTCCAATTTCTTAGTTGCCTGGTACAGAATGCTTTTAGCATTAAGCCCGCCTTTTGTACCCAATGCGTTTTTATGTTGTTGAATCAAAATAGGGTTGATAAATAGATGAACGAGGGACCCCGAAGAGCCCGTACATGTTATAATGTGCGAAACGGAACTAAAAAAGAAGGTATCCGCGGAAGAGTGAAATACTGACAAAGTGTTGGAACCAGCGGGTGCGTCAATATTGGGTTCATTCATCATACGAGTGGCGTTTCACCCGCTACCTGCTGAAATGGGGTAGGGTCCCAGTGACAACGAGATTTATACGAAAATAAACAAATAACCGTAGCGTACCGGACGAGACGTTCCGTGGGCAGGCCCCCTACAAGGTGGACCGACGATCTGGTCAAGGTCGCGGGAAGCCGCTGGATGCGGGCAGCGCAGGACCGATCGTTGTGGAGATCCTTGGGGGAGGCCTACGCCCAGCAGTGGGCGTTGTACGGCTGAAATGATGAAACAAATAAATAGATAATAATGAACAAGGGACCCCAAAATGAACGTAAATATTAGAATGTGCGAAACGGAACTAGCAAAGAAGGTATCCGCGGAAGAGTGAAATACTGGCAAAGTGTTGGAACCAGCGGGTGCGTCAATATTGGGTTCGTTCATCATCGAGTGGCGTTTCATACGCTACCTGCTGAAATGGGGTGGGGTCACAGTAACAGCGCCGTGCGCTGCTCATGCTTCGCAAAATGTCTGAATCTCAGATCATATAGTACTAAAAGTATTAATGATCTGAGGTCTGTATCCGTTTCTTCAGGGGGCTAATTATGTAACTCAAAATGTACCATGATCGCTTTCATTTTGACAAATGTGTGGCGTAGCATCCATACATGTTGTTGAAGACAGTTGTAACAAATATCTGTATCACTGCAGCAATGGTTGTAAAATATTATCTTTCAAACCGAAAGAGCTCATGATAGATTTTGGAGATACACAATCAAGAGGCTTGTCGTCAAAATTAATGTAAAATTAGTTTCAAATTGTGTTTACTTTTTTGCATTCACAATGGAATTTTTTTATGATTGAAAATGAAGTATTCAAATTCGCCCGGACAATGAAAGGTCGTGGTTTCGAGTCCCATCGGAGCTAGCGATGAGACGAGTCGAATTTTTATATAAAATTAGTTTTTTCACATTCTGCTTGCAGTGTGACCTCGCCCTCTACATTTGAGGTCAATTGATACATCCACAAAGTGCTTGTATATTCACGCTTTTACACTTTTGATTGGTTCCGTTCATTAAAAGTAATCCAATAAGGCCTTTCAAAAATATAAAAAAGGACATCGTTTGGAAAAAAAAGCGAGATTAATTGAGCAATAAATAAATAAATTAGAGATTGGAACAATATGAATGCAGCGTGCATTAAATATTATGATCAGATGTTTTGTATTTGGAATGCTTACTTACAAGATATATTTTTTTAATAAGTATATAAAATTTATTTTTCGATTAATTAGAATGAAATTAGATTATTTAGCTTATCACCCTTACGTTGTTGACACTCCACCGTCCGCACTAAAAGCTTCGAAGATTCGTTTTTTATGCGAAACGCGAATGGGATTCGTTGCCTGCCTATGCTCCCGATAACTACAACCTTGGTCTCTTCAAGGCCAGAGTGAACAGGCATCCCCTGGGCAAACATGCAACATCTTAGACCACATCCTATTAATCAATATATAGCCCTATGCCACTCTGGACTGGAAGAATACCTACAGCTATTGAAAGATGAAATATTTTTTAAAATCGGTCTAGTATTTTTTGACTCTATAAGTTATTTCATCTGACAACGTATGGATACCGTAGATATCTAGAAAATGTGATTTTCCCTTGAAGAACTAGAAATTCGTATTAAATTGAAGACCCTTGAAGAGCTGGGTTGAATTGGGACCCCTGAGAGAATAGGGCTTGTTACGCTAGCATTATTGTATACCGTTACAAAGATACCGGGCGGAATGTGATATTTTGAAACTGTGATGTCCAGGGGTGTCACCTATACGGTTTCGAAATTTAATATTGTGAAAAAATAAATATGTAGCTTCCTTCCGCAAAAAACACAAAACTTGCACCTTCACCGATTAAACTACCTACTCTACACGTGTTTCGTAGATCGTGCGGAATCCAACACCGGTCTAATACCTCCTGAAGATGCCCTGGGTTGGGGCGAAACACGTGTAGAGTAGTCTAATCGGTGAAGGAGTATGTTTTGTTTTTTGCGGAAGAAAGCAACATATATTTATTTTTTCACAATGGTTGGGGACTACCGCCAAGTGAATAAAATTCCTGCCAGATTCGTTGATTCGTTGTTGATTTATATATATGTGGATGTGTATATATACGAATATGGGTATATATGTGTCCTGAATATGCTGGACGTTATGTACAGATATAGAGTATGTTTATATTATGTACTATGAATATATAATGTATTGATTGAAGTACCTAGCATAGGTATAATAATGCTCAGTAAATATATTGTGTATAACAATGGATACATTATATGTTTTAATACATGGAAATTATTTCGTAGCTCAGTTTTTAAGATTCAATTTGTGTATTACTAATTCAATGGGAACATTACTGGTTAGTAATTTGTACGTACATAGCTTTGGCTTTTATATGCTTAAGGAATAAAGTAAGATAAAAACACACAAACAAAATAATAAACAAATCATAAAATTATATTTCTTTGTTTTGTTCCTGACATATCTACCTTTTCAATGATAGTTACTTTAACTGTGTTGCTCCATACGAGAAATACTTGACAACTGAAATATAATTTCTCTATATACCTACTCAGGGCTTCTATCCGATTCATTATCCTTAAAATACCTTGTAGTTTAACCATAAATATATAACGATCTATACTCGAATCTAACACGTGCGTGTGGAAAAAAATATTGGTTGTCTGTAAAGTCGGTTTACGGAAGATAATTTTACGTGATAACTTCGCGTCACAAGCGAAACGCTTTGGCCGATCGTGCTTTTCTATCGCTTGTTCCGCGCTCTCGCTTGTACGCGGAACGTGACACTTTTTCGTGCGGGCAGCTGGCTTTCAACTGACACATTTACGAACAAAAACTTTTAATGCACAATTAGGTATATAAATGGTAAATTAGGTGTGGAGTAATTTACGTGGTACCTTCTTAGTAGTTCGAGTATACCTAACTCTTGAAGTACTAGGATTTAACTCATTGTAGCTTTTGTTGCCTAACTTATTTTTATTATCTACATGATCAAATATTAGATATACTTAGGAAAAGTTGTAAAAGAAAAAAAAAACCCAAGCCTTGCAAGTATCGCATGTCATAAAAAAAACAATTCTTAATTTAAATATTACATCGTTTAATATTTTCAATGCTGTGTGGCAGCCCTAGCAGCAGGCACCAAACACCTCTCATGATAATCGGCGTAGTTTCACTTCTATCAGACAATGCGGTTGGTGAACTAGTTAGCAGTTTCCAATCCTGATAATTGAAGTTATCATGGTATAATTGGCACTATGCACTAATGTGACTGGCACTATGCACTAATGTAACAAGCAGGAAGGTTCGCAGTTTACGGAAATTTACTTTACTTTAGAATTTATTTTTCTACGGAACAGCTGATTTTTTCGCGATGTCGTTGTTCGCGAGGCTGTGCTTTGCTAGCCATATTAAATATAAAATTGATCGTATTGAGGGACACTTTTATTCCCTGAAATAATTATTTATACCAATAAAAAATTTGGTTGTTATTTTTGTCAACTAAATATAAATATAACCAATTTGTATTGCTGTGTGCGCAGTCGTTTTCTGAGCGCGCGCCCAGGGCCGCTTTGTATATCAAGGTTACTAGGTTTGCCGGTTCTTCTCGTTGCAAGGCCTCCCGCCCGTAGGATTTGCGAACCGTTAGCGTAGCTTCATTGACGTTCACAAGTGCTGTATCAGCCTAAAATTATTTAGATTTGATTTGATTTAAGGTCCTTAAGGCTCATTTAAGCCGAAGCAACACTGTGCGACATTGCCGCATGCTACATAATATGGCGTACGTCATCTTGTGGTTTGCTACATATCCAACATTTGCGGCATGCGGCATGCGGCAGCCTTTTATCAAAAATATTGCATGGAATGCATCGTGTTTCGAACCAAGCTGTGATAGTCTACTACATGACGCAAGGTGTTGCCATGCCGCACGACTCTTGCCACAATGTGCATCATTTATATTTTTTTAGCATGCGGCCTTGTGGTATGCCGCAATGTCGCACTGAGTTGCTCCGGGCTAAAACAGCCTTTAGGGCGATTTTGTTGTCCTACATATTCACTAGAATATGGTCACCCTAACTGACCTTCCTTATTTATGGTCTTGCAATAACTGTGCCCATGAATTTATTTCGACCTAAGCAGCCGTTATGAACATATGTGGTCCCCGTGTTACGAGAAATAATAATAACTATCACACACAACATCCTACTAATATTATAAATGTGAAAGTTTGGATGTTTGGATGTTTGGATGTTTGTTACTCAATCACGCCAAAACGGCTGAACGGATTTGGCTGAAATTTGGAACACAGATACTTTGTAGCCTGGAGAGGAACATAGGCTACTTTTTATCCCGGAAAAATGTCACATTCCTGCGGGATAGCGTCGTGTATTCCACGCGGGCGAAGCCGCGGGCGGAAAACTAGTCACTTATAATTTTGACCAGTAGCCCAAGAACGATAAACTGTTGCTATGTAATCTTAAAGTAAACTATAGTATCCGTCAAAAGCTGTCAAATACTTATTGAATTTTGGTTCCTAAATGTCTGTAGTCCGTAGTCCGTAGTCCGTAGTCCGTAGTCCATAGTCCGTAACCCGTACTCCGTAGCCCGCCGTATCCCGTAGTCCGTAGTCCGTAGCCCGTAGTCCGGAGTCCGGAGTCCGTAGCCCATAATCCGTAGTACATAGTCCGTAGTCCGTAGCCCGTAGTCCGAAGTCTGCAGTCCGTAACCGTAGTTTAGTCCGTAGTCCATAGTCCGTAGTCCGTAGTCGGTAGTCCGTAGTCCGTTCCGTAGTCCGTAGTCCGTAGTCCAAAGCCCGAAGTCCGTAGTCCGTAGTCCGTAGCCCGTTGTCCGTATCCCGTAGCCCGTAGCCCGTAGTCCGGAGTGCGGAGTCCGTAGCCCGCAATCCGTAGTACATAGTCCGTAGTCCGAAGCCCGTAGCCCGTTGTCCGTATCCCGTAGTCCATAGTCCACAGTCCGTAGTCCGTAGTCCGTAGCCCGTTGTCCGTATCCCGTAGCCCGTAGCCCGTAGCCCGTAGCCCGTAGCCCGTAGACCGTAGCCCGTAGCCCGTAGCCCGTAGCCCGTAGCCCGTAGCCCGTAGCCCGTAGCCCGTAGTCCGGAGTGCGGAGTCCGTAGCACGCAATCCGTAGTACATAGTCCGTAGTCCGAAGCCCGTTGTCCGTATCCCGTAGTCTGTAGCCCATAGCCCGTAGCCCGTAGCCCGTAGCCCGTAGTCCGGAGTCCGGAGTCCGGAGTACGTAGCCCGTAATCCGTAGTACATAGTCCGTAGTCCGAAGCCCGTATCCCGTTGTCCGTATCCCGTAGTCCGTAGTCCACAGTCCGTAGTCCATAGTCCGTAGTCCGTACGTATCTGGATACGCGGCAGCGTATCAGCCAAGTTCAAAAGCAAACAGAACTGGCGAGCAGCACCGTGTGTATCTTAACACGAACCATTTGGAGCCACTTTTGACCCCCTCATAACTCAAAAACTATTACACAGAAACATGTCAAATTTGGCTTATGTATTGAGACTAGCGAGATAAAAATGTGTTCCAAATTTTATATACACAGCTCAAACGGTTATTTAGATATTTACGTCCAAAAATCGTTATTTTTATCACTGACTCACCTATAATCAAAACTCTAACCCACTTCCAGATGACCTAGAAAGCTGAAATTTGGCATGTAGACAGGTAATCTGGTGAATACAAAGGAAAAAATCCGAAACTAGTATTTTTTTTTAATAAAACGTTGACAAACTTATATTTGCGTTCCCTATGCACTTATCCTGTATAAGATCTTGTATAAGATGAAGTACAATTAATATAAGTTTGTAATAGTTTTTATTCTGTTATATACCAATATTTCGTCATACCTCTTGAAATTCAGCTAGCGCCGACGGCGTAGTGGCCATTCAATATTGAGGACTCGAGAGAACCAAGTTCGAACCCCAGATTACCCAAATACTTTTTTGTCCTCGCTTTAAATAAATTACAATTTTTAAACAAAATATTCTAAAAAAAAACAAATAGACAAATAGAATCTTTTCATAAATGGCCATATTTAAACCTTTCGCTCGTTCAGTCCTACGTAAAACTCATGAACGAACATTAAATTGAATCCTCTGAAAATCCCTTAAACGTAATTTACCTGCTTTAAATATTTCCGCTTTTACATATTTTCTCCCTAAATCTAGGGGAAAACCTCCAAAATTGTCAACACTGCCAAGTTGGTCCGGTCGGAAGCCTACACACGTTCCGATTTGGTAGGAAGTGAAGTTCGTGCGAACCAAATCCGGCCGACCGCGTCAAACACGAATAATAATAATTATGGTCGGACGACTACGCTACACACGTCCAGATTTGGTCTGGAGCAGACCAAATCGGCGGTCGGATCGGAACGTGTGTAGATGCTATGGAAGATTATAAACTAGAAGAGAGTAAAGTGTACTAGCCGCTACACACGCTCCTATCCGACCGCCGATTTGGTGCGGGCGAACTTCACTGCAGATCTGATCCGCGCCTACACACGTTCAAACCAAATCTGCCAGACCAAATCGGTCAGCGCTACACACGTTCCGATTTGGTCTGGCCGACCTCTAGCCGTTGTTGCAGTGTTGCCAGCCACTGCTAATCTCCCAATATTATTATTATTTATAAATACTGAAAACATGAATTTGCTTGCAATAAATAAATTAAATAGAAAAATATTTTCGGTTTTTAATGTTTTATTACTATAAAAAAACAATTGCATTATTTTTTAATTTTCTGTTATTTTCATTAAAATACTAAAACATGCTAAATATTTACTAAAAGTAGCACGTATTGATGAGATGTTATGCCCTTTTTATTTAAATTTAGTTTTACGACAAATTGCTAGTTTTTAAACAAAGTATTCTAAAAAAAAAACAAATAGATAAATAGAATCTTTTCATAAATGGCCATATTTAAACCTTTCGTTCGTTCAGTCCTACGTAAAACTCATGAACGAGCATTAAATTGAATCCTCTGAAAATCCCTTAAACGCAATTTACCTGCTTTAAATATTTCCGCTTTTACATATTTTCTCCCTAAATCTAGGGGAAACCTCCAAAATTGTCAACACTGCCAAGTTGGTCCGGTCGGAAGCCTACACACACATTTGGTAGGAAGTGAAGTTCGTGCGAACCAAATCCGGCCGACCGCGTCAAACACGAATAATAATAATTATGGTCGGACGACTACGCTACACACGTCCAGATTTGGTCTGGAGCAGACCAAATCGGCGGTCGGATAGGAGCGTGTGTAGCGGCTATACTTATTAAACGTAGTGATTACATGCTCTTTGGTACTTATGGAAAATAATGTCAAATAATCTAAATTATACTTTTGTTTGTTAAATTTGTTATTTGCTATGTTCTGTTTCGTAAAGATCCGTAATTCCGTTAGCAATTACATAGTTTCGTTGCTCGCGGAGTACCGCTTTTTGAGAAAAAGACTTGTTTGTGTTGAGTGTGATCTTAGTTATATAGAATTCTTTGGTGATGGGCTGTGTTTGAAAAAGACTTCTTTGATGAATATCTGTTGTTTTATTGTTAACTAGCTGACCCAGCGCGACTTCGTTCCCGTGGCCCTACCCCCTACTCCACCCTACCCTACCCCACCCCTACCCTACCCTACCCCTACCCTACCCTACCCTACCCTACCCTACCCTTACCCTACCCCTACCCCTACCCTACCCTACCCTACCCCTACTCTACCCCTACCCTACCCCTACCCCTACCCTACCCTACCCCTACTCTACCCCTACCCTACTTCTACTCTACCCCTACTTACCCCTCCTTCCCCTATTTTCTCACCGCTAAAACCTTCCTTGGACTTCCACGAACATTCCAAGACCAAAATTAGCCAAATCGGTCCAGCCGTTCACGCGTGATGCCGTGACCAAGGGAAATAGGGATTCATTTTTATATATATAGATAAAGGGTGCAGTGTTAACCTATGTTTCATTTACACTAAGTTTCCTTATAAATTAATAATATGTATACTATGCCTATGTGTGTGTCTGTGTTTATATGCCTTTGTAATTTGCATATGTGTGTGTTTATACACCAAATGGAGTGTGAGACTATAACTTCGATACAAAACTGCAAAACTGTGATCTCTTCCATGGCCGCTTCCAAAGAGTATGTAATCACTGACGTCTGCGCGCGGTCAAAATAGAATCTTTTCCATAAGCTTAGCATAAATAATGTACTGTAACTAGCGCCAAAAATGCACTAGTCGCGCATGCGCGCAGAGTTATCTGACACGCACTCTACTTTACAGAGTAATTTATATATTATTATGTAGGAAGTAGAGACCAATTTTGGCCCTTTTATTGGTAGTGTATACCTAACTTGAGGAGCCCGTGGCGCAGTGGATAGCGCACTCGGCCTGCGATCGTTGAGGTTAAGCAACGTTCGCAATGGTCGGTCACGGGATGGGTGACCAAAAACTTTTCATCTCGAGCTCCTCCGTGCTTCGGAAGGCACGTTAAGCCGTTGGTCCCGGCTGCACTTGCAGTCGTTAATACCCACCAATCCGCACTGAGCCCGCGTGGTGGGTCATGGCTCATTCTCCTTATTCATCCATAAGGAAGGCCAGTGCCCCAGCAGTGGGGACATTAAAATGGCTGATGATGATGATGATGATACCTAACTAGCGCTATCTATCGTCTGGTGTAGGCAACTTTTGGTGTATAAACACACACATTAGACATAGTCTTCTTATTATTTATTCTACTTTATTCCACTATAATTTATATGACAAAACAACGTTTAAGCTAGTTAGCAAATAAAAAATCAATAAGCAAGATTAGATGTCAACAAAAACGGCTACATCCATAAATTGTCAAGAGATAGCGCTAAATGATAAATGTAAAAGACAAACTACTGCTATATACACTGACCTCTATTATTTACACACTGGACTGGCTGACATAAAATATTGTCGACTGCGGTAATGATTGTGTCAAAATTAGTTCTCGGGACACTCGTAGTGGCGTTGCTTTAAATTGCCACACAAAATTAGCTGTAATTTGTATGGAGACAGCCTGTCCAGTGTATAAATAATAGAGGTCAGTGGCTACGTAGTAATAATTATATAGTATTCTTTGCTACTGCCAAGGATTCTATATAAGTGCATTGTGCGGCAAAAGATACGAGTTTGTCCGGAAAGCTTTATCGCTTAATGAAATCAGAATCAAAACGCAAATGGAATTGCAATATCTGCTCAGGAACGCTTATTCCTCGTACATTACCAAGTTTGATAACTGGCTTTCTACAAGGAAAAATAATTCTTCCTAGCTTACCCGGTTTTCAAATGGGAATTATTTTTCCTGGTAGAAAACCGTAATTTTATTTACTTTTCTACGAAGATTTTTTTTTCTTCTTAGCTTACCCAGTTATCAGAGAAGAATTTTTTTTTCCTCGTAGAAAGCTGTGAATTCAATCACAGCTTTGTACGTGTTGTGCGTTCTACGAAGAAGAATTTTCCCTTCGTAGCCATTAGATCAGAGTATCAGAAAGACCGAATAATTAGTCATTTTTATTATTTACTTAGATTAATTTTAATTTTAGAGGGAACAACAGTTTTATTTTATTTAATTACTAGCGGCCGCCCGCGGTTTCACCCACGTGGTTCTCGTTTCCCTAGGAATATCGGGATAAAAAGTAGTCTAAGTTATTCATTATTACATCAGCTACCTGCCAGTGAAAGTCCCGTTAAAATCGGTCCAGCCGTTTCAGAGATTAGCCGGTACAAACAGACAGAGAGGCAAAAATTGCCCTCCGTAAACTTAATTCACCTGGGTTAATTCACCTAGGTGAATTAAGTATACTATTCGTAAACTTTAATCACCTGGGTGCATTAAAATTACTTTTACAAAACTTTATTCACCTTATTCTCCTAGGTGCATTAAGTATACTTTTAAGTAAACTTACTTCACTTTTATGAAGATTGTTTTTATCAGTGAAACTCTGGCTCAATGAGTGCTTATGATAATTTATGATTGTCATATTGACACAATTTTCCTGCAATCTATTATGAGTTTAATATGTGTTTCCTCAAAGCAAACTTTCCACACTACTCTAAGTAAACGAATAAAAAAGTTTAATAGAAACCTACTTGATCTGTTCGCGGCATTTAACTATTCTATTATGTAAGCTATTTTCTATAAATGGTCCGTTAGATTCATTTTTAACTGGGGTGATTATTTTAAATATGTCATTTGTTTTGTGACAAGCGGTACTTACAGGTGATTAAAGTTTACTAAGAGTAGGTTTTATTCACCTAATGCCCGAATACTCGTACGCTACTTATCTTTGGGAGCGTCTCAAACATCGCCCTGTCACTTTAAATGTCAAACGTATGAAAGAGTTGCCATGATGTTTGAGACGCTCCCAAAGATGATTTGCGTTCGAGAATTCGGGCGTAGGTGATTCATTTTTAACTTGGGTGAATAAAGTTTACTTATTATTTTAAATATATGTCTTTTGTTTCGTGACCAGCGGTACGGGTGATTAAAGTTTACGAATAGTATACTTAATTCACCTAGGTGAATTAACTCAGGTGAATTAAGTTTACGGAGCGAAATATTGTAAAAAATGATATTTTGGTATAATTATGTACCGTATATAACAATATACTTAATCATATGCATGTAAGTAGTAAAAAGCAGTTATTTTAATATTACAAACAGACACTCCAATTTTATTTATTTGTATAGATATAGATTTAATAGTAAAGAGGTTATTAAAATTTTTACTTTTTTTGCATTCACAATGCAATTTTTATCATTGAAGAATTGAAAATGAAATACATATTTTAGAAAACATCGACCCGTCTCACAACCAGCTCCGATGGAACGGTTGGTTGGATGGTCTAATTATTAAAGTAAAACTTAATCTAAGTAATTATTCGGTCTATCTGATCTAATGGCTAAGTAGGAAAAATTATTATTCTTAGAACAACACGTACAAAGCTGTAATTGAATTCACAATTCTACGAGGAAAAAAAAATTCTCCTTTGATAACTAGGTAAGCTAAGAAGAAAAAAAAATTCTTCGTAGAAAACTAAATAAAATTACGGTTTTCTAACAGGAAAAAAACATTCCCATTTGAAAACCGGGTAAGCTAGGAAGAATTATTTTTCCTTGTAGAAAGCCAGTTATCAAACTTGGTAATGTACGAGGAATAAGGGCTCAGGCTTAACATTAAATACCTACTGCAACTTCGTCAAGCAAAACTTACGACTAGGAAAAAGAAACTGTTGGAAATAGGAAAATCTGTTAAAAATTATATTTGTACGTCGACACCAAACACGAGCATAAAATTAGTTTCACTGTCAGTAGCTGATACACAAGGGCAAAGTAATATAACTGACCAAATAAAATATACTGAAACATTTGGTATTATTTTTATTATGAATAAGTACCTACTAATAATATCTCTACAAAAAGTAATGATATCTCATCAAAAACATAAAATATGTGAAGTGAGAGCCAACTTCAATATTAGGAAATATGCCTTGGTTGCTGACTTCAACGACAAAAGATGTGAGATCTAAATGGGTGCCAATTTTAACGGTCAGTCCTGAAAATTTAGTACATTAAATGTTGTATAATAACTTAAAATATAATTTCTTCTTATAACTTAGGATAATATATTGAAGCGTCTGACTTGGCTAGTTTTCATATACGAATTATATATATATATTATAGCCTTCGCAAGCTCTAAAGCCGAAGTTCTTATTGTATTCTTCCGAAAATTTGGCTTGCTGGTAGACTAGAAACTAGAGATGAACATAGGGCTCTTCCATGACTGTTTCAGTAAGTACCTAATAATAATTCGTATAAAAGAACTAGCTAACTTAGACCTTAGGCTTCAATATATTATCCTAAGTTATAAGAAGAAATTATATTTTAAGTTATTATACAACATTTAATGTACTAAATTTTCAGGACTGACCGTTAAAATTGGCACCCATTTAGATCTCACATCTTTTGTCGTTGAAGTCAGCAACCAAGGCATATTTCCTAATATTGAAGTTGGATCTCACTTCACATATTTTATGTTTTTGATGAGATTATATGTATTCTCTGTACCCCGAGGTTCCTAGTCAGCGCCTCTAGCGGCGAGTAGTGCGCTTATACAGTTTTCATACAAATTGACATAAAAACTTACACTAGGGGTACTGTATGGCCAAATCATAAACTATGCGAATTAACGAAAAGTGTTGAAAGGAGTCATGAGCTCGATTTTTGAGAAAACAAAAACTGCATATTCACATTTTCCTAAAATCTGTTACCATTACCATCATTATATCACGCGATATGATATTATAGCACGTCATGCTGTCTTGCTTACACCTTATTGGGGTAAGCAAGACAGCATGAGATAGATAGATAGATAATTCGTTTATTTGCATTATTACACACACATACAATTTCAAACAAATAAAATAAAAAAAAATAACTCGTAAAATTAAAACAAAAAAAAACGCAAGGCAAGGACAAGCAGGAGACACAGAAAACTTAATTACTTAATTGTACGTATGTGCAGCAGCAAATTGGGCCAAGGCTCAGTCAAAGAATATATACACTTATGGCTCAGTGTAGTTTTTTGCCCGGAGGCAAAAACACTGATATTCAGCCATCACCCTTGAGACGCTGGTAACAAAATTATAAGTGTAGAATAGGTAATCTTGGAAATCATTGTATGTGTTTGTGTGTGTGGACAACATGCAGGCTTAATTTTATAATGAGAAATGTCAAGAAATAATAAAATAATAACAATCGGAACGTTAGAAATAAATGTCAAAAAAAAATCGGGAAGTTAGTAATAAATGTCAAAAAAATATAAAAAATCAGTAAAAAGGCTACAAGACAAATCAAATTAAGTATGTAATTTGATACATCGAATCAATATTTCCTTTAGTACTTGGCTTAGGAAAACGTAATATAGCGAAATCATGAAATAAAAGTACAAGATGGATAAGTAAAATTAATTTGAAAAATATATTTTTAATTTTTTTATTTGAACTGATGAAAACACTATCGCCCATGTTGTGACGTCATTGGATTTCTAAATTTGTAAACAAATAAACGTCACTTTGACTTTTGCTACAATTAGTATGGGTGATTCCACTTATCAAAGATCTTTGTCCAATATACATTTGATCAAAGAAATTGGATATCGAATGTATAAAATTGAACGTCAAAGTCGTCCAATTTCTTTGATCAAATCAAATGATCATATTGAACAAAGATCTTTGATAAGTGGAACTACGCTGAGGTAAAAAAATTGCTTGACACTATCAACACTGTCAAGTGGTTGGTTAGAAATTGTATGACGTCAGAGCATGGCGAAGAGCGGTTTTACCGGTTAATAAAAAGCGAAATTTTAAAATAAAGTTTTGTAGGTCTTTTCATGTTTTAAAATATTTTTGGTGTAGTAGGACAATTATTAATCTTTTAGGACACGAATAAAAAAAGGGTCAAGTAGCCTATTAGATGTAAATGTCAAAAAATAAATAAAAATAAATGTCAAAGTTAATGCTATGTCATTAGGAGCAATAAAAAATGAAATAAATACAACAGTCATTGAATCAAAATAATTACGTAATTTAGTCGGATTTCTCCATGACGTGCTATATCATATCGCGTGCCCCGGAATCAAACCCCCTTGATTTTGTTAAATAAAATAACAGCCTGTATTATTGCACCAATCGATATTGTTGCTAATAAGAATAAAATCTTACAATAGAATGTCACATGTAAAATCAAAGGAAATTAATTTAATGTACAAAATGGTAACCATTTTCTTGAATGCAGAAGTTTATGTGTTTTCTCATACATTTCACGGTGTTTCTTATCACGATGTGGTTAAATTCGTGAAAATATTTTTTCTAAGGATCTTTTTAAACTTTCACACGCATTTGAAGATAGAATGCAAACGCGATAGTTACACGTTTGCACACTGAAAACTTCCTCTCAACTCGAGGTAAAAAATTTAAATAGCTTGGCACAGCTTGTCACATCTTACACAGCGGTTTTGGTTTTAGGCATGACATTTTAAAGGTATTTTCCAAGTCTAACTTTACAAGATTTGGCATTTTCTTCAGACAGTGTTAGTGTTTGGCCATTAAAATACTTAATTGGACAGAATTCCTAAACTCAACACCTCGCACTTTGTTAAGAATGTCAACATAAATTTTCTTGAAAATTTCCCTTCAAAACTGAGCACAAACTGTTTACAACCGTAATTATTGAAACTTCAAACAATTTTAACGGCGATAAAATCAAAAGTTTCCGCTTCCGAACCCAGTGTATTGTTTTATAAACAAACATTATAATTTGCCACGCTGAAGTGAGTCCTAGCACAGCGTCCTAAGTTATAAAATTGTGTGTTTAGAAACTTGCACAAACGAATTCTTTACGATTAGCCGAACCTTTGCAGATGTTGTCAACCTTTTGTACAGACAAGGAACTTTCCGGTCGACCACTTAAGGGCAACTTTTGCTTGCGCTCCATTCCGACAGCGCGTACGAATAGCAGTAGCGTGTGCAACGTTATGTGCAAGCTAATATCGCTTCTAAGTGGTCGCCCGAAAAGTCTTCTGATTATACAAAGTTTCGCAACAGGATTTTAATCTTTGCTTTGATTTTAAAACATTTTTGTGCCTCCTGGCGTCCTTAATCGGTTTTTAACGCGCGGAATTAGAAGAGTTATTTATCAAATTAATTTTAAAAGGCAAACGAGCAAGAAAATTTTGATTAACATCGCTTAAAAATTTTATTCTTTCTAAGATTAAAAGTTTTAAAGATTTTTCCTGTCGATGAATGGGGAAAATTCTTTTGAAATTAAACCTGAATATTATTAAGGCTGCAAACAGTTTCAAAGTGACTTTGTTTTCGTTATCTTTAAATTATGCCCCAAATCAGTTGTTTTTTTTTAACATAACGTACTATAGTATTATAAACAAGAGTAACGGGACTCAACGCGACATTTATTATGAAGTACATATTATTATGTACTTACAGCTTGACGAATAAATGTCGCGTTGAGTCCCGTTACTCTTGTTTATAATTATAATGGAACGCGAAAGTTTAAAATCTTATATGTACTATAGTATTATCAATCACGTATTATATTATCTGTGATAACGTATTAACAAATTAGTTGTGAGGCAAATTTCTATTTGTCTACAGTTTAAAAATAATTATGAAATAATTATTATCAATATTAGAAATCTTAAGGAAAATTTAGTATCTTTTTTTCTAATTTCATTTTAAATTTCTTACAAAAGCTCTTGTAATAAAACTATCTGTACTTAATCAAAAGAAAAAGTTTAGCAGCATAAATAAGTAAACGTTACTATAGTGCAGCAAGCTTTTCTGTTCCGGTGATAATCTTTGGAACTAAAACAGATTTCATACGACAGTCCATTTTGACAGCTAATTTGGTATTGCAAGTGGCTCCTCTGTCACGGCTGTCACCGGAACAGGAAAGCTTGTGGCACCGTAGGTATCGCGCACAATTTTTTTTCCGTGTTCTGTGGTATCGCGTTTGATAAAAATTTTGACATACGTGCCCTTAGCACAAAAACTATCGTTATAATTATCGGGAAAACGGTTTGGGGGAGTGGGGGGAGGGGGAACTTAAACTTATTATTTTAGTGCCGGTAGATGTAATTTCTCCAATAAAAAAAGGTTAAGTCCAAGACTATTTCGCCGTCGGAGAGCTTGGAATGTAATTTCTGCAATAAAAAAACGGCAAGTCCAAGCCTATTCCCGTCGGAGAGCTTAACGCTAAGCGTGTTGAGCAAAGACTTAGGCGATTCATAAGTTTTGGTGAAAACGGCCATAAGTCTCATTTCATTTTCATTTCATTTATTCATTTGCCAATAAACATGTTACTATAATGGTTAGTAGTATCTTAAAAACTAAATTAAGTTTATCTAGATACTAGGTTCTCAAAAATAAATATAAAAGAGCAACTAATTAAATAAAACATTATTAATTTTAAAGAGCGGGTAGGTGTACTTAAGTATTTATCATACAGAATGTTTGAGCGAGTGCCCACAAGGAAAGACGATGAGTTTCAAGACAACGCATGCATAAAATCAATAGAAAAAAGTAAAAACTATAATTCTTGCGCTTGTGCGTGTGCGCTCGCATATAAAGGTTGCTCCTATTCCACGACATAAAAACATATTTTTTTTAAGTTTGGAAATATAATTTAAGAATTCTTTTAATGTTATTATGATTGATTTTATCTTTGATTTCGATTGGTAAGTTGTTTATAAGACGGGGTATCAAATACTGAGATGTTCTTTTACCGTATTCGTTGTTATATATGGGAATATAAAGTTCTTTGTTAGTTTTTTTTCTAGTAGATATTTTGTGATTTATCGGTACTTTAATCTTTTCGTTAAAGTAATTTTCAAGAAGCAAATTATGTTTAACTTTCTCAGCTATAGGTCATCAGTATATAATATTGGTACCCCTTTGCAGATAAAAAAGTTTAATAAACGATCGTCAGTTGTCATCAACTCACTGTACACCAACAGCCGCGATACACCAAAGCTTTTATTCATATTTATTGAAAATTTGTAATACCAATTTGCATAAGCCTTAAACAGGAAAACATACTTTAACACCTGGCCATAAGGTGCCTTTAAAATAAACGTGTAGTTGAGTGTATTCTGAACCTTTTTTGTTTAAAAACATTTTATTTCATCATGATTGATGGGCGGCTGGACCAATGGCTTTATTGTGGAAACAATCGTGGCTTTTCGCGTTGTAAACAATTTGTGTCTTTTGTTCAGCTCGTGAAAGCCATTTTCAAGTTTGAAAGAACGTTTTAAGCCGAGCTAAGGAAGGTAATTATTTGATTTTGTTCTGGATTCGCCGTATCATGCTTTTATTGTTAATTTATTACTGTAGTTTTTACACAATAGCCGTTTAGAGTAATGTTAAAAATTAGTTACTCCACAGGGTGATTTTGAAGTCATTGGCATCAATTCGGGCCATGAATGTCCCTCTTTGCCTGGTCCGGTTGGATAGTCCAGTCAACCGGACTGCGGAATTTTTGTTCCTTGGTACGGTAGACCAGACTACGGAAAAGAAGCACGTCTTTTTCCTTGGTACGTGGTTAAAAGTGCTTTTCCCGTAGTTCGGTCGACCGTACTAAGGAAAAAGAAATAGCCGTAGTAGGTGGGGGCTGGAGGCTTACCACAAGCTCTAGTAGCAGTTATTTTTAAGTTGAGAGAGTGAGACGCCGCTTTACACGCCGTATAGCGGCGTCTCACTCTCTCAACCTAAAAATAACTGCTATTAGAGCTTGTGGTAAGCCTACTGGCACAAGCGCGGGCGCAGGGACGCGGGCAAAGCGGGCCCAAGGCATGGGGGGGGGTATTTGTGTTTCGATAGTCCCTTCCTCTATCAACGAAACAAAAGGGTACCAACATCATGAGTAAGTTCTTATTTTTTTTGTTTTGTCGTATTATATTTTTTTAAATACAAATACAAATATTTTATTCAGCAACTATAAATAAATTGTTTTATTTAGAGCTCTGGATATCCTTTTAAGCATAGTAATACCGACCAGGGGAAAATATTAAAATACTAGCTTTCCGCCCGCGGCTTCGCCCGCGTGGACTACACGACGTTATCCCGCGGGAATGTGACGTTTTTTCGGGATAAAAAGTAGCCTATGTTCCTCTTCAGGCTACAAAGTATCTGTATCCCAAATTTCAGCCAAATCCGTTCAGCCGTTTTGGCGTGATTGAGTAACAAACATCCAAACATCTAAACATCCAAACATCCAAACATCCAAACATCCAAACATCTAAACTTTCACATTTATAATATTAGTAGGATTAATATTTTAAAAGGATGATATGGACTTCGAAGTCATTCTATATATTTATTTACGAGCATTGACACGCGGGTTTACCCGCGTTTTTCCAAATCCCGCGAGAATAACGGAATAAAACATACCTATCAGTAGTGGCAACATGTATTTTCCAATATATCATTTTAAATAATAAAAAATGCATGGTGAATGCAAAATGTAAAAATAATTTGCAACAAAAAGTGGTATGAAAATCGCTCCACTACGAGATCACGGGGGAAAAGATAAAATAAAAAAACACGTCGCATGAAAATGCGATTGCGCGTTTTCCAACCGAGCCCAATCTGTGCGTACTGCGGAAACTGACTTTTTGCAAGACACAGTTGACATGAAAGCAGTAGGTCAAATAATAGAACATTACAGCCGAGAACGGGAAGCTAGTAATTTGCATGGTCGAGGATGGTTTTGAAGCCCGAGCCGCAAGCGAGAGCTTTAATCATTCGAGTCAATGCAAATAGCTTCCAGTACAAGGCTTGTATAAAACTTTTCTCACGAAATGCGAGGAAATACATTTTTTTTTGTTAACATGGAATGTTAACATTTCAGAGCATGAGTGAGAAAATGTATAAAACTGACCCACCCAGGCTTCTCACGGGATTGACTTAAATAAATAAATATTGGACACCATCAAACACATTGTTCCAATACCAAACTGTAGTAATTTGAGCACTAGTAGTATTGAAATTGGAAACAGCGAAGTTCGTTTTCAATATTTACCCGACTTGGAGTCGAACCCGGGACTTCTAGAGATAGCGGCGACTTGAAAACCAGTGCGTACACAACCCGGCCACGGTAAGTGGGTCAAAAGACCTGCTTATGAAGAAACTGTGTATTTTTTGGTACTTCCAAAACTTTTAAAATGGTACCCATTTCACATTTTTTCTCCTATTTTACATGGTGACAGGAGGCTGCCAGGAAAAAACCGTGCTTTCACAAATAAGGATAATATATAGGAGATAGGATATGAAAAGAAAAGAAGCAAATATTTATTTTAATAACGTGTCAGGCAGTATTGAATGCGTTGTTCTGAGTCCAAAATAAAATATTTGAATCATTGCGTTACAGATAATAATATGTTCTTCATGGGTGTTTTTATTGTCACGCGCTTCGGCAGCGCCCGCCGTTGAAGCGCGCGCGCTCTGAGATGCATGGGGTTAGTAGTTGCGTTTCTAAGTCACGCGCTTGAGCAGCGCCGTTCGATAAAGGCCAAAAAACAAACAAATAACAAATGTGAAAAAAAACAATTAGTTTTAAAACAAGCAAGTAATTAGCCGCCGAATTGTGACTCTAGCTATCTCTTTCTAATACGAGATTTTCTATGGCGGGAAAATGGCGCTACTAACTTGTGACGTCACTAGAAAGTTTGATGCTCTACATCTCTGAATATATGTAAAATATTTGAAAACAAATACCTACCTGTGTAGTGTTTCACTATGCTGATATTTCTAAATAATATTTCTTTCTAAATTTCTAAATTTCTTTCTAAATAATTAAAATAAAAAAAAATACGATTCCCTATTCATGCACCAGCAGCACCAGTACCACAAGCACAAAAACTCAGCGCCTCTTTCGGTCATTTATGGAGCTAAAATTTAACAGATACCGATTTGACAGCAGTATTTTGACAGCTTTGGTAGCATTATGACGTATAGTTAACTAAACGATATCCATAACGACAGTTTCTTGTGCTTGGGGGTACAGGTTGTTAGTTATTTCGATATTTTTTCACCTACTGCATTCCAAATACACTGTGGCAACGGATTTCCTGTATCCATGAGCGAGTTTTACGTTAAAAATATTGGTCAAGAGGGAGAGGATGAAAGGGGTGAGAATGACTGGTTTTTAATAAAATATCACATGTCTCTCGACTATAAATCTTATAAAATTAATTTTATTTTATTTTGTATCAGGCAAGCTTTCCAGCCGCGGTTTCGCACGCATGAACTATTGATCCCGTGGGAATGAGATATGTTTCCGGGGTGAAAAGTAGCCTTTATGCTATTCCAGACTATAGTCTGTGACGGGACGTCCTCGTCGGCCAGTGGTACACTAGCCGGAACGTCGGAAGTCACCGCCCAGTATTTAATGATAGGATTCAGTTCAGAAGGAAAAAGAAATAAAACTCTGGAACCGTTAAAACTTGATTTTTAATTATCACTATATCACTATCACACTTTATAATAATTACACTTGGCAGAGTCTCTACACATGCGGATAGTTAGAGTGAACTACTCCTGACGACGTACGAAGCAAGACTGACCAAAGAGCATGTAATCATGAGACTGACTGTTGGATTCGACTTTACTAAAAACAATACTTCCTATACCACGCCGCCGCTAGGTGGCGTGCAAAATGTCCGTACTCATGACCGGAAGTGTCCCGACTTAGCCAAAGACAACACTTTATGCCACGCCGCCGCTAGGTGGCGTGCAAAGCTCAATGTAATGTTTGTAATCATGACCGGAAATGGACAGTTTAATGTGTTTTACTAATTTAACTAGTCAAATCCTAACATTAATTTGTAGATAATAGAAATAAAAGGATGTTTATAGGGACTTGACTTTTTATTGTAAAGGTAGTAATAAAGAAACGTATAGGAAGAATAAGTAGGAAGAGGAACTGTAACAACAAGATAAAAAATACATGAATAACAAAAAGTAGGTTGGTAGGTAGGTAGTAGTGGGTATGATGATGAAAACTTACCCCTTTCCAAGGGTCAAGGGTTCCACTTATTTAATACTATAACAAACAACTCAAACTGGTATAAAAAACTGGTAATGCTCCGAGAGCTCTGTACGGCTTGGTGATTTTAGTAGAACTGAATCAAAAATGATGAACAGGACACGTGAAACGAAGATTTTGAATTTGAATTGAAAGAACAGGATAGGATTCGATAAAATTAATGGCCAGTATGTAGAACTAGATGGAGTTTCCAGCCATCATGGAGTTTTTAACCATCCATAATGACTGGTACGAATCGACATCGTTACAAGTCTATCTCAGTGCCAAAATTTCTCCAGATTCGTTCAGGCATTTTGCCGTAATTGAGTAACAAACGTCTCATTTAGCATGGAAGTGCAGATTTCTTAAAATTCCTAAAACTTGGTAGTCTGCCTAACCTAGTATACTTGTTTGCTTGTAAGTAGGTAAATAAAAGTCCATGTTTTTCTGTGCTTGTCCCACAATATGACAAACAACGGAACAATTCATCAGGCACTCGCAATAGCAACCTTTGGCGTGGGTCCAATAGACGCCATTTTGTGGAGCAGGGGCTCTCAAACTGTGGGGCGCTTATGAGTTTCGGCTCGTTCGCATGATGTTGTTTGACGTATCGTATTTATCACAAAACGCGTTTTTTTTTGTGAAAAATGACGATATACATATTATTATAGTTTCTATACTTTTGACTTTCGTGTTGTCAAAATGTTCTCAGACCATTTTACGCACCACACGATTCAGCGACATTTCACAGCCGCGTAGCTATCACGAACTCTTATTTGACTTATAACTCGGTCGAACTAACATGGCGGGTGCCAGGTGCAGGTTATATTCGTCCCTCTCATTCTCCGGGCGTGACAGGATCGAGTGAAAGAGACGGATAGAAGAAACAAGGACACAAATCGTTCGTTCATTCACATTCAGCAATTCATTTGCGATTCAGTTTTTAGAAGGTCATGCCTACGTAATAAAACGATTCATTTTAGGAACCTATTTTGGAACGCACCAGTTTTGAATCGCTTTCTTATAGTTGATGGTAGGCACCCAGATCATTGTAAAAGTATAAGTTAAAGTCGTACGAGTACAGTGCCACAAACTTTGCTGTGCCGGTGCCAGCGGCGCTACGTACGGTTTTCTTTTTTTTGTAACAATTTAACCGGCCCTGACTTCTAAGAACTTCAGCCGCCAGCAGCGCTATGGTTGGACATCAACTTGACAGCAAAATGACATTAAAAAAAATACGCTAGTTTCACATTTTGGCCACCGGCACAGCAAAGTTTGTGGCACTGTATTACTAAATAAAGAAATTTAGGACATTTAGGAAATAATGGACAAAATAATCAGTAAACAGGGAAAATATTACTTTTTCTATTCATTGTAATTTTTTTATTTATTAGAAGATTTAAATAAACCGAGCTTGGGATTGAAACTATCAATATCAAAATTAAAATGGATGTCTCGTTGTGAAGTCGACACATTCTCGAAACAGGGTTATAAAAAGAGATGTGTTATTTTTATAAAATTGTAGATGAAAGTTTTATTATGTAAACGGGGTTTACCTACGTCGCGCGTCGTGTGTTAAAATTAAGTTTGCTCAAAAGATAAGGCGAGTCAATTTTACTATGGAGCAGTTTAAATTAAGAATTTAGGTCATGTTTACAGCGTCGGTTCTGCAACAAAGCAACTCCAAAACTGTTGAGTGATGCATTTTATTACATAACAACTGTTGTAATTTCTTGATAAAAAAGAAGAATTTAATTTTTATCTTAACTCACAACACAATATGTGTAGAAACATCGTCATAATAAATGTCGTATACCCATAACCAGATAATCACCCATACTTTGTATCTCTTCAAATAAATTATAATTTAAAATAAAAAATGTTTCCCATTCATCAATCACTAGGGTTTTTTCTCGTGACCCTACTTTATTGTCTTACCAGTAGCACCACCACCGGTGGTTGCCTCATTCTCTCATTCTCTCATTGCCCTACTGAGGTGTTAAGGGCCGGCTGTAAGCCAGCGCGTAGGTATTGACGAAGCTAATCTGTATATGTGTGCCTTCACGCACACAAACATCTCCGCCCTAGCACGAAAAAATGTAATTCAGAAAATTAAAAAAAATAATAACTTTTTTTTGTCAGAAAGTAACTTTACGTATTTGATGCGTTTGATTTGCCATGTTTGCCATCTGGGGGCTGATGCAGCATCTTACAGACAGTCGAAGGAACTCATCAGCATTTCAACGTAACCAGTTGGAGTTTGGGCTCATTTGAATAGTCTTGATGAGAACTCTTGTGCCAAGTAGTTTCCTATGTCTGATGCTGGAGTCATCAGGAGGTGGTTGATGGAACTTTTCAATAATTCAACGTACCATTTCGATTTTGGGCTCGTTTGAATCGTCTTCATGATAACTTTTGTGCCAAAATGTTTCGAAGGTCTGATGCTGGAATCAGGAAGTGGTTGATAGAACTCTTTATCAATTCAACGTAACCACTTTGAGCTTGAGCCCAAGCTTTTATCAAGACCATTTGAATGGTCTTGATAAAAACTTTGGTGCCAAGTAGTTTCCAAGGTCCAGTTCTGGAGCCAGTAAGTGGCTGATAGAACTCTTCATCAATTCAACGTAAATACTTCTAGTTTGGGCTTCTTTGAATAGTCTTGATGAGAACTCTTCTGCTAAGTAGTTTCGAAAGTCTGATGCTGGAGTCAGGAGGTGGTTGATGAAACTCTTCAACGATCCAACGTAAACACTTCGAGTTTGGGTGAATCGTCTTGATGAGAAATCTTGTGCCAAGCAGTTTCCAAGGTCAAATTCTGAAGCCAGTAAGTGGCTGATGGAACTCTTCATCAATTCAACGTAAACATTTCGAGTTTGGGCTTGTTTGAATAGTCTTGATGAGAACTCTTGTGCCAAGTAGTTTCGAAGGTCTGATGCTGGAGTCAGGAAGTGGTTGATGGAACTCTTCACCAATTCAACATAAACACTTCGCGTTTAGGCTCGTTTGAATTGTCTTGATAAGAACTCTTGTGCCAAGTAGTTTCCAAGATCTGATGCTCGAGTCAGGAAGTGTTTGATGGAACTCCTGAACAAATCAACGTAACCACTTTGAGTTTGGGCTCGTTTGAATTGTCTTGATGAGAACTCTTTTGCCAAGTAGTTTCCAAGCGCTATTGCTGGAGCCAGGAAGTGGCTGATAGAACTCTTCAACGATTTAACGTAACCAGTTCATTTTTGGGCTCGTTTGAATTGTCTTCATGAGAGCTCTTGACAAGAAAACAGCAACGCAATGTTCAAAATATTAAAAAATCCAAGATGGCGGCCAACTTTTTTGTTTGCGGGCCGACTTTGATGAAACTTGGTTTTTGGTACAATTTTGATAAGAAAACATTAACACAATGTCAAAAATAAAAAAAAAACAAGATGGCGGTCAACTTTTTTTTTGTAAGCCGATTTTGATGAAATTTAGTTTCTGGTACTATTTTGACACGAAAACAACAACGCAATGTTAAAAAAATTAAAAAATCCAAGATGGCGGCCAACTTTATTGTTTGCAGGCCGATTTCAATGAAACTCAGTTTCTGGTTTTATTTTGACAAGAAAACAGCAACGCAATGTTAAAAATATAAAAATTCAAGATGGCGGCCAAATTTTTTGTTTGCTGGCCGATTTCAATTAAATTCAGTTTCTGGTACTATTTTAACAAGAAAACAGCAACGCAATGTTAAAAATATTAAAAATCCAAGATGGCGGCCAACTTTTTTGTTTGTGAGCCGATTTTGATGAAACTTGGTTTCTGGTACTATTTTGACAAAAAAACAACAACGCAATCTTAAAAGTATAAAAAATCTAAGATGGCGGCCAACTTTTTTGTTTGCAGGCCGATTTCAATGAAACTCAGTTTCTGGTTTTATTTTGACAAGAAAACAGCAACGCATTTATATATACATAAATGTTACAATTACCACAGTATAACTATTTTTTTATATAGTAGGCCAACGCCCTTGAAGTTAGTTGATACCGACGTCTGTATAGGTATTTCCGTAATTACGGAAGGGTTGTAACAAAATTAAAATGTGGCAGGTACATTTTGGTGTATTGCGAAATAAAATAAAATAAATAATTATGGTTAGCATTTTAGAAGTATCAAAATAAAATATATTACATGTAATAAAATATAGGACTTGTTCTTAGTCCGCCTGGCTAGCTACCACCATCTTATCTAAGTCTGACGCCATAACAATGATGTTTTCAGCATTATTGTGTTCCGGCAGTTAGAGATAAGATAGCCAGTTCCTCAGTGCTGAGGATTCCGGGAGTAGTGCGCTTCCACCTTCAGCCTTATCACCACTTAACATCAGGTGTGATGAAGGCTAAGTGCTACCCCGTTGTGGATAAAAAAAAAAAAAAAAAAAAGTTTTATTTAGTTGCAGCTATAATTGTATCTGTCTGTCTGTCTGCCATGAAATTTTGCAAGGTAAATTTGACCTACTCCTGACGTTTGAATGGGTTGAAGTTTTGTCAAAGAAAAATATTCAGATTGGAAATAAGCCGATTCATATTTCTTTACCTTTAAAGCGCCTTCGTCTATATATCAAAATCATCCCATGTCACAATCATTATTTTCAAACTCTGTAACTTAATATCAATTATTATTTTATTTACTTTTTTTATTTTTTTAAATAGGGTTTACAGCTGTCAAAAACACAGTAAATTACGAAGGATGTTACGTCGTAATTTACTGTGCTTGTGTTAAAGCAAATTAATAATTAATAAAATCTTTTACTTGACATGATGATGATGATGATACTTGACTCTGTCTCATGCTTTCAAATAAAAACCTGTTACATTTTAATAAGCGAAAAGAGAGAAACAAAAACAAAAAACGGCCACCATCTTGACCATTTGTATTTTTTTACATTGTGTTAAGAACGGTTTTTTTGTCAAAATAGTACAAAATCGTCACATCTTAATTTATATTGTGGTATGCAATAAAATGATTGCGCATTGAGTATTAAGTATTGAAAAAACCGAGTTTTATCAAAATCGGCCCACAAACAAAAAAGTCGGCCGCCATCTTAGATTTTTAATATGTTTAACATTTCTTTGCTGTTTTCTTATCAAAATAGTACCGTAAACCGCGTTTCATCAAAATCGGCCCATAAACAAAAAAGTGGGCCGCCATCTTGGATTTTCTAATATTTTTAATATTGAGTTGCTGTTTTCTTATCAAAATAGTACCGTAAACCACGTTTTATCAAAATCGGCCCATACTCAAAAAAGTTGGCCGCCATCTTGGATTTTTTAATATTTTTAATATTGCGTTGCTGTTTTCTTGACAAAATAGTACCAAAACCCGAGTTTCATCGAAATCGGCCCACAAACAAATAAGTTGGCCGCCATCTTGGATTTTTTAATATTTTTAATATTGCGTTGCTGTTTTCTTGACAAAATAGTACCGAAACCAGAGTTTTATCAAAATCGGCCCAAAAACAAAAAAGTGGGCCGCCATCTTGGATTTTTTTATATTTTTAATATTGCGTTGCTGTTTTCTTATCAAAATAGTACCGTAAACCGCGTTTCATCAAAATCGGCCCATAAACAAAAAAGTTGGCCGCCATCTTGGATTTTTTAATATTTTTAATATTGCGTTGCTGTTTTCTTATCAAAATAGTACCATAAACCGCGTTTGATCAAAATCGGCCCATAAACAAAAAAGTTGGCCGCCATCTTGGATTTTTTAATATTTTTAGTATTGCGTTGCTGTTTTCTTATCAAAATAGTACCGTAAACCGCGTTTCATCAAAATCGGCCCATGAACAAAAAAGTTGGCCGCCATCTTGGAATTTTTAATATTTTTAATATTGCGTTGCTGTTTTCTTATCAAAATAGTACCATAAACCGCGTTTGATCAAAATCGGCCCATAAACAAAAAAATTGGCCGCCATCTTGGATTTTTTGATATTTTTAATATTGCGTTGCTATTTTCTTGTCAAGAGTTCACATCAAGACAATTCAAACTGGTTACGTTGAATCATTGAAGAGTTCCATCAGCCACTTCCTGGCTCCAGCAATAGACCTTGGAAACAACTTGGCTCAAGAGTTCTTATCAAGACAATTCAAACGAGCCCAAACTCAAAGTGGTTACGTTGAATTTATGAAGAGTTCCATCAGCCACTTACTGGCTCCAGAATTTGACCTTGGAAATTACTTGGCACAAGAGTTTTCATCAAGACGATTCAAAAGAGCCCAAACTCGAAGTGGTTACGTTGAGTCGTTGAAGAGTTCCATCAACCACCTCCTGACTCCTGACTCGCATGACCTTCGAAACTGTTTGGCACTAGAGTTTCTATCAAGACGATTCAAACAAGCCCAAACTCGAAGTGGTTACATTAAATTGGTGAGTAGTTCCATCAGCCACTTCCTGGCTCCAGCATTTGACCAGATATCTGTTGTGATGACGTACCATATAAATTGTTGAGTGGAAAACTAATTATCTTCCGATATTGGTAGGTATCGCCGGATTTTTGAAAATTTGACTTTACCTACCTTTTCTTTACCACCGCTCAAAGAGTTTGCGTACAGATAGTCTGATTTCGTAATTTTCGTAGCTCAGGAGCTGGGAAAAAGCGACGTGCTCTCACCTTGAAATCAGCGGGCTTACTGAATTTTACCCCCGGTGTGGCTTGTATTTATACAATACTAGCGGCCGCCCGCGGTTTCACCCGCGTGGTTCCCGTTCCCGTGGGAATATCGGGATAAAAAGTACATATAAACCTTCCTCTTGAATCACTCTATCTATTAAAAAAAAACGCATCAAAATCCGTTGCGTAGTTTCAAAGATTTAAGCATACAAAGGGACATAGGGACAGAGAAAGCGACTTTGTTTTATACTATGTAGTGATTTTATTTATCTCCGCGTTCCATACGAAAATGTATGAGCAATTCGCGCTTTAATATTGACAATGTTTGAAGCCAGATTGTTCCCAATATAAAATAAAAAACGGCAAATATCGTGCGGTGAATCAATTCTATGTTTCATTGCCATTTGATTTAACATTAAATATTATTAAAAATATTTTTATTCTTTAACAATATCTTTAAAACAGAAAACGTTGATTTCGCTGTTTTTAGTGAAGTTTGCGATTTTTTTGCCATTAACGTGAGTTAAATATTTAAAATTTTCCACGGTGTTATTGTAAAGTAACTTTTCCTGTTCACTATTATATTTTTTAAAGTAATTTCTGTCGATAATTCTATGTTACAAGTTTAAAACCCCGAAAGCTGTTTTACGCGTTTCACTTACCGCCTGCCCTTAATACAAAATTGTACCTTCCTGGCCCATTTATAAATACAGGAGAGTACATTGTATCAACACCTCAGTAGGACAATGAAAAGTAGGTGTCCTTCGTATCGTACTGGTAAGACAAAAAAGTAAGACCACGAAAAAATACCCAAACTATATTTTCAACTTAGATTACCTTAATAAGGAAGGGGTCTTTCTATAAACTATTTGAGAACCGCTTTTATAAACTAATAAATGTGACCTTTTATGCGAAGCCTTCCTGTTCATTTCCTGTTCCGTATTATTTTTAGAATGATTTATAATCTTCATTTCAAGGTCTCGGTTATGGACAGTCTACCTTGGTCACTTGAAGTTGTGACAAGCAATTAGTTATGATGACATTGGGGGGAGAGTTATCTAAAGGAATATTGGTTAATACAAATGGAAATGGAAAAGTGCAATTTACTTTATGAAGAGTTGTGTATTAGACTAGAATAAGATTTATGGAAATATAAGATGTTTACGGGTTTTAAAGTTGTAAAGCTGTTTTAACAACGGAGGTTTGTTTGGACGACCTCTATAGCCGTGTCCCGGGTTCGACTCCCGGTCGGTTAAATATAGAAAACTAACAATATTCAATATTTCTTTGGGTCTGGGTGTATGTGGTAATACCCGTCGTTGTTTCCAATTTCCATAATAATAGTGCTCAAGTTAATAAAGTTTTGTATTGGAACAATTTATGTGATGGTATCCAAAATTTATTTGATTAAATGTTGTTTAGAGATAAAATTTATTACTACAACTTGTCAACATTGTGGATCCAATAAATAAATTTTAGTTAATTCACAATGGAGTTTATTATTGAAAATGAAATATTAGAAAAAAAGCTATCAATCCTCGAAGAAGCTCCGCCTGGAATCGAACCCGGGACCTTTCACTGTCCGGCGATAGGAGAAACACAGAGTAACTTTCGCATAAATCATATTAATATGGATAGGAAGTAGGATAACATAACATTTAATAGCACCATAAGCACCTAATAAAAGCGATTATATAATGTTTAATAACACCATTAGCAGAGTACATACTTTTCTAATAAATCTTTTACAGCCCAACTTCGATCTAGTTAGAGGGATTTCGGTAACTTTAACTCTGAAACCTCTTAAACGCACAGTTAGGAGTTAAAATCTCCTGGTTAAAGATCTCTTTATACGTAACGATCCGTCGTCGCCGTCGTTACGAACAATATTTAAAATAATTTTGCTACAGACACGAAAAATTTGGTCTTTGCGAGCATATGACGACCGATTTGGCGCAGAGGTACGGATTCCTGCTTTCTGTGCGGAAGTCTTGGGTTTGATTCCCGAACAAGACAAATATTTGTGTGCATGAACATGTCTATTTGTCTCAGTTTGGGTGTTTTCTATGTATATTATGTAGGTATGTATGTATTTACAAACAAAAAGTAAATAAATATATATTTAACCGCTATCTAGTTTCTATAACACAGTTTCTTAATGAAAACTACTTAATAGCTAGATAATTAATTGGTGTGATTGTAAAAAGTTGATTTTTATCATTTACTTGTTTGTAGCGATATGATGTAGATCACAACATTGTCATTTTTTATACATAAACGTGGTATCACTTACCCTTCAGTACATCTGATGTTATATTGTGATAAGGGAAATGCGCGCTTCAGCCGGAATCCTCACCAAGTCTACACACCAGCTAACGTCTTGGTGTCGACGGCTTTCAAGAATCATGTCGGTGACTTGTATCCGCCCTTGTCGCTGGAAACATGTCGAACTTGATGATTTCATGCCACTGACAAAAATTTTTTGGTAATTTTTTTATCCACAATGGGGTAGCTCTTAGCTTTCATCACACCTGATGTTAGGTAGTGATAAGGCTGAAGGTGGAAGCGCACTACACCCGGAATCCACAGTCACTGAGCAACTGGTTATCTTATCTCTAACTGCCGGAACTCAATAATGCTGTAAACATCATTTTTATGGCGTTAGACTTATAAATAAAACACTTTCACGGATTTTTTCACGCAATTTATTCAACAACTTAGTTAAATTTTAGTTGTTTTTTTTGAGATTTTTTGGTTTATCCGACGTTTCGGCACCTTTCCAGGGGCCGTGGTCACGGAAAACTACCCACTATTTTTTGATTTTAATAAAAGAATATACCCACTCTAATTGTCTTTGTTTTTCGTTCGGAAATCGTTATAGCAAAGCAAAAAGTTACTGACTCGACCACCACTGGTGGTAACTTTTTGCTTTGCTATAAATAATTATTATCCAAATTACTTAAACAAATCAAAATATTAAATTAATAAATCATTTTGTTATAATTAAATATAATGTTAAAATAATTAATACCTAACCGTATCGTTTCCGAACGAAAAACAAAGACAATTAGAGTGGGTATATTCTTTTATTAAAATCAAAAAATAGTGGGTAGGTTTCCGTGACCACGGCCCCTGGAAAGGTGCCGAAACGTCGGATAAACCAAAAAATCTCAAAAAAACAACTAAAATTTAACTAAGTTGTTGAATAAATTGCGTGAAAAAATCCGTGAAAGTGTTTTATTTATATGGACAGTTCGCGCAGAAATCTAAGATGTGTTTAAGCGTTAGACTTAGGAAGGATGGATGTAGCTAGCCAGGTGGACTTAAAACAAGTCCTACCGCCAAACAAACCGAATACAATATGTATCCCCACTGGAAATCGAACCCGGGACCTCTGGGTCTGAAACCGGTTGTGTTAACTACTAGACCACAGAGGTGGTTAAAAATAACTTGAACGGTATGTAAAGTCACTGCCTAGCCCACCGACATAAGAGTCTACGACTCAATATCGGCTAGTCGGCGGGTACGGTGTGTACATAAGGGGCTATCTTATCTTTAACTACTGGAATCCAATAATGTTGCACATTTTGTTATGGCGGTAGACTTAGGTAAGATGATGGCGTGGCAGCTATAGATAGCAAGGTGGACTTAGAACAAGTCCACCACCACCACCAACCAATGAGAATCGACCACCATTATTATGTATTCCCAACTAGCTATCCGCCCGCGGCTTCGCCCGCGTGGACTACACGACGTTATCCCGCGGGAGTGTGATATTTTTCCGGGATAAAAAGTAGCCTATGTTCCTCTCCAGGCTTCAAAGTATCTGTGTCCCAAATTTCAGCCAAATCCGTTCAGCCGTTTTAGCGTGATTGAGTAACAAACATCCAAACATCCAAACATCCAAACATCTAAACTTTCACATTTATAATATTAGTAGGAAGTAGGATTTATTAGTAGGATGAGAATCGAACCCGGGATCTTTTGGTCCTATAACGGTGATGCGAACCACTACCACTAGACCACAGTCTAGAGGCAATAAAAGTACACAATCACTTCATAACCTACATCGATCCGTCGTTTGGATCAGTCTGTAACGACCATGTAACGACGGATCGTAATAACCGGTCGTGATGTATAAGGAAGACTTTAGTTAGCAGAGCTCATCTAAGCTCTTTCATAAGGTAAAATATAGTTTATGAGTCGGTTATAAAAATTATGGCACAAGCAAAAGGGATTTTGAACACGATAAACATGAATGGTATCGTAAAATTATCATCCTAATAACTACGGTATAGGGTATAGTGGTTAATACGTTTATGGGCGGTATGATTTTATGGGTGTCGGAAACTCAGAATAAACATCAACATCACACACGTTAGTTTTGATTCCGAAATAACCTTGAGCTTTTGTGTTACAAATACAGGGTGATTTTGACACCACTTGCCAAATTTTTAAAGTTCGACTCAGAATCGGTAAGTGAACAACTTTCTTTTAGAAACATGGGTCGAAATATGACATTTTTTTTTTTTTCGACTCTTCATACAAATCATACTGATCACGTGATCAATTTAATACGTAATTTAGTAATTAATTTAATTTAGTATGTAATAGAGGAATCGAACTCAGGACCTTTGGGTCTGAAATCGGTGGTGTGAATCACTAGACCACAGAGGCGGTTAAAAGTCCCTTCAACAATGTATAGGCGCCCCATGGCTTTGGCTGAGATGACAGACCACTCCTTGACACTAACCGGGTGTTTAACCCTCTCCACAAAGCAATCTGCGTGGAGTTTGTTATATTCACCACGTGATTCTTTTTACAAGCTTTTTATTAACTTGCCATGTTAGTTAGTTAGGTAGTTAGTTAGTTTGTGAGTAGTACAAATCTTGCAAGCTTAATTTGACCCACTTCCCAGTGTACGATGGAGCTGCAATTTTGTATACAGGTTTGGTTTAGATAAAAATACAATATTTAAGTACTGTCAGCAAAAAAGCTTGTCATGAAAATGAAATTTTTACTAAAAACTTATTTCCATGAACCCACGAGCCTCTCAAGTTCTCAACAGTCGTTTTCACAGTACCACTGCACCAGCAGCCCATCAAAATCTATGGCGTAGACATTCCCATAAAGGCAGATAAAACAACAAACTAAAAGTCCTTTTATCAGGCTATGGAAGCAGCGAGTCGGCCATGCCGACGCATCGTAAAAAATGCACAACTTTTGGCTTGCATCCAAATCTAGTCGTGCACTTTGTACTTTAGGGAATCGAAACCAATTTTTGCATTTTACAAAATGCTTCACAATCATAACAGTGGTTCGAATTTCATTTTACAACCACTCCAACGGGCCAAATCCTCCGGAAATCCATACTCATCCATACTAAAGGGAAATATATAGACTGTGCTAATATTATAAATGTGAAAGTGTATGTTTGTTTGTTTGTCCATCTTTCACGTCAAAACGGAGCAACTGATCGACTTGATTTTTCGTATGGGGATAGTTTGGAAGCTGAAGAGTAACATAGGCTACTTTTTATTCTGGATAATTATAAAATAATAATGCTAAATTTGTGTGGAAAATAGTGTTGGCTGTCGTACGATACGATAGAAAACTGTAATTTCTTCCATGGCCGCTTCCGCGTCTGCGCGTGGTCAAATCGAATACTAATCTTTTCCATAAGATAAGAACAAAAAATGTACTGAAACTAGCGCCAAAAATGCCCCAGTCGCGCGTGCGCGCAGAGATATCCGTCACATACTTTGAAAACTTCTTGATTATTTATTTTCATCTGTCTAATATTGGTGATACGAAGTAAATTTATATGGCAAAACAACGTTTGCCGGGTCAGCTAGTATTAGGTATGAATATGAAAATGTGTTTGTTTGATTGTCCGCATTTCACGTTAAAATGGAGTAGCAACGGTAGCTCAAGCCAAGCCCGAACACTGTGGTTATACTTAGGCCCGCATTCAGAGACGGTTTTGAGCCTTGAGTATAGCTCAAGTCGAGGCTAAGCTACACTTTCGTATTCACAGTCGAGTTTACCCAACTGAGCAGGAAAGCAGTCTAAGCCAAGCATGAGCTGAGATTGAGTTGTTGAAATCGGTGACTTTAAGCTATACTCAGCCCCTACTTTGCATAGAAAGTGGTGCCATCTGTAATGATATTGTTCGAAAACACGTTTGACGTCTGTTTTTATTCTTTCTTTTTTTTCAACACGTTTTTTTCTTTTAACTTTAAAAAAAAACCTAGTAAATGTCATACAACGAACCATCAAATAATTTTGACAGTTATCCAGTCAAAATTGGTCTATGATTTCTATCTCTTTCCCTCTAATGGATGTTTAGCTGCAGCCATCTCTATCATACTCATGTGGAAAAAACCGATTATGAATCGTAAGTGAAGGACAGGAAGGACATCACTTTTTGTACCATAGACAAAGCAAAAGCGGCGCTAAGCCAAGAGGAGGTTGAGCCACGATTGTAACTCAACTGTGAATACGAATTTTGAGACGGTTTGAGCTGACTGGGATCTCAAGCTTAGCTGAGCAGCTGCCGAGTCCTACTCTGCAAGCTGTCTCTGAATGCGGGCCTTAGTAATCGTAATAGTAAATTATACTATCCGTCTAAGGCTATCAATGTGCCTGTACCCTCATGAAAAACTATCGTTATGGTAACCGAATAAAGTAGGTATATGGTCCTTTAAAATTGTGATAGAAAAATCCTTCAATTATTTATTCCATAACTTTTCCATAACATTCCATAGCTTTCCGCCCGCGGCTTCGCCCGCGTGGACTACACGACGTTATCCCGCGGGAATGTGACATTAAAAAGTAGTTCTATGTTCCTTTACAGGCTACAAAGTATCTGTGTGTCAAATTTCAGCCAAATCCGTTCAGCTGTTTTGGTGTGATTGAGTAACAAACATCCAAACATCCAAACATCCAAACATCCAAACATCTAAACTTTTACATTTATAATATTAGTAGGAAGTAGGATTATGATCTTCTGTTGTCTTCATAATTGTTTTCCACGATGGAGAAAAAAATTATGACAATGGGAAGCAATTTTATTTATTTTTCAATTCCCGTTGTCCTCATTTATTGTCCCCGTCAATGGGCAAACCAAGGAAATAATTTTAATTAATTCATTCAATTCCCGATATCCCCATTATGGGGACAAAAATCATGGGGACAACGGGAAATCGGAAATATAGGGGCTTATACAGGATATTTTTTTTTATCAGTCCACAAATTTTCACTCACCGACTTTCAGTCACCGACTCAGAATCGGTAAGTGAACAACTTTCTCCTAGAAACATAGGTCGAAATATGACAAAAAATTTTTGACCTTTCATACAAATCGGACTGATCACGTGATCGAATTAGTATGGGAAGTCCTAAAATTTTTGTCGTATTTCGACCCATGTTTCTAGGAGAAAGTGGTACAGTTATCGATTCTGAGTCGATCCTAAAAATTTGTGCACTGATAAAAAAAATATCCTGTATAGCGTTAAAAATATAGCCAAGGCTGCCGAGTCCTGTGAGCCTTTCGGTAGCTTAGTTGTTCAGAGTATTGGGCCGGAATCCCGGGGGCGTGGGTTCGTATCCCGCCAGAAAGCTACTCCCTGTAAGTAGTGGTTTTTTCCTATAACAATTTCTTTTATATTACAGATCTGAGTTGCTAAAGGGGCTCGAGACAATAAATTTTGGTCACCCAACCCATTACTGACCATTGCAAAACCTGCGCCACCTAGTTTATTTAAAGATTAAGTAAAAAAAATATGATATTGCGTGTCTCCTAAATGGTACCAACTATCTTTAAAACAAAAAGCGATCACTATTATGGAGACAATAAAAACAAGACTGTAAGAGCATTATTGCTTTATTGCTCTTATAAATATCATATAAATGTCCGGACAATACTTATTTAACTTTTGGCGAATGTGAATTGGTGTGTATTTATCTTTCGTAATAGTATTATGGTACTGCGAAAGTTTTATTACATTATCATTGTTACACTCTATCTGTGAAATATTTTTCTTATTTTTTCTTATTGTGCTGAACACTTTGCGGATAATCAAAGTGTAAAAAGATGTCGATATAATTCTGACTAGTATGACTCGTTTAAGTGCGAAAGTTGTGAAATTAAATTATGAATTGTTTACTGAAGCCAAGGACTGTTATAAGACTAGCTCTAGAAACCCACATAGACTTGTTTTTGAGTCTACACCAAAAACCGCGCGTTATCTGAATAATTGTTACGCAATGTGCATAAATATTTATAATAAAATACCAGGACATATAAAAGAATTACCATTTACTAGGTTTAACTTGACATTACGCAATTGGTTAATAGAAAATAGCTTTTATACAATTGACGAATTAATTATAAGCAATGTAATGTATGACATAAAATGTACCTATCGAAATATTTGTTAATTAATTGATTTTGTTTTTGTAATTTAATTGTAAGTATTGATTTGTAATTTATATTTTGTTAATATTTGTATGCTGACATGTTCTGCTAAATGTGCGTTTTTGAAACTTACCTTCCACCTTTATCATGTACCACATTTATTACAAATAAATAATTATCTTATCTTATCTAAAGTTTCTCTGGCTGTTATTTCTAGCTTCACAATCTTCTCATAATGTTACCCACTCTAGGTGTGATCACGCACAATTGTGATGACCACATCTACTGTGTTCCACAGTTTATTGAAACGAAGGTTTCTCATGCAAAATTAAGTAAATTAAGCTAGTCCTACCTTACTAGAAAATAGTGTCCGTAATCCAGGGGGGCTGAACGTTGTCTCGCCGGCGCGCGCCGGGCAAAACGATCTCCACACAACCCCCGATGGGAAACTCTTACAGCTAACACCCTTATAACTACACAATGCCCTAATAGGCAGCTAAAACTTTCCCGGCGCTTTTCAAAGCGAACACACACGGGTCACAAGTCCGTACCCGGACCGGGCGCTCCTAGGTGCAAAAACGCTCGAGATCTCGGTCACGATACGGGTAGGTAACTGGCGCGGCACGTCGCTACAGAAACACACGAACTTGCCTCACGGCTGCTTACGGCCAACAGAGTGCCGTGTTGCGCGGACGGCGCTTGGCGGCGAACCCACGAATGAACGTGAATGAATGAATCACGCGCGGCGTGAACATCCCCCCGTCCCGGACAGTAGCAAACTGTCCGCCAACTCAATCTAAGGGCAGGCGAGAGAGGGTAGCGATCGCTCGCTTCAAAACAGAGTCCCCCACCAGGACCTCGGCAAACCTGGGCACACCATCCGACCCCGGATGAAGCTGAACAATGCGTCCTAAACGCCAGCGGAGGGGCGGCAGGTTTGGATCCTTTACCAACACGAGGTCTCCAGTCTTGGGTGGGGTCGTCCTATCCGACCACTTAACGCGTTGCTGCAAAATGTGCAAATACTCCAGATGCCAACGGCGCCAAAAACTCTGCGTAAGCTGCTGGAGCAATTCAAATCGCGAGAGCCGTCCGGAGGGCACTTCGGAATAAGGATATTCCGGCAAGGCGTTAAGCGGTCTGCCAATCAAAAAATGGCCCGGCGTAAGGGCCTCTAAATCATTCGCGTCCGAAGACAACGGACACAACGGACGCGAGTTGAGGACCGCCTCAACCTTACAAAATACGGTCGCGAGTTCCTCAAACGTGAGGACCGTCTCCCCAATAACGCGACGAAGGTGAGTTTTAGCGGCCTTTACAGTTGCTTCAAAAATCCCTCCCCAGTGGGGGCAGGATGGCGGGGAGTACTGCCATCGTACCCCTCTGCGAGAGAGTGTGGATCCGATCTCAAAATTATTCCTATCCAAAAATTCACACACTTCCTTTAAATACCTATCGGTGCCCTTGAAATTGGTTCCACAATCGGACCTTATTAACGACGGCATTCCGCGGCGAGACACAAAACGATTCAACGTGGCTACAAAGGCTTCTGTGGTGAGGGCACTAACCACCTCCAGGTGGACCGCTTTAGTGGCCAAACAAACAAATACACACAAGTAAGCCTTTTCCGTTCTAGCATTACGAAGCCGCGATGTCTTAACGGTAAATGGCCCCGCAAAATCCGTTCCAACTCCTGAGAAGGGCATCGATTCGTTCACTCGATCGGCAGGCAAATCACCCATCTGGGGCTGCATCGTATCGGCGCGCAAACGATAACACGGGAGACAACGAAAAATAACGGATCGGATTATTCTCCGCGCTGACAAAATCCAGAACTCTCGTTGGAGGAGCGCGGTCAAAGCATTACAACCGGCATGAGCATTCTTTACATGTCGGTCTGTAATCAACAGTCTAACTAACGGTCCATCCTTGGGGAGCAACAAAGGGTGGCGTGATCCGTACGGCAGGTTGGCATGTCTGAGCCTACCTCCGACACGCAGCAATCCGGTACTGTCCAAGAAGGGATTCAACCGCACCAAGGGTCCCTTCAACTTGGACTTACTTGAGCGCAGGGCTTTCAGCTCCGGTTCAAACTCTCGCTGTTGCGTCACTCGCAACCAATGCAACAGAGCGTCTTGCCGCTCTTGTGGGGCGAGGACCGGAGACAACGATTTCTCCTGAGGCTGGCGACAATTTCGCACAAAGCGCCTCATCCAAGCAGTCACGCCGAGCAACTTATCAAGAGAACTGTAGCGGTCTAACAAAAACTCCATCTGCGGAGCCGCCACCGTCTCCACGGCGTGAACACGCATGCCTAGGTCTGGGACTCTGGCCACAGCCGGGGTGGCAGGCCATGAGCGCTCAGGCCGTAACAACCATGATGGACTCCACCATAGGTGGTGGTCCACTAACTCAGGCGCCTCGCAGCCGCGGGAGGCACAATCTGCGGGGTTCAATTCGCCCGGTACGTGGCGCCAAATCAACGGGGCCTTTGAAGTCTGAATTTGTGAGACCCGGTTGGCCACAAAAACCTCAAGGGTGTGGACTGAACTCTTCAGCCAACAAAGGACGACCTGGCTGTCAGACCACGCAAATATCGACTCCAAGTCGACACCGTTTCCCAAGGTGTCGGCAACATGATTGAGTAGCCGTACTAAGAGAGTGGCGCCGGACAACTCCAACTTCGGAATGGTTAGCCTAGTCCGAAGGGGGGCAACCTTACTCTTGGCCGTAACTAAGTGTACGGCGACAACGCCTGCTGCATCCACTGTTCGGATGTAAACGGCTGCCGCGTATCCGCTTTCGGACGCGTCACAAAAGCCGTGCAGGGAGGCTTTAAACTTTCCCGAAGGCAGCATTTGCCTCGGTATACAAACCCGATTGACGTCGGGTAGGGATGACACGAACCTCACCCACTCTCGTAGGAGGCTACCAGAGAGGGGCTCATCCCATGACAATTCCGCAGCCCAGAGCTCCTGTAGGAAGCACTTCATCGAAAACACTACAGGGCTGAGCCAACCGTTCGGATCAAAGGTACGGGCTACAGTGGACAGCACCGTGCGTTTAGTCCAGACCTTTGGGTCTGGCAGTTCCAATCTATATGTGAACAAATCCGGGACTGGTCGATACTGGACTCCCAAAACAGACAGCATGTCTGGAGTCTCCGGATTTTCAAAGAGGAGCGGCTCTTGCTGGTGGTCCTTAGGCAAATCTGCCAATAGGTCCGGTGAGTTAGACAGCCACTTCCGCAACTCATAGCCACCAGCCCTCAAGAGCGCAATCAGCTCATCACGTAAGACGAGAGCCTCATCTAAGCTCGAGGCCCCCGTGCAGATATCGTCGACAAATAAGGCCCCCCCCTCAATAAGAGCAGATGCCCGGGGATAGCGTAGCCGTTCGCGCTCTGCGAGCTCCAAAAGCGAACGGATCGCCACAAAGGGGCTCGACCGCAAACCATAAGTGTTGGTGTTCAGCTCGTAAGCCAACATCGGATCCTGGGGATCCTCACGCCAAAGGATGAGCTGGTATCGTCTATCCTCCGGGTGAATCACGGTCTGTCTGAACATCATGCGGATATCGGCCACAAAGACGACAGCGTGCCGGCGGAAGTTGGTCAAAACATCACAGACATCGTGATGCAACTTCGGCCCCGCATGCAGACACTGATTCAACGACACTCCGGTTGACGTGGGCGCTGAACCATCAAAGACCACGCGGATCTTCCCATTGGAAGTCTTCAAAACAGCGTGGTGTGGCAGGAAGTAATGTTCCACATTACGCCAGTCCAACTGCGAGATGGACATGTGCCCAAGGTCCAAATACTCCCGCATGAAGTCTATATACTTCTCCTTGAATGCGGGATCCCTGGCCATCCTACGCTCCATGGACAACAATCTCTTCTCGGCCATCGGTCGGGAGCTCCCTAAAAGAGGGCGAACCGCCAAGAAGGGCAAGCGGGTAATCAAGCGACCCGAGAGGAGGCGCCCAGTGTTGTTCTGGTAGAACAATTCGCACTCCTCGGCTAACGGATCCAACCGCTTGGCAGTGGGAGGTTCCTCCACCTCCCAAAACTTTTGGAGAACGTCGGACAAAGTAGAACCGACAATGGTCTGGCGGTCTACCGACGGGGTCTCTGGTGTCTGTGGTACCTTTCCCATCACCACATGACCCAGCGACGAGGACAAGGCGACAAGATCGGCTGTCTGCAAAACTCGCTTGCTTCCACACAGTACACGACCGAGGACATCCGCACCAATCAACAAGTGTATTGGGCCCGGTCGGTGGAAGGAAGGATCAGCCAAAGCCAGTCCAGACGTCAGCTCAATCGTGGATGGCGGCACTCGCACTTGCGGGAGTGGTCCAACCACCTTATCAAAAACTATCGCCGAAGCACCGATCTTCGGCCTTGGCGCGAAGTGGGGGGAGAAGGAGAACTCAACTCGACCAATCGGATCAGGGATCCGCGAGTCTCCCACCCCCCGTACCGCTTCGTGATGCGGCACAAGCAAAAGACCCAGCTGTCGGACAAGCCACCTGGACATTATGCACCCCTGGGCACCTGAGTCCAAAAGGGCACGCACCGTGACAACATTGCCCTTAGGTCCCCAAACATTCACGGAGGCTGTTGGCAACAGCACAAGCTCCGGAGGGGTGGTTGGGTCCGACAGGGGCGCCATTAAAAATTTTGGGGGGGTACTTGTCCCCCTCGCGCCTGAGTCGGCGCGCCAAATGTGGGACGCTCGTACCGGGCGAGCGGGTCCCAATCGGGTACATACTGGCCCCGACCAACAGCACTCCTAGGTGCAGGGTAATACCCGTGTGGGGCGTGCCTCGGTACATAGTACCCCAATCGAGGCCTCTCCATTAGGGGGGGGGGAGTAGCAAATAGGGCCCGTGCCCATCGCCACCGTGGCGTACTCTTGTGGTACCCCCCTACCCCCGCCCGTAGCGGGGGCGTCTCTCCTATAGTTCCCCCTCTCCGGGGGGGACTGAACGGGGGGGCTAAGCCCCGCCGAATCTCTAGGGGACCGGTTCCGGGCTGCCGGGCCCCCGCCCGTGCGCGAGGAATTCGAACCCCGGTCGCTCCCGGCGTCCTTGCGGTCCAAACAAAGGAGGGGGTGATGCCTCCCTCCGCAAAGACGACAATCCTCGGTCTGGGGACACGCCGACTGCATGTGTCCCCCCAAACACCTATAGCACCATTGGCGCTGTCTAGCAACGGCCCTCCGTCCCTCTGGGCGGAGGCCTCTAAATTTGGCACATTCGTGCACCATGTGCCTATCTCCCCTGCAATACCTGCACCGCTCACTCGGTGCGGGGGGAGGGGACTGCTGGAAGGCAGCATAGAGATTGGTCGGGCGACGGGGCTGTTCCCTCGCCGCCACCATACGACCAACACCTGGAACCGGGGCGGGCTCCAGGTGGTCCGTCACCCTACATTCGTCCTCCAAAAAACGAAGGAGGTCCGCGAAGGGCGGGAGATACGAGGCGCTGTCGCCTCCGTACCTCTGCTCGAAACGCCCCTTCATTTTCAGCGGGCAATTTGGCGAGGACTATGTGCAGCAGTACAAAGGACCACTGATCCACCGGCAGGTCCAATCGCCTTAGGGAGTTGACCGCTGACAGTAGCGGGTTCAGCAACTCCCTCCGTAACAGGTGTACCCGCGTGATTCGCGGGAGGGCCAAAATCGTGGCCACGTGGGTGTCCGCCAGTAACCGGACATTCTGGTACCTGCTAACCAGAAGCTGGCGAGCCACCTGGTAGTTGTCGTCGCTGATGAGCAGGTGCTGGATTACCGAGCTGGCCTCTCCTCGCAGGGAGGAGCGCAAATAGGCCAACTTCTCACTAGGGGATAAGTCCCGTCGTGAATCCACCAAACTGTCAAACAAATTAATGAAGCCCATCCAGGCTGACAGATCCCCATTAAAAGTGGGAATCTCCAAGGTAGGCAATCGGCCTAGCAACGCCGTCGGGGTAGGTTTGACCTCCCCGCTCAAAACCGGCTCCCCCTTCCGAACAGCCAGGGCCCTCTCAGCCGCCTCCGTGAACTGGTCAGCCAGCTCATAGGCCTGGGCTACATCCTGCTCCAGCTGTTCCGACACGGCATCATCAGCTGGGGGGTTCTCCAGATAATACGCGCGACACTCCATGGCGTGGCGCTCCAGGTCTTGCAGCCGAGCTGCCAGCCCGCCATACCGAGCTAGCAACGCGCCTACCCGGTCGGCTCGGTCTATTAATGTGACCGCACAAGCAAGCCAACGCAAAGCTCCTTGGATGCCAGCCCTGGATACGGCGGTCGGATTCGTAGGAGCCATTTATATTCCGTTTAATAAACAAGCAAACAAAGAAATATAAAGGTGGTAAACATCAACAAAAAAAAAACAATAGAAATAGGTCGCGTCACGATAACATAAAACACAATTAAAATTCGGACGACATACACGGACCCTACTATTTTCATAAATTATTAGCAACTTACCAATTTCAAGGGCTAACAATATAACGGTATAAACAAAACGTATAGGATTAACGATATGGCATACACACACGGCCAAGTCAACCTCGCAAATCAACTACTAAACCGTTATCAACAAACAAAAACAAAACTATTTTTAATAATAATACTCGTAATTTAATACTACTAATAATTAAAACTAGGTCCACTTTTTTTAACTAGGCAAGCGGACTCGGAACAAACACTAGTATGTGGTACTAATAAACAACACTTTCGAACGAAACTATTCGTCAAATAAATCCGGACACACAAAAAAAAAATATACACATCTAGGCGAGTAAACTCGTATCAAATCACTAGTATGTGGTACTAATAAACACACTTTCGAACGAACTATTCGTCAAATAAATCCGGACACACAAAAAAAATATACACATCTAGGCGAGTAAACTCGTATCAAAACACTAGTATGTGACAACAATTATATAAGTGTCTATCTATTATCGGATCCACCAAGTGAGAAACATTCGCTTCGAGAATTTACTAGAACAATTTCTTAGTACTTCAATCGTCTCGGCATACCCTCGAGATTTCAACAAAAAAAAATAATTTTTAGGTACGCTTTTTAGGTACGCTTTTTATTTTTACTATGAAATTTTATGTACCTAGTTAATTTTAATATGAAAATTAACTAATTATATCAACTAGGTACGCTCTGCTACCAAAAATATGATCACGCACAATTGTGATGACCACATCTACTGTGTTCCACAGTTTATTGAAACGAAGGTTTCTCATGCAAAATTAAGTAAATTAAGCTAGTCCTACCTTACTAGAAAATAGTGTCCGTAATCCAGGGGGGCTGAACGTTGTCTCGCCGGCGCGCGCCGGGCAAAACGATCTCCACACAACCCCCGATGGGAAACTCTTACAGCTAACACCCTTATAACTACACAATGCCCTAATAGGCAGCTAAAACTTTCCCGGCGCTTTTCAAAGCGAACACACACGGGTCACAAGTCCGTACCCGGACCGGGCGCTCCTAGGTGCAAAAACGCTCGAGATCTCGGTCACGATACGGGTAGGTAACTGGCGCGGCACGTCGCTACAGAAACACACGAACTTGCCTCACGGCTGCTTACGGCCAACTGAGTGCCGTGTTGCGCGGACGGCGCTTGGCGGCGAACCCACGAATGAACGTGAATGAATGAATCACGCGCGGCGTGAACAAGGTGGGCTGACCAGATGCGGGGATCGAAAGCAAGCACCACTACCAACTAAACCCCTCACTACTTGCTCTCCACCATCAGTTTTAGGCACACCGACTGTGGGGGGGGGGGGGGGGGGTCGTGGTATGGACTATACCTCTAACAACGTGAAAGATCCGGACACAACACAACAATGCTGAAAGCATCGTTCTTTTGGCGTCAGACTTAGATAAGAAGGTGGTAGCTAGCCAGGCGGAATTTGAACAAGTCCTATCACAAACAAAACTGAATACAACCCCCCACTGGGAATCGAGCCCGGGTCCTCTGGGTCTGAATGTTCCACTAGATCACAGAGGCGGTTAAAAAAGGCTTTTCTTCATAATTGTTTTCCACGATGGAGAAAAAAATTATGACAATGGGAAGCAATTTTATTTATTTTTCAATTCCCGTTGTCCTCATTTATTGTCCCCGTCAATGGGCAAACCAAGGAAGTAATTTTAATTAATTCATTCAATTCATTCATACGGCAAAATATCTTATTCCCACGGGAAAACATTAAGTAGCTCACGCGGGAAAAGCTGCCTGCGGAAAGCTAGTCTTGCATATCTTTCATAATGAGTTTTACATTATTAATTCCCTACCCATTTCCTTGTTAATATTATATACTAGCTGTTGCCCGCGACTTCGTACGCACGGTAGAGTGAATTTTGTATTTGTTTATTTTATGTGTAATCTACACATCTTCCATCTACAAACCTTCCAGTGACCGCAAAGTATATATGTGTGTATAGGTGTAGGTCTCGGAAGCGCGGAATTCAGTTTTGCGCTCGCGATTGCTTGTTAACCGAGCTTCACGGTCCTCATCGGTTTTAAGAGCACGAAGTAACCTCATCCTCTTATCTGACCTAAGGCCTTGCGATAAATTCCTATTTCTTTTACCTAGGCATTTCAAATAGGTAACAATAATCGTAATCAAATCACAATAATCAATGTCCGTTTTCCAACAATTCAAATTGAACTACAAATCAATAAATCGAAAATATTTCCGCAACAAAAGGTACCCTATATGTTGACTCAGGTTATAAGTTATTACTACACAAGTTTGGTAAAAATCCGTCCAGTAGTTTTTGCGTGAAAAGCAAACATACTAACAGACGCCCGCAAACATAAGTTTGTCAACGTTTTTTTAAATATAAAGAAGTTTTCCCGCAATAGAAGGTACCCTATATGTTGACCCGGGTTATAAGTTATTACTACACAAAATTTGGTAAAAATCCGTCCAGTAGTTTTTGCGTGAAAAGCGAACATATAAACAGACAAACAGACAAACAGATAAACAGACAAACAGTCAAAAATTTTAATATCTATTGTTTTGGGGTCTATATCCTGTACACATCACATAGTAGTAATTATTTTTAAAAAATATTTCATGTACAGACTTTTTTCCGTTTCTAGTTTTTATATGTATGGATACTGATACACAACCAGCCTATTCATAATATTCCTAACGAAATCCTCCATTTCGTTCCTGTTCGATAGATCAACTATCCCTAGGGAGCTCTCTACGAGTTCCATTACTAAGTTTTGTTAGTTTGAGCCACATACCATACAACCACAACAATAATAGGTACATCTCAAAACATGGGAACTGGGTGCCTACCATCAACTTTAAGACAGCGATTCAAAAATAGCGCAATGCAGAATAGGTTCCTAAAATGAACTGCTTTTTTTCGTACTATGACCTTCGATAAACAATAACACCTTTGTTGATCGAAGTCTATGACCTTCTAAAAACTGGATCGCAAATGAATTGCTAAATGTGAATGACCAAACGATTTGTGTCCTTATTTCTTCTATCCGTCTCTTTCACTCGATTCTGTCATACCCGGAGAGTGAGAGGGACGGGTATAACCTGCAGGTTTCATGTTAGCTTGGCCAAGTTCTAAGTCAAATAAGAGTTCATGACAGATTAGCGGCTGTGAAATGTCATTGAATGATCACTGAATCGCTGTTATTGATATTAAGCTATCGTGGTACGATTATGCGAAGCATATCAGTTTAGGTCCTAAACAAAACCGCAATAAGAGTTGATGGTAGGCACCCTGATGCCGAAAAGAAAAGCTTAAGCAACGTCTTGTGTTACGGATATTATTAGCCGAAGCGCGAAAAACTATCGTAATCGTTATCGTTATTGTGATCGTAATATTTTGTATGAAAACCAGATTCAGCCAGACCAGAGCGCCTCTTTCGGTCACACAAGAGACAAAAATTCAAGAAACAAATATAGGTAATTCATCGAAAAGATAATAAACTTGAAACTTATTTCAGATTTGTCAAAACACTCTTTATAATAAGCTTACTGTTCTACTAAAGTATTGGAGCCGATGCACTTTCTTGTGCTTTTGCCAAAAGTGCTTGGTGTAAATTCGAACAAGCCATTTCAGATATAAACAAGGAATGCCTGAAAGCTGTAATCTGCGTCGTAAGTTTGTCTAGCACGTTCCTGAGGGAAATTCCAAAACCGCATGTACCAATATTTTCAGGTGTAATGATATAGCAAGGTACGGTGGTAGAAATTTGCCTTCGACGCTTGTGGACCTATATCTATACTATCATTATAAATAGGAAATATTTGTATGTATTCAGGTATGTAACGAATAAACTCAAAAACTACTGGACCGATTTCAAAAGTTCTTTCACTTTTAGAATCAGTGACTTCGACCATCATAATAATCTATAGAAGGTTGTACCTATCATGCCTTAGGACGTGGCCAAGATAGGAAACTTTTCGCCTTTTTTATATATAAAATATATAAAAAGTTAATGCGAAATACTAAAAAGCTTAAATGTTTTCAAGAGCGATATTTATTTCCTTCAAATTGCCGAATCAAAAAGCAATAACAGTAACATTCACCTTAAGGTTGCACCTTTATATCCTAATTAGATCCCCTTCCTAGCTACTAATTATATCAAAGGAGGATTCCGTCAGCATTCGGCAGGTAGATAAAGGAATGTCGAGTCTGCAAGGCACGGGAAAGGAAATTAAAAGAGGGTTTTCGCACTAACGATCTGTAGGAAAGGATGCGGTAATATTGTACGAAACTGCTGCTAAAAGGCTACGTTTGTATGCTTTGGTTTCAAATACAGCTAGTTTATGCTTTCGGCTGGTACGAGACAACTCCGTTGCTACGGCAGATCTGAGTGCTACGAGATAGCAACGCAGTATGTTAAGGGCCCCACAGACTATCTGTCCCCCTGTTGGCATCGGCCTGTCAGTTGGCCGAAATCGACCACACACTCACAGTAATTCTCTTTACGATTTAGAACTGACGGCTAATGTATTTATTGTAATAATAATTAACTGTTATTTTAATTTTAAGTTTTTTGCATTCACAATGCAATTTTTATTACTGAAAAATGGATCCCATGGTCCCATGGTCCCATCGGAGCTGATTGTGAGACGGGTCGATTTTTTCTAAATACTTCATTTTCCATTTTTCAATAATTAACTGTATTTATCATAATTAATTGTGTAATTTGTGATGGAAACTGACCTTAATCATGCTAAGTTAAGATCATTTTTCAATTTGACGAATTTCAATCTATGAAATAAAACAGGAAGAATTTCCTTCAAGATCTCCCGCCGTAGGGTCTGCGAACCGAGATGGCGTATCTTCTATGACTTTCCCAAGTATTGTAAATAACAATCTAAATTGAAAAAACGAATTTGACTTTGACTTTGAATGCGTAGGCATAGTGTGTGGCCGCTGGGTGGCGCGAACTAATATCGAAAGTTATCGGCCGGACAGAAACTATCGACTAAAACTAAAACTGACGACTATCAACTCCTAGTGTGTGTCCTCAATGCGGGTTTTCGACTATTGTCGACAGGTAATGATCGTACTAGTGTGTGGCCGATGCCGATGGAGGTCTCGAACTATAAATCGAATCGGCCGTCTGCCGATCCGATCTAGGACTGTAAGTGGACTGATAGTCTGTGGGGCCCTTTACGATGCAATCCATTGATGCAGATTTGAGAACTACAAGATAGCTAAGTAATTAATTAATTAATTTATTTATTTATTCTTTGGAAGATAATATGGTATTCAAACATACAAGAAACAAACGGTTTCAAGAATTTTGAGATAACAACATTTCAGTTACTACGAGACTGTTACCTATAAAAATGAAATACTTAAATAATAAAATAAATAAATATTGGACACAATCACATAGGTTCCAATTCTAAATATGTTCCAATACTAAGGTATAGTAGCTTAAGCTTAAGCACTAGTATTATGGAAATCGGAAACAACGAAGGAACGAAATTTACTTGGGCTTAGATAATTGGTGTGATTGTAAAAAGTTGTTTATTTATTTACTTATAATATTAGTAAGTTAGGGATACTAATCGCACGCAAATGAAGTCACGGGTATCTACTTGTCTAAATAGTACGTTATTGAACTACACTCGCGAGCAAAAGTATGGAATCACTTACTTGGAATTGACTCTGCGCGATCTTGAGTACTTAATAACTAGTTAAGAATAATAAAAATGGTACCATTTTAAAGGTTAAACTGTTAACTTTCAATTGATCCAAATTCATTTAAATCACATCAGTATTTAAGGAGATATCCCGGATAAGGTGAAGGAGTAAGGAAAACATAAGGAATATGAAAAAATAATAAATAAAGAAAACAACAAAAATTTACTAATAAAATTTTTATTTGTCCTTAAAATCAAGTTTCAATATTTAGTGTTCCCTCCTCTTGCCCTAATAACTGCTCAAAGACGGTTCTTCATTGACCTAATCAGCCTCTGTATCGATTCTTGCGGGATACCTTCCCACTCCTCTATCAAAGCAGATTTCAGCTCATTCACACTTGAAGGAGCAGGATTTCTGGAACGAACCCTCCTCTTCAGTTCATCCCACACGTGCTCAATGGGATTCAAGTCCGGGCTGAGCGCTGGCCAGTCCAATGTGGCGATACCGACTTCTTCGAGGTATTCAGTTGTGGCACGGGAAGTGTGACAACGAGCGTTATCGTGCATAAGGAGGAAGTCATCACCGATATATCCCGCATAGGGAACGAAATGTTCCAGCAGAATATCGGAAATGTAGCGGTCTGAAGTTAGACCGCCTCCTCGTCCCCCGCCAGGAACGAAAACAAGCTCCGTTTTACCGTCGAAGGAAATGCCGGCCCACATCATACAAGAACCGCCCCCATAAGCCACCGTCTCAGCGAAACAGCACTGCGCAAATCGCTCCCCAGGCCGCCTGTAGACCCGACCCCTTCGGTCGCTGCCGTGCAAACACATTCTGCACTCGTCGGAGAACAGGACTCGCCTCCATTGCTCAACCTCCCAATCAAGATGGGAGCGAGCAAATTGAAGGCGAGCTTGTCGGTGACCTGCCGTCAGTTTCGGGCCTGTGGCAGGCCTTTTTGGAGTCAAATTAGCTTGCTTAAGTCTTCGACGAATTGTCCACTCGCTGGCAGCTACCCCACGAATATTTCGGAGCTCCTGTTGGACGTCGACACCAGTCAAATGCCGATTTCGGAGAGAAGTTGACACGATAAAACGGTCATCCCTCTCCGATGTGCACCGGCGCCGTCCAGATCTTGGTCTCGGGATAAAGCCACCAGTCTCCCGAAAGCGTTTATAAACTTTCGAAACACAGGACTGGCTTATGTGGAGCCGACGTGCTACAGCCCGCTGGCTGAGCCCTTCTTGCAATAGGGCGACGATTTGCGCTGCTTCTGTAGGTGTAGTATCCATTGTCGTCCAAGTTCAAAGGTCAAAATAGCGGAGATGTGTACCGGTCAACGTGTGAAAGCCGACTGATAAAGAAAATCCGATAACACGTGCTTTTATAGGGGGTCAATAGGCCGCAACTCGCGACGTATCAAGCAATTGAAACATATCTTTTTCCTTACTCCTTCACTTAATCCGGGATAGCTCCTTAAATACCGATGTGATTTAAATGAATTTGGTATCAATTTAAAGTTAACAGTTTAAAATGGTACCATTTTTATTATTCTTTAACCTTTAAAATGGTACCATTTTTATTATTCTTAACTAGTTATTAAGTACTCAAGATCGCGCGGAGTCAATTCCAATTAAGTGATTCCATACTTTTGCTCGCGAGTGTAGTTGTGAATGTTTCCAGCGTCAGTTTTCTTTAAGGGGACCTCGGGCCCTCGAAGGCTTACGAACGGCTAGGTACATAATGGTGGTTGAAGAGGATACAGAGTTACAGATACTGGAAGTCTATTTTATCTAAAAAAAAAAAATTACGTCATCATTCATATGTTTTACAATTTGAGATTTTAAATTATTTTAATGCAATCACAATGCAATTCTGTAAGTATAGGAAAATCTTTCTGTTTTATAATTTTTACAGGATATATGTTGAAAAAAATCTTTCCGTGTTCTGTTTGTCTAATCGTAATTATTTGCAATAAACAGTTTGTAGTATATCCATACTAGTACTCGTTGTAGGATATGGATGGATATGATTTGCGGCATTATTATTATTGTTTTATCCCAATTTTATGTATTTTATTGCAATTAGGTATTTTATGTATATTTTATATTTGAAATTATTAATTATTTGTAATTTTAGTATTAACATAGATATATCAAATGTACCTAATAATAACAGTAAAAATATTGCTGTACCTTCACAGGGTTTATGTTGAACTATGCGCTAATTTATGAGATCTACTGTAAGTTGTAACACATAAGTGCAATAAATGCTTTGAATCTTGAAGTATGCTTAGAAGTCACATCCAGCTTAAGTTAGGTCAGTGACCTTTCTGTTTACTCGTCGCCGTCGGAACGAGGGAAGGCCTATTGTTTCAGCCTGCCGAGTGTAAGCCTTGGGCACTCGAGTGTTTTACACGTGACAATGCGCCGTGGGCCGCGACTCACACGGCTCACACGAGAGAGGCTTAGGAGGATGTAAACTTTGTAACTTGCAAATAAAACCTGTGGTATAATTGTTTTTTTTTATTATTATTATTATCTGCAACAGTGTATCACTTAGCCTGCACCACACCTGATGTTAAGTGATGATAAGACTGAAGGTGGAAGCGCACTGACTCCTGGAATCCTCAATCACTGAGATTAGCCGAAGCACATAATGCTAAAACATCATTGTTATGGCGTCAGACTTAGATAAGATGGGGTAGTTACCCACGCGGACTAAGAACAACAAGTCCTAGTACCACCAACCAAACCGAATACAATATCTACCCCCACTGGGATTCGAACCCGGGAAAACGTCGACATTGGGTGCATCCTTTAAATACTACTTATTATCTTACGTCGTCCGACAATGCGTTGACGGAAATGGAACAAACGCTGTACGCTCGATGCACTAACGCATATAGGTTGGGTGTGAAAGGTTAAATGTTTTATCTACACTCATGTTATAAAATTCGAATTATGAACTCATGCCTGAACGTATATTAATACACTTTATGCCATAGCCAACTTTAAAAAATAAAAGTGTTTAATAATGGTCATTATGTGTTAAGATTATGGGTCAGGTAATGCAATAAATAACTCAATAATTAATATTCATTTTCATTTATTCAAGTTATTAGTAAGCCTTTGTGATTGTCAAGGATGCTACGCTATTGGTTCAGAAAACCCTACGGCGGGAGACCTTGTAACGAGAAGAGCCAGCAAGAAACTCGCCAAGGGGTGCAATTCTCCCTTCATCATACACTTTTATTTTCATAAAACACGTCAGACAATTTACATTTTTAAGTGTGAAATGCACAATGTGTATTTGAATTATAACCATACTGATAATAGTTTTAATACATTTACAACAATAGAATATTGTGACAAAGAATAACAAATTCCAACAGAAACTATTTGATGCTAATTTAAGTTTGTTTCGCATTAGATATCTAACAATTTACAACACCAATAATCTCACATCGATGTAATAAAATACTTAGCTTTGCTTTGAATTCCTGATGCAGAATGAGGTCCGCTTCGCCTTATCCTACCTCCTTTATAGCTCGCTCAAAAAAATATGGCCGGTAACACCAAACGGCCTTCTGCCGAGTTTGTTTCCGGCCAATCTGTTATTATTTTTGGTTATAACATCATGCAAGTTTGAATATAATTATTAAATACAATTATAACTTTATAAAGCCAACATTTTAATTTTAACAACGACATTTGTTTAATTTTCAATAAAAAGTACGACTACAGATTGTGGACTTTGACTACCATAGACAATACACTGTTCTATTAAATTTAGATTCCTTTTATAACCTATTAGATAACTTTAATTCTCAATAATTATAACATATGATACAACCGGATACAGCTTTCACTGATTATATAACACTTATTTTTCTTAATTTTACAATCTCCATGGCAACCGTAGGATTTACCGGCCTTCCAACTCTTTCAAGCCCTTCTTTAGCCGGCAACAATAAGAACCTTTTTTTAAATTAGAATTTTCAATTTAGAAGGTATAGACCGTATACACTCCTATCAGTGGGGTTTGGCGCCAATCCGCATTTTATAATTAATATTTTTTTGCTTAATTTTTGAAATAAATGATTAATGTAATGAGTGTAGATAAAGTAGTGTATGAGACTGCACATAACTCGGTATTAAAACACTCGTGGAATAGCTATTAAACTCCCACTCGTGTTTTAATACCCCTCATTATGCGACAGTCACATAAACTACTATTATTATAATATTTGTCTATTCTGGCGTTACGCGTGGTTACGCGGCCGATAATACGCGACGCCTTTTCCGTCAGATATGTACCGACCCTAAGAAGAAACGGCCATTATATTAAGATATAATTTTTTTGGTCACCCATCCGGTGACAGACCATTGCGAAAGTTGCTTAAGGCGCTACTCGGAAAAAATATAGGCTTTTTGATTTTAAACTATAGCACCAGTACAGTTGTTACAAATCTGGTAATAATATAAGTATATATTTCTTCATACCTTTATCTAGAATCGTATAGTATCAAAAACACGATTTTATGATTTTGCGAGTTATTCCCATCCGATCCCCTGCAACCGATCCCCTGGTGGATCGGTTTTATTTTTAATTATTTTTTATTCCCATCTGATCCCCTGTGTAGGGGATCAAGAATAAATATTAATATTTTATTCCCATCTGATACCCTAGTACTTATGAGCTTATTTTAGTAGGTAGAGTGGTACAATCAACAATAAAATGCATTTTAGGATTTTATCAGATACTAGCCATCCGCCTGCGACTTCGTCCGCGTGCAATTTAGATGTTCACACGACCTTTAACTTAAAAAAATAAATAAATAACTATTTTATTTTTAAAGGCTACTGAATTAATTAAGTGAAAGAATTTTCTAAATCGGTCCAGTAGTAGCAGCGTCTCTCGCGTCTCTCGCGTTTGAACTTTAAGCTTCATACAAACACTTATCCCCTTTTTTACCCCCTTAGAGAAGGAATATCTAAAATCATAAAAAAGAAGTTTCTAAAAATGAAACATACCTGCCAAATTTCAGCTTCTTGCGCCCAATAGTTTCAAATGTGCGTTGTTTGTCAGACAGTAACGTAGTCAGAATTTGAATAAGTAAAAAGAATATCATTAACCCCCTTATTCCAAAACATGGACACAAATGGTCCTGTTTTCAACATCAGTTTTAAACCAGGTCTAACTTTAGTCCACGTTTTGGAATAAGGGGGTAAGAGTTTAATGTTATGTTATACTATCGTTGTTTTAAAAGTAATGAAAAGTGATTTAATTTTATTTTTTGTTTTTTTGGTATAAGTATTAAATTTATGACCTTATATCAAGATCATAATGACTATGATTTTTTAATCCTCAACGTTAGTTTTTCTTAATGATTGCTTGATTACACTACGTTCTATATCATTCTTTGAAAGCTACTTATACTTCAGACTGAGTTTCTGTTACTTGTGATTTTAAAGAATTATTTAATTTAGTAGTAATTTCGATTATTTGAAATGTTTAGTTTACACGTCTTTTAAAAATAGCAAAATAAATAAAAATACTTTTTTACCATATGTGTTAAGAAATATTGTAATTTAAACGTGACACCTCCATACTTCGATCAACAATAACACCTAGTTCTAGATACATACTTGGAGTGACAGATATGTCCAAGCCTCATAAGCCCTCTTGCTTGAGAGTATAATTATAAGTAATTATTTTGACAGTGTCAATAATACTAAGGTATTTCAAATTTGGAACGCTTCCTGTCATTTTTAATGTAAGATCGTAACATTCGTAACCTTTTTTCTCTGTTTAAAAAAAGTCAGTCTGTCCATATAAAGTTTTCATTTAGTTCGTGAGCCTTCATCTAGTACTATTGTTGATCGAAGCCTCCATATCGAGAAAAGCACTTATTTAGTTATTTTGTATTTGAGTTTAGCTTAATGAAAGGATATTTCATGATGCTAAGATTATGTTAATTATCAACAATTAAAACTATATTTTTAAATTCGATTATCTGTGATATTTTTTACATTAAAAAGAATAGCTCAATAAATGAATATTTGATTTTAATACTTCTTTTTCTTCCGACTGTACTCACCTACCTTATCTTGCTTAGAAACACAATGAGGGGATCCGTTGGGAATTGAAAACTATAAGGGGATCGGTTGGGATTTTTAATTCTCGGTGGATCAGTTACAGTGGATCGACACTTTTTTCTTTTCGAAAAGACCTCTAAAAAATACGAAAATTCAAGATTATTCTTAAATGGGGTTACTTACACTATTGGAAATTGGTTTAATTAGTGGATACCAATAATGTTTAGGATCGTATAGAAGCATTTTTTTTAAATCGCTGTAGTTTTTTCATACCTAGTGATTTTGTGTTTTTTTTGCCTAATCTGCAAAATCGGTCTCGCACGCGTCGTTTTCTCATTGTTATCTCGCTTCAGCATATTTTTTCCTAGTATCGCCTCAACCTCAACAATCGCAGGCCGAGCGCCTCCTCGCGGGGGAAAGCTAGTGAGGTAACAAGTGAGCTGTGGAACGACCTAACCACGGCTTCTCACAGTTAGGCCGTGGTTAGGTCGTTCTCGCAGTTCCTAGGTAATTAAGCACCCTTTCAGAGTGGAGGCGACAGAGACTGTTGTCGCAGACACTAATTGCTAACTGCTAACTAACAATAATAATAATAATAATTGCTAACTGAACGATAAAAAAGACGCTATGCTTTTAAAATATTCACTTTTCACTGTTAATGTTAACCACAAAATGATTTAATCAGGTTATTAAATTTGAAAACGATATTTTATACGAATATTGTAAAAAGAAAAGATAAGTTGTTTTTGAGATTTAAAATTATTTTTATGCATTCACAATGCAATTCTGTAAGTAAAAAACGAAGAGATAGTAAAAAACCACGAGCCCTATAAGAAGCTTTTGATATTCCCATTGCAATACAATATCAATTTACTGAACATTTAGTATTTATAGAGTTAGTGAACTTTAATGACCAAATAGTTAATTTATTTCTGTAGCATATTGTTGTTGCGATGTTGAATAGTTCAGCAACCATGTACAACCTCCGATCGAGAGATTCTTTAAGAGATCTATTTAAAGAAAAAACATTTTAACTGTTGCAGGACAATACATCTATGAAAATATAATTTATGTGAAAAAGTATTATAATACATTTGTAAAGCAGAGTGATATTCATCGCTTTAACACAAGAAATAAAGATAAACTTGTCGTTCCCAAGTTTAGGCTAGAAAAATCCAGAGCCTCATTTCTGGGGAAAAGCATAGCCTTTTTTAATAAAGTTCCACAGCATATAATTGAACTACCATTGCATAAATTTAAATGTTACATTAAAGAGTCGCTGATGAGCAAAGGATACTATAAAGTAGACGATTATTTTAATGACCGCAATGCATGGTCATGATGTAACACATAACATAATCACTGTTTAATATGATGTATTTTTATACTAAGAAATTGTTGTATTAGTAAGGATATGTTTTTGTTTTTGTAAATGTCGTTACCTAACTAAAAAACGCTGGCAAGTTTATTGCGCCCATTCTTGTTGTTGCCCAACTGTTCTTGTCAGTTAAAAAAGTCTTGAATGGGTGGTAGGAAAATATTGACGATTCATAAGTACATATTTATTATGTCTAAGTGAATAAAGAATATTTTTATCTTTATCTTTATCTTCAGCAACTACCTAAATAGTAAACTGCAACTATACAATTTAGATTCGCTTCAAAATTGGCTTGCGTTTTACTCCAAAGTTACACCAAACTATATTTATACTAATATTATTAACTAGCCTTCCGCTCGCGGCTTTGGAAATATCCGGATAATCCTAGAACCTATGTCACAGGAAAAAATGAGTTTTTGGTGAAAGAATTTTTAAAATCGGTCCAGTAGAACAATCAAATCTTTCCTCTTTATAATCTAATATCATGCTAAAGGCTCAACCCACACGAACCACAACCACAACCATACCACAACCACACCACAACTACACCACGTGGGCGGGATTGCACCGTATCTATGACGCTGACTGTACCACATTTTGCAATGATTATCGACCGCGTGGGATTATACCGGCCACAACGCAACCACCAGCGACGACGCAGCGAACTAGCGGCCGGCCACATCCACATCACAACGACATTTTGTCTCACTACCACATCGCAACCACAACGCAACTGCAAAAAGTTGCATCGACACTATTTACACGTACCACATTTTGTCGCTGCGATGTGATGTGGTTGTGGTACATGTGGGTTGACACTAAGACCACCGAGAGATTTCCAGTATGACAGCTGTCAAACCCATAAAAATAAACCGTTTCATTCAAAATTGAACTTTATTCCAAAGTAATAACTAAACGTCAAATCAGAATTCTTTGAGGGGCTTTCATCCAATCCAGTAGGTATATATTGCAGGTTTTCCAAATTTCGGTGCCAGTGAGTTTATAAGGTATTATGTTTGTTCCTAAATGAATAAGGATAAGGGTCTAATATTTGTGGCTTAGTTCCTCCACTCAGATCCATATCAAAACGCTTTCTGTATTTCTTTCTGTATTAATCAGGATTATTACATACTTGTTAATAGATTTCCAATAACTGCTTATCAAAGGGCTTCGAAACAGCGAAATGCTGGCAAGGAGCGGGAAACGCGATTATCTCCCCGATAATGGGGAAAATTGCTCGGGGAAAGGGGAAATCATCTAAGGTTTTCTCGCTTCCGAAGCGATAAAAAAGGGTGCCCTTTGGAGAGAATGGAGAGAATGAAATAGCTTGTTTAGCAAATGTTTTTGATTCAAAGGGACAATGGCTTTTTGTATGATATGATGAAATGAACAAGTTTTGGTTTCAAAGCTTGTTTTGATAATACTAGCGTTCTGCCCCGTCTATGTCCGAGTGTAGAGGGAGAGAGAGTCAGAGACACATATCAGTCATAACTCGCGTCCCAACATTTTGTAACTGTGACTTAGTGAACACCGTCCTATTAATACTTTTTTGAATAACATTCTAGAGACGCATCTACGGGGAACTACTACCTTCGTAATACCTGCTTCTGCTACACCTCTAGCACGTACCTGCTTCGTGCTGCTTCTCCACCTGTTCCAGGAACCTTCGCTGATCCGTCCTACTCCGGAACAGACCATGCGTCCTTTAAAGCAAATCGGCTTCCACTCTCCTTAAGAAGTCTTAATGCTAAGTGTAACCCTCTTCGTCACAGATCACCATAGCGCGAGTGTCTATCCACCTAAGCATTTACAGTAAGTATGATCACATTCCGAAAACCTTCTTCAGTAGCCAAATCATTCCTTTATAAATAAATAAATAAATCAAATAAAATAAAATTCGTTTATTTCAGGCATCTACAATATCAGGTGTTACAATATTAGGCCCATATAATAAATACCTTACAGACTAACATACATATTATATTATTCTTATATTAACTACTTATTAACACGAATAGCAGGCGGCGTCGTGTTGCGCAGCGAAGTGTCCGGTAGCCGACCACAAAACCGGCGGAACAGGACACCCTTCGGCCAAAAGTCAAAAGGAGAAAATAAAGTCATATTCTCCTATTGCTTAGGTACCTACCTAGTGAATAACGTAGGTACCTTTCAAAAATAAAGCACAGAGCAGACAACTGCATTTAAAATTATACTTCATCGTTTTAAAAACAAGATTTAAAATTGTATATACCTTTGTCTATCATATCAACATCCAAACTTTTTAGTTGCCTGTAATCTAAATGTTAGATAAATAAATAAAACAAATATTGAACACCATCACATCATTGTTCCAAAACCAAAGTACGTAGTAGTATTATTTGACCAAAGTATAGCTTAGCATTAGCACTAGCATTATGGAAATTGGAAACAATAACGGTTATTACTACAGCTGTGCACAGTGATCAGTGAACGAATATTTATGATCTATTGGCTGTCAGTGTCATATTATTAACCGACTTCTAAATCAAAAAGGAGGAGGTTCTCTATTCGTCTGTATGTATGTTAATCGGTTCAGTAGTTTTCAGGAAATCTTGAAAATACTGTTGTTTTCGATACCACTTTATGTGAATTTAATACGTATCTTTAGGCATAACTCCTTTGTTTATAAACCGATTTAGATGATTCTTATTTTGTTAAAAAGGGGATACCTCAAGGTATTACCGACTTCAAAAAAGGAGGTTTTCAGTTTGATCACATATCTATTTACCAGAAAACACGTAAATTGCCTGCACGATGCACTAAAAAGAGTGAAATAAAAATTATTTTTATAAAAAAATAAAACCGCCTTCAAAAAAAGCACATTAAAAAAGTAAGAAATAATTCCTCACCAAATAAATAACGTAAGTACTTTGAAGTCGGGCGGGTTTTAACAAAAACAACAAAAAATTGTACATGTTTCACGCCCGACTTCAAAGTACTTACGTTATTTATTTGGTGAGGAATTATTTCTTACTGGTACGTGGTTTTTTTGAAGTCGGTTTTATTTTTTTATAAAAATATTTTTTATTTTGATTTGTATTTTTTGCAATAAATAGTTGCTCGAAGGTTGGAAGTATTAGCAACTATCATGTTAAAAGTTGACAGACTTGAAGGATTGACTAATAATGACGTTCCGACGCTATATTCCATGCGCAATCGATAAAGCAGGCCTAAGACTGAGCAAAGAAAAATAGACCTAACGGTGACGAACCTTTTAATACTACCAGTGTAACTATATATTTTCATTGTAAACGGAATCTTATATTTGTCACTTCTGCTATCCGGCTTTGCTTACTGAAGCGGTACAATACAATTTGCGATGGTCGGTCACTGGAACATAGTATTTTGAGCTCCTTCGTGCTTCGGAAGGTATAAGCCGTTGCTCCCGGCTGCATTTGCAGTCGTTAATACCCTAATCTTCATTGAGCTCTCTAAGTGGGTCATGTGTCATTCTCTTTATCCATCCATAAGGAAGGTCTGTCCCAGTAGAGACATTAAAATGGCTGATGATGAATATTTATTATATTCAACCACACACTTTCCCGTCGGGTAATCCTAATATTATACTTAAATGCAAAAGTTTGTGAGATATGGATGTAGGAACGTATGGATGTTTGTTACTCTTTCACGCAAAAACTACTGAACAGATCTGGATGAAATTTGCAACAGACATAGATTATAGACTGGAATAGCACATAGGATACTTTTTATCCCGATATTCCCAGGGGAACGGGAACCACGCGGGTGAAACCGCGGGCGGCCGCATATTATTGTTTGAATATATATGATTACATTTTAGGTATTAGAAAAACTTTATATTGGATATTGAAGAACCTACAAGCATCTTCTGAGTTTCATATTATAAAATTACCATAAGGCTGTGAATACACCAGGGGCCTTAATGTTTTATTATTCTGTCCACGTAGAGGGCTTCTTTTGGAACGGGATTACGTATTTTCGTATCTTTTGAATATGATTTCTATTTTTTATTTAATAAATATGAATAGTTTTTGAAAGTAGACTATTCATTTTAATCTAGTATTGACTGTCAAAACTCTGAAACAGTGTACAGTGACAGTGACCAGTGACCGACGAACAAGAATATTTTTAATTTCCTCTTAGGTCACCACCACTATCAGTCCCAGATGGCCCACGTTCGATTCCCAGTGGGAGTACATATTGTATGTATTGATACGACTTGTTCTAAGTCCAACTGCCTAGCTACCATCATCTTATCTAAGTCAGCCGCCATAACAACAATGTTTTCAACATTCCTGTGTTCTGGAAATTTAAGCTGAGATAGCCAGTTCCTTAGTTTTTGAGAATTTCGGAAGTAGCGCGATCCACTTACAGCCTTATCATCAATTTACCATCAGCGGGGCTAGCATGACAGCAACGACATAGTTTCACCCTCCTTCCAACCAATCAGCACGTCGTTTTAAGTCACGTGCGCTATCTCTAACTACGAGCGGTCTGTATCTGTATGTATTTCGATATCGCCAGTAGAATAGAAAGAAAATGTATGGGATTGACATTAGCGGTCACGTGACATTTTGATCGCTAATGTCAATCCCATACATTTGTCTTTCTATTCTACTGGCGATATCTATAAAAGAAAGCCACTTGTCTACAGGGGCAGGTATGATATATAGACAAAAACGCTTCCTCGATAAGGTGTCAACTAGACATTGGTAAAATTATTATTTTTCCGTTTTTGTATTTACAATGTACTATACTGTACTGTTTTTAATAATTTTAAAATATTTTTTAATTGAAATGCAACAATTTAATTTTCTTGACATGGATATTATTATATTATATTATTTTGTTTTGTTTGACCTTTTGACTTTTTTAATTCCATGACAGTGACATTTAAATTGACAGATGACATTCTTGCGGGCTGGACATGGAGCTAGACTTAATACTGAGGTAACTGGAGTTTCCACGCTAAATAAAAAAGTGTACCCAGCAAATTTGACATTTAGTATGAAGTGGCTGTCAGTTGTCTCATATGACCATACGTATTTTTTTAAAGTGTAGGTGAGACGAAAGACAGCCACTGTGTAATTTGTGGTCACAAAAAAGTGTTAGTACTGCACTCTCCAGTTACCTCAGCATGTAGTCTAAAAAAAGTCTTTTTGGGGCTGGTTCATGACCTGCCATAGATAAGAGCACAGACTAATTAATGTGTTTTTTTTTCGTTTTTAATTTTTAATTTCTGCAAGGAATGGTTTAGAATTTTAGTGTATAAATTATTGTAGATTGAATGTTTAAAAAATATTTGCATGCTACTTGGTAAGCTATTAAGGAGAGGCAATGTCAGTTATAACACCATAAAATGTTACCATTTTCATGAGCAAATAAAGTATATTTCATTTCATTTCATTTCAATGATATTTTTATTTAACAGACTGCGATTCCTCGCAGTTTTACCCGAGTGGTATCCGTTCCCGTGGGAATATCGGGATAAAATATAGCCTATGTCACTCGGGAAGACTGTAGCTTTCTAACGGTGAAAGAATTTTCGAAATCGGTCCAGTACTTTTTGAGTTTATTCGTTACATACAAAAATACAAATATTTCCTCTTTATAATATTAGTTATTATTTATAATATTAGTATAGATTATTATGTTGAACATAGGTTGAACACGAAATTTTCGATTCTCGCTGGAGCTGCTTGGTAAATTGCTTTGTAAAAGATTATTATCGTTGTTAAGTATCCGATGTAAACACAGCCTTACAAGAGAGTAAGTCAAAGCAATGTTCCCCTGAGAAGAGGTACCTTACTTTTTAAATAATAAATATTGAATGAATTCTGTTATAAGAAGAATTTACTTTATTTCGAAGTAATTTTCTGAGATATAGGGCAGGATACCCAGTTTTGGACACATTTGTTTTTTTCGATTCCCGGTAGGTAGGTGAATATTGAAAACGAAATTTTCAATATTTCTTCGGGTCTGGGTGTAGTGGTAATACCCGTCGTTGCTTCCAATTTCCATAACACAAGGGCTAAAGCTACTGAAATTTGGTATTGGAAGAATGTATTAATGGTGTCCAATATATTTATATTATTACTAGTCTCCCGCCCGCGGCTTTGCCTGAGTGGACTACACGACGTTATCCAGCGGGAACCTATCATTTTTGCGGGATTAAAAGTAACTTTTGTCACTTTCCAGCTCCTAAACTATCACTATACCAAACTTACGTCGATCCGTTGCTCCGTATTGATGTAAAAGACGGAAAAACGATTTACGTCAAAGTTTGATAGCTGGTTTGTATGGGAAAAGAAAAGTGTGCTTTTTTACTATTTTCCATGCAATTTTTATGTTTTTTCTCTTCAAAAACACCTTCCGTGGGATTAAGTATTATGAAAAAAATAGTCGAATTGGTCCAGACGTTCTTGAATATTGCGCATAGCAACATTCATTTTCATTTATATAGATTTATCTTTATAGATTATTTAATAAACATCGATAAAGTGAATGTATACATTTTAAACCATAAATACAGCATACAAGGGTAGAAATTAAAACAATCTGATAAAAATCCCTTAGAGTTTATTCGATACTTACAAATTTAACAATATATAAATTACAATAAGCTATTTACAATCTATATACACTATCAAACAACTACGTATTATTAAAATTGCAATATTTCTCTAAATTCAACCAAACTCACTTATTTAGAAGTTCTCACATTATATAAGTTCAAATAACTGTTTATAAACAAATAAATGTTAATAGTTAAAACAATAACAATGTGTTTTTTTATTGAATAACAAAAATAAATTAAATGTTTTATGAAGTTAATTTCTGATAATTTTGAATTCATACCATTTAAAGATGAATACACATTTTGCGGATTGCATATTGTTCTGATATTGTTTGTATGAAATTTTTAGGAGAATCTGCACAGAATTTTTTTAGAGACGCACGCTGTACGATTTGATCTCATTTTCGGACACGTTGGTTTTATTACTGAACTAGATAGTGTTTCATATTTGAAAGGGTAGGCTGGAACTCCGGTGTGCCAATTATGCATTATCTCGTAGGTATAAATTTTTGAAAAAAAAAACGATGATTCGTGCCTGGAGATTATGCATAATTGGCACACCGGAGTTCTATTTACCCTTTCAAACATTACACAATTTTAATCTGGAATAAAAACAACGTGTCCGAAATTAAGGTGAAATCGTACAACGTACGACAACAGATACTTGCTATTTGCGAAAATAAGTAGTTCATAAAATTTTATTTCAAACATTTTTAACCTATACTAGCGCTCGCCTGCAACTTCGCCCGCGTGTGGTTCGGTAATAGCCGTAAGGGACGTTCCGACCGGACAACGGATTTGGTCTGCTCCGAACCATATCCGACGTCTGTAGTCTTCCGACCATATTTTTTAGTAATTTTAGCTGAGACCGTACTCTATTTTTAAACCAAAAACTTCGTTAGCCCCGCCCATTTAACTCGATTCGGTCATGTCATGACTAGGGTTTCGGGATTCCCGGGATTTTTTCATTCCCGGGAATCGAAAACAATTATTTTGGATTCCCAAAAATTTTAAATTTTTGGAGTAGACCCTCTGACGCGGTCCGGCCGGATTTAGTTTCTCCGTTCGGAACGTCTGCTTCGGCTGTAGTGTTGCGATTTTGGGATCATTTTGTAATTCTCGCGACAAAAATACAGACAGATTTCCAACAACTCAGGTCTTGAAAGTCGTCCTTAATGTTATGAATTTAATTATTCAGTATTTTGAATCAAAGCACTAGAAACAAAAAAAATATTTAGTTCTCAAGCACTAACCGCATCGTTCCTGTGGAATTCGTACCAGACATTAATACAATTTCACATAAATAAATTTTAGTTCTTATCGACTTTGTGTCCATAGCTTAAATGTAAGTTATTTCACATTCCAAGTATATCAAATTAAGCAATCAATTAATTTTGATTTCTCCGTTAAGGTGCGGACAGACTACGTAACATGTTGTATTGTATAACTTGTGTTTTATAACACGTCCACATAAGGTAACCTTGTTATGCAACATTCAATACCGTACACATAAAAATAACAATGCAATATAAATATAACAATGTTATATAACCACCCCCGCGCTTGAGTTGGTACATGATTGAGATTTATAACATTGTTGCAATTATTATTAACATGATTGTTATTACAATTTGTTTTATAACATTCAGTGTCTACATTATCTCAAACATGTTTTATCAGTGTTGTAAAACGTATTATGTTATAAGTATAGTCTGTACGCACCTTTACAAAAACGTAAGCATCATGTATATAACAAAAACTCATATAAGGGTTTGAAAACAAATTTTCTATAGCAATAAAAACACAAAAAGTCCTCATATTTTAATGATCCTTTAACTGCAAAGAGAGAAGCGAACGGATGTTAATAATTAAAGGATCTTTTTACGAGTTTCAGCAATTTCACTGAAAGGGCCTGTGAAAGTTTTGATTTCGCTTGCGAACTTCAGTCAAAGGCTCGCCATGTTAAAATGGTACAGTTTACGACTTAACTACGTTAAAAGTTAACTCGGGTTACCATTTATTATAACGTTAATAGGATGGAAGGGCGTCTACAATAAAATCTGTAAAGTTTACGATATTTTTAGTGTTTCAGGAAAGTAATTTACTTTTTTTACTATGGTGATGTAATAAAGGTAAAAAGTTAATTTTATTTTGTCTGAATTTGCCTATGTTAACCTATGTCAGTCAAAGCTTAAAACTTTGCTTATTCTAAAACTTAATAAAAATAAATAATAAACTTATCACTGGGTTGTATGCATTTTGGTAACGATATCAATTTAGAATAAATACAACCTAATTAAGGAAAAAAGAAGACTCATTTTAAAATGAAAGAAGAAAGAAAGGTTTTGAAAGATTGCAACCAACATTTTCAAGTTTTTTTTAGTGTGTAACCCTTCATTTAGATATCCTACTAATATTGTAAACGCTTAGTAAAACGTAAGTTTGTGAGTATGGATGTATGTATGTTTGTTACTCTTTCACGCAAAAACTAACAGATCTAGATGAAATTTGGAACAGAGATATATTATAGGCTGAAATAACACATAGGATAACCTTTATCCCAATATTCCCACAGGAACGGGAACCACGCGGGTGAAACCGCGGGCGGTCGCTAGAATAATAAGACAACACTGTTCACCTTTTTCAACTATGTCTATTGCTTTGTGTGGTGACATTAAGTAAAATATAATAATAAGACAACACTGTTCATTGCTTTGTGTGACATTAAGTAAAATATAATAATAAGACAACACTGTACATTGCTTTGTGTGAAATTAAGTAAAATATAATATTTACCCTAGTTTGGAAAAAGTTTAAGTAACAGCCTCCGATCAACAATACCACTAGACGCCTCACGAACTAAAACTCAACACAAATATGGCACCGAATGCCTTTTTTTTTTAACGGAGAAAAAGGTTACGAATGTTATGCCTATATTACACGGTTCAAGCAAATTGATTCACTTTGGTTGAAAGGCGCAGAAGTGAAAGACACTGCTGTTTACACGTATCTTAAAAGTGAACTATCTAAATTATAAAAAGAACCAATCAATTCGCATTGCTTGAAAATTTCTACCAATCACGAAGCACACTGAAAATGAACATCTAGTGAATCATTCAATTCATATGTATACAAATTCAACTTTCGTTCAATTGCATTGAACGTTGAACGCAAAATATTGAGAAAGCTCAATTCTGTAAACGCGATTGAATGCGGTGTAGTACCGCCATTACGATCTTACGTCAAAAATGACAGTAAGTAATAAAGAGCGCACCATTGAAGGTCGCCGTTATTCGATCGGCCGTTTTTGACACTCCAACCGGTTTTCTAGTGGTACCTATTATCGATCGAAAGTAACAGCAAAATAAATATAAGAATACATTACTGCAATTCAATCTAATATCACGAGCAATAAATGTAAACAAGACATGACATGAAGCTATGTCATTTATTAAGTTACCTAATGAATGACTTCTGTGGCAAACATATTTCGTTTCGGAGCTCTTCGATGTGACAAAGTTCTCTGTTGTTTACATAATGATTACTGCTCGTGACTGTACTTTAATAGCAAACAGAACAATTTTTTTTTATCTAAATGTTCACAACACGTATATTTAAAAAATAAAAAAATACTAAATATAATAAGAAAATAGATTTCGAGATCTCTGAAACACAACTTTTGGATTATTCACAACACATTATTTTAATATTGAAATGAGGTAAGTATGTAAGTATTAGGTTTCTTTTGAGTTAATTATGTCCTGTTAATGGTCAAAATTGTCAAGTACCCAATTTACTTAAGATTTCTCATCCAATATGTAAATTTGTTAAAATTATTTTAATAGGAAACATAAATATATTTTTGTTAGTAAAAAACCATAAAACAACACACAACTTCTTTAAGATTATACTAACGTCAGAAATGCATGAATTAAATTATACAGTAAAGTTTATTAATTTCATAATAAATATTTTAATTTAAAATTCATAATAATATTTCACTTCTGTTAAATAACGGCTTAAAAGTTTTTTATTAAGTAATTTTCTTTAGCGGAAGACAACATGATATTTCTTAACATAAAATAAACAAATAAATTTAATTCCCAATTAAAATTTATGTGCGTCAATATTATATAATAATTTGAATTAATTAATAAACGCGTTTAAAATTTTAACAATTGCTAACGACCTAAAACTCTAAAGCAAGCTTTTTTCAAACAACTTCAATTTTAATTTATAAATATTTCAAAATCACTAAAACCTAGTCTTAGACCAGGTAGGTATGTAATACAATTCAACTAATTTTTATTATTTTTTATTCCAAAATTTACTAAAATTATTATTGTTATACAAATGTCAATTGCCTTTTATTTACTAAAATCAGATTCAAACTTACTAAATTAACCACAACATTATTGCTTATTAATAAAAAAAAATGCAACTGTAATTATCGCAGAGACTTTAAATTCCAGCCATTTTTTCATACAATTCAAAAAGCAGATTAGCGAAGTGCAGCTATAACAAGAAATTAATGATTTAAAAAAATCTTGATCGTCTATCAGAATCAAACCGTAAGAAAAATGCTTAAAATGGTCCTACATTGAACAATGCGATAACCGTAGTTGCAAGTGATAAAAAAATATGCATCAATTTTTCACAAAAGAACTCAAAATTTTCGATGTAGGTATCTCATCGCACTAACCTAAATCAATATATTTTCAAAAGTTTCGATCATAGCCTACAAGCCTTAAAGGCGAACAGAAACGATCACAACACTATTTAGACGTCAATTTCTTTATGTTATCTATGCGGCTCAACGTCAGCTGTCACAATGACAGTATTGTGCTTTTTACAGGGCGTCTCGTCGTCAACACCATAAAAGCACACACTTCTCTGAGGGTAAACCTTAGGTTTAAATTCTACAGACGAACCTAAATTTCTGGGCAGTGTTTTAGACTTATAGTTAAAATCACTTTTGAGACAGTAATCGTAAAAAAGTCTTGGTCCTTCGTCAAAATATTTGCTGTAGTAACCGTCACATTCTTCAAAAGACATGCTTTTGGAGATGTTTTCGAAGTGGCAGATGTGAGGTCGGTACCTCCCCTCCGGCCGGGCCCTGGGTTCCCGGGGGTGGGCCCAGCAGTCGGGAGGGGTTGGGGCCCACGGCGGGGGCCCCAAAGGTCATCCTCAGCGAATCGGTTTGGAGACTATGATGACATCAGGGGCGGACCTAGTGGTCTCGGTGCTCATTGGACGCCTTTCGGACATTTTCTTCTCTGTAAAGAAAAAGATAATGAAACTTAGTTATAAAAAAATAGTTGTGGTGTCTTTAACTCCTAGTTATACTCTATTCGCGGACAGTTGATAAAGTTATAGTTTCATAACTCATTCATTACTAACTGCGTCCTGCTAATTATTTCAAAAGAGAAAATGGCAACATGGCCGCTACGTCCACTCGCCAGTTAGGGCCACGGTTGACAGCAAGTGCGTGCCTCTTACCACGAAACACGGCAAAAGCGAGAGATAAGCGACGGCTGCCATACAGTTTGCGATAATTAAGCGACAGTAACGCTGTTTGGAGATGGAGATCCTTAAGGGAAGGCCTATGCCCAGCAGTGGGCGTCGTACGGCTGAAATGATGATGATGATGATGATGATGAACGCTGTTTGGAGACTTATTATAATATTTATCAACTCTCAGCGAAGATAGTTTAGACTATAATCAGAAAATTCATTTAATTACGAGTACCCGGGTTTTTATAAATCTTAAATACCTAAGACCAATTAGCACAAAGTGCTTGAAAGTGAAAAAATCCTTAAAGTGGCCACAAAAGGGTCTTCTGCCCTATATCCCAAGCACTAATATGGAGTGCCGTTCTTTCATCTCAAGAAGGCCACCGTGCACACTCTTAATACCAAGGCATAAAGTTGGAACTCGTTAAATTCACGAACTATGGTAAGAACTAACTGATTTATTAGGAAAAGTGTAATTTGAATTAGTTAGAAAAGTACTTTAGTCCTCAGCTCAAGTTTCATTTGTTAGAAATAAAACCCTACCGCAGATAACAAAGAGAGCTGTTACCTTGAAACGTCAGAACAGCTCTTCACAAATTGTGAAGAACCATCTCGATTACATCAGCTTTCAAACAAAATAAACCGCATCACATCGGTCCAGTCGTTACAAACACGACAAACTTTAATCCTGGGTCCATTTCAATGGACATTAGATTTTACTTTATGCTTGTTTTAGGAAAAAAATACAGTTAAAAAAATAATTTTATTCTTGGAAAATGAAGTATTTAGAAAAAATCGACCCGTCTCGCAACCAGCTCCGATGGGTTGTGAGACGGGTCGATCTTTTCTAAATATTTCATTTTCCATTTTTCAGTCATAAAAATTGCATTGTGAATGCAAAAAAGTAAAAATTTAAATAGTTTTATTCTTGGAGTGTATACAGGAGTTTTAAAGACTTTTATTTAATAAAAAGCGTAATCTGTGTAAATGTAAGTAATTCGTAAATAAAAATAAAAAATCCAAAAACAAACATTATTTTTTATTTTCCATTTATTTTAGTCTAATTAATGAAAAAAATCGACTAAAACTTATTTCTTAGTCGTTTTATTAATTCAGGTCCGAAGGGGTTAAAACAGTCCTTTAACAGTCGTGGTTTAATAAAATAGCTTCATGTTTGTTAATAGCAAAAATTACAGGTTCGATATTTTATTTTTGTAGCTCATCTTCTGTTATCTATTTGATGGCAGATGAGCGAGCATGGTCATTTCAGACTCATTTCAAATTCAGCTCGCTTGGACTTTTATTATCTTGTTAGTCCTCGAATGCACTTTGCTGGAAGTTGGATAGAGATTGCATGATTTTTTCAGTTGCTGAGCATCGTGGGAATCAGCACTATTCAAAGTATTTTTCGTCTAGCAATGCAAGATTTTTTTAACGACGAGGAATTTTTCAAATATCTGGAGCGAATAGTACCAAAAAAGGCACTGAGTTTGAGCAATATATTATGAATTTAAGATGGTTAAAAGGATTTGTAGGAAGAATTTCTCCATATGCAGTGGAGGTCATCTAGCACAATAGTTTTTATCCATTTTGCTGATGCTTAAAAGCTATTGATTTTTGTTACGGGATTTGGCGCCAGCTGAAAGTTGCTGCACCCAGGTCAGCAGTTCTATCGTAATTTCTGATGTCTGTGGTGGTGGCGAGGGCCTGGCTATCCTGGCTCCGGAGTAACCATTGCTGCAGAACCAAGACGATAAGATGATCCAAAGAATTTCTACTTATGCAGCTCGGTGCTAGGTTGGTGCTGCTGTACAGATTTAATAACCATTCTGGTAATGATAAAAAGATCCAAAGATATTACTAGAGGGGGAGTCTTCTCATAGAGCACCGATCTTGCTCGGGGTCTTTTCCGTGAGTAGCGGCATTAGCTGTTAAATCTATTACTACACCACGATGGAAAATCAAACAGTTCGAATCTTGTTACTTACGGGATTTGGTACCAGCTGGGTGCTGCGGCACCTGGCTCAGTAGTTCTATCGTGATCTCCGATGTCTGTGGAGGTGGTGAGTGCCTGGCTATCGTGGCTCCGGAGTAACCGAATGTGGAGAACACTGGACCGTTGCTGCCAGAACCTGTAGAAGAAACGGTTTGATGATATCTTCTAATTCCATGATGAAATGGAGTGGTTGGCTGTTGGAAGGGAATGATCATGATAGTTAATAGTAACTTACAAACCTACTTAGGGTACTTACTTATAGCCCGAGAGCCAAACTAATTCGCTCTATGGAGACTCAACAATAATTCTATATCAGTAATTTCTTAACATTAAAAATTAGATTATCTAGTTTAATAAATAATTCATTAGTAATCCACCAATATTTATGACAGCGACATTAAAAAAAAACAAATACAAAATCTATAAAAAATAGGCAAATATGGTATAAGTGTTATTCACTTTACATTTGAATACATTTATTATTATCTTTCGTAAAAGTATATAATCCCCCTATATTTGTAAATGAAAAACAAATAAACTTTTAAAAAAACTCTCTACGTAAACTCAAATTGGCATTACACCTATGTTAAAAATGCTATCAGAAACAACCGACTTCTTCCTAAAGTATTAGTTTCCCGTTTTATATCTTTATGGATTTCGACTTTGGTGCTTAGATATGGTTAACATTAACACATGTTAAGGATAAAATTGGTGATAGCATATTTGTTGAAAGAATTGCACCATTTTCGGGGTATAACTTTTTTTTTATACCTTCCAATGCGATATTATGTTGGATTCCAAAATATAGTCTCTTAAAATTATATTTAAGGGCCGTTTACAAAGATTTGGCCTGTTATTGAATTTTTTACAAAAATATCAGATAGCTCTTGGGGTATTACTCAAAGGGTCAGTCGTTCATGACTTTTAGGAGTTATATATAAGAACTTTACGGATAACTAGCACGGGGTTTATGTTTTTGGTTTCCCCGACATTTCGACGTCTTTCCAGAGGCCCAATGGGTGACTGTTCTTTATTATTCGAATCATCATCGCCCTACATCTATATATATAAAATTCAAAGTCCTGACTGACTGACTGACTGACTGACTGACTGACTGACTGAGATATCAATGCACAGCCCAAACCGCTGAACCTAGAGACTTCAAATTTTGCACATAGATACGTTATACAGTGTAGGTATCCACTAAGAAAGGATTTTTGGAAATTCCACCCCTAAGGGGGTGAAATAGAGGATGAATGTTTGTATGAAAGTCTGTCAGTTTTGAAGTTAGGATCTTCAAACATTGTAGAATTGAAAATTAATATTTACCTGTGTCAGTGTTATTGACAATTCCACCCCCGAAGGGGTGAAAAGGGGATGAAATTTTGTATCTGGAAAGTCCTTCATTTAATTTATTATTTAGGCTTATGGTCGGAAAGTAAAACAAGTAAGCAAAAACATGTTTCGTATTTTTTCGAAAATCAACCCCTTAGAAGTTAAATGGGATAAATAAACCTAAAAATCGATATGGATGTCGTTATTGAAGTTTTATGGGATGACGATTGCAAAATAGGCATTTATTTTGACGTTTAACACGCTGAACATGATTCAACCCCTAAAAGGTTGCAATAGGGGCGAAATTTTGAATGAAAAATCAGGGGTAAAATAGACATTTCAACTTGAAACTTTGTAGGCTTACTTCTTAAAACAAATAGGCAACCCATTTCGTAATTTTCCCAAAATCAAACCCAGGGGGTAAAATAGGGGATGAATATGTGTATAAAAGTCCGTCAGTTTTGAAGTTAGGATCTTAAAATTTTGTATTTAGGCTGGCAATTGAAAATTAATATTTTCCTGTGTCACCGTTTTTGACAATTCCACCCCCGAAGGGCTGAAGAGGGGGATGAAATGTTGTATCTGAAAAGTCCTTCATTAAATTTATTATTCAGGCTTATGGTCGGAAAGTAAAACAAATAAGCAAAAACATGTTTCGTATTTTTTCGAAAATCAACCCCTTAGAGATTATCTATATATATAAAATTCAAAGTCCTGACTGACTGACTGACTGACTGACTGACTGACTGACTGACTGACTGACTGACTGACTGAGATATCAACGCACAGCCCAAACCGCTGAACCTAGAGACTTCAAATTTTGCACATAGATACGTTATACAGTGTAGGTATCCACTAAGAAAGGATTTTTGGAAATTCCACCCCTAAGGGGGTGAAATAGAGGATGAATGTTTGTATGAAAGTCTGTCAGTTTTGAAGTTAGGATCTTCAAACATTGTATTTAGGCTGGCAATTGAAAATTAATATTTTCCTGTGTCACCGTTTTTGACAATTCCACCCCCGAAGGGGTGAAGAGGGGGATGAAATGTTGTATCTGGAAAGTCCTTCATTAAATTTATTATTCAGGCTTATGGTCGGAAAGTAAAACAAATAAGCAAAAACATGTTTCGTATTTTTTCGAAAATCAACCCCTTAGAGATTAAATGGGATAAATAAACCTAAAAATCGATATGGATGTCGTTATTGAGGTTTTATGGGATGACGATTGCAAAAATGGCATTTATTTTGATGTTTAACACGCTGAACATGATTCAATCCCTAAAAGGTTGAAATAGGGGTGAAGTTTTGAATGAAAAATCAGGGGGTAAAATAGACATTTCCACTTGAAACTTTGTAGGCTTAGTTCTTAAAACAAATACGCAACCCATTTCGTAGTTTTCTGAGAATCTAACCCAGGGGGTAAATAGGGTATAGAAACCTAAATCATCTTTAGTACCTAAAAGTTCTTGGTACCTAAGCTACTCAGAACTAACTTTTTAATTGTGAAACAGACACTTATTATTTACTAGCTTCCGCCCGCGACTTCGTCCGCGTGGACATTCGAGAAAATACTTAGGGGACCAATAACCAGGATAGAAAGTATTCTATGTTTTAATTTCATAAAAATCCGATCAGCCGTTTTTACGTGATTAGGCGGGTCCTCCCTCACCAAGTGAGCAGCCTCGTGTGAGGCCCGCCGCACGTGGCAAACGTTCTGCCTCGCGCGAGGCTGCTCGCTTGGTGAGGGAGGACCCGCCTAATCACGTAAAAACGGCTGATCGGATTTTTATGAAATTAAAACATAGAATACTTTCTATCCTGGTTATTGGTCCCCTAAGTATTTTCTCGAATGTCCACGCGGACGAAGTCGCGGGCGGAAGCTAGTTAATAATAAAATAACTGTTAATAGATGCACCTGCTTGCGAAGGCTATTGAAGTAAACAGTAGCTTAATGATGTGGTTTTAAATTCTGCTAATCCTGCTAAAATACGTCTAAAATACTAGCGTAGTCCGACTAAGGCTTCTCGTGACTTACTATTATCAATTATGTCATACTATGCATAACAAAACATGGAATGCACAGACTAATATGCATCCTTATCCATTGACTATGCTTCTACTAAGCTCCAAGCACCTTTGTTTACGATCCGCAATTAAATCACAGCTTTGTACTTGAGACTTGAATGGGCGATGCTCCAACCGAAGACAATAGAATTAACAGTTTCCGTGTCCGTACTTTGAATAGTTTTGCGAACGGCAAAAGGTATTTCGGTGCAGAAATTTGGTGTGCATCTGATTTTAACTCCAAAGAGATGCAGGACTATTATTATTTATTAACTTTATTTATTAAAATCACAAAGTTTCAATGTAATTAAAATACTTTTAGCCCCACAAAACCGACCGTTCGGTTTGACTGTGGGGTCGTGAGTGAAATGTAAATTAAAGAATGAAATCTATTATTATTATCTGTCTATCTATTTATAATATATCTACAAGTACCTATATCTCTCCATCTATCTGTTATAATATAAAACTCTTGCGTTACTGACTGACTGACAGACATCGCACAGCCGAAACTACTGGGCGCAATAAGCTGAAATTTAGCATGTAAGTATGCTCCTTGGCGAGTGTAGGGGCTTATTGCTTAAGAGAGGATTTTTGGCAATTCTCCCTCTAAGGGGGTAAAAAGTCGGTTCACGTATCCGAAGACGCGAGCGAAGCGCTAGTTTATCAATATACAAACGATAAATCTAAGGCTTTCTTTTTATTACATTTTTTAACAATGTCTTGAATTTTTATTACATTCTTGTCCCATGGTCGCTGGCAAGCTGTTTAGTTTCAGTTCATCTGGGAAATATTAGATCAACAATGGTATTGAATGGAATAGATTGGAATTGATGAAATAAAACGCTGGCTCACAGCGTAAGGCGCCCATTAGACGATAAGTTTTGCTGTCAGTTCGCTCAAAATGAATCATTCATAACGCTGCCCGACGTTCCTCTTTTTCAATTGGTTAAAATAGTCATGAATGATGGAATTGACTGATGGTTGCATGACCGTCTAATGTACGCCTAAGAGAGGTATTAGAGAAATTCGACGCCTCTTCTAACGTATCTGAAGTTCAGCGGTCAGAACATTCGCCAGGACAGTTAAAGTACACAGTTCGATTCCCGCCGGAGCTACTTTGTAGACGGTTCGTTTCCAAAATCCGTAAAAGTTGCTAGTTTATGCGTGAAAGGTTACAGACAAAGAGAGAGAGAGAAGGCTTAGAATAAAATACATGCACAAAATTTCGAAACTACATAGCTATTTAATTTTTCAATTTCAAGCACAAGGAACGGCAAATCTAATACTTAATAGGTTTCACTTCAGTTACATAACAATTTACGGAAAAGTATTTGTCTGGAAGAAATCGCTTTTAGCGATAAGGCCGCCAATTGTATGTCTCCTTTGTATTTTTTTTTGTCTATCTGTATTATCTGTGTGTACAATAAAGTGTAAATAAATAAATAAAATAAATATTTGCATTTATAATGAAAACATGAAGTCGCCGCTTTATGGATTTCGCCGCGCACTGTCTTTTTATCAAAAGGATTTTAAAACTTTGTGTTATTGACATGTATATACTAGACGATACTGGAAATGGAAATGTAGATTTTCATATAAATATTTAAATTAATAAATATAACGACAACACGAAAAAACAGTACAACACACAGTACATGAGATAATTACAGTATATTGTATAAAGGTAGCTTTATTAGGAGACTTCGCAAACAAACAGGCGGACTGAGGGTAGTAGGTACCTCGAAAGTGGCAAAAGATCTTTTACATGGCAATACTCTTTGTCTGTTTACATATTTGGACCATACATGCCAACATAATTGAAGCTATGGAAGCCGAGATAATGATTTTTGTGACCTTTGACCTTGAATAACTTACAACGCAGACACAAGATTCTATGTGGAGACAACTTTTAGAACACCAAAATGAAGGTGTACACGAGTTTACAGCTTATTATCTCTCATTCCGAGGTTGACCCGTTTATTTTCCTTACGCGACTGGACTAATGGAGGGTTTGCTATTTTGAACAGAGGGGTTTTCTACGCTTGCCTCCGCTAACTTGCTGCTTTTGACGTCTTTATCCTGTTTTGTGCATCAGAAGAAATAATCGATAGAACGTTTAGATACTTACCATCAGAATTATCAAATTTTCTAGATAACACTTGCTCCATTTCAATCTGACCTCAATCAACACCTTACACGATCAATCTGACATCAATCTGAACCAAGGTCACGGACTGAAGTGATGCCAGATGTTTTGTGCATCAGACGAAATAATTAGATAAGTACTTACCATCAGAACTAGGCGCTGTTTCGGTCTGGAACAAGCTTTCTCTAGTCTGGCATCCAGACTCTTTTGTATCTGGCGCACCAACAGACACGTCTCTTATCTCTTTCCTTTCTTTAGACACCTCGCTCTCTTTCGTTTTACTCCTGATAGATTCTTCTTTTTTGCTCGTGTCACTCTTCCGAGGTCTTCCGTTGTGTTCTATTCTTACGTTTTCAGTAACTACAGGACCAGTGCTCACGTCATGATGCCAGGACTCATCTGGATCTAAAGATGCTTCTGGTATGAAGTCGGAGTCAATACTGCCAGGCTGTGGGCAAGAGAAACAAATTTAATCTTTAAACGCCTTTGTTTAGGGTTCAAGATTACTAGCGTCGCGTCTTGTGAAAGAATTTGGAACGCAATCAAATTAATGTGAAATGGGGTCTGAGATTTGTGGCTTTCATTGAGCTGGAAGGCAGTAAATAATTGATTGAGAGATTAATTTGGAAATAGAAACAATTTGGTAATGAAATGGAAGAAAAACAAAAAAATCAATGTGTCTTCGGCATATTACATAATCACCAGCGTTTTTAATCTGACGATGCCGTATGTAAATTGTGAAATCAAACAAATTGTCTGCGACATAATATGCATCTCTTATGGATCTAAATGCTCAAAATAGTAAAACAAAATCAATGGAACCAAAATTCGTGATTCACATTGCGAGAACACATAACAATTGTATTTAGTAAATCGAATTGGCTGAAATTCTAGTGAATTAATGCCTACAGTGTCCACAGTTACTAGTTCGATAAACTAATTATTTGCAAGTATGATAATTTCTAATATTGATGTTGTTAGTGCATAAACTGTATTGTGAATGGTGCAATTAACAGTACCAATAATATGTTAACTATCCTCATTACATTTTGTGTCAAACGACAAATATTTACGAATTACAACAATTTTTGGAACTACTGATTAACGTAAAAAATGTCATGTTGTAGCCATATAGAGCAAGATCCCAAGCCCGCCAGACCTTAATTATTTTCTGACGACTAAAAGTTTTTGGATTAGGTAGTTTTTATGCAACTCCGTAGGACCCAAAATAACATTATTTTGTAAAGCTATGTTATAAACTTATAGAATTATCAGCCTCGCGCCTGCCTCGCGCTCATACTCATAGCGAAGATTTATGTTTGTCTTGGGCGATGTTTGGCCCCTCTGATTGATCTAGCTGCCTACAAAATGTTTCGAAATATCATAATGTATAAAAATCAAGACTGAGAAATCAATAAAAGTTGGTTTTGTTTATAAGTATTGTTGTTACCTACTCTCAGCACAATAAATTGGTCGTTAACGAATATACTTATTTTAATTTAGTACGGACGACTTAAGCCAGTAATTGATTTATATCTACTTTATTGCACCAATCAATTTTATTATAGGTATAACACCATTATTTTTAAAAGACGCATTAAAACTACGTACAGTCGAGTTCAATAATATCTGTGCATTTTTGGACTTTGTCGCATTAAGTTTTTTGACATTGTCTTTGATTTTCTGTACAAATTTTCACAATAATTACTACGACAAAGTTCAAAAGAGCACAGATATTATTGAACTCGACTGTACTTAATCCAACACCTTTCGTAAAAAAATAATAAAAAATTGGGCCTGAGATCTTGGACCAACAGGCTTGCTAACCACAAAAAAAAACATCAGATGAAATAAAAACCAATGAAGAACAAATATTGGTCACACAAAATACATAAAAAGTGTAAGAACACAATTGTAGGATTTCACTTGATATTTGATTGCCTAGATCAACATATGACAAAGGTCAAAAACATCATGCTTAAGGAAACCAATGAATGAATGGCTAGTCCAAATATTACAAAAAAAAATATGATGGAAAATAAATTAATCAGTTTGAAGTGGGATACGCTGGACAGCAGCAAAGATGGATAAAAAAATGCTTTTGGTGTCATAAATCATTCCCTACACTATTGCTACACCTGCCAGTGTAGTAGTGTGTGTAGTGTAGTGTAGTATGCCAGTTGACTTAAAGTGAGTGTTTGACAATGAACCTAGGTTGAAACTTTTTGAAAGACGAAAGAGTGCAATTGGTATTACTTATACTTAGCATGTTATGAAATAGTTACTTCAACAGTCATTTTTAAATTACAAAATCGACATGCTATAGCTAATATGAATCATAAGAGTTCATGAGATGCTATAGAAATCTGAATAGACGAATGCTGCTTTAGTAGCATCGTTGGGACATAATTGTTCCACAGTTTAGATCAACCAACAGTATAATCTTGATCAAAAAATGCACTTCAATGCATTCGATGAGTGAACCTGAGAGGCGGCGCTTACGACGATCTTTGCTGGAGGAGGTGGTGGTGGGATCAGGCCCAACTGTGGGCTGAGTGAGGCATTTCGGGAGAGACTGACGATGTCTTCTAGAAGACTCCCCTGATCAAACAAAGTTTAAACTGCTGTTAAGTATTCAAGAACTTTTTCATGAGTATTTTTGGAACTATTTTAATATAACTAACAACAAATTTCAATATCATGTTCTGTATTATAATGAAATTTATTTTGTGGTCTCTGTAAATCCAGCTCTGACGAAAACATAATGACATATTTGTCCTGGTATTTATTTAACTAACTAGATACTGCCTGTTATTGTTAAAACAAAACCTTTTCGAGGATTATTTGAATTTTTAGTTTTTTGCATTCACAATGCAATTTTTATTACTGAAAACTGGAAAATGAAGTATTTAGAAAAAATCGACCCGTCTCACAATCGGAAATTGGAGCTGACCCGTGAGAAGGGTCGATTTTTTTCTAAATACTTCATTTTCCACTTTTCGAGGATTTTCAGACATTCCCCTTTTAATGGGATTTAGGAGTATACAATCATACTAAGTAGTGAATTAACATTTGTAAAATCCAATAGCCAGTTAAACATTAATTTGAACCTTTATACAGGTTTTTTTTTTTCAAGGCACAAATATTTTAAGATCAACTCGGAATCGGTAAGTGAAAACCTTTCTCTAAGAATAATAGGTCGAAATATGATAAAATGACTCTTCATACAAATCGGCCTGATCACGTGATCGATTTAGTATGGGAAAACCTAAAATTTTTGTCGTATTTCGACCACAGATCACATGTAGTAGCAAGCTATTTCGACCCATGTTTCTAGGAGAAAGTCGTTCAATTACCGATTCTAAATCGGTCATAAAAATGTGTGCACAGATTAAAAATTTATCCAGAGCCATAGCGTAATAGGCATGATCAGTAGTACTTTTAGTTGTAATTTTTTCATTTTTCGAAAAATTCTTACCTTGTGCTTAGAGTAGCTCCTCTGCCGTTTTATTTCGTTGCTGTGGTTCTCTCTCTCGAGACTGACGCCCCTCGGCTCGCTGTCCCTTTGCAGCCTCTTCGCGTCCAGGGTCAGCCTACTGCTGACCATGTCCAGGCGGTCTTCGCAGGACTGTCTGATGTGCTCCTAGAAAAGAATTAACATCATTAGCCTTTTAATGTCCTCACTGCTAGGGCACATGCCGTCCTTATGGATGGATAAGGATAATGTATGTATTGTATCAGTATATGTATTAATCCTACTAATATTATAAATGTGAAAGTTTAGATGTTTGGATGTTTGTTACTCAATCACGCCAAAACGGCTGAACGGATTTGGCTGAAATTTGGGACACGTATACTTTGTATCCTGGAAAGGAACATAGGCTTCTTTTTATCCCGGAAAAATACCATATTCCCGCGGGATAACGTCGCGTAGTCCACGCGGGCGAAGCCGCGGGCGGAAAGCTAGTTATTTATAAGATTTTTATGTCTTATTTCACTTTGCTCGGCATAAATATAGATACCAACTTAAATTGGAAATCCCACATAGACAAATTAAATAAAAAACTTTCCGGCTTTGCATACGCATTAAGAGAGATAAAAAAAAACTAATCTTAATACAGCTCTGGTTACATATTATGCCTATGCTTACGCCTGGCTTAATTATGGGGTAATTATGTGGGGGAATAGTACAGAAGTCCCATCCGTATTCGTACTGCAAAAAAAACTTATTAGAATATCAGTCAATATTGATAATAACGAAAGCTGCAAGCCGTACTTCCAAAAGCTAAAAATTCTTTCCCTGCCTAGCATTTACATTTTTGAGATCTGCAAATTTGTCCGAAAAAACGAAGATTTGTATACTACACGCAAAGATGTCCAGTCAAACTATTCTCTGCGGCATAAAAATAAGCTAAAAGTTCCAACCCATCGCCTAAATTTGTGCTCATCTAGCGCATATAATATGTCTATCAAAATTTATAATAATTTGCCAGAAAATTTAATAAATGAAGAAAATAATAAATTGTTTTACAAAAACCTCAAAGAAACATTATTGAATAAATGTTACTATACTATAGAAGAGTACTTAAATGATAAAATGAAAACATAATTTATTTAAAATTTACATCCCTACATACATCATACATCCACTTATACACTCAAACATTAAACAATATCCAATTCAATTATTTACAAATATTATATAATTATTATGCTCTGATCCTAAACTATTCTTAACTTAAAAGCAGACTTTATTATATTATTTCTTAAGTAAATAGGACGTCCTCTCCTCATTCACTTGCTATACCCTACTGGGTCCATAAATGTTCTTTTATAAAATAACACCTTATGTAATCACTTTATGGTATGCAAATAAATTTGAATTAAATTGAATTGAACTATATTGTGTTTATTTCTGTTTTTCTTATATTTATTGCCGCCCCCTCCCTTTTGTTACATTATTTCCGGTTGACTGGTAGAGAATGCCTAAGGGCATTAAGTCCGCCTTTTGTATGTTTTCATGTAATAAAGAATCTATATATATAAAATTCAAAGTCCTGACTGACTGACTGACTGACTGACTGACTGACTGACTGAGATATCAACGCACAGCCCAAACCGCTGAACCTAGAGACTTCAAATTTTGCACATAGATACGTTATACAGTGTAGGCATCCACTAAGAAAGGATTTTTGGAAATTCCACCCCTAAGGGGGTGAAATAGAGGATGAAAGTTTGTATGAAAGTCCGTCAGTTTTGAAGTAAGGATCTTTAAACAATGTATTTAGGCTGGCAATTGAAAATTAAGATTTACCTGTGTCAGCGTTTTTGACAATTCCACTCCAGAAGGGGTGAAAAGGGGGATGAAATGCTGTATCTGGAAAGTCCTTCATTAAATTTATTATTTAGAATTATAATTGGAAAGTAAAATAAATAAGCAAAAACATGTTTCGTATTATTTCGAAAATCAACCCCTTAGAGGTTAAATGGGATAAATAAACCTAAAAATCGATATGGATGTCGTTATTGAGGTTTTATGAGATGACGATTGCAAAAATGGCATTTATTTTGATGTTTAACACGCTGAACATAATTCAACCCCTAAAAAGTTGCAATAGGGGTGAAATTTTGAATGAAAAGTCAGGGGTAAAATACACATTTCAACTTGAAACTTTGTAGGCTTACTTCTTAAAACAAATATGCAACACATTTCGTAATTTTCCCAAAATCAAACCCAGGGGGTAAAATAGGGGATGAATATGTGTATAAAAGTCAGTCAGTTTTGAAGTAAGGATCTTCAAATTTTGTATTTAGACTGGCAATTGAAAACTAATATTTTCCTGTGTCAGCGTTTTTGACAATTCCACCCCCGAAGGGGTGAAGAGGGGGATGAAATGTTGTATCTGGAAAGTCCTTCATTAAATTTATTATTTAGGCTTATGATCGGAAAGTAAAACAAATAAGCAAACACATATTTCGTATATTTTCGAAAATCAACCCCTTAGAGGTTAAATGGGATAAATATACCTAAAAATCGATATGGATGTCGTTATTGGGGTTTTATGGGATGACGATTGCAAAAATGGCATTTATTTTGATGTTTAACACGCTGAACATGATTCAACCCCTAAAAGTTTGAAATAGGGGTGAAGTTTTGAATGAAAAATCAGGGGGTAAAATAGACATTCCAACTTGAAACTTTGTAGGCTTACTTCTTAAAACAAATAGGCAACCCATTTCGTAGTTTTCCGAAAATCAAACCCAGGGGGTAAATAGGGTATAGAAACCTAAATCATCTTAAGTACCCTAAAAGTTCGTGGTACCTTAGCTACTCAGAACTAACTTTTTGGTTGTGAAACAGACACTTATTATTTACTAGCTTCCGCCCGCGACTTCGTCCGCGTGGACATTCGAGACAATACTTAGGGGACAAATAACCAGGATAAAAAGTATTATATGTTTTAATTTCATAAAAATCCGATTAGCCATTTTTAAGTTATTAGGCGGGTCCTCCCTCACCAAGTGAGCAGCCTCGTGCGAGGCCCGCCGCACGTGGCAAACGTTCTGCCTCGCGCGAGGCTGCTCGCTTGGTGAGGGAGGACCTGCCTAATCACGTAAAAACGGCTGATCGGATTTTTATGAAATTAAAACATATAATACTTTTTATCCTGGTTATTTGTCCCCTAAGTATTGTCTCGAATGTCCACGCGGACGAAGTCGCGGGCGGAAGCTAGTCAATAAATAAATAAGGAAAACAGGCCATCACCAATCACGCGGGCCCAATGCGGATTGGTAGGTTTTAGCGACTGCGAACGCTGCCGGTGGTTTAAAGTGCCTTCTGGAGCAGGGAGGTCTGAAGAGGAATATTTTCGGTCACCCATCCTGTGAACAGCCACCACGAAAGTTGAGTAGCCTCAACGATCCGTCTCATGCGTAACGAGCTTCTCTATAATTTTTGAAATAGCTTCAAAAAGAAAAAAGGCGCAGCGGTTAGCTGCGATCGTTGAAACAAAGCAACTTTCACACAGGTCGATCACGGGATGGGTGACCGAAAATGTATTAAGTCAAGGTTCTCCGTGCTTTGGAAGGCATAACAAGAATAAAGCTAATTAAATTTTTACTTTTTTTTATTATTGAAAAATTTAAAATGAAGTTAGTATTTAGAAAAACTCGATCCGTCTCACAACCGCAGAGCAATCGCCTGGATAACGAAAGGTCGTGGGTTCGAGTCCCATCGGAGCTGGTTATGAGACGGGTCGATTTTTTCTTCATTTGCATTTTTTCAAGAATAAAGCTGTAAGCATTGCTTAAAGAGACCTAAATAAGATGGTGGTAGCTAGCCAGGCGACTTCAAACAATTTCAACCATCAACCAAACCGTATAAAATATTTACCTCAACTGGGACACGAACCCGGGACCTCTGGGTCTGTACCGGTGGTGTGTAACTCCATTAGTTAGACTGCAGAGGAGGATAAATAATTAATTTATCTTCCTAGTTTCTGCTTCAGCAGTGCTTAAATTGCCGGTCTGTTAGTTTTGCTTCGGCATAGCTCAATTGTTTGTTTTTGTTTCCTGCTATATCTCACACCTTTTACTCATATGAAAACGATGCATTTCGAGAATTCGTGTAACCAAAAATGAAAAGTCTTTCAATTTTATTTAAAATTTAGTCCGCTTTGAAGTTAAAGTTAAAGAAAAAATGTTCGCGCAGAATGTACAAGTTTGCGCCGTAGGAAGCAGAAAATACCGGGTTTTTAAAGAGGGGAACGGTTTGAAATGACATATTCTTCCATTAGGCATTGTTTAATTCATTTTGAAAAGTGTTTTGCACGAAACCTTTTGTTTTGTTTCCGAGTCCTTATAAGATTTTTAATAGAAATGTTTTTGCGATGAATATTGTTGTATGTATAGGTGTTGTTGGTCGAAATTGGTTAATTTAGAACTTTGAGGATATTATTTAGCTTAGAAAAAAATCTACAGTATTTGTTATAATATTCGCATACTGTGTTTCTTTTACGTACTAAGGTTTCAATACAAAGTAAAAGAAAAATTTTCTTTCTGTAAGACGAAACAAAATGATAACGATGTATGACTGTATTTCTTTATTGTATGTTTTTTTAACCAATACGGGGTAACACTTAGCCTTTATCACACCTGATGAAGGCTGAAGGTGGAAACGCACTACCACAGTACTTATTAAATGTCTTAATACTGTGGCACTACTCCAACACAACAATGCTGAAAACATCGTTGTCATGGCGTCGGACTTAGATGAGATGGCGGTAGACTAGCCAGGCGGATTTTGAATAAGCGCTACCACCAACAGAACCGAATACAATATGTACCCCCACTGGGAATCGAACCCGGGACCTCTGGGTCTGATACCGGTGGTGTGTACCACTAGACCACAGAGGCGGTTAAAATAATGATAAAATGTCTTTAGTATCTTTCAAAAAATTTACGTAATTGTTACTTAGGTACTCTCTTAACTACCTATAAAGAGTGCCAACTTACCATTCATTATTCTCACATACTATTAGGACTGTGTTAGTAGGTAAATACACAGATCATTATAATTGAAACACAGATCATTTTAATTCTACACAGTACTGTTTCATAATGTCTGAGTAAGATCTGGGTGCCTACCATCAACTCTTATTGCGGTTTTGTTTAGGACCTAAATCAATGACAGCGATTCAGTGATCATTCAATGACATTTCACAGCCGCTGAGCTGTCATCATGTCTTATTTGACTTATAACTCGGCCAAGCTAACATGACACCTGCACCCGTTCCTTTCACTCTTCGGGCATGACATAATCGAGTGAAAGAAACGGGTAGAAGAAATAAGGACACAAATCGTTCGGGTATTCACATTAAGCAATTCATTTGCGTTCCAGTTTTTAGAAGGTCATAGTACGAAAGAAAGCAATTAATTTTAGGAACCTATATTCTGCACCGCGCTATTTTTGAATCGCTGCCTTAAAGTTGATGGAAGGCACCCTGATTAGCTGTTACTTGACAGATAGGCCATACAAAACTGTCAAGTAAACTAGAAAGTATCTCCTAATCCGACATTGTGAAACAGGCACTAAGTATTGAGTATTATCAATTTTGATTTTGACTGTTTTAAGCCTGTTTTTTTTACAAAACGGTGTGTTGTTATTTCTTTTTATCCTTTCAGAAATTTCAAAGCTGTCGTTCTTAGATCAAAGGCGACTATTAAACATTCTTCCAGTTGTGGAATCCACCAATAGAGGTTACATTTCATACGGATTTCACAGAACAAGTCAGTAAAAAAGATTTTTTAGCGAAACCAGGAATCTAATATAAAAGGCGGGAAGAAACACTTGGAAAACCTTTTTAGTTTCAGGAGCGGTGGCAGACAGGGATATATTTGTGTGCGTAAGGTACCTAGTTGATTCTTTGTGGAATAGACGTTTCTATCGTTCTTAAAGAGGTTATATTTACCTACTACGCCCGCGTGGACTACACGACGTTATCCCGCGGAAATGTGGCATGAAAAGTAGCATATGTTCCTCTCCAGGCTTCAAAATATCTGTGTCCCAAAATTCAGCCAAATCCGTTCAGCCGTTTTGGCGTGATTGAGCAACACACATCCAACCATCGAAACTTTCACATTTAATTAAGTAAGAAGTAGGACTACAGGCCTCGCGCGGTTTTACTCGCGTGGTACCCGTTCCAGTGGAAATATCGGGATAAAATATGGCCTATGTCACTCGGGAAGAATGTAGCTTTCTAATGGTCCAAGAATTTTCGAAATCGGTCCAGTAGTTTTGGAGCCTATTCGATTCGAAAACAAACAAACAATCAAATCTTTCCTCTTTGTAATATTAGTATAGATTACCTATAAATTAAAATAGTTGCATGGACGTGGATATTGCAAAGCCATCTTCTATCTCACTCGTTGCACTGGGGGTGCAAGCAGCCGAGAAATAATAGCGGGCCATGGGATGTTGGGTCATAATTACATTTTCCAAATAACGGGACTTGTAGCTCGCAACGCGGCCAATGCCTGAAGGATTTTAGGGCAAAAACCTATAGATGGTTACTGAAAAAACTTTAGTAACTGAAAAAAAAAATTTAAGCAAACTAAAAACGCCCGGGTCATTTTGACCCAACCCCCATGACTCCGGGTTAAGTATCTAATGCATCTGGTAAGCTTAGATGTAAAATCGAGGTTTACCACTAACCTTGATGATCTTGTGGTCCTGGTACAGCTTCCTGATGCACTTGAAGAAGAAGACGAAGCTCATCCCGGAGAGAATGAGAGAGAAGATGATCAGAATCACCATGATGTGGGGCTGGCTGATCATGGACTCCGCTTTGCCCTGGTGACGAGAAATATCATCTATATACCACTAAATTTTAATTAGTACAAAGCTTTTAGGGGATGATAGTGTCCATCAATGCGAACAATTTTTACTATGGGGCCAACCATGGAATCGCGAAAAAAAAATCAGCTGTTCCATACATTTCAGTCGAGTCAATGTTGTACTTTTGTATGGACAGCTGATTTTTTTTCACGATTCCGTGGTTGGCCCCATTGTAAAAATTGTTCGTATTGATGGACACTATCATCCCCTAAAATCTTTGTACTTATTAAAATTTAGAGGTGTATTAGCATCTTAAGGTGTATCGATGAGCTCAGTGGCGCCGCCAATGGAAATAAATCAATTGCATTTTATTACAGGCTTGGATTAAAAGTTTCGGTTATTTCGCGCAAATAGAAGAGCAAAATGCAATTTTTAATTGTTTTTTCATGGCCTCAAATATGAGCACCAAGTTATGGATCTCGATATTGCCAAATATTGCCACTTTTGGCACTATTGAGATTCACGACTTATTGCGTAAGTTTGAGTTCTCAAAAGTATATTTATAAAATGCATTCCACTCTTTCACCTGCGCGAAATAACCGAAACTTTTAATCCAAGCCTTTAATAAAATGCAATTGATTTATTTCCATTGGCTTAGCCACTAAGCTCATGGATACACCTTAAGTAATTTATTATAACCCTTACTAATATTACAAATGTGAAAGTGTGTTTGCGGGTTTATGTGTTTGTATGTTTGTTTGTCCGTCTTTCACGTCAAAACGGAGGAACGGATCCACGTGATTTTTGGTATAGGGACAGTTTGGGAGCTGGAGAGTGACATAGGCTAATTTTATTCCGGAAAATATCCCATTCCCGCGGGATCACGTCTCGTGTGGTTCACGTGGGCGAAGTCGCGGGCGGAAAGTTATCCCCATACCAAAAATCACGTGGATCGGTTGGTTTTTTCGTTTGAAAGACGGACAAACAAACAAATACACTTTCATATTTATAATGTTTTTATGGAAGTATGGATTAAATACTGGTAGTATTTATTCTGCTATACCAGTATTTAATCCTGTGTTTAATGTATCTTCTTTTTAAATTTTATCTTCTTTGTATTTAATCCTGAGAATGTTTCACTGACCTTGCATAAGTCTGTATCTTCATCGGCCTTCAGTCTGCAGTGAGCGTATCCATCGCATCGTAAGTTCAGCGATATGCAAGTGTTGTCTTCGCAATCGAATTCCTCTTCTTCAAGGCACTTTTCTGTGAATAACGACACTTTTAAAGTTCCATAATATTTTTTTATTAATACAAATAATAATAAAAAATCCTTTCAAGGGATGAAAGTGTCCCTCAATACGACCAAGTTATACCTACTATTAGGCCTGCCACGAAGTCGCGACAAAAAATCAGCTGTTCCAAAGAACAGTACAATACAGACTATGGAACAGTTGATTTTTTTTTGGTGTTGGTTTTCGCATAAACTATCTCCTGATGATGCCCCGGGTTGGGGCGAAACACGCGTAGAGTGTGATGTATGTGAGTGTCTAATCGGTGAAGGTGCAAGGTGTATTGCTGTCTTGCTAAATGCAGGTATTGTGCACTGGTATTTTCGTGGTGTGCATGTGCAATTTTTTGCGGGCGGTGCAGCTTGCATATTGTGTTTTTCGCGTATGTTTCGTTTTTTCACAACAGTTGATTTTTCACGTTTTAATGGCTCGCCCCATAGTAAAAGTTGTTCATATTGAGGAAAAGTGTATCTCCTTGAAAGGACTGTACAAATTAAAAGTAAGAAGAAAAATTCTCGAGTGGCGGCCACGAACTGGGCGACGACGATGCGAGGGAAGACCTCCAACTAGGTGGACCGAAGACCTAGTGAAGGTTGCGGACTGCCGTTGGCTGCAAGTCGCTAACAGCGCTCTTTGTGGCGCTCTAAGGAGGAGGCCTATGTCTAGCAGTGGACTACTGAACGCTGATAATGATGATGATGATGAATCAAAATTAAGTGTGTATAGAATAAAGGGTGATTCACGCTACACCGTGTCGAGGCCGAGCCAGGTCCCGTCCGAGGCACGGCCGAGACATTCAGCCCTCTGACCAGGAATCGAACCTGGTGCCTCAGAAATAGCAGAGCCTTGAAAACAAGTGATTAGTCGACCACGGAGCTCGTCAAAAGAGCGAGACTATTTTAAGTTTCAGAAGAAACAAAAACAAATTAAAATGTTAACTAGTTTCGAAGTAGCGTTAGGTAAAGTTTCAAAAGTAAAATAAGAGAGCTGGTAAATAAAATGAAAATAAAACTAGGTACGTGTTTAAATTTGTTTTAGAAACTATATTATTAACCAAAGTTTCTAATTAGTTTCAAATACTTTGAGAAGTTCTAATCTAGAAAACTCTGTGTAGACTCCGTAGCTCAGAGGTTAGAGCAGTCGCCCGGATAGCGAAAGGTCGTGAGTTTGAGTCCCATCGGAGCTGGTTGTGAGACGGGTCGATTTTTTCTAAAATTACTTCATTTTCAATTTTTTATAATAAAAATTGCATTGAAGGCAAAAAAGTAAAAAAAAAAAATTACTCTACACGTGTTTCGCCCCAACCCGGGGCGTCCTCAGGAGTTGTTAGACCGTGCGAAATCGAGCATCGAATTACGGCAGAAGACCTTGAGACGAGAAGAACCGAGAAGAACTTCAAACTCACCATCCTTGTTGGGATCCAAGGATCTAAACGCCGTGAAGGTCGCGTTGAACTGGGAATCCTTCGCTGTCATTGAAGCAAAGTACCTCACGTACATCAGATTGCCAACGTCCCCAGCTTTACCGCCTTCGCTACCTTTCGTGGTCACTGAATTGGCCATAGAGCCGCAGTAGTGAGCTAACCTATAAATAATAAATAGTTAAACAATAAATCTCAGACTAAGGCCCAATTCATACCGAGATGGCAACGGTCGGCCGCGGCCAGCAGCGGCCCATCCACCGAACCCACGCGGCACGCCCCTTGTATCAGCGCGGCTGCCAGAGTGGTGCCGCGAGAAGTCACTTGTATCGCTCGACTGCCACGCGACGGCCACGCGCCTATCGGTCTTTTCAAACAATACTGGGTGCCTACTGCAAAACTGATGCGTTCCAGCACAGCCTTCTCCATCGTCTTCTACAAGCCATGCTATGAAGCGGAACGGCAACATTGCTGTGAACCGGTTTACTCCTCTGAGTACTAAATCCTATGGAGATGGCATACCTACGAAACAGTGAGGCATACCTACACATACCGAGATACAAAAATGGCGACCGGTCACCGGTCTCAATCATGCATTACTATGACATGTCGGCACGTTTTAATGTTGCCAAAAATAGGTCAAATAAATATATTGCTGTCTCTTTTTACATGGAGTATTGGAGGTAGGATAGAACAAAAGATGGCTGTTTATGAGCACAATGTCGATTTAGCTCGTATTTGTATAACGGATAGTTCATATACTTAGAACAATATGCCATCTACATAGGATTCAGTAGTCGAGGTTTACTCGCTGTTTACCTGTCAAGCGGTGTCAAATAGGTACTTAAAACTAGAAATGCGACGTCGCCAACTTTATGCGTGTGGCTTGTAGAAGACGATAGAGAAGGCTGTGGTTCCAGAATATGATCCTAAAATGAATTGCTTTATTTCGTATACCATGACCTTCTAAAAACTGAATCGCAAATGAATTGCTGAATGTCAATGAAGGAACGATTTGTGTCATTATTTCTTCTACCCGTCTCTTTCACTCGAGTCTGTCATGCCCGGAGAGTGAGAGGGACGCGTATAGTCTGCAGGTGTCATGTTAGCTCGACCGAGTTATAAGTCAAATAAGAGTTCATAACAGCTAAGCGGCTGGGAAATGTCGCTGAATCGCTTGTCATTGACGCAATAGAATCTCGATGCAATCAATAAGCTGTCGTGGTACGAATAAGCGAAGCAGATCAGTTTAGGTCCTTAACAAAACCGCAATAAGAGTTGATGGTAGGCACCCGTCTTTTTAAGTACCTATGTCATAAAGTTTTTGTTTATTTAACACTAGCTATCCGCCCGCGGCTTCGCCCGCGTGGACTACACGATGTTATCCCGCGGGAGTGTGATATTTTTCCGGGATAAAAAGTAGCCTATGTTCCTCTCCAGGCTTCAAAGTATCTGTGTCCTAAATTTCAGCCAAATCCGTTCAGCCGTTTTAGCGTGATTGAGTAACAAACATCCAAACATTCAAACATCCAAACATCCAAACATCTAAACTTTCACATTTATAATATTAGTAGGACAGAGAGTGCTCGCCGCGCCGCGGCAGATCGCCGCCATCTCGGTATGAATTGGACCTAAAGGTGAATATAGACTGGAGTATTTCCTGGAGCATTTTCGTATAAGTAAATGATACACTACAGTGAACGCTCAGTTGCTTTGTAACATTTCCATGTAACTAATGTACTATTCTAGCGAATGCTCGACTCTGTGCTTAATGTAATGATATGGCGGTATTATATATATATATTTCATTTATGATATAAGTATCTAGCTTTCCGCCCGCGGTTTCGCCCGCGTGGACTACACGACGTTATCCCCTGGGTATGTAATTTTTTCCGGGATAAAAAGTAGCCTATATCACTCTCCACTGGAGAGTCTTCCAAATTATCCCCATACCAAAAATCATGTTGATCCGTTGCTCCGTTTTGACGTAAAAGATGGACAAACAAACAAACAAATAAACAAACAAACACATTGTCACATGTGTAATATTATTAGTATGGATAAGACAGTACAAACCTGGCATTAAACTCCAATTCGGATCCGAACACTTGTATGACATTTTCCTCACATTCATTCGGTTTTTTGAGTTTATAATCAGTAAAATTGAGATAAATCTGAAATTATAAAAAAAGAAAATTTGTTTGTAAATTTGGTGAAAAAATAACTTTTTTTTTTCATTAATAAGTAAGGGTACGTGCAAATGATGATAATCATTTCTAAAAGTGTCTGTTGTATTGATAAATGTCTGTCTGATAACTAGGTAGGTATGCTGTTTTAACCCTTTTGAGGCTAGTGTCCTTTTAAAAGGACGCCACAAAACAAAAAATATTGTAAAATTGAGATTTGATTTGTCATTTTTTTGTTGTGTCTTTTTAAAAGGACTAAAAAAACTTTAAGGATAACTAACTAAAGATTTAAACGCTGATGATGCTATTGGAAACCTACTATTATTAATAAACATTTTTTCGATAAATCTATCTTACCTTAGTATTTTCTGGGGTCTTTATAGTCCATAGAACGTCAAGAGCCTGATCTTTGCTCTCGTCCTTACATGATGCCTTTATTTTGTCAGTCCCTATGACCCCGTACATAAGATCCTTTACTTCTTCGTAGCAATCTAGAGGGATTTTTCCTGCAACAGAGAATAAGATATTAGGTAAAGTTTAATGATCATATTCTGATATTTTACAGAAACGCACGAAATCAGCGGGCATCTTTACACAGTTTTTTTTAATCCACAACGGGGTATGTAGCACTTATTTTTATTTATTTATTTAAATCAGGCTACTAAAGACCCATACACACATACCTTATAGACTAACATACATATTAATTACATTATATTATAATTATAAGCCAAAGGCAAAAAAGATGCCACCAATATAAACACTTTCTTTTTCTCATATTTTTCGTACACGGTACATTTTGATTCCCATCTTAATTGTTAATAAGTAATTATTATAAATTTTTCATATATTTCCCAATATTTTGCGTTTTGAAAAATAAAATCATAACATTCATAAAAAATCTACAAAGAAACTAAAATTTTATTTTCGTAACACCTCTAATTTCTTCTGCCTTATAAAGGGTTAATTGACGACTATCGGCGTCGACTCGGCCTAGCCTCCTCGACATAGCCTTCGTCACACCTGATGTTAAGTGATGATAAGACAAAAGCGATTGTGTTGAGGATTCCGGGAGTAGTACGCTTCCACTTACACCCTTAAGGTCACAGCACATACATCAACTCGGAAAGGGATCGTAAACGTATCAACTCGAGCGGTTCAGTATTCTTTGTATGAAACCCCCTACTGCAAAGCACACTAATCGGAATCGTAACGTAATCGCCTCGCCTCGGGACCAGCTCACGAACCGCTTTGCGGGTCGCTCAACTTGCTATCCCCGCGCTTACCGCTAGTCGTCCACGCGCTCACGTCTCTCCGTACCCGAGCTTACGGCTCTACGCACAGTGTTCTGAAAATGAAAATGAACATCAATTTTTTTTTATTAATTTATTTTTCTATTTTTTTTGACTTTTTTTTCATTTTTTTTATCATGTTTTTCTCATTCTTTTTTTTTTTTATATATGGAACCACTGTGCGGCGAGCCGTAAGCGCGGCGTCGCCTAGCCGTAAGCGCGGCGTCGCCTAGCCGTAGCCGAGCCGACGTACCGACGCTGATCCGGTTTGGTTACGTGCTTGCGTTAGGTTGACGCCTGGTTGACGGCGAGGCGAAGGCGATACGGTGTCGATCCCTTTCCGAGTTGATGTAATGTGCTGTGTCCTTTATCATCACTTAACATCAATCAATCAATCAATCAATCAATCAAATCATTTATTTGCTAGACCATGGTAAATTCATATGGTGCCTTATATTAATAGTCCGACATGACCTGTCGACGTTCTCGACATGCAAATATTTCATTTTTACAATGTCAAACCTTAAAAAATATTAATAATTAAGTATGTCATAAAAGGAAAAAAAATAATTACAATAACATTAAATAATAACCAACTATAAAGATAAATCAAAGTAAATGTCCAAATTATCATTCAAAAATTCATTTACAGTGTAATACTTCTTATCTAATAAAAAGTTAAACAGCTTTGTTTTAAATTTAGAGAAAGACATTTGTGTTAAAACATTTGGTAATTTGTTGTACAAAGTAATTGCCATACAATATGCATTTTTAGAAAATAATGCAAGTCTTTGATTCTGTATTTGTAATTTATTTCTTTTTCTACCTCTATAGGTACTCACTATGCCAATTGGTTTTAAATAAACTTTCATATGTTTTTACAAAAAGACAGATTTCAAAAATGTAAAGACAGGGCAAAGATAATATTTCTAATGTTTTAAACAAAGGTTTACAACTATCCAAATAATCAGCTGCGCAGATACATCTGACACACTTTTTTTGCACTTTAAATGCTCTATGCATGTCTACTGAGTTACCCCAAAGAATAAGACCATATCGTAGCATACTTGATACATATCCGTGGTATGCTAGGAGAGCCGTTTCTTTAGATGCAACTTGTCTAACACCCGTTTGCACTAAACTTAAAAATCCCCTAAGTCTTTTCCTAGCTAACTTAAGACATTCTTAACAAAAAATTGCTTTGCACTAACCTTAGGACATTCTTAAATGCACTTTTGGCTATTCTTAACTTACGGGCCCAATATCGAGCGCCTAAGGCTTAAGAAATACCTATATCAGTGATTATTGTCTGTGGCATTGTGAGCAAAGAGTAGTGCGACAAGCTTTTCTGTTCCGGTGATTATCTTTGGAACTAAAACAGTTTCAATACGACAGTCCATTTTGACAGCTAATTTCGTATTGCAAGTGACTCCTGTATCACGGCTGTCACCGGAACAGAAAAGCTTGTGGCTTTTGTATTCTTGTATGCTAGATAGAGACACAACACATATGACATACGTCATTCATCATTTATTTAAAAAAAATATTACAGATCGACAATCTTTTCTGTTCCCATGACAGCGGCGCTTATGTTTAGCAGCAAAACATGAAAGTATTAGCAAAATGACATTAAAAACAAAACTCGTTAGTTCTAGTTTTGGCCACCGGAACAGAAAAGGTTGCGCACTGTATTTATGTTTTTCCTGACAGTTGAGCTCAGTTGACTTTTTCTTTTCTCGGTGAATTACTCCTACCAAATAAAATAGACAACGCCTTAGCTTTTGTCTCCTTTTAACTTACGAAGGAATCAATGAGAAGTTTCAACCAAAAAAATATCCAGTGACCTACTTTACCTCGCCAGGTTTAAAATCCATAAACAATTAATATTTGAATTCATTCATTCATTCTTTTAGCAAGGTGATGACTAATTTACGACGTAGTCTGTCAGTGCAAACAAAAATTTTAGCTCGGCTGTTTTAGGCTGTTTCTAAGCTAAGATGTATCTTATCTATGACAAGCTCAACCCGAGTTAAGTGCAAACGGGCATAAGTCGGTTTAAAACATATACATACCTGTCAAGTTTGGTAACTAAATTGTCAATGTGAGCTTTCCAATTGCAATTTTTACCAATATGAATGCCTAAAATCTTTGTACTATTAACAGCGTCTATTTGATGTCCGTTATAATTGATGTCATGGTTTACGTCTAAATTGTTTCGTGTCTTAAAATGAATGTAATTAGTTTTGTCTAAATTAATGTGCAAATTATTATACTTGAGCCATTTAATGATATTATTTAGGTTTCTGTTAGCTAAATCTTCCAAATTTTGTTTGTTTTGGGACTTAATGACAACTGTCGTATCATCAGCAAACAAAATACACCTTTGATCTGTGATATTCATCAGGTTTCATTAAAGCTGAGTGCTACTCTCTTGTGCATGACAAACTTTTTTAATTAATTTTATGTAACGATGATAAGGAATGTGATTCTACCCTTATTCACAGATGTCTTTTATTTGTAACAAAGTCTTGACAAAGACCAATATTTTATTAGAAGAGTCAAACATCTATTTGTCCTAGAAAGTTCCAATTGAATCAGATAAACTTGTAATATACATTGTAACAGTACCTACCTTGAAGCCGGCCTGTAATTCACATAATTGATAGCCTACAAACTTTAGGTCTTCGAAACAATAACAAATAGCTTGTGTTAGTATAGGATCTTCGTATAGGATGAATAATTTACTGATATATTTAATTTGAATTGAAATTAGCCAATAGGCATGATAGCCCGAGATACGAACAGGGATTGACCTTCGCTCATCTGTTTAATGGATCAAAATCAAAAGTATTTTATATTTTTAGTAGCCTGAATAATATATTGCCAGTGGGTTGGCTGAAATTTTTCTGCCAAGGCTATATTTATTCGGCGATTGCAATCGAATGAAATCGATATCGAATTGCACATATTTTTTATACAATTCGATAGAATGAAGTCTACGGAATGTAAAAACGTTGGGTTGGATACGTTATTCCTGGCAGAGGCAGCGAATGAAAGTTTAATAAAAAATGAGTAATTTGCACCAATTTGTTTGTTAAATAATTAATTGCTATAAAAATTATATAAACAAACCAGATAGTGCACCTATCTGGCTTTTTAGAATTTCTTTTAACAAAAAAATTTTAATATATGTCTGGACAGAATAATTTTAGCCAACCCACTCGCGATATATTATTTAGCATACGTAATCCTACTAATACTTATTATAAATGTGAAAGTTTAGATATTTGGATGTTTGTTGCTCAATCACGGCAAAACGGCTGAACGAATTTGGCTGACATTTGGGACACAGATACTTTGTAGCCTGGAGAAGAACAGGCATCTTTTTATCCCGAAAAAATATCACATTCCCGCGGGATAACGTCGACTCGGGCGTTTGATATGTGTTTTAATGTGTTTTACATTTCGTCGATAAAACAGATGGGTGAAGGGCGATCCCTATCGTCGTATCATGATGCGCTATGATGAATATTTATTTTATTTTATGTAATTAATATTGAACTTTCAAAAATAGAAACCTATTGGTAAAAAATAATTATTTCGGTAGCATGAAAACTCTCCAAGATATCACAGTGTGACAAAGGTACTTACGGCTTTTAGGTTCCTGTCTAAATGCAATATTGATGCGGAACCCCTCATACTCTATAGTGTCATCTGAGTGGAACTTCAGCCACACATACGGACCCGTGGTAACTATCTGTCTTGGGAACTGGTGGCCGCACACTGTCTGGATCAGTTGGGCGTAGCCTTTAAGGCCATCTCGAATCTGGAAGAAAAGATTTCGTTTGGAAAACAGCTGTGCGAGTTCTTTTTTAATATATAAGGTGTTGCAAAAAAAGACGACGGAATTTTGAGGGGTCAATGTACTCATACATAAAAACAACTTTTACTATGGTACCAACATTGAAATCGTGAAAAAAAATCTGCTGTTCCATAAAAAAATTTAAGTCAAAATGTATGGAAAAGCTGATTTCTTTTTCGCGATTTCAATGTTGGTACCCTACCTACCGTAGTAAAAGTTGTTTGTATGCATGAGTACGAAAAAACACCTTATACACACAATAGTGTAGCTAAGAGCCTTCATCAAACCTCGATGTTAAGTGTTGATAAAGCTCTACTCCCGGAATCCTCCATCACTGAGGAACTGGCTTTCTTATATCTAACTGCCGGGACACAATAATGTTGAAACATAACTGTTTTGGTGTCAGACTTAGATAAGATGGTAAAAGCAAACCAGGTGGATTAAGAACAAGTCCTACCACCAACCAAACCCAATACAAAATGTAACCCCACTGGGAATCGAACCAGGGAACTCTTTGTCTGTAACCGGTGTAAACCACTAGACCACAGAGGCGGTTAAAACTGGTAGGGGTGTAACCGGCAACCACTATGGTAATAGTTATAGCGTAGCGTGTAATGACTAAATGTATTTTAATTTTATTATTATTTTATTACCTACATAATCGTGATCGAAGTAAAATGAGATACGTGAAGTATTTGGTGCAGGTTCCCTCCAGAACCCATAATTTTTCACCACCCTGTATATCTGAGCGGTGGGGTCTAAAAAGCCTCGTACCACCACAATGTCTGGTTTAATACGAGGTCCAAAACACCCCGTACCGCACTAATGGAAAGTATCGCAAAATCAGCAATGAACATGTCAGGGAATCATTTATTCTCATACTAGCTTCCAACGTCTTAATAGCCAAAGAAGATAACCTTCACCATCTAATTGGTATTAATGTTTCTTCACATTTCTTCCGCAGAACCATATGAGAGTAAAACCAATAGCACAGAATAAATACTATTAGTATTCCATCTTCATATTAAAGGTAGTAAAGCGAGTTATGAATGACTCGTAGAAAAAGAAATAGGAAATGGTTTATTCAGCAAAAAACATAACACAGAGGTCCCGGGTTCGATTCCCAGTGGGGGTACATATTGTATTCTCATACGTTAAGACATATTAAGTCTGTCGTCAGTACCACAGTATTAAGATATACTGTGCGAGTACCTACATTGACCTACAGTGTTGTTTTCAGCATTATTGTGTTCGTGCAGTTAGAGATAAGATAACCAGTTTCTCAGTGATTGAGGATTCCGGGAGTAATACGCTTCCACCTTGGGCCTTGATGAAGGCTAAGTGCTAGGTATACCGTTGTGTATATACAGGGCGTCCCAAAACTATGCCTCATGGAGGGAAAGTACTTTAAATACTGAAGATATATAATTTTACTGAAAGGAGACTTCATTTTTATTTTAAAAAGAAAACGAACTGCATTCAAAGAATTTCAATAAATCGCCTGTCTGAACTGTTAAAAGTCGTAGTCTCCCTTTTATTTAAGATACTATGTTATTCAGAAGAAATAAATGCTTATAATTGAGCCTTTCGATCGGTATAATAAAATAAAAGAAAAATTTTTTTTTACATTCCGTGGGTTCGATTCCCAGTTCACACAGGTGATTATTTGAAATTCTTTGAATGCAGTTCGTTTCCTTTTTAAAATAAAAATGATGTTTCCTTTCAGTAAAATTTTATATCTTCAGTATTTAAGGTACTTTCCCTGCATGTGGCATAGTTTTGGGACGCCCTGTATTTAAAAAAAGAACTCGCACAGGTGGTTTAAAACAAAACACAATATAGATTACAAGTAGGTATTTTTGCCGAAACAGCATCATCCCAGCTTGTGTCACAGGTAGGCTAGTGGTTTTCAGATGCAGCCGTTTTGTTAGATGACACTGCGTATTCATCGCCTGGAACTCGGTATGAACTTGAAAGGATTTCGGTATGCGCTTCATAGCTTCCTTCCAGAGCATTCGGAGATCGAGGCGATGAGGCGAAGGTCTAAACTAGCGTTCAGATCTTTTATATGAAGATGAAATACTGGTACCTAGTATTTATTCTGTGCCAATAGATAACTTTATTGGACGGTTTCAGGGTTGTTAGTGAGATAACGATAAAAATAAACTTACTTCTAAATAGTCGTATGCACATTCAGGATGATCTTCTATATGAAATACATCTACAAAAGTGAGTTCGATGACGGTACCGTCTGGTCCTGAAACAAAAATGATTTTATCTACACTCATGTTATAATATTCGAATTATGAACTCATGCCTGCACGTATACTGATACACTTTATGCCATAGTCAACTTTAAAAAATAAAGCTTCTGTATCCGGGTGTTTCATAATGACCATTTTGCAACACCCGGATACAGCTGTCACTCATTATAAAACACTTATATTTCTTAAATTTACAGTCTCCGTGGCAACCGTAGGATTTACCGGCCCTGACTTCCAACTCTTTCAAGCTCTTCTTTAGCCGGCAACAATCAGAAACGTTTTTAAAATTAGAATTTTGAGTTTAGAAGGAATAGACCGTATAGACTCCTATGAGTGGGGTTTGGCACCAATTCACATTTTACAATTAATATTGATTTGCTTTATTTTTGAAATATATAATAAATGTAATGAGTGTAGATAAAGTAGTGTATGAGACTGCACATAACTCGGTATTAAAACACTCGTGGAATACTATTAAAAAACTCGCCAAGGCTCGTTTTTTAAACTCCTACTCATGTTTTAATACCCCTCCTTATGCGACAGTCACATAAACTACTATATATGGACAGACTGACTTTTTTTTAAACAGAGAAAAAAGGTTACGAATGTTACGATCTTACATTAAAAATGACAGGAAGCGTTCCAAGTTTGAAATAACTTAGTATTATTGACACTGTAAAAATAATCTACTTATAATGACGACCGATTTGGCGCAGGGGTAGGCTACCCACCTTCTGCGCCAGTGGTCTCGGGTTCGATTCCTGAACAAGACAAGTTTGTGTGCATGAACATGTCTATTTGTCTTGGTCTGGGTGTTTTCGATGTATATTAAGTATGTATTTACAAACAAAAAGTATTTAAGTATATATTTATCCGTTATCAAGTTTTCCATGATACAGTTTCTTAATGAAATTAAAAATGGGCTTAGATAATTGGTGTGAATGTGCGACGGGACGTCCTCGTCGGCCAGTGGTACACTAGCCGGAACGTCGGAAGTCACCGCCCAGTATTTAATTTGTAGATAATAGATGAATAAAAAGATGATGTTTATAGGGACTTGACTTTTTATTGTAAAGGTAGTAATAAAGAACTGTAACAACAAGATAAAAAATACATGAATAACAAAAAGTAGGTAGGTAAGTATGATGAAAACTTACCCCTTTCCAAGGGTCAAGGGTTCACTTATTTAATACTATAACAAACAACTCAAACTGGTATAAAAACTGGTAATGCTCCGAGAGCTCTGTACGGCTTGGTGATTTTAGTAGAACTGAATCAAAAATGATGAACAGGACACGTGAAACGAAGATTTTGAATTTGAATTGAAAGAACAGGATAGGATTCGATAAAATTACATAGTAAACACCCAGACCAAGACAAATAGACATGTTCATGCATACAAATATTTGTCTTGTTCGGGAATCGAACCCGAGACCACTGGCGCAGAAGGTGGGTAGCCTACCTCTGCGCCAAATCGGTCGTCGGAAATGTTGGCAATGAGAAATTAAAGTGCTTGTTTTTTCCCTTTTTAGTGGTTTTTCTTCCTTTTTTTTAAATATTTGTTTATTATTTTAGACTTTTCAGTTTATCTATGCTAATATTATAAAGGGGAATGATTTGATGGTTTGTATGTTTGTTTGATTGCATCGATTAGGCTCCGAAACTACTGGACCGATTTAGAAAATTCTTTCACCATTGGAAAGCTACATTCTTCCCGAGTGACATAGGCTATATTTTATCCCGATATTCCCACGGGAACGGGTACCACGCGGGTGAAACCGCAAGGATCCGATAGTTATCAATAAAACCTTTCTTATGTAAGAACCTTTTAAAAATTTAAAAAATAAGTAAGTTCTTTTCTTTTTTGATTAATTAATGCGGAGAGTTCTGCAAAACTGCAAGTTATATAAATTTATGATATTGCAATATGCCATCCGCCATTTTGTGTTTTTTAAATTGTGTCACTCGCGCTATCAAGACGAACCTAATGCCACCTCACCGTTAAGGCTGTAGCAGAGAACATAGAAATCTACATACATACATACACTCGAAAAACCTAACCCCTCTTTCTGTCGAAGTCAGGTAAAAAAACGGGGAGGTGTAGCCGGCAAGTGCGCTACAGCTACGCGTATCATGATTTTATATTTTTTTACATTTACAATGCAATTTTGTAAGTATACGAAAAATGTGATAGTAAAAAACCACGAGCCCTATAAGTAGCTGTAGTATCCCGCCTGAAAGCTACTTATAGGGCTCGTGGTTTTTTACCATCACATTTTCGTATACGCGTATCATATCATAAATTATAGTTTTGCGGCGGGTGGTGTAGGTACTACCGGCATCATTACCCTTAGTATCAGGTATTAGTTTGACAAACTGTATTCGTGATCGAATACTATCGCTCTATCTCTTTCATATCCTTTGACTGCTTTACCGACGTGAGCAATTCATCCGATAGTTTTCGTAGAAAGTTAAAATTAACTCATTTTTTTACGCTGTGCTAAGGGCACTGACTTTGCAAAAACTTTGCGAAATCCCACTGCAACTGGAAGTTACAGTAGTTAATAAAGTAAGTAATTAAAGGCGTAGTGCCTTAAATTACTTACTTTATAACTTGCAGACTAAGCAGAACATTAAAGAAATGCTGCTTCTGAGTTATTAAAATCTTGATTGCAAATTAAGTGGACAAAGGTGTTAAAAATATTTTCAACCAGAATTGTCAAAATTTTGCTCATTATTTTAACAAAATTATGAAGGCACAAACAATTTTTCGGAGCGTCAAAGCATAGTGTTAACTGATTTATCATCCCACAGTATTCCCGACTTTGCTTCACATAGTGAGATAATTCATTATAAATTGTCGGTGTTTGTTTTGTGAAAGCAAAATGTTTTATGTGGACAAACCATTTTTGCAAGCCTGCAATTTTGTTTTAGCTAGAATGTTTAAGAATAATAATAGCTTAAAGTTCTTCTCTATTCTAAATTTCATTTAACAGCAGCTATTATGAAACTTTAACAAATAGGTAGTCAGAAAAAGCGAAGTAACTTTAGCTTGCAAATGAAGAAACTCGATCAGCTAACTCTTTTAAGATTCCATGAATACAGTGATATCCCAACAGATATTTTGTTATAAGAAACCTTTCTGATTTTCAACCCTTTAATACCAGGGGGCCAGGCCTGCTAACGTTAAGTCACAATCGTGTCTTAATTGTGTTTCAATTGTAGTTCAGTTGTAGTGCTCTTTAAAACTCTAGTTACAAGAATTATGACAGTATGATGTGATGTGAATGTAGCGTGTGGTGTGACCATCAGTAGTATTGTGAAAAAAGTTCACATTTTTTGTAACTAGTGTGTAAAAAAGCACTACAACTGAACTACAATTGAAACACGATTGAGACACGATTGTGAGTTAACGTTAGCAGACTTGGCCCCCAAGTATAATGGCATTAAAGGGTTGAAATTCAGAAATCTGAAACTACATTAGTTGGGTTGGATTAGTTCAGGCAGCATGGAAAGATATACTTACTTTTTACTAAAAGTTTTTTGTTTGTTTTCTGGAATTTAACTTACCTTTGATAACAGTAACGCAGTCAACACCACTCGCATAATTATCGCTACTAGTGTTGTCCTTTCTTACAGGATGAGTGATCTGCGTCTGATCTTGATTTCTAAAGTTAAATGAATCACAAGGGTCGTCCTCTCTCTTCACACGTCTTCTAGGCTTAGTGTACTTAGACCTGTCAGAATATCTCCAATCATCTCTGGCTTTATCATCAAAATATCTCATTCTTCTTCTTTCATTGTAACGAGGAACATGAGATTCACTCTTTTCGTCTACCTTCTTCAATTTCTTAGCTTCTTCCAAAATCTTCAGATTAGTTTTATGTATTTCTAGATTTGAAATCAAAAGATCTTGATTTCCTGTATAAATTTCATCAAATACACTACTTTTAATATTATTTACTTCTATATCATTAGCTATTGTATCTTCATTTACAAAATTTACTCTATTGCTATATACATTGGTCCTTGAAGTTTCCATGTTCGGCTTAGCGTTGTATTTATTAGGACTTATAACTAAATTGTTAGGATATATTGCTAGCGGCTTTGCTGGCATGTTTCTGCGTTTGTCATGATCAGCTGTTCGTTCTGAGGTAGTGCCAATTGTAGAATATACTGAAACAAAAGAAAACACAATTTAAGGTTACTATGAAAATGGGATGCGCAAGTTATGTAGCGTTTACACGAAGCCAATACTTAAGACAATCCACTAAGCCCGTCTAATATTGGCATCGTGTAAATAAAGGCAGTCCATTACATTCGATTACGATACGATACGAATTTAATTGTTATAGTGGTCAGGGTGTCGAGTCGGCTAACGTTAAGTCATAATCGTATCTCAATCGTACCAGCCAAGCCAGTAGCACTAATAATTTTAGGCGCTTAAATAAGAACCCAGTACTCCTAGCATAAAAGCAATCGTAATCATAATCGAATAGTAAACTATAACCGTCCTTCTACTCGCCCGAATACTCGTACGCTACTTATCTTTGGGAGCGTCTCACACATCGCCCTGTCACTATAAATGTCAAACGTATGAAAGAGATGTCATGATGTTTGAGACGCTTACAAAGATGATTTGCGTTCGAGAATTCGGGCGTAAAGCTGTCAAAGTGCTGCTGTCACATAGAAACCGCGCCACATAATTTGATATGCCAAATTATGTGGCGACAGACATCAGAGTGCGCTGATTCGTCGGTCGGAAAAATAAACCTTATTCCCATGGCATAATTTTAGTTCCAGATATTGACACGCTCCAAGTTATGTTGCGCGTACTCTATGTATAAAATTTCAATTTCATAAACGACCAAAGGAGGCGCTGCTCTAGTTTTTACACGTAATAATATCACGATAACGGTTACTATAACGACAGTTTTTTTCGTGCTAGGACGTGTACAAGTAAGTTGTCAGTTAAAAAATTTAAAATGAAGTAAGTATTAGAAAAAGTCGGCCCGTCTCACAACTAGCTCCGATGGGACACGAACCCACGACCTTTCACTATCCGGGCGAATACCCTTTCATCAAAGTTGTCCACCAAATAGGTCCCTCCAGAATACCAGCGTTGCAGTGTCAGCCACTTGTCGCTGCAACACTATGCTGATGACGGGGCCTAGTTGGCGACACGCTGTTTCTTTTTTTTTCCATGATTTTTTTATTTATTATTGTTATTTTTTGTGTGTCGTTAATAAAAATGTTTTCTTTCTTTCTTTCACTATCCGGGCGAATGCTCTAACCATTGAGCTACGGAGTCCCATCGGAGGTAGTTGTGAGACGGGTCGACTTTTTCTAATACTCAATATTAATCAAAATGATTATAATGCAATTCTTATTATTGAAATCAAAGTTTTCAATAATAAGAATTGCATTGTGAATGCAAGAAATGAAAAAATAATTTGAAGTTGTCAGTTGTTTTACTCCGTACCAGGGCTGACGCTAATGCTTTAATGGCATTTCAAAACACACGAAGTCAGCACTGGACTGTCATAGCTTTCGACGCCAGTCACTGGACCCATGTAAATATGCCATAACACAAGAAAGAGGTTAAGGGGCTGACTGACATGAGCCAACTAGCGCCGCCCGCAAAGCGATTTTATTTTATTTATTCTCAATAAGTCAAATTTCTAAAAAAGGAACCAGTCAAGGTCTTGTGAATGACGTTTAATATTTAATAAATAACGTTACAACATAACAAAATGCGTTTGATAGTTCAAAAAACGGGTTTGAATCAAAAGTGGTCACTTCTAACAAAATTCTGTTTTGAAACTGTTTGAATGCATTTCAAATTGTGATAAAAGTTTGTCATCATCATTTCGACAAAGTTAGCAAGGCGAAACTAGCACCTGTGGATTTTTCTATATTCACAATGGGGTAGCACAGCCTTCATCACACACCTGATGTTAAGTGGTGATAAGGCTGAAGGTGGAAGCGCACTACTCCCGGAATCCTCAATCACTGAGGAACTGGCTATCTTATGTCTAACTGCCGGAACACAATGATACTGAAAACATAATTGTTATGGCGTCAGACTTAGATAAGATGGTGGTAGCTAGCCAGGCGGACTAAGAACAAGACCTACCATCAACCAAACTGAATACAATATGTACCCCCACTGGGAATCGAACCCGGGACCTCTGGGTTTGAAATCGGTGGTGCGAACAACTAGACCACAGAGGCGGTTAAACAAAAGAGATATTGAATTTACATTGTCCAGATGTGTAGACTGTAAGTATTCAGTTTACCTCGCTGCTTCGCTCTACACTCAAGCACACTCAACTCAAGTGAGATATTAGTGTCAGAGCAGAGTATCAATCGGATTTTTTGATATCGAAATTTCACATCTCACTTGTGAGCCATCCTGGCGAAATCTATTGCTCTGAATTTTATGATTTTCGCACTCACAAGGAGAATGAAACTTCCATTTTTGGCATTTCCTTTTTCATTTCGTTATAACCGAAAGACACTCTGAACGTTTTAGTCTATACTATTTTATATATTTCGTTAGTTTTCCGGAAAAAAAATACATAATTTTATTTAAGTACTAAACTTTATTTTTACATTTATGCTTTAAATTTCCATTTCATTTCACAATTTTAACCTGTTCGATCCTGGCGTCCATTTCAATGGACATAAGTACCTACGTTTTAATGGTTGCTATTTGAAACATTTACATATAAAAACTTTTTTTTAACCTTTGATAGTATTATGGCCTAATCTTAAGAATTACAAAGCGTGATCTGTAGTTTTAGAGTGTTCACAATTTAAATAAATTCAATATAAATTTTATTATAATTGTAACACATTTATTTATTTTATCATTAGCGCTCCCCTCGCAACTTCGTCTGCATGAACCCCCTGAATACATGCCAAATTTCAGCCTCTTGCGCCCAGTAGTTTCGGCTGTCAGTTAGTCAGTAACGCAAGAGTTTTATTTAATAAAGATATAGATTACAGCTGTTACCTGCTTCTTATTTATTATTACAACAACTTACAATGTACAATTTAATTGTTGTATCTATACATAAAAAAGTCTGTACATAAAATATTTTTTAAAAATAATTATTGCTATGTGATGTGTACAGGATATAGACCCCAAAACAATAGATATTAAAATTTTTGTCTGTTTATCTGTTTGTCTGTTTGTATGTTCGCTTTTCACGCAAAAACTACTGGACGGATTTTTACCAAATTTTGTGTAGTAATAACTTATAACCCGGGTCAACATATAGGGTACTTTTTATTGCGGGGAAATGTCATTATATTTAAAAAAACGTTGACGAACTTATATTTGCGGACGTCGGTATGTTTGCTTTTCACGCAAAAACTACTGGACGGACTTTTACTAAATTTTGTGTAGTAATAACTTATAACCCGGGTCAACATATAGGGTACCTTTTATTGCGGGAAAACTTCTTTATATTTAAACAAAAATTGACAAACTTATATTTGCGGGCGTCTGTTTGTATGTTTGCTTTCCACGCAAAAACTTAGTTTTTTTAGTAGTTAAACTATAAATTATCATTATTTTTTTAACCTTTATTTTTACTGTAAGATCTGCAGTTTTGCCAAATCTTATGATTCTAAGGCAAAAGTTTGTAAAAGTTTTTTTCTGTGATATTACTTAGACATTTATCCAATTTCAGGATATTTTCCATTATTTGTTTAATTCAATAATGTACCTAATACCATATTTAAGACAAATAATGAATTAATCTAAATGATGTTTTTTTTTTATATTTTATACCGGTACCTTTTAGACTGCGCACAGACCGGCCGGGCCCCACGAACGCCAACGAACGACATCAGGCATTGCTCGCTTCAGGTTTCTGGCCCTCGAAGATCAATCTAAAGCTAGGTAAAGGATCACTGGGAGCGATTCCAGTTCACATTCGGAGTTTCTGATCATCTGATTGAGAGGGGAAAACAGAACCACTTGGATGGCGTTTGTTGTCCTTCGTCGGAGCGTACGCAGCATTAGGCAAGCGCGATTCATCGTAGATCGCATCAACGCTTAGGGGCGTGATAGCGGACAAGCGCTTGCCTATCAATCAATAAAAATAAAATACTTTAAGTACAGTTTGTATTCACTACAAAGCCACTAACATGATGGCTTCTTTACGTGCTTTTCTGTTCCGGTGATAATCTTTGGAACTAAAACAGTTTTCTTACGACAGTCCATTTTGACAGCTAATTTCGAATTGCAAGTGGCTCCTCTGCCACGGCTGTCACAGGAACAGACAGAAGTGTGGGACTATATCATTATATTGCTTACTATTGACGGCTGACACCCTGAGAAAACTCAGTTATTGTGATTTTTATGAATTAAAAATCCGATAAATAAAATATACTTGAATTAGATTTCGATTTATTGATTTGTAGTTCAATTTGAATTGTTGGAAAACGGACATTGGTTATTGTGATTTGATTACGATTATTGTTATTTGAAATGCCTAGGAAAAAAAATTGAAATTTATCGCAAGGCTCTAGGTCAGCTAAGAGGATGAGGTTACTTCGTGCTCTTAAAACCGATGAGGACCGTGAAGCTCTGTTAACAAGCAATCGTGAGAGCAACACTGAATTCCGCGCTTCCGAGACCTACACCTATACATACACAAATACTTTGCGGTCACTGGAAGGATGTGTAGATTACACATAAAATAAACAAATACAGAAGTCACACTACCGTGCGTACGAAGTCGCGGGCAACAGCTAGTTGATAATAAAATAACTGGACGTCCTCTATGGCCAAGTGGTGTACACATCGGTTTTCAAGGTGCCGCTATCTCTAGAGGTTCCGAGTTCGATTCCCGGTCGGATTAATATTGAAAACAAACTTTTCAATATTTCCTCGGGTCTGGGTGTATGTGGATACCCGTCGTTGTTTCCAATTTCCATAATACTAGTGCTCAAGCTACTACAGTTTGGTATTGGAATGGTGATGGTGTCCAATATTTATTACTTTTTGTCAATGTTTTCCCATGTACACACGGCGGCACATTAGACTATACATGTTGACCTTGAGACCGCATTTATGCCCTACGTAATAAAAGCTGTTATCGCAGTTCAACTGTTTAACTTGATGTGATGTCGAGTGTAAGTACCTACATTATCTAGGTACATACCTTTTTTGTAACAAGAAGTATTACGTATTAACTGTCGGTAAATGCAAGGTACTTTTAAGAGGGCTAATTCAAAAGAGAATTTATCTGTTTTACTTTTAACTAGAGTGTACAGAATGAACGATGAATAAATTAGTGATGCCCCAGGCCGGCTCCCCAGGGAAGAGGCTCGTAGTGATGAGAAACGCGAGAACGTTGCTCTTTATTATAGTTTTTTTTTACATAGACGCTTGGAAATCTTGGTACTTAAAAGTCAGCCTTAAAAAGCTTTGGCACATATCAACATTGTGCTCTCAACAAATAACTTTTTCACTTCTCATGCTCGTAAAGTTCATGTTTATGTTGGGTATAGGCTGCATAAAATCGATTTTTATGCTCTTGTGCATAAAGTAAAATCTTCGTCTATGTCACAGACTCTAAAGCAAAGGTCGTCAGGTAAACAGTCACACACGCAATTAAACTTCGTTAAATAAACTTGTTGTTTCATTCTGTTTCTTAAATTTTGTACATAATCCATGTTAAATTACTAAATAAATAAAACTAGGCAAAATTAATGAGTTTTGTAAGAAATAAGTATTTCAAGAGCATTATGGACTGTAGTGTGAAGTAACTGTGCTGCCACTTCCACGTATAAAAAAAAGAAAAGAAAGTTTTCCCGCCAATATGGCGATGTCTTTATTTTTTCTTTTTTTGCAATATTGTAATTTATTTTCCTCACACTCGAAGTGAAAAGCAGAGTGTATAACTCGTACATAAAACCCATTTTACCCTCGAACTGACTATCCATCCTCGCCTATGGCTCGGGTGGATATATACGTCTCGGGTAAAATGGTATGTTTTATGCACTTGTTGTACAATCTACTATTTTTGAAATATTTTTTCACGATACTTACATTTTGCCTTTCGCTTTTTTAGAGGGGCAATGAATTTAATACGTTTCTTCGTTACTGGACTTCGGTATTATCTTTTGATGTACCAGATACTTCATTTGGCAACATATCAGAGATATTATCGCCCAAACATCAAACAGTTAATCTAATTTATTTTTTACTGTGAGAACAATGCTTTTTTTAATAACGTTTATATTATTTTAATAATATTATAAAATTGCTTATTTCTCAATAATAATGATTGTAAAAGCTTTGACATTTTTGAGTATGCGTCTAATTAATATAATTTAGGTACTGATATTTTACTATGACATTTATTGTACTGTGTTATCTCGTTATCCAAATCAATGTGTCTGTTTTTAAATTAAACTCAATCAGCATTTTTTCTTTGTTTGTTTTTTATATTTGCATGCCTACATAATAAAGGCTACTGTAAGGTAGACTGTAAGGTTCTTAAATGTGATTTTTTAACAACTTTTTAATCCAGTCATCATCATCATTTCAGCCGTACGCCGACCACTGCTAGGCATAGGCCTCCCCCAAGGATCTCCACAACGATCGGTCCTGCGCTGCGCGCATCCAGCGGCTTCCCGCGACCTTGACCAGATCGTCGGTCCACCTTGTAGGGGGCCTGCCCACGGAACGTCGTCCGGTACGCGGTCGCCATTCGAGAACCTTTCCGCCCCAACGGCCATCGGTTCTCCGCGCTATGTTATTTGTTAATCCAGTATTGGTTAATAAAGAATTCTATTCTACTCTACGAAAAGAGGTTCAAGTTTGAAAGAGTTATTGTTTGGCTTTGCGTAGTTTTCCAGATCGGTTAATGCAGGTCAAATTAAAACGTTCAAAAATTAATACAGTCTTCAAATCTTCCTTCAGTATTGTAAGGAAGATCGAACTATTAATTTTTAACAACTTTTAAACTTAGTATTGGCTTATAAAGAATTCTATTCTACTCTACGAAAAGAGGTTCAATTTTAAAAGAGTTTTGTACATCATCATTACAGGCCAGATATTTTCAGCTTATATGAAGAACCTACCTTTTGATTGTACAATCACAAAGTAACTAAGCGGGCGGTCGCCCTAGGTACAATTCTGTTTCCAATACATTTTAATAACTCCTATGCAAAGAGGTATTACCCACTCCCAAGGCAGACAGTGAACATCACTATTCGCAGTGCGTCGCCCCATTTCTTAAGAGCTAGACGTCGAAAGCCAAGTCACAGAATAAATGTTTCCAGTACTCCATCTTCATAAGTACAAAAGGTGTGAACGCGAATTATGACTTGGTATGACTGGTGGAAGGAGCTCGGTACAGTACCTACCCCTAGTATGTGTTTGGCAAACTGTATTCGTAATCGGAAACTATCGCTCTATCTCTTTCATGTCCTTTGACTGCTTTACCGACATGAGCAGTTCATCCAATAAGTTAATAAATTCATAAACGCTGACAGTTAAAATCAACTCGTACTAAGGGTACAGATGTTTTATCTCAGGAGCGCAGGTGAGTCACGCTTGTGCGGGTGAGCCACGCTTGTATGTATTAACATACTTAGAACATTAGTTCATGCTCACTGCCTTTGCTTGCGTAAGCTCGGGAGCCCTCATTTTTGGCCGAGTCGCCGGCAGTGATGCCAGCTTGGGAGGATTCCCCCCGAATTCGGGTTTTTTGGGCTGTGCGGGGAATTTTGGGGGAACATATTTTTGGGCGGAAGAATTTTGACGTTGGGGGATTTGGTTTTTTTTATAGTTTTAACTCATTAAACATGGCAATCAGTGTTAGTCATGACCAAAGATCGGAATAGGTAGAGCTGTTTTGTGTACTTACTCACTTGCGGTATTTTTTATTTATTATTAAAAATAATTGGAGTTACCTACGGGGTTTGTTATTAAAGCTAAAAGGCCTCTCCGTTGATGTTAAAATCATCGCGTAGGTGTTATTTACATCTACGCGATGATTTTAATTTTAATTTTTCATCTTATGGAAATTGTGCGTCAGGTCAGCCAAACCAACACTGACAATAGTCACAGAATAGTGAGGGGAAGAAGGGTTTAGCCCAATACTTAAATAATTGAAGAATAGTTAAAAAAACCTGGACTTTAAGTTAGAATCTTGGAGAATGTCCATACTAACAACGTTTTCGGCTTTTTTACCTATTCCGATAATTCTCTGCTGGTCATGAATTGCGTTCCGCCCTTCTATATGAAGATCGAGTACTGGTTGTTTTTATTCTGTGGACAAGTCTAAGATACGTTACTTTTCAGATTTACCGCCGTAATCCCTAGTAAAAAGGAACCGGTATGGAGCGAGTAACTTATATTACTCTAGTAGAATATTTTATCACATGCCTACATACAATGGTAGATACGATTTAATCTTGTGATAAATTATTTTATCAGTGTTATATTTAAACTAGTGGCATCGCACGGTTTTACCCGCGTAGTATCTGTTTCAGTGGGAACATCGGGAAAATGTAGCCTATGACACTCGGGAAGAATGTAGCTTTCTAATGGTCAAAGAATTTTCTAAATCGGCCCAGTAGTTCCGGAGCCTATTCTATTCAAACAAACAAACAAATCTTTCCTCTTTATTATATCATATTATAAATTGAACATTGGCTCTTTCAGCAAATAATTACCTTAAGATTTTTATCTAAAGTATCTAAGCCGGGCTTGCAATAAAATTATTTGGCTAACAGAGACAGCTAGCACAAGCTAGCTAGGAGAACTAAAACGACGGACATCGCTCCAAGGATTGCTCAGTTGAAGTGGCAGTGAGCGGGACACATAGCGCGGAGAACCGATGGCCGTTGGGGCGGAAAGGTTCTCGAATGGCGACCGCGTGCCGGACGGCGTTCCGTGGGCAGGCCCCCTACAAGATGGACCGACGATCTGGTCAAGGTCGCGGGAAGCCGCTGGATGCGGGCAGCGCCGGACCGATCGTTGTGGAGATCCTTGGGGGAGGCCTATGGCCAGCAGTGGGCGTCGTACGGCTGAAATGATGATGATGATGACAGCTAGCAGTAACATTTTGCCTAGACATGTTACGATTTACTGTCCGACTGTTCTGTCAAAAATGAACGTGTGTAACCCGCTTTAGAAACAAAAGTACCTACCTATGCAATTATAATAAATGAATTTCATGTTAAATTAAAACCAAGCAATGGGCATTATGATAATATACCAATTAATAGTATGAAATCATAATTATGTAAAAAATAAACACTACCAAACTCATTAATTCATCATGTTCGGAATTTCGCCACACAATTTAATGATCTGTTAATAATTATTATACAATTAGCGAGTCTGGTGATTAATGTTTATACTTAAGGCTGACACACACCATTTTATCTTTATGTAATACTAGCTAACCCGGCAAACGTTGTTTTGCCATATAAATTTTATTGGACACGAACTTCGTATCAACTGCCTGACACAATGTCACTTATTAAAAAAAAAGAAATCCTAACCGGCAAAAATGTCAGTGATTACATACTCTTTGACATACCTTCTCTTTGGAAGCTGCTAAGAAATGAGAGTTGTGTGAAGTATGACAGCTTAACGGTTTTCTATACAAAATTACCATTCATCATCATCATCATCAGCCATTTAATGTCCCCACTGCTGGGGCACTGGCCTTCCTTATGGATGAATAAGGAGAATGAGCCATGATTAATTTAATTACCATTATTATTTTATAATTTTCCTGGATAAAAAGTAGCCTATGTTACTCTCCAGCTCTCAAATTATCTCCTTACCGAAAATCTCGTCGATCCGTTGCTCCGTTTTGACGTGAAAGACGGACAAACAAACAAACAAATAAACAAACAAACAAACACTTTCACATTTATAATATTAGTATGGATTTGAACTTGTACGCGTCGGTTCACTCACACCGACTTCCGACCGTTCGCAATGCGTCTGTCACACCGTCGGTTGTCGGTGTGAACTAAAGGTGTGCGTTATATTCGATAACGCATCACTACATAGTATAAAACAAAGTCGCTTTCTCTGTCCCTATGTCCCTTTGTATGCTTAAATCTTTGAAACTACGCAACGGATTTTGATGCGTTTTTTTTTAATAGATAGAGTGATTCAAGAGGAAGGTTTATATGTACTTTTTATCCCGATATTCCCACGGGAACGGGAACCACGCGGGTGAAACCGCGGGCGGCCGCTAGTATAGCATAACGTTATAAAAATATAACTATCGCACCTAATATAAAAATATAACTTATTCTGCTATTGCTATATTAAATTATATCAAGCAGGGCGCCCGCCGCACGCCATCTAGTGTATTCGAAATGAACAAATGAAATGACAGAACTGAACGAATGAACTGTGTTCTCCTTCTCTATCCAGCCGTTATTCCAGCCGCACGCGATGCAAGTATTGCTCTCTCTTTTCTTGGTAATCAAATCTCTCAAAATTCAACTCTATCAAATAGAAATAGAGTTGAATTTTGAAAGTTGGAAAACCAAATAACGCGTTATATTTGAAACAGTTGAGACAGACTCTAATGTCTTATCAATAAGGACTAATATCATAAATCACGTACGACATGCGATTTGAACGAACATGTTATTTTTCTGCTATAACATTTATTACTGTTATTAGAATATTTAACTAATGCTGTCCTGTGGAATTCTTGAACGCGAACTCGCGCTCGCTCGGGGCTTAAAAAGTACTTAAGAATTCTGTTTTTAATAGCGTAATATGAATTTATTCGTGTTGTTATTTGTAAAATAGTGGAAAAAGAATAAAGAATTGGTTGATTAATAGTAAGTAATTGATCATTAAGTAGTGTAAAAAACATTAATAAGTAACTACTTTTAACACAGGTTATAATAGGTTATTTATTATATTAGGTACTTAATACTAATATATTATAGCATTAAAAATAACCTAATATTTTAATGTAGCATAACGATATGCTATAATATACGAATATAACATAATAGCACACCTTTAGTGTGAACCTACGCGTACAGGGTGCCTACCATCAACTCTTATTGCGGTTTTGTTTAGGACCTAAACTGATCTGCTTCGCTTATTCGTACCACGACAGCTTAATATCAATGACAGCGATTCAGTGATCATTCAATGACGTTTCACAGCCGCTGAGCTGACATCAACTCTTATTTGACTTATAACTCGGCAAAGTTAACATGACACCTGCAGGTTATGCCCGTCCCTTTCACTCTCCGGGTATGACAGAATCGAGTGAAAGAGACGGGTAGAAGAAATAAGGACACAAATCGTTCGGTCATTCACATTTAGCAATTCATTTGCGATCCAGTTTTTAGAAGGTCATAGTACGAAAGAAAGCAATTCATTTTAGGAACCTATTCTGCATCGCGCTATTTTTGAATCGCTGTCTTAAAGTTGATGGTAGGCACCCAGTTCAATTATTACAAATCATAACGCACGCGGACGCAATGCACCACGTCTGGACTACTTTTTGGTGTGTGCGGCAGCCTTTATACACCAAACCGCGCAAAATGGAAGGAAGGTGGAGAGGTCTTTTTCCTGCAGAGAGACGAACCAGGCTATATAATAACAATAATAATACTTTTACACAATTTTTTTATTTCTACATAATATATATTTCAGGTCAATACAAACAACTTTAACTACGGAGCCAACTACGAAATCCTGAAAAAAAAAATTCAGCTGTTCCATACGTGTTATTTTAATTTTTAGTTTTTTTGCATTCACAATGCAATTTTTATAATAGAAAAATGGAAAATGAAGTATTTAGAAAAAATCGACCCGTCTCACAACTAGCTCCGATGGGACTCGAACCCACGACCTTTCGCTTTCCGGGCGACTGCTCTAACCACTGAGCTACGGAATCGTTACGAGAAGCGTCGAATTTATCCAATACTTCTTACTCGCTGTATAGTCAGCGTTTATTTCATCAATGTGGAGATATTACTACCCTCACACGCGAAAGAAATACCTTTCCAGGTATTTGGCAATCGCTAAAGATGAATATATAAATTACTATTGCAAGTTATTTTAATTTTTAGTTTTTTTGCATTCACAATGCAATTTTTATAATAGAAAAATGGAAAATGAAGTATTTAGAAAAAATCGACCCGTCTCACAACTATCGGAGCTAGTTGTGAGACGGGTCGACTTTTTCTAAATACTTCATTTTCCATTTTTCTGTTCCATACATTTTTGTCAAAACGATATCTAGTACGTACTTTTCTATGAAATGGCCCTATAGTAATTAAGTTGTTCGTGTCATCCAGTTACTATTATAGGCATATACTAGTTTAGACACCGACCTCCGTGGCTGAGTGGTGTACGCACCAGTTTCAATCAAGGTGCTGCTATCTCTAGAGGTCCTGGGTTCGACCCCCGGTCGGGTAAATGTTGTAACGATCTTTTCAATATTTCTTGGGGTGTATATGGTAATAGCCGTCTTTGTTTCCTTGGAACATTTTTTTTTATTTATTTATTAAAAACACGAATTCCAAGGGTGTTTAGGTACCTACATACAGTCCCACAAAACCGACGTGTCGGTTTGACTGTGGGGTCAGGAATCTCTTACAGTAGGTAGGAACTTAAAATTAATGAGATATAGGTATACAATGGTTTCGATTCGGCATACGCCTAAGGCCTAACTAGACTAAACTAAAATTAGTCCTGTCACTTTCTATCGTTTTTAATTGAAAAGGGTCCGAAGGTCATTGGTTTTGTTTTTGTCTTTGACTTCACGACTAACTGACAAATTTAGTCTTGTTTTAGTGCCTAACTAAACACCATGACGAATAAAAAGCCACTAAAGACAGCTAGTCGTTAAGTCAAAGACAAAAACAAAACCAATGATCTTCGGTCCCTTTTCAATTAAAAATGATAGAAAGTGACAGGACTAATTTTAGTTTAGCTTAGTTAGGCGTATGCCGAATCGACACCATTGTTATGCTATTTAAATGCTGTCTATTAATACTTTCTTTAATAATGTTTTGAATGTATGTGATGGTGTCCAATATTTTATAATAACGGGTGTCCCAAAAGTAGGTATAGGATGATTTGTCTCAATAAAACGCGAATGGATTGGAATTTCTTCGTAGTTTTATTTTATTTTAAAGAAGAGACTTGTACCAATTTTATCTGAATAGAATATCTGCTAAATGGCCGCCACGGGCATTTTTTCTGTGTGCATGTTTTTCACGACACTTTCACACATTTCGCTGCTAATTTCACACATTTCGCTACTTTTTTCACCAATAACTCGGCGAATATTTTGTCTATAATTGTCTATGTTTTGTGGATCGTTGGTGTAGGCTTTATCTTTGACGTACCCAAAGAAAGAAATCCAGTGGCATCAGATGGCAAGATCTCGGAGGCCATTTGACATCACCTCTTCTTGAAATTACGAGATTTTTCGACCTTTCGACGAGTGTTTGTAATTGATCGTGAATTTTCGTTAAATATTTGTACAACTTCTATGCGCTGTTTTATTGTGAAACGCTCCACGATTAATTTTACATGTGTCAAGATGACGTATGTCAAATTTCAACATGCCATCTTCAATATTTCGGAAATAGCGCGAAATTCAAATCCTATAAGTACGTACTTTTGAGACACCCTTTATTTATATTAGTTCCCTTAGAGAGGGACACTGTATGCTAGATCCATAACAAACCGGATATAACCGAACTCTACGCGGATAGTTTTCCAATAAAACTGTGCTTCATAAAACACGGTACACGCAATCGATTTAAAATGAGCCCCCACTCAGCTGAGCGCAGTAAAATTACTTCCCCGCCCTGTATCCTTGCATCGGCCGATAGCCTGACGGCTTAATCTCTTCCGGACATAGACTTAAGTCATACCAACTATTAAAAAAGTTACTATGTTATTACGACGACCGATTTGGTGCAGGGGTAGGCTACCCACCTTCTGCGCCAGTGGTCTCGGGTTCGATTCCCGAACAAGACAAATATTTGTGTGCATGAACATGTCTATTTGTCTTGGTCTGGGTGTTTAATATGTATATTAAGTATGTATTTACAAACAAAAAGTATTTAAGTATATATTTATCCGTTATCAAGTTTTCCATGATACAGTTTCTTAATGAAATTAAAATGGGTTTAGATAATTGCTGTGAATGTAAGAAGTTATTTATTATTTATTTATTTATTATATTACATGTAGCCCCGCAAAACCGACTGGTCAGTTTGACTGTGGGGTCGTGAGTCTCTAATAGTAAATTAATAATAAATGACATTTAACAATGCACAAACGACTAATTGAATGCTTTCTATTAACCATGTTTTTAAAAGTGGCGCCTTCAGAGATTTTTATTTAATAAGTTGTTAATAGAAAAGAATTTTAATAAAACTTTACATGGGTTTTTAGGGCTCATGGTCGCGTATTTTTGGAAAGAAGAAAAGAAAGAAAGAAATACATTTATTGACTTGCACACACAGACATATTATACAAGTAAACAATTTAGGCAGAACAAGAAAATAGGTTGACTGTGACAGAAGTGAGAGAAGAAATAAGAGAGGTTAGGAAGTGTGTGTAAGTTGCTGCTGTAAGTTTCCCTAATAGGTAAGTACTGTTAAATAAAATAAAATAAATAAAACTATGTCTGTCTGTTACCTATTCACGTCAGTAGCACCAAACTACATATAACTAGAATGCGCGTCAAATAACTCTGCGCGCGGTCGAAATCGAATACTAATCTTCTCAATAATCCCAGAACAGAAAAACGTACTGTAACTAGCGCCAAAAACGCCCCCGTCGCGCGCTGAGTTATCTGGAACTCACTCTATACAGGGTCATTTTGAAACCACTGGCCAAATTTTTAAGTTCGCCTCAGAATCGGTAAGTGAACAAGTTTCTCATAGAAACATGCTATTCTATGAATTTGTATTTTGGAGAATGACAAAGCCTGTTTTTGTACGGTGATTTTCAAGTGATCCTGTACGTAAGTGACGCGATGTAACAGAATTCCAAGCAGACGCCACTGTTGAACTACTTAATCTATGTCTTATACTCGTATCTATACTAGCGGATTCTCGCGGTTTTACCCGCGTGGCACCCGTTACCGTGGGAATATCGGGATAAAATATAGCCTATATCACTCGGGAAGGAAGTAGCTTTCTAATGGTGAAAGAATTTTTAAGCTCGGTCCAGTAGTATTTGAGTTTATCCATTATAAACATAGAAACAACTAAAAAACAAATCTTATCTGTATAACAAAAGTGTATCTTAATCACTTCTCTCGGCATATCTAAGGTCTGAGCTGATTTTAATAAAGTACCGATCCTTATCAGCTGTATAACAAAATAAGAACAAAAGTGTCCCTATGATCACTTCTCTCGGCTTATCTAAGTCTATGGTCTGAGCTGATTTTATTAAGTACAGCCGGCCTAGCATGAGCGGCTTATAACGCGCGATATGATATGGTACGGCATGCCGTCCTGCTTACACCTTAGTGGGGTAAGCAAGACAACTTGCCGTACCATATCATATCGCGCGTTATAAGCCGCTCATGCTAAGCCGGCTGATCCTTATCTGTATAGCAAAATAAGAACAATAATGTCCCTAGATCACTTCTCTCGGCTTATCTAAGTCTATGGTCTGAGCTGATTTTAATAAAGTACCGATCCTCATCTTTTTAACAAAATAAGAACAATAGTGTCCCTATGATCACTTCTCTCGGCTTATCTAAGTCTATGGTCTGAGCTGATTTTAACAAAGTACCGATCCTTATCTGTATAGCAAAAAAAGAACAATAGTGTCCCTAGATCACTTCTTAGGCATATCTAAGTCTATGGTCTGAGCTGAATTAATAAAGTACCGATCCTTATCTGTATAGCAAAAAAAGAACAATAATGTCCCTATGGTCACTTCTCTCGGCTTATCTAAGTCTATGGTCTGAGCTGATTTTAACAAAGTACCGATCCTTATCTGTATAGCAAAAAAAGAACAATAATGTCCCTATGGTCACTTCTCTCGTCTTATCTAAGTCTATGGTCTGGTACCGATCCTTATCTGTATAGCAAAATAAGAACAATAATGTCCCTAGATCACTTCTCTCGGCTTGGGTATCTAAGTCTATGGTCTGAGCTGATTTTAATAAAATACCGATGGCCTGGCTCCCTGCCAGCAAACACAGCTGGTACATTAATAAAAAACTAACCAATATGCTGAGTTTGCAAATCGCAAACATATTCGTAGTTTCGGTACCTTCGTCGCGTAGCTGCTTTTAGAAACAAAACTATACCTATCATTCTAGTGCATAGACTACACGTCTCTCACGTTCCCGTGGGAATATTGGGATAAAATATTGCCTTTGTCTCATTCTCAAGTCATGTGTTTTAATAGATATGTGACAATCATATTTTATAAACTAGTTTTAATGGGGTTTTCTAGAATGGGGGTTCGAGTTTTCAGATTTCTGAAAAAAATTACAATCGCCACAGGTGGGGATTTCTGGAATAAGCAGATTCGTTTACTTTCAATATTAAAGAAATGGTTCCATTTATTGAAAGCTAAATCCTCCGTCGTTTCGAATACTTCCCATCTAGGTGGCATAATTTTTCAACCTATATAATGTAAAGATTGGAAAACATGATCTTTAACATAGGAAAAATGTTATAGTAAAATACCATGAGCCCTATAAGTAGCTTTCAGGCTATACTTGCATTGTGAAAGCATAAAAATAATTTAAAATCTAAATTAATGATCTTTAACACTTAAAAAATATATCGTTGTTTACATTACAACACCGCGTAAGTCGATTTTTGGCGGTTTCCATATTTTGATTTCATTGGATAACGCTGTTTCGCGCGCTTCGATCTTCCTATGGGAATCTTTACATTTCCACCAATAAGAACGCGATATTCAAAAAATTGTGACACCGCGCAAGTCCATTTGTTAGTCAACACTGTCAACACCGCGTAAGCAAAGAATATATACACTTAAGTGACTACTTGTTGCTCCGCAATTAATAAATAATTTCAGTGTATTTTTTAAGTGAAATTGAGTGAAAATAGTTTTATTTTGATAAAAATGAGGCACGAAATGTATTAAAAAAAAAAATTTGCATAAAAATACCTATCCTTCAACTAACATAAATTGCAGTAAAGCAAGTAAATGTAATAATGCAATAAATTTATAAAATATATCCGTGATGGTAAATTGATGGACACTATTATCCCCTAAAATCTTTGTACTAAGGTTTTATATTATTTTTATGCATTCACAATGCAATTTTGTAAGTATAGGAAAAATGTGTGATAGTAAAAGCTTAGTTGGTCAGAGCATCGGGCCGGATTCCCGGAGGCGCGGGTTCGAATCCCGCCTGAAAGCTACTTATAGGGCTCGTGGTTTTTTACTATCACACATTTTTCCTATATCTTTGTACTACTTAAAATTCAGAGGTGTTTAACACCCAGACACAAAACAAGCACAAATACTCATCAATGTTGGTCACGGGTGGGAATCGAACCCGACCCTTGGCTTCGGAGGCATGATCAGTACCTACCACTGCGCAGAAGGGCCATCAAAGGTAGCCCAATCGCTTTACTTATTGTTCGCCCAAATAGTTCAATAAAGGTATAATGAAAAAGGGTTCGTTGAAGAGTTGGGGCTAAACGCTGCCCTCACACACAATGCGTCCTCCAAAACCTATTAAGCGCTGTTAAGTATTTATAAATAGAATTGAGATATATAAGGGTGTATTCAAAATAAGTGAAAATATTTTAGGGAGTGATTCTACCCATGAAACTGCAAAACTTTCCCGTAGAAACATAGTTCATAATATAAAAAATTTTTTCGTCGTCCCATACTATAACTGTGCCCCGATCGCGGTAATTCTATGACGCATTAGTCAAGTGTATAGTGTAGCAAGCTTTTCTGTTCCGGTGATTATCTTTGGAACTAAAACAGTTTTCTTACGACAGTCCATTTTGACAGCTAATTTGGTATTGCAAGTGGCTCCTCTGTCATGGCTGTCACCGGAACAGGAAAGCTTGTGGCACTGTACGTGCAGTTGAAGTGCAGTTGACGTGCAAAACCGTTTTTGATAACGCGCGGCTTTGACAGTGCGACAACGTTTTCTGTTCTGGTGATAATCTTTGGAACTAAAACAGTTTTCATACGACAGTCTATTTTGACAGCTAATTTCGTATTGCAAGTGGTTCCTCTGTCACGGATGTCACCGGATCAGACAGGATCACACAGTTTGCGTGACGTGTGCGTCGTTATGTCATTACGGCAACACGAAGTCAAACGTCAAGACCCAAACGCGATGAAGACGCGCTGCATAGAATTACGGCGATTGGCCGCTTGATCCATTATGTATGGGATGCAGAAGTTTTTTTTAATATTTTGACCTCTGTTTCCACGGGCAAGTTTTGCAGTTTCATGGGTAGAATCACTCCCTAAAATATTGTCGATTTATTTGAATACACCTTATATGTATTTTATTCTTTGCCTTTCGATCGTTTACATACTGTTCTAAGTTCACCTGGCTAGCTACCATCATCTTATCTAAGTCTGACGCTATGACAATTATGTTTTCAGCATTTTGTGTTCCGGCAGTTAGAGATAAATAGCCAGTTCTTCAGTGATTGAGGATTACGGGAGTAGTGTGCTCCCACCTTCAGCCTTATCACCACTTAACATCAGGTGTGATGAAAGCTATGTGATACCCCGTAATGTATAATACATATTTATATATACAGGGCGTCCCACGACTAAGCCCCATGGAAGGAAAGTATCCTGAAAGAAGACTTAATTTTTATTTTAAAAACCAAACGAACTGCATTCATAATATAACTAATCGACTGTCTGAACGGGGAATCAAACCCGCTGAATGTGAAAAAAAATATACTTCTTTAATTTATTGTACTCATCGAAAGGCATACATTTTGCCACCTTGGAAGGCATAATTCAAAACGACGCGAAGTTGACTATGAAAATTTTTTTTTTGAGAAACCTGTATGTTATTTTTAAAATATATTTGAAATATGTTTGATAAAAAAAATCAGTTCACTTAAGCCCCACTCAATTTTTTTTATTAAAATAAATAAGATCACAGAATACATCTACCTACCAAGTTTCAACTGTGTAGTTTTTATAGTTTTGGAATAATGTGGCTGTGACATACGGACGGACGGACGGACGGACAGACAGACAGATATGACGAATCTATAAGGGTTTTTTGCCATTGGGCTACGGGACCCTAAAAAATACTTAGACTTTAGGTATAAAACTGTCAAACTAATTTGATCATTTTTATGAAGGCACTAGCTTTCCGCCCGCGGCTTCGCCCGCGTGGACTACACGACGTTTTCCCGCGGGAATGTGATGTTTTTCCGGGATAAAAAGTAGCCTATGTTCCTCTCCAGGCTACAAAGTATCTGTGTCCCAAATTTCAGCCAAATCCGTTCAGCCGTTTTGGCGTGATTGAGTAACAAACATCCAAACATCCAAACATCCAAACATCCAAACATCTAAACTTTCACATTTATAATATTAGTAGGATAATTTCGTCTAACTTAAAACGTTAAGCATAAGTTGTTCACGTAAGACAAGACGTAAAACAATAGAAATAGTAAACTAATTCAGATTAGGTATACTAAATCTTGAATAGTCTGTAACTTATGTTAAGTATCTACCTGAGTTGTTGCCTTTCAAGTTACTTGACACCTGAGATGTTAATTTTGATTTGTATTTAGTGTTTGAAACTGTAAATCAGCAATTCAAACTTGGTTTAAGATGGTTCTAACTGTTACAAAAAAAGTTGTATTATAGTAGATTGTACAACAAGTGCATAAAACGTACCATTTTACCCGAGACGTATATATCCATCCGAGCCGTAGGCGAGGGTGGATAGTCAATTCGAGGGTAAAATGGGTTTTATGAACGAGTTATACACTCTGCTTTTCACTTCGAGTGTGAGGAAAATAAATAACAATATTGCAAAAAAGAAAAAATAAAGACTTCGCCATATTGGCGGGAAGGCTTTCTTTTTTTTTATACGTGGCAGTGGCAGCACAGTGACTTTAGCATAGATCGTACTCGTAGTCCATAATGGTCTTGAAATACTTATTTCTAAGGAAACTCATTAATTTTGCCTAGTTTTATTAATTTAGTAATTTAACATGGATTATGTACAAAATTTAAGAAACAGAATGAAATAACAGGTTTATGTAACAAAGTTTAATTGCGTGTGATGACTGTTTACCTGACGACCTTTGTCTTAGAATCTGAGACTTCGACGAAGATTTTACTTTATGCACTAGAGCATAAAAAGCGATTTTATGCAGCCTATACCCAACATAAAGACGAACTTTACGAGCATGAGAAGTGAAAAGGTTTATTTAATCATAATCATCAAACGTTTATCATCATTTATCATCGTTAAAGGTTAGGTTTATTTACAGTAAAACACTAAAAAAAGCTATAAACAGTGCTAAAAAAATTCAATACATTAATAAATTAAAACATTCAAATAATAAAGTAAAAACGATGTGGCAAATCATAAATGAGAGAACAAATAAAACAAACGTAAAAGAAAAAAGTAATATAAAGTTAAAAATAGGCAATGTGCTAAATTCAGATCCAAAACTGGTCGCAAACTCATTCAATAACTTCTTCGCGTCGATTGGTGAGCTAGAGACGACACCGGCGCGGACGCTTGTTCTCAAACCGACGCAAAATACCATGTATCTGAGCCCAGTCGACTGTCCTGAGGTGTATAAAATTATAAAAAGCTTAAAAAATAAAAAAAGTTACGGCATAGATGAACTTCCACCTAATTTATTAAGACAGTGCGCAGAAGAGCTAGCCTTACCGTTTACTAAATTAATAAATCAATCATTTAACGAAGGCGCCTTCCCATTACAATTAAAAAAGGCAATAATAAAACCTGTTTATAAAAAAGATAAAAAAACCGATCCAAGCAACTATCGCCCAATCGCCCTTTTGCCAACTGCATCAAAAATTTTCGAAAGAGCCATTTATAATCGCGTAGTGAAATTTTGTGAAAAATACCAAATATTTGATGATAAGATAAGATAAGATAAAAATATTCTTTATTCACTTAGACATAATAAATATGTACTTATGAATCGTCAATATTTTCCTACCACCCATTCAAGACTTTTTTAACTGACAAGAAGAATGGGCGCAAGAAACTTGCCAGCGTTTCTTAGTTAGGTAACGACATTTACAAAAAAAAAAAAACATATCGTTACTAATACAACAATTGCTTAGTATAAAAATACATCATATTAAAGAGTGATTATGTTATATGTTACATCATGACCATGCATTGCGGTCATTCAAATAATCGTCTACTTTATAGTATCCTTTGCTCATCAGCGACTCTTTAATGTAACATTTAAATTTATGCAATGGTAGTTCAATTATATGCTGTGGAACTTTATTAAAAAAGGCTATGCTTTTCCCCAGAAATGAGGCTCTGGATTTTTCTAGCCTAAACTTGGGAACGACAAGTTTATCTTTATTTCTTGTGTTAAAGCGATGAATATCGCTCTGCTTTACAAATGTATTATAATACTTTTTCACATAAATTATATTTTCATAGATGTAATGTCCTGCAACAGTTAAAATGTTTATTTCTTTAAATAGATCTCTTAAAGAATCTCTCGATCGGAGGTTGTAAATGGCGCGAATAGCCCTTTTTTGGAGCACGAATATACTTTGGATGTTAGCGGCTGAGCCCCACAACAAAAGGCCGTAGGACATAACACTATGAAAATAACTAAAATAGACTATTCTAGCCGTTTCAATATCGGTTAAGAGCCTTATTTTCTTAACTGCGAATGCAGCCGAACTGAGTCTACTGATGATTGCCAAAATGGCTTCAGAAAAAACCGCTCCACAGCTTTAGCAGTGTACAAATATATAAACGAAGTAGTCAAAATATTAGATAAAAAACAATATGGTGTCGGCATACTATTAGATATGACGAAGGCGTATGATAGAGTGCAGCATAACATACTACTAAATAAACTGTACGGGATAGGTATTCGCGGCTCTGCCCATAAATGGTTTGCTTCGTACTTAAAGGATAGACAGCAATTCGTTGAGATTGAACACTTCGATACCACTACCAGGAACATCTCATACGTGCGCTCTGATTGCAAGGTAATAAATGCATCGATTCCTCAAGGAAGCGTGGTCGCAAGCCTTTTATTTTTGATTTACATCAATGACCTTCCCAAAGCAACAGAGGAAACGTGTGTTCTATTCGCCGACGACATATCCTTGTTAACTGCATGTCAAAACGATAGGGATATCTATGAAAAACTAAATTTACTTCTTACCAAAACTTCTGACTGGTTACTCGATCATAATTTAAAAATAAATTTTACTAAATCTAAAATATTACCTTTTCATCCACATCAAAAAAGTGAATTAAAATTAAAATTTGACTACAATGGTACAGTCATAGAATCAGTGAAAGAATTTAGATTACTAGGTATAGATATAGACACCCACTTAAACTGGAAAGCACATGTCCATAGAATGATGTCCAAATTGTCGGGATTCTCATATGCATTGCGCGAAATCAAAAAGACTACGAACATAGAAACAGCAATAACAACCTACTATGCATACGCACACGCCTGGCTGAGCTACGGTACCATTCTGTGGGGCAACAGCACAAATGCAGCATCATTATTCATTCTCCAAAAAAAGCTAATCCGCATAATTGCAAATATAGAACAGACTGATAGCTGCAGGCCATACTTTTTAAAATATAAAATATTAACTCTACCTAGCTTATATATTTTGGAGATGTGTAAATTTGTCAGAAATCAAAAACAGTTTTATACAAAACGAGAAGATTTACCATGCAGGTACACGCTACGTCATAAAAATAAATTAGTATTGCCAAATTCCCGATTAAAACTAACATCTTCAAGTACCTATAGTTCTTCAATAAAAATATACAATAAATTACCTGACATAATAAAAAATGAAAACAATGATAACATATTTATCAAAAAATTAAAACAGCTACTAACTAGTAAATGTTACTATAGCATTAATGAATACTTTATGGACAACTCATATATAGGGGCTACGAAATATTAATAATAATGAATAATAGTTTTGGAAGTATTTTAAATGTAATGAACGGGAACATTAATAATAATGATAATTAATAATAATAAAAGTCAACGTGACAGGTCATTCTTTTCCCATTCTATTGTATTTTATTAAATTATATTTTATTCAAAGGTCAAAATTCACATTTACTGTATAATATTTATTACCCTGTAACAACAATATCAAAAATAAAAAGAAGATACATTTACAACAACATAATATAAGTATTAAAAATGAATCTGTATGCCAAATGTCATCACTATGACATATCCAATATAAATCAAACAAAATTAAAAGGGATATGAATGAAGAAATCTGTAGAAGTAATAAATGTTGACGAGAAGCCAAACAGCACGCTTACCACCTCCGGGCTCGTCACCTCGCTCCGCCTCGCAGTTGTCGGCAACTGCCTCTGTGCCGTGTGTTCAGCTGACTTCTGCAGTTGCGTCGAGCGATAGTGACGAGTACTTCTCTCCGCCGACGTCGCCACCACCTGTACGCCGGAGGAGGGGCCGGCCACCGAAGAGTTTGGGGCTTCTGGGGCAATCGGCTCCGGTCAGGGCCCCCGCTCCCGGTGGAGTGCAGCGCATGCGATGGACAATTACCATCAATGAAAATGTCATGCGCGCATATTTTGAGGCAACAGAGGCAGGAACTAATCTTACTGCGTATCGTGTTCGGATGCTTTCTCTGTTTCAGGCTCTCGAACCATCAATCAACGTTTCGGCTCAACGACTGTCGGATCAGGTGCGAGCCATTCAACGGGGTCACTTGTTGGATGACTCGGTACTTGATCGGCTCCGTACAGAGGTGCAACGTAACCGAATCATTACTACTGCATCGCAGGCGGCAACTCAAGCTTCTGCCGCGGCCACATCGCAAGCTGGCGTTGCTGATAGTGATCGTGGAGATGATATGGTTACTACTGTAAGTCCCCAATACAATGATATATTGAGGAGTACTCTTGAAGATGTAGTTCGGGAATTTCGATCGACTTCGGTTCACCTTAGACCTCGGCTTCCACGTTTTCCCATGCACAAAAAAAATAGGGCGCTGATGTGTGCTTTAGATTTGCTACTACCAAATTACTTTGATAGTAGTGAAGACCTGGCTGATACTCATTCGATCCTGTACTGTGCGGCTATTACAGCTTGTCGTGTTGCTCATGTCAAATTTCCAAATACTGACACAGCAACACGCCCTCGCCTGGCTGTACCAGCCTGGCAGTGTAGGATTGAGCGTCGTATCAGTGAGGCTAGGGTACTCATCGGTAAGCTCAGCTGCTTTAGGGAGGGCAACATGCGCCCTAGGGTCATGCGCTTTGTGAAACGTGCATTCTTGGGGACTGGTATTAGTCCTCAAAATTATATTTCATGTATCACAGAGCGCATCGACTTCCTGAAGCAGAAAATTTGTGCATGGGCTAATCGTATTCGAAGGTATAGGGTGCGAGTCGATCGCTTTACTCAGAACCGCATGTTCGAGAGAGATCAACGACGTGTTTATGCATCCTGGGAGCGATCGGATCAGAGTGATACTGATATGCATCGGCCGGATGATGATGCCATGATTTCTTTTTGGCACAACATCTGGTCCGTGCCTGTCACTCACTCTGAAGGCGCGTGGATGGAGGATGTTGAGCGTTCGTGTGAGCTTATACCTGATATGAATGAAGTAACCATTGACTACCAAGACGTAGTTTGTGCAGTTCGTTCCTTACCCAACTGGAAATCTCCAGGCCCGGATGGACTGCACAATTTCTGGTATAAATGGTTACCTAGCTCGCACGTTTGCTTAGCATCTCAATTTCAATGTGCTTTATTATCTCAGTCGCTTCCAGAATTCATGACAACAGGCATAACCCATCTGCTCCATAAATCTGGTAGTACTGCGGACCCCAAAAACTATAGACCTATCACCTGTCTGCCAACAATTTATAAAATTCTTACGTCCATTTTGAGGTCGAAGATTAATAAACACATTAATCAAAATTCTATTATGGTCGCCTCTCAGAATGGATGTAGGAATGGGGCCCGTGGTACTAAGGAGCTACTCCTCATTGACATGGCTATTAACCAACAGGTTCGTCGAAACCGAAAGAACCTGTCGACTTCCTGGATAGATTATAAGAAGGCCTATGATTCCGTGCCGCATTCGTGGCTCATGAGGGTGCTGGAGTTGTATAAAATAAATACAACTCTACGCACTTTCTTGATATCGTGCATGCGAAAATGGAGAACGGTCCTTTTCTATCCAGGATCTCGACGGATTCTAGGTCAGGGCGATCCTATAAAAATAGAGCGAGGTATCTTCCAGGGTGACGGTTTGAGTCCATTATGGTTCTGTCTGGCCTTGAACCCTCTGAGTACACTTCTCGAGAGTTCAGGGTTAGGCTATCGTTTACGGAGAAATGGTCAAGTAATATCACACCTGCTGTATATGGATGACCTGAAACTATTTGCCCATAGCAGCTCTCATTTGACATCGTTACTGAAGGTTACTGAAGCTTTCAGTTATGCCATTAAAATGGAATTTGGTGTGGACAAATGTGCAGTCATGCATGTAAAGCGTGGTCAGATAATGGAATCAACGGGTATACAACTCTCAGATTCTATTCATCTTAGATCTCTCTCCGTAAACGAAACCTATAAATATTTAGGTATGTCACAGGCATTAGGCATCAACGATGCTGACATGAAACAGTCGTTGCGTGAGCGTTTCTTGGGGCGCCTTTCAAAAGTCCTTAAAAGTCTTTTGTCTGGCGGAAACAAGGTTCGCGCATACAATGGATGGGTCATGCCGGTACTGATGTATTCCTTTGGCATACTTAAATGGACTCAAACTGAACTGGATGCCCTGGATAGAAAAGTTCGTACATTGCTAACAGCACACCGCATGCATCACCCACGTTCATCGACCATGAGATTGTATATCCCGCGGAAGTGCGGTGGTCGTGGCTTCTTAAATGCTAAGACATTGCATAACCGCGAGATATGCAATCTTAGGGAGTATTTTCTCCAAGTCGATATGGGGTCTCATAGAGATGTAGTTGCTGTTGACAATGGACTGACTCCTCTATTTTTAGCAAAAGAAAACTGGCGCAAACCTGTAGTACTTAGTACGTCCGACCGCAGCACTGTGTGGCAAAGCAAGGAGTTACATGGCAGATTCTACCGGGCTCTCCATGGGCCCGACGTAGATTTACTAGCCTCAGTATCCTGGCTCCGTTTCGGTGATCTTTTTGGTGAAACCGAAGGTTTTGTCTGTGCAATTATGGATGAGGTTGTGATGACGAATAACTACCGAAAGTATATCCTAAGGGATGGCACAGTGGATATTTGCCGAGCGTGTCATCGTCCGGGTGAATCCCTTAGGCATATAATTTCCGGTTGTTCTCGTCTCGCAAACGGCGAGTATTTGCATAGACATAACCAAGTGGCCAGGATAATACACCAACAACTTGCTCTAAAACATAGTCTTGTGGCATCCGAGGTGCCGTACTACAGGTATGCACCAGAACAGGTCCTTGAAAATAGCCATGCCACATTGTATTGGGATCGATCTATCATTACAGACAGGACTATTGTTGCTAATAAGCCTGATATTGTATTGATAGATCGACACGAACGCCGCGCGATAATTGTTGATGTCACTGTTCCCCATGACGACAACCTTGTGAAAGCTGAAAAAGATAAAGAAAACAAATATCTTGATTTAGCTCACGAGATTGTTGACATGTGGGACATTGATTCAGCAATTATTGTTCCGATAGTCATATCTGCCCATGGTCTGATAGCCAAGAGCCTCGATAAACACCTTAAGAGGCTCGCGTTAGGTGGATGGATCGGGAGTCAGATGCAGAAGGCAGTACTTCTGGACACGGCCCGTATAGTGAGAAGGTTCCTGTCTCTGGATCCTTAACCATCGGTAGCCGGGCTTGCTGCCGTTGGGGAACTGCATTTTTGTATTTTTAAATGTTATATTTTTTAGTGTTATACATTGTAAAAATTTAATGTTCAGAAATATAATTTTGTAAGTATTTAAAATGTAATAAAGGGAATGATAATTAATAATAATAACAATGAATGATAATAATTAATAATAAGTAATAATAATCAATGATAATAATTAATAATAATAATTAATAATAATTATTGTAATAATAATTAATCATAATAATTAATCATAGTAATGATAAAAATAATAAACCAGCATATAAGTACACACCGGCTTATGTGAGTTAAACGCCCCCTCTCTTCTAGCCCAAATTTGCGTGCCCTACAGGGTCCATAACAATGGTCTTTTATTATGTACGTAACATCTCTGTTAACATTATGGTTTAGCAATAAATTATTTGATTTGATTTGATTTGACAGTTTATTTATTGACTAAAATTAATATGTAAACGAATAATGGCTCTGGTTTTTAACGAAAAAAAATAACGAGTTCTTATTATCCACAACTGGCATACCCCGTTAGCTAGCCTTCATCACACGAATTTATGAAGGTGGAAGCGCACTACTCCCGGAATAGGTACTCAATTATTGAAGAACTGGGTGCCTACCGTCAACTTTAAGACAGCGATTCAAAAATAGCGCGATGCAGAATAGGTTCCTTAAATGAATTGCTTTCTTTCGTACTATGACCGTCTAAAAACTGGATCGCAAATGAATTGCTAAATGTGAATGACCGAACGATTTGTGTCCTTATTTCTCCTACCCGTCTCTTTCACTCGATTCTGTCATGCCCGGAGAGTGAGAGGGACGGGTATAACCTGCAGGTGTTATGTTAGCTTGGCCGAGTTATAAGTCAAATAAGAGTTCTTGACAGCTTAGCGGCTGTGAAATGTCATTGAATAATGACTGAATCGCTGTCATTGATATTAAGCTGACGTGGTACGAATAAGCGAAGCAGATCACTTTAGGTCCTAAACAAAATCGCAATAAGAGTTGATGGTAGGCACCCTGTAAGCCTAGCATGACCACCCAAAACTCGATATGTATCGCATGATAAAGCGATTTATCGACATTCAAACGTCAAAACCCATAGTCTTTTGACAGTTAAACCGGATAACTTATCATATCATATCGCGTTTTGGTTGGTCATGCTAGGGGGGCTGGTTATCTTATATCTAACTCCACAATGCTGAAAACATCTTTCTAATGGCGTCAGACTTAGATAATATTATGGTAGGTAGACAGGCGGACTTAGAACTATTGTAAATGTGCCTTAAACATTATTTTAGTACTGACAACACTTTTCTTGTCTATGACGAAGATCCGTATTCGCACCATTCGGACTGATTTCTCTTTACTCCTCTCTCCTTCGACTCCTACAATGTCGCCATGCTTGATTGCTATATTGTTTTATTAAATAATTTAGATCTAATTTCCTGTGAGATTTGTACTCGTGTTATTGTGCGTTTGACCAAGTTATTACGTGTATTTATTCTGTGAAATAAAAGACTGTAATAACTACGCCGTGTTTTCATATCGCTGCAAGCCCCGTTCTCCACTTCTGCTGATCCATGTGCCTCTACACATCAAAAAGAACAAGCCCTACCACCAAACAAACCAAATAAAATAATCTGTACCCCCACTGGGAATTGAACTTGGGACCTCTAGCTCTGATACCAGCGGTGGTGTGTACCACTAGCCCACAGAGGCGGTAGAGCTCAACACTTTCCTCAATTCCATCAAAATCTACTGACGTGACGACTCGTTAAAGAATAGCACATTTAAAATAATAATTAGGTACTATTAATAACGACTTACGTAAGAACTTCATATAAAGCCAACAGTTTTTAAAAATTACTTATATCCCTATAAACCCCTGTTACTTAAAAGCACCATTTGGCACAAACTATAAACACATTTTTCAATAATGTCCTTTGGAATTTTGCGAACAACAAAGTATATTTCAGCAGATCCGTTGATACAATTACTTCGGAACATAACGGGTGTCCCAAAAGTAGGTAAATCCTTTACCTACTTTTGGTGGTGATTTTGGTTATGATTTGTCTCAATAAAACGCGAATGGATTGGAATTTCTTCGTAGTTTTATTTTATTTTAAAGAAGAGACTTGTACAATTTTATCTGAATAGAATATCTGCTAAATGGCCGCCACGGGCGTTTTTGCTGTGTGCAAGTTTTTCATGACACTTTCACACATTTCGCTGCTAATTACACACATTTCGCTACTTATTTCACCAATAACTCGGCGAATATTTTGTCTATTATTGTCTATGTTTCGTGGATCGTTGGCGTAGACTTTATCTTTGACGTAGCCCCAAAGAAAGAAATCTAGTGGCATCAGATGGCAATATCTCGATGGCCATTTAACATCACCTCTTCTTGAAATTACGAGATTTTTCGACCTTTCGACGAGTGTTTGTAATTGATCGTGAGTTTTCGTTAAATATTTTTATAACTTCTATGCGCTGTTTTATTGTGAAACGCTCCACGATTAATTTTACATGTGTCAATGACGTTTGTCAAATTTCAACCCGCCATCTTAAATATTTCGGAAATAGCGCGAAATTCAAATCCTATACCTACTTTTGAGACACCCTTTACTATGACTTGTAAAGAGATGGGTTCACGTGATGGATGTTTTCCCAAGGATATAAATCATACAGGAATTCATGATGCTAAAATTTGTAGCTCAATTTGAGTAACTGGGGTTTTCGTACCTGTTGTTTTAACACAAATCTGAAAAATTGTGATATAAAAAAACCACCAGCTGTGCAAGTAACTTCAGGTGGGATTCGAACCCGCGCCCCTGAGTAGCCGGCCCAAAATGCTCTTACCAACTAAGCTTTAAAAAGGCACACGGCGGCATATCAGACTATACATGTATACCTTGAGACCGCCTTTATGCCCTACGTAATAAAAGCTGTCATCGCAGTTCAACTGTTTAACCTGCTGTGCTGTCGAGTGTACAAGACTAGTCGAGTTTACTGACTGTAGGCCAGCGTTGCTTCCTCAATGTGAGGAAACCCTCGCATTCGAAAGAAACATTTTTTATAAATATAAGTACCTAATGTAACCCTTAAATATAAAAAAGACAGTGTTTTGAGTGTCTATGCCTTAGCGCCAACAGCCTCTGCCTGAAACGTTATCCCCTTATTGCAAAACGCGGACTAAAATAGTCCTGGGTGGGAAGTCTCTTCGGAGATAGCGATCGTTAAGATTATCGAATACGGTTCGATAAGTCAGTGCCTCCAGGTTGTGGTGATTCCTCACAAATAAGGGGTGTTTTTATAGATGTAGGTAAATTTTTTTTGGAGAAATAATTTTCTGTTGGAGATTGTTGAGAGAAACGTATCTGAGTTTCGGTGGATGTGTAGTTTTAGTTACAGTAAAAGTGTATTTTTAGTATGCTTTTTATGTTTGATTCGTATATACCAAGCCACTAAATTATTATTTTTATTTTTAAAACAAGATTTTTAATCAAATGGCGATGGTATAACATTGATTTTAATGCATATTATAATCAACCTATACTTGGATTTAACATCTTATAAAATAAACAAATAATTAGATAATTTAATATGTGTCCTTGTGTTATGTGGGGAAATGCAAGACGGGCATCTGGCACGTCATTACGCGTCAGTAATTGACAAGCCGCCGTTGACACGGCCGCGCGATTGGGCAAGCTAAAATATTCGCCCTCTCTCTCACTCGCTCGAGCATTGCGGTGACGGCAGATCCGTACCGACAATATTCGTAAGCTTTAAATAATATTTGTGGTTAGCTCAGCGGGCTTCCAAATTTCCACGCTATGTTTGACGTAAACATCGCTAAGTTCTTTTTTAAATCGTTAAGTCAGCGATGGTTGCTGTAGCAATTTACACGAATTACAATACAAAACTAGTTTTAACTATTATTTAGTGACTTGCTATCGCTCAAATATACTATAAAACACACTTTTACCATAAAAATAGTCCCATATCCCACCAAATTCCTCATTTTGAATTAACGACAACCGTCGATAACTTTACGATCATTAAAATTCGGGACTGTCACTCCAGCACGGGTAGCATGACGAACTCGAGAAAGGTTTTGTCTACATCGAAACGTCAAAACTGACATTTCATCGTAGACAAACCTATTGTTCGACTGTCAATTACTTTCGAGGTAGACAAAACTCTTCTCGGGTTTGTCATGCTACGCGTGCTGGTTTAAAACTGGTACTAAACTGGTGCTGTCACTTTCATTTCCCAAATGAGAGACATAATTAGCATTAGTTTTAAACTAGATCTAACTTTAGTCCACGTTTTGAAATAAGGGAGTATAATTTTATATCGCCTTTTTGGATTGGAAATAAACGATTGGGAATTTAATTGTAGTTTGACGGGTCATGAAAATTGTACGACGAAATTGTACGAAAGAATATTGTAAACGGATTAAATATAAATTTTATTGAAATCCCGACCTTCCTGAAGATGTTCTCCACACTAAAGTTTACTATCACGATTTCGTGTTACGGCTACCGAAACACAAGTAGGTAGGGCAGAGGTACCCTTTGTGGCCTCAAGGATTTTTTGACTTTCAAGCACTAAGTACTAAATGGTCTTAGGTATTTAAAACACAAATTATATCATAAATTATAGATAATTTATCTACCTTTAAAGGTACATTTTACAAATTTGTAAAAGTAAAATCGTTTTTTTTATATTACACACAATGTGTGAGAGGTGCCAAATGTACCGGTTTTGGCCACTTACTGATAGTTAAACTTTTGTAAGTATTGCGAAAAATCAAAACCAAACCCAGGTAAAATCAATATATTCTAATGCGCTAGAAACCAGTCAATAGCAAAACAACAATTAAAATGTAAAAAACAAAGGTTTATAAAGTATTTCATCCAAAACAAATTTCTTAAAATTTTCATACAAAACATTTTTTCAAACAGAAAATGGAATTTATTGAAAAAAAAATCCCATGACAAGAAATTCTAACGGTTGTTATTATTACCTTAAAATATCTTATTTTAATTGCCTTTACCAAAAATGGCTAAAAGTTGTTTAGAAAACTTTTAGAGCAAAAAGTGGCCAAAACCGGTACAGTGGCCAAAACCGGTACGCTTGCCCTACTCACCATTTCTTGGAATAAGATTAATTAGGTTCGTATGTAGTCTTATAATCGAAAAATTTCTTCATGGAACAACAAATAACAGAAAATAAGTGAAAGTGACTTTGATTGTCGATAGAAAAACGTTCAACAAAATTGTTGGTACGTGACCGAAATCCCAATTTCCTGTGTATTGTCCGAATTGTGGAAACAATACCGTTTTTATCGGTAGACATGTTGATCTATCAACTGTCGAATCATGCTTTGTTGACGTGCGGCTGGCAGGTTTTGATAGTAGTTCTGACGAAAAAAAAAAAAAACTAAAACACTCAAAACTCTTTGACGGAAATAACTTGGGCCCACAATTTTGCCACAATGCGTTGTAACATGATTGCTGTAGGGATTATTACACCTATCTTAATTAGGGTCCTAATTGCTTGTTTTGATTGCATCACTTGCTAAAAATGAGCTCAACGAAAACAAGATAAGTGTAGGTATTAAGGGCAGGATCTTCCAAAAACTCTATCTATGTCTTTTTCTTCATGTGTGAAGAGTAATGAAAATAACCTAATTTTTAAAATTTTTCAATACTTTTGATGTTATTTTGAGCATAAATTCACCCTTTCAAAAAGTGGCCTGACAATACTCTTCTATAATGTCATTACCAATTTTTTTATATATTATTTGTGAATTAGAGATTAACAATCTGAGTATATTTTCCAAAAAAAAAATTATGAATATTTTCTTTGTTTTTGAATTTTTTTATAGTCCATTGAATATACAAATATCGTGTTTTTAGCCACAAAATGATTAAGATCGTTTATGAAACTTCAACATATTATATTTTTATCTGCCCAAAATAAAGAATATTTCATTGTTTACTCTTGAATAAAAAATAGGTTAATTTTGATAATTTCGAAGATCCTGCCCTTAATTTCTTTATGTGGCATTTCTGTGCTATTGGGAGTTTTTATATGAACCACGAGATGTGGATGTTTTGCAGTGACCACACACAACCCGTTATGTTGTTTGTCGCTGTTTTTCCTCTCAATGAACTTTTGCTGTCTTTGAGCGCAACATAATATGTCGTACTTCTTCCTATAGTCCAGTGAATAGAGGGTTTTTAGCTTACAAGTGATCCGGTAGTTTTGAATTTTTGATATGTTGTCTAGGACGGTTAGTGAGTATTTAAATATGTAAAATGCACAATTCCTCGCCTTCCGCCCCCGCTGCCATATTGAAAAAATCGGCAGTTTTTTCAGATCAGGGGCTCGATTCTCAGGCATTCGAACTTTTTCAGTGTGGTAATTCGTATGTCGAACATTTTGTTTGTGGTTTCTATTGAAAAGTTAGAACGTTTCAAATAAACTCAACTGTCCCACATGTCAGCAAATTCATTTTGACAGCTAAGTTCGTATACGAACATCGATTGGTCTGTACCACTCGTAGCGTTCGACTGCTTTTCGATCTAACTTTTTCGATTGTGAAATTCTGACAATACACAAACTGTGTTATATTTGAGTTTCGAGCTTATAAAAGTGAACTTTTCTCGATTGAATCGGCCCGAAAAATTTGATTTTTTTTTAAATGAAAAATCTAAGTTTTCCGAAAATTCATGGTGCCCTCGCAGTTTTAAAAAGTGCATATCTTCGAAACTATCTGTCCTAGAATCAAAATTTAAAACATTCAGATTAATTAGTCTCTATTTACCTGGGTTACTAACGTAGTACCGCCATTTATACAGTCGCTTGCAGAAAAAACAGGCATTTGCTCAACTTTTATACAAACATGCTCACTGCACGTCTTCGTTGCAGATCCTCTACTCGTTACTTCTCTACACTAACACTATTAAGTATGAAATTGCAAAATGACTCGTCTTTCAAGTAAAAACCCTGAAATAAGAACAAGCACTTTCCCATTTCCCCACGGTTGAAAAATATTGAAAGTTTGTTCACGTTTCATATTATTGTTCTATGAAACTCAAGTAATGTTTCACATTTTTAGAAGTTTGAAAGATTTTCAAAGCTTTTTCATCATAGAGTCTGGCCAAGAAAGAGTGCACGAGAAAAGGCGCCAAATTTGAAAAACCTTATTTAAAAATTCTTTATTACCATGTAATTTACGACCTCCTTAGCCGAGTGGTGTACGCACCGGTTTCAAGGTGCCGCTATCTCTAGAGGTCTCGAGTTCGATCTCCGGTTGGGTAAATTTTGAAAACAAACTTTTCGATATTTCCTCGCGTCCGGGTGTATGTGATAATACCCGTCGCTGTTTTTTAAATTTCCAAAATAGTGCTTAAGCTACTATACATTGGTATTAGAACAATGTATGTGATGGTGTCCAATATTTATTTATTTTATTTATTAATTAAAAATTTATTACATCTATTTATTTCGTTATTTTCTAGTAACCTAATAATATAAATATCAAGTACCTATTAAAATAGTTTTTCAGAGTATATTCAGGGCTACCACCAACAGGATCAACAGAATTGCCGCCTTTTCTCGTGGACAGCTTTCGTTGGCCAGACTTTACATACCTACTTGTATCCAACACATTAGACACATATATTATTGTAGAAATATACTGTAGTTTTTTATGACGATGGAGTGAGCATTTTGTATGAAAATAAATGAAATGACCGTTTTTTCTGCAAAGGGGTTTATTATTTTAATATAAATTATGCTTTAATATAAAAACTCTCTATTTGAATCAATTTATTTAATATTAGCATTATACCGAGCCTTTCACGAAGAATATCGTAATCGCCATTTTGCATTTTTTGCATATTTTACAATTTTAAAATCCAGTTTCAGTAAGTAATGTTTTTGATCATGAAAAGCAATTCACCAACAAATCTGAGGTTGTTTACAACATTCATCATGTCAACTGCTACGACGCCCACTGCTGGGCTTTTGCCAAATGGAAAAAGAAGTATAATACTGTTCACTGCATTTTCAATACAAATACAAGAAAATACTTAACTTTAAGAACTAAACTTTTGTAATCTATACATCTATACAAATACATAATTGGAGTGTTTGTTTGTAATATTAAAATAACGCTTTTTACTACATGCATTATGATTATATATACGGGTACATATACCAAATTTTTTTTCAATTTATGTCTGCCTGTCTGTCTGTTTGGTCCGGCTAATCTCTGAAATGGCTGGACCGATTTTGACAGGACTTTCACTGGCAGGTATAGTCTGTTCGGTTAGATAGTGTCGGTACACCCGCACGGCATTGTGGCAGAGCGACACTATCTAAGCGAATGGAATAAGGAATAACTTAGGCTACTTTTTATCCCGATATTCCCACGGGAACGAGAATCACGCGGGTGAAACCGCGGGCGGCCGCTAGTTTACTAATAAGTCGATAGCAGATAGATAATTTCTATTTCTTATATAATTTGGAGTAGATAATTTCTTAATGCACATCACCTCAGCATCCTCTATACATTTTTGGCTGATTTTGAAAGTTCCAGCCAACAAAGATCGAAGTGATTTTTGGTATGGGGATAGTATGGTAGCTGGAGAGTCATATACTAAGGCTATTTGTATCCCGGAAAATACCACATTCCCGCGGGATAACATCGTGAAGTCCACGAAGAAGGCCTGTAAAACCATAATTGGTTTATTTCAATAGTTCTTCATCATCAACCTCACTTAATGTCCTCACTGCTGGGGCACAGACCTTCCTTATGGATGGATAAGGAGAATACTTCAATAGTTAGGTAAGTACTTAATTGATTTTCTAAGGATTCTCTGATTTTTTAATACTCAGATAATAGGTAAGTATCAGATGGTATCTGGGGCCCGATTCTCACGCATTTTAATTTTTTCAGTGTGGTAATTCGTATACGAACATTTTGTTTCTGGTTTCTATTGAAAAGTCAATATGTTTCAAACAAACTAAACTGTCCCACATGTCAACAAATTCATTTTGACAGCTAAGTTCGTATACGAACATCGATTGGTCTGTACCACTCGTTGCGTTCGACTTGTTTTAGATCGAACTTTTTTGATTTTCAGGGGGCCGATTCTCAGGCAAACGAGAAAAGTTCACATTAATAAGCTCGAAATTCAAATATAACACAGCTTTTGTATTGTCAGAATTTCACAATCGAAAAAGTTTGAGCGAAAACCAGTCGAACGCTACGAGTGGTACAAACCAATAGATGTTCGTATACGAACCTCGCTGTCAAAATGAATTTGTTGACATGTGGGGCAGTTTAGTTTGTTTGAAACGTTCTCAGAGGTTCTAACTTTTCAATAGAAACCACAAACAAAATGTTCGACATACGAATTACCACGCTGAAAAAAGTCGAATGCCTGAGAATCGGGCCCCAGATATTTGATTTTCTTGCTATAAATGTGAACTTTTCTCGATTGCGTGAGAATCGGCCCCCAGGGGCCCGATTCTCACGCATTCGAACTTTTTCAGTGTGGTAATTCGTATACGAACATTTTGTTTGTGGTTTCTATTGAAAAGTTAGATCGTTTCAAACAAACTAAACTGTCCCACATGTCAACAAATTCATTTTAACAGCTAAGTTCGTATACGAACATCGATTGGTCTGTACCACTTGTTGCGTTCGACTGGTTTTCGATCGAACTTTTTCGATTGTGAAATTTTGACAATACACAAAATGTGTTATCTTCGTAAACTATTTGAATTTCGAGCTATAAATGTGAACTTTTCTCGATTGCCTGAGAATCGGCCCCCAGACAGTTAAATTAATAGCCAACCAAAATAAATGCCAATCTCAAAACATAAGAGATACTTATGAATGTCAAATTATTGCTTTTCATTATATCAGACGAATAATTTTTATACGCATTAAAAATATCGGCCCTAATTACCTCAAAATCTATACTCATTATTTAGCGCAAAATTAGCTCTAAAAGGTTTTCTAATGTAATGTTTCTGACTACAAATAGAATCCTTTGATCCAGTGAAGTACCTAGTTGCTACAATGTTAGCAAATTAATATTAAATAACGTTTTAATGGCGCTGGAAGAAACGTTGTTTCGTTAAAGTCCCGCTTCGTATGAATGCAAAGTAAGCATACAAAGTAAATTGAACGCGAAACAAAATTATGCTAAAATTGTATCGGCTGCACGAGTGGTGGCCGCGAAAACAGAGAAGAGCGATTCAAAATGTCATATTCATTTTTTTATTTACATATCACTTGTTTTTTTGTATAAAATATCACTCCTGTTTTTATGTTTTACATAAAGGACAATTAGTTCGGTCAAATTAGACCAAAAAATAACAGTGAAGGTACCTACATTAATTCGCAAGAAGCTGAAATTTGGTGAAAATGTTCAAAACATAATTATTATAAATGAGATTTAAAAAGTCCTCATCGATCGCTTTTTCCAAACATGCTAACATTTTATTAGATTTTATTACTCAAGTACCGATATAAAAACCTTTTTATTTTTAACAATTCCAAAAACGCTGCCGTTTGAAGGTATACCGCTGCTCTCGCGACCACGCCCTTACACTCGACTAGCATCAGATGAGTCCCCAAATGTTTAGGGATAGGCTTGGTACTGTAAATTTTATTGGATGTGTTGGTAATGTCGGGCGCGTTATCGTACCGTTCTTAATCCATTTAGGCTGCTGTACACGGGTAATAAACGGTAGAGTAGAGCGGTAGAGTACTTTGCACGCAGCTACTCGAATCTACTAAATTTCAGTACCTACTCTACTCTGCTTATGATGTCTACATTAGTATAGTTAGTACTCTACCACTCTACTCTTCCGTTTACTCTACTCCTGTACAGCAGCCTTTTTGGATTTTGAGGGTCTTTAAAGAGTTTGTGTTTGAAAGCCGATTCGGTCTTAGTTATTAAAATAATGTTAAACATTGTTTCTTTAAGACGCCCTTCTATAGTGTAGCTGACAATTTTGACGTGCAGTAAGAGACTAGAAGCTGATGACTTTAATAAAAACCAGACAGTTTTGTTAAACTTTCACATTGGTTTCTTTTCGAAATCCATTGTACTTATCAATTAAGTTAGTTGTATAATAATAGTCTTTTCAATTTTTTTCTTCCTAAGTCGATGTCTTTTTATTTATCCAATTAGCATTGGAAAAGCATTTGAATAAGTACTGATTCCAAAAACGCTGCCGTTTTGTTCACCGCTGCTCTCGAGGCCCCGTCCTAACACTCGACTCGCATCAGATGAGTCCCCAAATTTTACACTTCACGATAGGGAAACGCTGGGACTGTAAATTGGATGTGTTGGTAATGTCGGGAGCGTTACCGCTCCTTTCTCATTCCATTTGGGTTTTTAAGGGTCTTTAAAGAGTCGGCTTGTGTTTGAAAGCTATAGGGTTATATTTGAAGGATGTTGTGTGTTGTGATGTACTTCTTTGTTCAAATGAAATCATTGTGCGCATTATGTAATTTGGAAACCGTGTGATTATTTTAACAAGAAAGGCGTTACATTTTGTACGTCACAATAGAATTTGAGAGTTTGTGTGACAACCATTTTTTTACCCACAACGTGTTAGAACTAAAAACGTTTTGTTTTTTAAAAATATGTAACCGCCTTCAAAAAGAATCTCCTAACAAACACTAAAAAACGAAAAAAATAATTAGAATTTTTAATTCAAAGGACGAAAATGCGTGACTTTTTCTAACTTATCTTGGTACTTACTAAATTGTTTGATGTTGGTGCCAAGACTAATAGTTATTTGTGGTAAATACGTACACATCACGCTTAGGACCGGGTTTTTTTAATGTTTGCTATTTCTCTCAGTATAATTCGTTCTTATTCTTTTTGGCTTGGCACCGACTTCAAACAATTTAGTAAGAACCAAGATTAGTTAGAAAAAGTCACGCATTTTCGTCCTTTGAATTAAAAATTCTAATTATTTTTTTCATTTTTTAGTGTTTGTTAGGAGATTCCTTTTGAAGGCGGTTACATATATTAAAAAAAAAAACGTTTTATTTTTCGATTTTTAGTGTAAATAACCGTAGCGAAACTACATGGTGATTATGATAAATTGTTGTAAATATCCTAACCGTTACTGAGGTCAGCTTTCCATCTTTAGCTACTTAGATAACTTGAAGGAATACAACTGAAGGTCCATTCGTACATATAGTATTTATAAAACATCATAAGTATAACTCCGAACTGTTGAGGAGTTTCACCTCTCATCATCAAATCACCCTAATAACCTGAAAGAATATAACTATTAGTCCATCATCATCATGTCAGCTGAACGACGCCCACTGCTGGGCATAGGCCTCCCCCAAGGATCTCCACAACGATCGGTCCTGCGCTGCCCGCATCCAGCGGCTTCCCGCGACCTTGACCAGATCGTCGGTCCACCTTGTAGGGGGCCTGCCCACGGAACGTTGTCCGGTACGCGGTCGCCATTTGGGAACCTTTCCGCCCCTACGGCCTATTAGTCCATACGTACGATTAATACTTAAGGAATTATTTTCCAGCTCCTAACCGTTAAGGAGTTGTAGCTTCTATCACCAGCTCATCACTATGAGATGATGACTACCAGATGCAAATATTTGACTAACTTCAAAAATAAATGGAACGCGTAAGGCTTGCATGTATTAGAGAATTTCTCTCAATTTTCCTGAGATTTCATCTCTTGATCTTGACTTGGTGAAAATAAGATCACGTCAGAAGTATAAACTTTCGAAAAATTTTTTTTTTTAAATGATCCCCATTTTGATGAAATTATGAAGTCGTATAAATAAGCAAACTAAAGTCTAAATACGCATTATTCAGGATAACTCCAGAACTTCTCGTCAGTTCTTGATGAAATTTGAATGGGACCACACGAGAAGCATCACCTTTGAAATAAAAAAAGAATTATCCAAATTGGTTCTTTAACTAAAAAGTTCTGAGGTAACACACATAAAAAATTAATTATAAAAAAAATATATACATTCGAATTGATAACCTCCTCCTTTTTTTGAAGTCGGTTAAAAAGTAGAATAGAGGTAGAATAAAAAAAATAATAAATAAAAACTTAGCCTTCATCCGTGATGAAGAGCATTTAGCCTTCATCACGGATTGCACAAATCACAAGTGCACGCAGGCTCTCAATACCAAACTAATATCGGGTGCGTAATGAATGATATAATTTCATTTGGTATAATTTCATTTCAATAACGTTCATATGACATAATAAATGTTAGTCATAACAACACTTCAACTAATTTCATTTTACATAATGTTTATTTCATATAATCATCATTTTATATAAAAATATTTTATATAAAACACATTTGCTACAATGGTCATTTGATATAATTTTGTTTCATATACTTATCAATTAGTCAATTAAATGTATAGGGAAGGCAAATTAGCAGGGGGCACGGGGGGTACAGTGGCCCCCCGCCATAAAGAGCTACAACGGTGACAAAACAATTGATGATAGGTTAGGTTAGGTTAGAACTGTAAACAAAACAAAGCGCGAGCCGAGCGAGCGAAGCGAGCATGCCGCGGCAGCGGCCGGCGAAGCGCCTGAAATAGTTATTCGTTGGTTATACGAATTGAACGTTATATGAAATGATTTTATGTAATGCTTTGTTATATTTTATGAGTATTATACGAAATGTTGTTATATCATATATTACACACCCACTAATATCGGCCGACAGTTTGATCACGATCGTCTTACGATTCCGACTAAACTATCGGTCGACTAAAATCACAAGTGCCCGCAGGCTCTAACTTTTAATTTGCATTCTCTGAACAAATTAACGATCTAGCAATTGAAATTGAAACTTTAATACTACCGGTAACCACATAAAGTAAAACGTTCTTTCTAAATAACAAGTTAAACTGAAATCATAGATTCAAGATTCAAGATTCAAATATGTTTATTCAATTTAGATTGTTATTTACAATACTTGTGAACGTCATAGAAGCTACGCCATCGGTTCGCAAACCCTACAGCGGGAGGCCTTGGAGAAGAACCGGCAAGAAACTCCAAGGGTTGTTTTTTTCTCCCTGTTTTATTTCATACAGAGTCGTCAAATTGAAAAATGACCTTAACATGGTATGACTAAGGTCAGTTTCCATCACAATTACACAATGGGTTATGATAAATACAGTTAAGTATAGGCGAACTAATGATCATAGCGGTGAACAATTTTCAATTAAGTACTTAGGAACTCTACTTAAAGCTTTAATATTAGTTAAAAACAAAAGACAATTCTACTATATACTGCAAGTTGCGCCATACATGTTTCAAATGTAATTCTTAATAAAATGAATAAAAACAAAAGAAAACACATAATCACTAATCCTTATTTATTTACTCCTTGATCCGAAAATCCTCATGAATTTTCTATTGATCTTCAGTATTATGTAAACGCATAAATATTTATTAACCTCGTTACGAAGGAAATTAGTTTCAACCTTTGGAATAAATAATTTGTGTTTCCGAAAACAGAAACATCATAACTCAGCTTTGGCGGCGCACTAGCGCCACGGTTGCGAATACGAATTACAAGTTGAACAGATAACAAAATTAAGATAAAGTTTAACTCTTAACCACCTAGCATAGGTCTGATAGACTCCGGATGAATGGCTGGTTCATGCGTCATGCTCGTGAACGGGTGCTGCCAGTGGGAATGGGTCTGCTCTTATCTGCTTGCCTTAAAATGTGTTTTCTTTTGTTTTTATTCATTTTATTAAGAATTACATTTAAAACATGTAAACTTGCAGTATACAGTAGAATTGTATTTTGTTTTTAACTAATATTAAAGCTTTAAGTAGAGTTCCTAAGTAATTGAAAATTGTTCACCGCTATGACCATTAGTTCGCCTATATAATACTTAACTGTATTTATCATAACCCATTGTGTAATTGTGATGGAAACTGACCTTAGTCATACCATGTTAAGGTCATTTTTCAATTTGACGACTCTGTATGAAATAAAACTGGGAGAAAAAAACAACCCTTGGAGTTTCTTGCCGGTTCTTCTCCAAGGCCTCCCGCTGTAGGGTTTGCGAACCGATGGCGTAGCTTCTATGACCTTCACAAGTATTGTAAATAACAATCTAAATTGAATAAACAAATTTGAATCTTGAATCCGACGAATTTATAATCGTGAATATTGTTGCGTGCGCCCAAACTCCGCATAAACTTGTTCATCCGTCCGTGTACCTTTTCCTCGCGCCCCCCAGGCAAATAATAAATAATAATAAATAAATAATAAATAACTTCTTACAATCACACCAATTATCTAAGCCCATGTTAATTTCATTATGAAACTGTATCATGGAAAACTTGATAACGGATAAATATATACTTAAATACTTTTTGTTTGTAAATACTTACATACTTAATATACATAGTAAACACCCAGACCAAGACAAATAGACATGTTCATGCACACAAATATTTGTCTTGTTCGGGAATCGAACCCGAGACCTCTGGCGCAGAAGGCAGGTAGGATACCCCTGCGCCAAATCGGTCGTCATCGGTCGTCGGCAAAGAATATATACACTCTGCCGCACAACCGCTTGTTGCAGACGGATGTTTGCGTGTTTGTCTCCGGTAAGTAAAAAACTGCCGCAAGGTAAAAAAAACTAAAAAACTTTTTGAGAAAGAAAAATAATTTTAAAAACGGCCGAGCAAGCGTTATCGTGCTTATTTCGGTCGGGAATCCTAGAATAACTTCAAGTTACTTCAACGCTTTAAGATCGCTCGCATGTGTTTTATGGTCAGATTTTTTCCTATAACCTAAAAATGGAAACGTCTTTGCAGAAATCCTGTTTAATTTTCTGCAAAATTTCACCCTTAAAATAGGTTATCCCAAGAGAGAAATCCGAAAGTGGCTTGATAAGCAGAAATGCCTGTTTTCGTAAAAGTAACGAGCTATGGGCGTGGCTAAGAGGTGGAACCTCAGGCAGTAACTGAAAGACATATCTACGACGAAAATTGTTAAGCCATATGTCTGCCATTTTGAAAACAAAGTAGGTTAAGGTTTTTTTAGGTATGGGCAGGTCACATAGCGCGAAGAACCGACGGCCGTTGGGGCAAACGAGTTCTGGAGTGGAAACCGCGCTTAGGCAAGCGTAGCGTAGGGCGCCCTGGTGCCGGAGTGACGACCTGCGAAAGATGGCAGGTGGGGGCTGGATGCGGAAGCTGAAAACCGTGCTCAGTGGCGTGTACTAGTAGAGTCCTATGTCCAGCAGTGGACGGATACGGGCTGATGATGATGATGATGATGACGATGATAAAGGTTTTTTTAAACACAACAGGGTAGGTAGCACTTAACCTGCATCACACCTGATGTTAAGTGGTGATAAGGCTGAAGGTGGAAGCGCACTACTCCCGAAATCCTCAATCACTGAGGAACTGGCTATCTTATCTCTAACTGCCGGAACACAACAATGCTGAAAACATCGTTATTATGGCGTCAGACTAAGATAAGATGGTGGTAGCTAGCCAGGCGGACTAAGAACAAGTCCTACCACCAACAAAACGCGGAATACAATATTTACCCCCACAAGGAATCGAAGGTGTGAAAAACTAGACCACAGAGGCGGTTAAAACCGTCGTAAGTTCAATGTTATGTTGCACTCAGAGACAAAACCGTTAGAAAGAAAGAAAGAAAAAACATTTTCGGGACATCACAATAAAATAGCATAAACATAAAAATCACTTAAAACCTATGGTACTCGTATGTCCCAAAACGGTCGCAACTCAGCATAATGCTTGGCTTGTGACTAGTTGGTCGGGTTGATTCACTGATTACCTGTAGTAGCAAAGATCATTTATAGTAGAGTTAATTCCAGATAACTCTGCGCGCCGTCGTTTTTGGCGCTAGTTACACTACGTTTTTTTGTTCTGAGGTTATTGAGAAGATTAGTATTCGATTTCGACCGCGCGCAGACTTATTTGGCGCGCACTCTAAGTAGGAGTTGAGAGATAAAAATCAGAGCAGAGCGCCTCTTTCGGTAGTATATGGAACTGTAATTCAATACATATTTTGACAGCAGCTCTTTGACAGCTTTTGGAGAAGAACGGTATAAGTAGGTAGGTTTTCATGATCGTAGAATTCTGTTTAAAAACAAGAGGGCCTAGACAAGTGACTTTCTATTATCGAATTCGCCAGTAGAATAGGAAGAAAAAGTATGGGATTGACATTAGCGATTGCAATGTCACGTGACCGCTAATGTCAATCCCATCCATTGGGATTGGGGGGCAGAGCAGCTCTTCTTTCGTTAAAGGTACCTACTAAAATTGAAAAGATATTTGACAGCAGCACTTTGGTTGCATTTGGACGGATGGTATAGTATACTATACGATTACCATATACACACATAATACACATATTTCATGCTTGAGGTACAGCTATACAATACTCAAACAGTTGCTACAGTAAGATAAACCTTAATATCTACTCACCAAGTGCCAGAAACAGCACAGCTAGTGCCGGCGATGTCATTGACCTGCCGGCCCGGGCGGACTGCCCACATTGACAGTGACAACACCATCAATACTACCGACTACTGGCACATCACTGGTCCTCCACTAACACTTGACTACACTAACACTAGTCACACTAGGGTTCACTAACACTAACACTCGCAACATTCACTACTTTCCTAATAACTTTGGATTAGCACAACTTTGAGTTTGGCACTTGTTTTTCAACTTCACTATCGTTGGCACTTGTTTTTTGCAACAATACTGTCGCTGGCAATTGTTTTTCATCAATTTTATCGCTGGCAATTGTTTCAACACTTTTTATCGGGATGTCAGTTCTAGGTCGTTATTATTTTGAGTTAATTCACTTTGCACTGTTGTTTTCTCGTCAATTTTCCGCCAATTAATAATTAATACACATGTGAACTGCGTAGGTACTCGTAACGATTTACTGCCGGCAGGCTCTGTGGACAAGCAAATAAATTTACATAAGTAAAATGAATTAAAATTTCTGTGTACACGATAAATGTGGGCTTAATAAGGTTTCGATCAATTATCACATTCAGTTTAATTTTCCAAAGTAGGTACTATAAAATTATAATTGTAATAAATAAGGCAAAATAATTCAATTTCAATGTTTCAGCTGTTTTTATATCTGTATTTAAGTAGTTATGGTATGAATAAATGAAGGGCTTATTAAAACTCTTACACTGTACATAGTGTCAAAAAAAATTCTACAAATGTATCTATGAACGTTTAACTTCCACATTTCATTCTAAATTGTAACTGTGCCATGCAGTTAGAGCTGAAAAGGACAAGCCTTCAGGGCGTAGTTAAGAGTTGCAACTGTTAATGGTCGCGATGCGCCTGACAAGTGGCTCTAGCTCACGAATTCCAACAGAGCATCGTCACAGCTTTGGGATTAACACACGGTTGTTTTAAAACACATGTTTCAAACAGTGTTTAAAACTAGTTATTTAAATTTTTACTTTTTTCATTCACAATGCAATTTTGATGGTTGAAAAATGGAAAATGAATTATTTAAGAAAAAATCGACCCCGTCTCACAACCAGCTCCGATGGGACTCGAACCCACGACGTGGGGGTATTAATATCTTCACATTGATGAAATTAACGCTGGCTATACAGCGTGTAAGAAGTATTTGATAAATTCGACGCTTCTCGTAACGACTCCATAGCTCAGTGGTTAGAGCAGTCGCCCGGATAGCGAAAGGTCGTGGGTTCGAGTCCCATCGGAGCTGGTTGTGAGACGGGTCGATTTTTTCTAAAATACTTCATTTTCCATTTTTCAGTGTTTAAAACTGTTTAAATTTATACCGTGTTTTTTATCACACGTTTAATACCCCAAATGTTGGGGTTCCCCTATTCATAGAATAGAATTTCATTGTTCATAGGTAATACCCCGCAGGTATAGTCCCGCTAGGAATGTCTCTATGTCGCCCATTTTAAAGATTCGTCCATAAGTTAGGACATACAGGGTGAATGTAAAGCAACACAAAATAGATGATCAAACGAACTACTGTGAAGTTCGATCGCTATTATATGAGTCGTTTCATTCGAAGATATAATATTTACAGAGTAGTCCCTTTAACCTACAGGCAACTTCGCACGTCTTTAGAGATTAAAAAAAAAAGTTCACTAATCTGTCATTTACTGTTCTGTGGTCAGTTTGACGCCATTTTTCTCATTTCGTTTAGAGTAGAGCAAGTTCAGAGTAATAGCGGTGTTCTAGAACAAAGCTTAACTAGTGGGTTTGTAAACCTCCGCCTGCAGCTGAGGTTTACTGGGCTGGGCGGGTTGCTATATCTTCGAATGAAACGACTCATATAATAGCGATCGAACTTCACAGTAGTTCGTTTGATCATCTATTATATTTCGTCGTTTCATTCTTTGATATAATATTTACAGAGTAGATGTTTAGAGATTTAAGTTTTGTTCTAGAAGAAGTGTTGATGGGTTGTTTTTATAAGAATAAATAACCATCTCAATTAAACATATTATGTATTTGGTCATAAGCAGAATGTAAGCAGTCAACCCTTAAATAATAATAAGTTTTCTCCGTACAAATTAAATACTTAATCATAAATCAGCAACAAAAAAAGTAACTTAATCATTAGTAGGGAACGTTACGGTTCTCGCGAAGACATCTTCGCTTTCACTAGGCCGGTTATAGAACCGAGCAAAGGCTGTGTAGATGTAGGTACTTGTCCAACCAGCTGTTTTTCTTATCTCGTCTACAAACACTGAGTCGTGAGCAGGCACGGTCGAGATGGAGGCGTATCGTGTGCTATCGCCACTCTCTCCCAAGCTCCCAACAGCTTATTTAACCCAGCGGCTTATAGACTGCGAGCTGGTGCGCTTGTGGAGTTTTTTGTATTTTAACAACAGTTTGTCTGCGTTCGAAGTCCTCATATTTTTTGAAAAATATATATTATGATCGACGAGGACTGAAGCAGGGCATATATTTATTTCCTCGTGAAAGAATGGCAAGTACAGCATGGGTTGTTCGCGGCCCGGGACCGAAGTTTTAATAATGTCGGTTATGGCTATCTTAACACCGTCTTGAGAAATGAATACATTTTCTAGTTTTATAAGCGTGAAAATTTATACCCTGTGCATTGTACAAAGTGTTCTTGTCTAGGCTCAGTACTAAATTTGGGTATCAATTAGGTATGTGGTTGAGAACAAGTTGTGGGTCCCAAGTAGAGGTATATTTAGGGCGACTTGGTTTAAGTTTGTAAGCGCCTTTTAGAACTCGTTAAATACACTCATGTGAGCCGATGTTACTATTTAATGGTTTAAGAACAGTGGCACGGGACGGTGATTTAATATCAACGTAAGCTTCGTCAGATAGCTCCCATTCAGTATCGGGGTTGCTTTTACTTGACTCGATATCTGAGCCGTTATTTTTTGTGTTTACTTATGACGCGTGTAGCCAAATGGCGATGAATCTACCTACATCGTGTCAACTTCTTTAAGCTTGGAAATTTTATTCCATCTACCTTGACGGTTAATGTAGCATACTATATACTGTAGTATTATCCATGCGCAGTAATATTGCACAATATCGTCTTCCTTTGTAAAAGCTTTCATAGGACAGAATGTTGTAAAAAAGTTATTGCGCCACCAGTTTTGGTCTTATTAAAATTAAATTTTTGCTTTGCATTTACCGTTATGGCGCTGCAATGCCATCTTGCAACTTCTGGCGTTCTTAAAGTTAAATCCGTATTTAGCAGCTAGACAGACCGAAATTAGAACACCAATAAAATTAGCAAAGATTCTTATTGTACGTTTCGGTAATTTTAAATAATTTCTGATCATTTGTGCAATGTTTCTGCGTTTTACAGCGAGAAATGTTGCGAATCATAATTATAAAAAGCCTTGGAAAGTACAGACTTGAGAAGGCGTTAACACACTTTTTTCGCGGTTTACAACAAAACTTAAACATTGTAACAATTAAAGAGTCGTACCGTACGTAGTCGTACGGAAGTGTCCCCGATGCCTTATGTTAAGATTCTTTTTACTAACCTTCTATGGGCCACAGTGTTGTCTGATAAATAAAGAATTTATTTATTAAGCATCGTCGAAATAAATTTACTGATTTATGACCTTGGCTTCTAAGATAGGACATAATATAACCTCTCTCATAATTTTGGTAAAAACCCTGGATGCTGATGCTACGGATAGGCCGTAAGGCAAGTCAGTAAATTCGTCGATAGATAAGTTTGAATTTGGAGCTTGAAAATGAAATCTTAAATATTATTCCGTCTTCCTTACATATTGGAAGTCATAAATACGCCTCTTTGAGGTCAATCGGTGCTACAAAACTACCTTGTGGTATAAGTTAAGGAGTTGTTCTATAGTCTTCCATTCTAAAATAGTTTTTCTTCTCAATAAATTTATTTAATGATTTAAGATTTAAGACAAAGCGTTTACCACCATTAGACTTGGGTGCAAGGAAAGTTCTTGATATGAACTGGTCAATTACCGGGGAACATTGTGAAATTGCTCCAATTCAATTAATTTATTTATAGCTTGAACCATCTCGTGACTTTCTTCGGGGGTAAATTTAGATTAAAGCACGACAGACTGTCACTTCCGTACAAAAGGGTATATAATATCCGTTTTGGATCTATGATAGTACAGTTTTGTTGTATGTTATATGAAACCAACAATCATAAAAGTATTGAATTCTGCCAGCGTGTACCTTTGTTATTGTGGCCGTGCACGTGGCCTGGGTTGATTGTAGTTCTTCGCATGAGACGAAGCAGGCTGAGGGTAGGTTCGTCGCGGTGGCGGCGCTAGCCTCTGTCCTGTCCTGTGGTTTGACCTCCCCGCCGCCCCCCTGTTTCACGGGTACTGAGGAGGTCCTGACCGGTTTCCCTGATGGGCAGGACGAATGACTGTGGACTGGACTGCAGAAGGTTTCTGAATTGTGAATGTTTTCCAAATCTGTGAACCTTGTCGTTCGATTGCCTTACTGGCTTTTCTATTTTCGGATGATGTATTACCCAATAAAGAGTCATATCTATCGGAGTCTTGTAGGACGTGCAGGAAATTATTTTCTAAACTAGATGTAATAAGTTTAATCCTATCTTTCGTTAGGAAATGGTGTAAATCAATACCAAAATGCGACAGTCGTCGCTTAGATACTAAAGAGATTGTATCTTATCGTCTGAGGAGAGCAGTGTGTCCATTGCTCTATTTACCTATTGCCGAGGTACCCATATCGAGTTGTTGTTGAAAACCAAGAAACATTTTGTAGAGTCCCCTCACGACGACGACGTCAGAAACTGCGGCAGCAATCGCTGCGTTTAATTTAGGTGCGTGCAACATTCAACAATTATTTGGTATCAAGTACCTTTGTCAAGTTCTCTTTCTGATCTTTTGGTAGACCTATTTTTCATAAAGGTGTCCATAAATTAGTTAAGCTGAATGGCATCTCCAAAATCAGGCGTATCGGACGTAGACGCCCTCAACGTTGACAATATTATTGTGGATCGAAAGTTATCGATGTAATTTCTTGAGTGAGCCGTTTGCGATACTGCGGCATCCAAGGTTTGTTGGATGGATATTTCCAAAGATTGTTCGTTTTGTATGATATTTATTGTATCCAAAACAAACATACTCTTTTTTGCCAAAAAAAACATCATGAGGGTAGAATGTAAAAAATAAAATTCAAAGAATAATTTAATAAGTTATTATGGCTTAATAATTTATATTGTCCCGCAGACAATAAACTTTAGATAACGTGCATCTATCCTAGAATGCAGGTAGATTCTACTTTATGTCATAATATGTGACCCATAATTAGCCCGCAGCTAATTACGATATCGCGGTTGACCCCCAGTCAATTGCGACTTAGTTTGATTTTATGTAACTTAATGAACTGTAGATAACGTGCGCCTATCCTAGAACGCAGGTAGATTCTACTTCATGTCATAATATATGTCCCATAATTAGCCCGCAGCTAATTACGATATCGCGATTGACCCGCAGTCAATATCGATTTAGTTTGATTTTGACTAACTACCTAAATAAACTGAAGATAACGTGCGTCTATCCTAGGACGCAGGTAGATTCTACTTCATGTCATAATACATGACCTATAATTAGCTCGCAGCTAATTACGATATATCGCGATTGACTCGCAGACGATCTCTAAAGACGTGCGAAGTTGCCTGTAGGTTAAAGGGACTACTCTGTAAATATTATATCAAAGAATGAAACGACGAAATATAATACATGTTTGTCCAATGGTCGTTTTTTGTAAATATTTAATTTACTATGGCGAATTCGAAAAAAGTCTATTAACTAAACATTATAGGTCGAATTAATTTGGCATAATGCCCTAAACTAAACAGACAAAAAAAACCACTTGTTTAAAACAATTTGAACTGTTTGTTTTATAAAATTATAACAAAACTTTTCCAACCCTGCTATAGTCCGTTCGCAGAAAGTTGATAAATATTATGATACGCCTCCAAACAACGTTACCCTCGCTTAATTATCGCAAACTGTATGGGGGTTGTCGCTTATTTTTCGCATTCGCCGTTTTTCGTGGTAAGAGGCACTCAGTTGTTGTCTACCGCAGCACACTTTTCTAAATAAGTACTTACTCTATTTCACGTAAAAACTACAAAGTTAGTCTATAGATTTGTATAAAGCCTTGACTATATACATCTCGAAACGGGAGCTTTGCTTTCTCAAAGCTAAAGCAAAACAAAAAAAAAATCAAACCCGTACAGGTTCATTTGGAGTTCCGTGAGCAAAGAGGTTAAGTGTACAGTAGAAAATAAAGAATAGGACAGAAAGAAAACCTGGAAAAGCACTGTGATAATATGCTTAAGGTGATACTCGGAAAAAGTATGGACCTACATATAAACACCAACGTTCCGCCCGTGTGGACTACACGGCTTTAGCCCGCGGGAATGTAATACTTTTTCGGGATAAAAAGTAGCATAAATCACTCTCTAGGTCTCAAAATATCCTCATACCAAAAATCACGTCAATCTGTTGCCCCGTTTTGACGTGAAAGACAGACAAACCCACAAACACACTTTCACATTTATAAAAAAAGAATATTATGGATAATATTTACCATCTCAACGTCACGCCATAATAATAATATAATATTCTTTTCCTATAATAACATAGTAGTTGTACGAATTGATTCTTATTACTAAGATTGTGGCATCCAGTTATACAGAATCAAATTTCATAAATTATTTCAGTCCTCGTTAGCGCTTTGAAAACGTACCAATTTGTGTTCATCTTAAGCAGGGTACTCACTCACCTAGCTTGTAGCACGTAACGTATCTGCTACTGTATCAACCTGCAAGTGAGTACGGCTCGTCCACAGTCAACGTGTAACCAGAGGGCCTACTCTGAAACGCAAAACCCGAAACTTCGGTATACCCATCCCTCTCTCTCTCTCCCTCTCTAGTCGGGACAGAATCAAGTGAAAGGGGCGGGGCTAACCGAAGTTTCGGATTAGCGTTTCAGAGTACGGTCCCAGGCACAAGCGGCTTGCAGCGGGCTCGTGCCTATACGTACTCACTTGATACAGTAAATAACTTTTTTTTTACAATCAATCACATCAATTATCTAAGCCCATGTAAATTTCATTAAGAGACTGTGTCATGGAAAACTTAATAACGGATAAATATATACTTAAATACTTTTTGTTTGTAAATACATACTTAATATACATAGAAAACACCCAGACCAAGACAAATAGACATGTTCATGCACACAAATATTTGTCTTGTTCGGGGATCGAACCCGAGACCTTTGGCGCAGAAGGCAGGTATCCTACCACTGCGCCAAATCGGTCGTCAACAGCAGCAGTAGTAGCAGTATCAGTTACGTTACGTGTTACACAGCTCTATGAGTTCCCTGCTTTATAATAACCTGATTCAATAATTATCTAAATTAGATTTTATGCTCTCACAAGCACAAAGTCGTAAGGGTCGTTAGTGTAAATTTTTATTCTTATTTTATACCGCCTCTGTGATCTAGTGGTTCACACCACCAGTATCAGACCCGGTCCCGGGTTTGATTCCTAGTGGCGGTACATTTTGTGTTCGGTTTGGTTAGTGGTAAGGCTTGTTCAAAGTCCGCCTGGCTAGCTACCACAATCTTATTTAAGTCTGACGCCATAAAACGATGTTTTCAGCATTAATGCGTTCCGGGCAGTTCCGGCAGTTAGAGATAAGATAGCCAGTTCCTCAGTGATTGAGAATTCCGGGAGTAGTGCGCTTCCGCCTTCAGCCTTATCATCGCTTGAAATCAGGTGTGGTGAAGGCTACGAGCTACCCGGTTGTGGATAAACAAATACAAACATGGGTTATACTTAAAGGCACGAAATGGTATTTATTTTATGTTTTAAGTCATCTTTAGGTATAGTCACAGCCGTATCTATCGTCTTCTACAAGCCATGCTATGATACGGAACGGCAACATTGCTGTGAACCGGTTTACTCCTCTGAGTACTAAATCCTATGGAGGTGGCATACCTACGAAAAAGTGAGGTGTAAGTAAGTCACAATGTAAGAAAATCTTGGAATTCAATTTTAAACTACTTCTAATTGTCGTATTAATCGGTCCGTCAAAATTGGTCCAGCCGTTTCAGAGATAAGCCGGAACAAACAGACAGCAGACAAAAATTGTAAAAAATTTCATTTTGGTATATGTACCGTATATTTAATCATATCGTATTTTTATATATTGTATATCGTAAAAAGCGGTTATTTAATGTTACAAACAGACACTCCAATTTTATTTATTTGTATAGATGTATAGAAGATATGCCATCTCCATAGGATTCAGTACTCGAGGTTTACTCGCTGTTTACCTGTCAAACGGTGCAAACGGTGTCAAATCGGTTCACTTAAAACTACGTTGCCAACTTTATGCGCATGGCTTGTAGAAGACGATAGAGATGGCTGTGGTATAGTTGGTCAATTCTCCTATATTCGATCATTAGACTTCGATGTTCTTTTGCGCTTGACTTTCACTTGTTTGTTTAAATTTAACCTTTAGGCATATGGCGTCTAGGCAACTTCAAATAAAAAAAATGTTTAAGTGTTACGTGACGGCGCTCTTTCTAGCCTATCCTATTTTCCCGCTACGTAACCAAATCGATCGCGATCTACGCGACGCGTACGCAAATGTGGCTGCTCTCTTTGGTGTTAACCCCATGCGACCACCTATGAATTCATAATATTTATCAAGCAAGTGAAAAAATTCTATACGTCCGCCACGCCACTCCCAGTCTTTATTACTTAAAGGATAGGTCGTTTTTTTCTAATATTTCAATTTCAACAATGTAAACATCATACTTCCTACTCCTACTAATATTATAAATGTGAAAGTTTAGATGTTTGGATGTTTGTATGTTTGTTACTCAATCACGCCAAAACGGCTGAACTGATTTGGCTGAAATGAGGGACACAGATACTTTGTAGCCCGGAGAGGAACATAGGCTACTTTTTATTCCGTAAAAATATCACATTCTCGCGGGATAATGTCGTGTAGTCCACGCGGGCGAAGCCGCGGGCGGAAAGCTAGTTATAAATAAAACAAAGAACACGGAAAGATTTTGTGTACATAACCCTTTTTGGGCTTCACCGCAGACGGGTAAATACACCATTAGGTATTATACATTGTTACAATCCCAAACTAAGTAACTGGACCACCAGCGTTATGGAAACTGGAAACAACGACGAATATAATAAGCCTAGTTTATAAGTAAGCACAAGATCAAAATTATCAATAAAATAAGTTAACTAGCTTTCTGGTGGATGTTTACGTAAAAATCATTCATTATCTGATTTATTTCGTATTTTTAATGGACCACCGCACTGTTGAATTTCTATGTCTTAGCGCAATTGTTTAATTTGTAACGGTAATTAGTGGATAATGAGGTTGGCTGTACAATGACTTAAGTCTATACTACATTTGAATACGGTATTTTACTGATTTTTTTTTTATTTCTTTAAAATGTTTTTCGAAATATTAGCTACACAAAACAAGTTTTCATTTTGAATTATCTTGAATATTTTCAAAGATATAGGACTTCAAACTTTATAATTAGACAAGGACAGGACGCTATCTTAGTGACGTCAGTGGGTTAGTAGCGTCATAGTCACGCCATAGAAGATTTCGTTTTAGAAAGAGACAGTTATAGTCAAAATCAAACAGACTATAATTCTTTTATTATAAAACAGATTCAAATTATTTTTTCACATTTGGTATTCTTAATTGCAATATTTTTTAACGTCATCATTAAATATCTACATTTCAACAACAGTAAAATACCCTATTGTTAACCTTACACTTTATTGTACAGCTGTTTTTATCCTACTAATATTATAAATGTGAAAGTTTAGATGTTTGGATGTTTGGATGTTTGGATGTTTGTTACTCAATCACGCCAAAACGGCTGAACGGATTTGGCTGAAATTTGGAACATAGATACTTTGTAGCCTGGAGAGGAACATAGGCTACTTTTTATCCCGGAAAAACATCACATTCCCGCGGGATAACGTTGTGTAGGCCACGCGGGCGAAGCCGCGGGCGGAAAGCTAGTTCTTAATAAAATAAAATAAATAAAATAAACCCAAATATCGAAAAGTTAGTTTTCGACATTCACCCTCGGTTCGGGACCTCAGAGATAGCGGCACCTTAAATATCGCTACGTACAACCTCTACCACGGAGGTAGTTAAAAGGTATTTTAAGGCGATACTCGGAAAAATTATGCTAAAGCGAGATAGCAATGAGAAAACGACGCGCGCGAGAGCGAGACCGATTTTGCCGATTACGCAAAAAAAACACAAAATCACTTCGTATTCAAAAACTATAGCGAGGTTTAAAAAAATGCTTCTATACGATCCTAAATATTATTGGTGTCCACTAATTAAACCAATTTTCAGTAGTATATGTATCACCATTTAAGAATAATCTTGATATTTCTTATTTTTTAGCGGTATTTTCGAAAATAAAAAGTGTCGAGCCAAAGTCATAAAATCGTGTTTTTGAAACTATACGATTCTAGATAAAGGTATGAAGAAATATATATCTTATTACCAGATTTGTAACAACTGTTACCGTCCTATATTTTTAAATCAAAAAGTCCATACTTTTTCCGAGTAGCGCCTTAATTCCACAGTGTAGTATTTTCTGACGCACAAATACAAAACTCTACTATAACCCGCAGTCCACGCAGATAGAGTCACGCAGTCCACCAATAGCTGTTAGTGAAAGAAATAAAGAAAGAAAGAGTGCAATCATGGCCCGCTATTATTTCTCGGCTGCTTGCGCCCCTGCAACGAGTGAGATAGAAGATGGCTTTGGTGCAATCCATACTTCCACACTAATATTTTAAATGTGAAAGCGTGTTCGTTTGTTTATTTGTCTGTTTGTTTTGTTTGTCCGTCTTTCACTTCAAAGCGGAGCAACGGAACGATGTGATTTTTGATATAAGGATAGTTTGGGAGCTAGAGAGTGACATGGGCTGCTTTTCATCCTGGAAAAATATCAGGTTCCCTTTTCACTTGCCAGTCTCTCTTTCTCTCAGTATGACGCGCACCGAGATCTGTCCATCATACCGAGAGATAGAGATAGAGAGAGAGAGAGAGAGAGAGAGGGGGGAAGGGTAGAGAGATATACATATTACCACAGCCTTCTCTATCGTCTTCTACAAGCCTGCTATGAAGCAGAACGCCAACATTGCTGTGAACCGGTTTACTCCTCTGAGTACGAATCCTATGGATATGACATACCTACGAAAAAGTGAGGCATACCTACACATACCGAGAAACAAAAATGGCGACCGGCCTCAATCATGCATTACTATGACGTCACGTTTTAATGTTGCCAAAAATAGGTCGAATAAATATATTGCTGTCTCTTTTTACAATACTCCATTATTGGAGGTAAGATAGAACAAGATGGCTACAGGTTTAATTACAATGTCGATTTAGCTTATATTTGTATAACGGATACTTCATATAGAACAAATAGCTTTCCGCCCGCGGCTTCGCCCGCGTGGACTTCACGACGTTATCCCGCGGGAATATGAGATTTTTCCGGGATAAAGTAGTATGGATAAAGTAGCCTATGTTCCTCTCCAGGCTACAAAGTATCTGTGTCCCAAAATTCAGCCAAATCCGTTCAGCCGTTTTGGCGTGATTGAGTAACAAACATTCAAACATCTAAACATCCAAAATTAAAACATCTAAACTTTCACATTTATAATATTAGTAGAGAAAGTAGGATGAAATACTGGTACTATTGTGATAAAGGCATTAAAGAAATACTACGAAGCAAGCTGGATGCAAATTGAGAGCTTAATTATTTTACTGTTCATTGCAACTTTTTAATTCCTCTAATTACTTACATCACAGTGCTTATCGCTTCGGCCTTAATTGAATTTCATTTCCAATTAAACCCGGCTTTTAATCTTTGCCTTTTAAGTTAAAAGCGAAATCAACCATTCAGGTTTTCTTAAAGTATTTAACTTTAAAGGAATTTAACGTGGCAAACGTTAAGAAAAGTCGTGTGAGTAAAATTATCACTTTAATAGTGATTCTGGGGTATTTAAGTTGAGTTTAAAAAATTGTAACTAACTATTATAAAAATATTTTGCGTTTAAAAAAACTCATTTTCATAAAAAAAAATTAAGGCCTGTAATATGAGCATTCTACTAACCTACTCCATCGATTTCGACATTGCCCTTTCAGTGGGGTATAAGAACACATATATATAGGACGGACAGACAGACAGACATCATGACGAATGTATAAAAGTTAAGTTTTCGCTACTTGATTGCGGAACTCTCATCTCTTCCTCATCATCAGCCCTCAGTAGTCCACTGCTGGACATTGGCCTCCTCCTTACAGCGGCTGTTAGCGACTTGCAGCTATCGGCTAGCGGCTGCCCGCAGCTTTCACTAGGTCATCAGTCCACTCAATTGGGGGTCAAGCTACGCTAAGACGCCCAGGCAGTGGGCCGATCGCCGTAATTCTATGCAGCGCGTCTTGATCACGTTTGCGTCTCGACGTTTGACTTTAACGACGCGCACGTCACGCAAACCTATAGCACAGAGGAAAAAAAATACTACTACGCCTATAGTCCCACAATCTTGTCTGATTCGGTGACATCCGTGATAGAGGAACCACTTGCAATACTAAATTAGCTGTCAAAATAGACTGTCGTATGAAAACTGTTTTAGTTCCAAAGATTATCACCGGAACAGAAATCGTTGTCGCACTGTCAAAGCCGCGCGTTATCAAAAACGGTTTTGCACGCAACTGCATGCACGTCAACTGCACGTACACTTGACTAATGCGTCATAGGATTACCGCGATTGGGCCCCAGTTCGTGGTCGCCACTGCAAGCTTATGCAACTTTCCTTCCCCAACGAGCTATCAGTTCTGCAATGTGGCCTGCCCATTGTCACTTCAACCTTGCGACAAATTAGTCCTTTTGAGGATAACCTTCAACCTTGCGACTCTTTGGTCCTTTCGGGGATATCCTTCAACCTTGCGACTTTTTGGTCCTTTTTGGGATATCCTTCAACCTTGCGACTCCTTGGTTCCTTTAGGGATATCCTTCAACCTTGCGACTCCTTGGTACTTCTGGGGTTATCCTCACTATGGATCTTATTGGGCAAGGAAACGCCGAGCATAGCTCTCTCCATTGCTCATTGAGTGACTTTGAGCTTATTTTACGGAACCCTAAAAAGCTATAACTGAGATAACTAATAACAATGAAACATTTATAACACATGCGGTGTCTAGACGGCTCGGAATGTGAGCTGGCGAATATCCAACTCGTTGGCAATATGATGGCGTTAAAATTATGAGTTTCACACTTTTTTTTATTGTCAACAGTTTTTTTTTATCCACTTCGGGATAGCACCTAGCCTTCATTATACCTGATATTAAGTGAAGATAATGCTACAAATGGAAGCGCACTACTTCCGGAAATCTCAGCCACTGAGGAACTAGTGGATCTCTAACTCCACAAAGTTGTACGATGAAACTATCGTACAACTATCGGCCGGTCGGTAATGTGCATTCAACTAAACTATCGCCCAACTATCGGTCGACTAAAAATCACATTATTTAATTTTATTTTATTTATTTATTCATTAAACTTGTACACTTACAGATTAAAAATCCAAGTCGTCTACAAGCTAGAATTACAAGTAGGTAAGTGATTAAGCCAGCACTGCATTCAACTAAACTATCGCCCAACTATCGGTCGACTAAAAATCACATTATTTAATTTTATTTTATTTATTTATTCATTAAACTTGTACACTTACAGATTAAAAATCCAAGTCGTCTACAAGCTAGAATTACAAGTAGGTAAGTGATTAACACACAATAATTTATAAATTGTAACATTTAGAAAAGTATGCATACACTTTTTTAAAACAAAACATTCAAAAATCGTATAATTCAATAATCGGAAATGTCAAAATAAAACTAAAAGCTAAAATCAATGTCGGAAGAATGGTCAAATAATTATTACAATTGTCAAAATTAAATAGAAATTAAACGAGAACATGTAATAACTTTGCATTTAAGTTTAAGTGCGCGCAGGCTCTAAATGTATTAAAAAATCGTGTAAGTATCTGCAGCTTGCCACCGGTCGTTGGCGGTGCTGGCGAATTTTCTCGATTGCTACAGAGGGTTAGAAAAATCAAAACACAGACTTAGAGACATTGATACAAACTCTTAAACACAATATTTAAACATAATAAAACGCGATAGCTTAAAAATGTATGTCGGATAGAAAAATAAAATTAGTTTTTCCGGACATAATATGGCTGATACGAAATGGTCTCATTCAACGTAATGAGTTCATAGAAAAAACTAAAATAGCTTCAAAGCGGACCCGAAACAAACTCTTCGTTAGATAAAAGAGTTTTACTGCTCATTTTATGTTTTTAAAGTACCAGAGAGGTATAATAACCCTTATTTTTCGTGGCTTTTAAAATGATTTAGCTAATCTATGGTTGGTATTAGTATTGTGATGTCTGTATTAACTTAGTTTTTTAACTATTCTAGCTGCCACATGCTAGAGTCGACCGCCCGCTTTGTTACTTTGTGCTAGAGTGCTCGCCAGATACAGTGCGACAACGTTTTCTGTTCCGTTGGCCAAAAACTAAAATATCGTGTTTTTATTCATGTCATTTTGCTGTCAAGTTGTTGTCCAACGTCTTAGAAGGTCAAAGGAGTCAGGGCTGGTTAAATTACTGCAAAAAGAAGAAAAAATACATAGCGCCGGCTGTCACCGGAACAGAAAAGATTGTCGCGCTGTAAGTCTGCGCATAGTCCAAATTGAATAGGTACTATACTATTAAACCTTATAACAGAAAAAAGTGCTGTAACTTGCAGCGCTAAAAACACTCCAGTCACGCGCAGTTTAACTGGCACAGACTCTATTTTAACCACTAAGTGCGTGTCAAAATCTAGAACAAATAATAAGACATAGGAATAAATGTCACAGCAGATACATCAACTCGGAAAGGGATCGACACCGTATCGCCTTTTGCCTCGCCGTCAACCAGGCGTCAACCTAAGTACGTAACCATTGACCACCTAAGAACGATTGTAGGTGTACTCACTGGGCACTGCCCACTAAACAGACACCTATCAGTGATTAAATCCGTTTAATTCCAGAAGACTCTATCTGTCCGCAATGCAAAGAAAGAGAAGAAACAAGCTACCACTTCATCGCAGAGTGCCCGATGTACGCATCACTGCGCTGGGAGCTCTTTGGAACGAAGAGGATCTAAAGAAGTTAACGATAAGTCAACTCAATAGGTAGGTAGGTAGGTTCGACGGTCCGACGCCGGTGGGGTAAATGATAACCCGCCTCCCCCCCGTAACCAAACCGGATCAGCGTCGGTACGTCGACTCGGCTACGGCTAGGCGACCGACGCGCGACGCCGCGCTTACGGCTCGCCGCACAGTGGTTCCATATCGAAAAAAGGTGGACATGGGATCAAATCTCGGAATTTCAGTATGATTTTTTTTAATGTGGTTAGTTCATTTAAATTTTCAGAACACTGTGCGTAGAGCCGTAAGCTCGGGTACGGAGAGACGTGAGCGCGTGGACGACTAGCGGTAAGCGCGGGGATAGCAAGTTGAGCGACCCGCAAAGCGGTTCGTGAGCTGGTCCCGAGGCGAGGCGATTACGTTACGATTCCGATTAGTGTGCGTTGCAGTAGGGGATTCATACAAAACATACTGAACCACTTGAGTTGATACGTTTACGATCCGTTTACGAGTTGATAAGTCTGCTGTGACCTTAAGGCTTATTTTTCCGATTGACCATGACGATGTCACAGGCCAAATTATGTGACGCGGTCCCTATCCTACTAATATTTTAAATGAAAAAGTTTGGATGTTTGTTGCTCAATTTAGAACACATATAGGTACTTTGTAGCCTGGAGAGGGACATAGGCTACTTTTTATCCCACAAAAATATTAAGTACATTCCCGCGGGATAACGTCGTGTAAAGCGGGTGGAAAGCGATCATATTTTAGACACTGTCGCAATCTCTTAATTTTTATATCACTTTTCAGGTTTTTGTGACTGAATAAATCGAGTTTTGTTTAATATTGAAATTTAAAAAAAAAACGTTTCTTGTAAATAAATTCCTTATATTTAGTTATTTCTTTTCCTTATAATGTATATTTAACATTGTTAAGCTTTCTTATTGCATTTTTATTAAACTACTATTGATTTCCCACAGAATATAAAATAAAATTAATACAAAGAGCAATAGATTGTATTGTACCTATAAGTAAAGTACCTACCTGTATTTACATAAGTAGTGATTTTTATTTACGTATCATTTTTATAAAAGCAGGATAACAACAAAAGCTTTCAACCTGTAAATGAAAATATATTTACGATTTTGGTAAGCAGATCAAGAAAGTGTAAGTAGGAATATACAAAATTTCATTTCGTCCGAAAGCTTGCAGTATAGGGCTGTCACCCACATACAATAAAATTTAAATGAAAATAATTGCAACGCATTGTAGAATACCTTCATATAATACCTACACAATCTGTTGTAAAAGATAACCTTTTTATAGGGTGAAATATATTTCGTATTTTTAAAAATTTACTGTAAAATTTTCTTTAAATTTCTGCAATAGTGTCAATTTATGAAACAATCACCACTGTAAATACTACTTTTTTTATTCAATTCATTAGTAATTAAAAAGTATTCAGGAATTAAAATAGATAAACTGCTTGCCTGTTTGAAGTAACAAGTGAACACAAACCATCATTGGAATTACAACTTTTGTATTATGCATTTACAATGCAATTCTCTAAGTAGGTACATGAAAAGTCCCGTCTGAAAGCTACACTTACAGAGCTAGTGATTTTTTTTCTTTCCGAATTTAATATCCTATACTTACTTAGTGTTTTGTGATCCAATTTTTGCCAGCCCTACCCAAGAAACAATAACACAGACATAAAAACTGACCTAACTTGGCCGCCGCTTAGGGGTGCGACACACGTCCGTGCTTTATCTACTCGCCGCAGATTTACTACCACCGATCGTGATTTAGCGCGCGTGCGGCCGACCTTACGCACAGAGTAGGGATATACAAACGGTATTATGATGGGTATTATGCGAGATTTATGCTCTTTATGAAAAAAATAGTTCATAGAAATAACACATGGAACCATGAAGCTCTACTTAATACTGAGGTAACTGGAGAGTGCAGTACGAACAATTTTTTGTGACCACAAATTACACAGTGGCTGTCTTCCGTCTCACCTACACTTTAAAAAAATACGTTTGGTCATATGAGACAACTGAAAGCCACTACATACTAAATGTCAAATTTGCTGGTGTTCACTTTTTTATTCAGGGTGAGAACTCCAGTATTAAGTCGAGCTTCATGGGTATTATGATGGGTATTATGCGAGATGTATGCTCTTGATGAAAAAAATAGTTCATAGAAATAACACATGGAACTCTTACATTGAATACCCATTGTGCGTCTACCTGTGCGCTGTGACAGCGGCGCTATTTACTTGGACCTTCAGCCGCCAGCAACTGCAACAACAGCAGCAGCATTTTGGCCACCGGAACAGAAAAGATTGTGGCACTGTACTTTTCTACAAGTGCCACAATCTTTTCTGTTCCGGTGGCTAAAAAATTGAAACTAACGTGTTTTTTTTAATGTTCATTTTGCTGTCTAGTTGTTTTCCAACCATAGCGCTGCTGGCGGCTGAAGGTCAGGGCCGGTTAAATTATTACAAAAAAAGAGAAAAAATACATAGCGCCGCTGTCAGCATAGACCTGCAAATTGCACCCAGTATCGTATGCACATTAAAGATATTTTTTTTTTCAAAATTTTATTCCACGACGGGGTCCGCTTAGCCTTCATCACACCTGATGTTAGTAGAGATAAGGCTGAAGCTGGAAGCGCACTGCTGCCGGAATCCAAAACGTTATATTTTTTAAATTTTCATCAAAAGTCGAAAACTATGCGGCTTAAGAAAATGTTTGAGAATGTGCAAGGAGCGCTCTTTCATACGATACCCCATAGACCCCCTTTCACTGTCTCTGTTGCAAACAAAATATAAATAGAAAATGAAGTATTTAGAAAAAATCGACCCGTCTCACAACTTCTAAATACTTTATTTCTAAATACTTCATTTTCCATTTTTCAACCATAAAAATTGCATTGTGAATGCAAAAAAGTAAAAATTTAAATAAAATATAAATATTTTGATTTCTCTGTTACTTGCAAAATAGTTGGGCAAACGTCACCTAAAACTATTCCAAATTTCAAGTTGATAGCATTAGTAGTTCTCGAGATGTCCAGAAGTCTCACCATAACGGTTCCTTTTACCATTTTGGTTCGGAACCTTAATGACGTCAATCCCTTGTTCCGTTTTGACGAGAAAGATGGACAAACAAACAAATAAACAAACAATGACACTTTCACATAATTTATATTACTTATTATTAAGATTATGAATACCCAGGACTACACTGCAGGTATGACAATCTAATATTATGGGCAATTTTTCGTCATAGTGACGTATTTTAGCGTAATCGAAGCCGATCGATGCCTTACAGCTCGTTCAAACGATTTCGAATCGTGAAAAAATTATAGTTACGTCTTACTTATAGTTTATGGTTTCGAGTTTGACGATTGTCACTGACGGATCCCGTGTAAAATTTCAGATTGACGCTTCGAGTCTGTGCCAGTGTTCGTTGAGCCAGGTCACAGCAGATATATCAACTCGGAATGGGATCGACACCGTATCGCCTTCCGCCTCGCGGTCAACCAGGCGTCAACCTAACGCAAGCACGTAACCAAACCGGATCAGCGTCGGTACGTCGGCTCGGCTACGGCTAGGCGACGCCGCGCTTACGCCTCGCCGCCGCACAGTGGTTCCATATCGAAAAAAGGTAGACATGGGATCAAATCTCGGAATTTCAGTCAGATTTTTTGAAATGTGGTTAGTTCATTTTCATTTTCAGACCACTGTGCGTAGAGCCGTAAGCTCGGGTACGTAGAGACGTGAGCGCGTGGACGACTAGCGGTTAGCGCGGGGATAGCAAGTTGAGCGACCCGCAAAGCGGTTCGTGAGCTGGTCCCGAGGCGAGGCGATTACGTTACGATTCCGATTAGTGTGCGTTGCAGTAGGGGGTTTCATACAAAGAATACTGAACCGCTCGAGTTGATACGTTTACGATCCGTTTACGAGTTGATAAGTCTGCTGTGACCTTTACGCGTACATTAGTCGGTCATGCAACCATCATGGAATTCCATCAGTCATGACTATGTTAGCCAATCAATAAATGAACCATTAATAACGCTGCCCGATGTACCTCTTTATCGATTGGTTAGACAGTCTTGCATGATGGTTTTGAATGACGGTTGCATGACCATCTAATGTACGCCTATAAAGGGCTTATTACACTTATCTTAGTTAGGATCCTAATTTTAATTTAGCATACTTTGCTTGTTTTGATTACATCACTTGCTAAAAATGAGCTCAAAGAAAGCAATGTTTGCTTATTTAGGATCCTAACTAGGGGGGATAAGTGTAATAAACCCTTTAGTGTTTTCGATGTACTGTAATAACTATACTGTGGCAGTATCTTTATAGTCGTCTCGTTATAAGGAATTACTTGGGCAAAGTGGCATAAAAACCAAATGATTGTTTAGGAGAATATATTGTGCCGAAATACACGCTTATGGCTAAGAGAATAGAATACACTCATCTCTTCTTGAAGGGAATACAACTTAGCGAAAGTACTTTTTTATTGCGTTTATTGCATGACTAGCGGCTGCCTTGTCTTCGTCTACATTAAGGGTTATGGTATGATTACGTTAATGTGCGTCAGGACATTTATCTATAACTACATAATAATTATTCAACTTGTGCGTTGATTATGCAAAAAATAGCTTTAATTAAAAAATTATCTCATTGCTAGTGTTGTAAATTCAATTATTAAAATAAAAAAGAACATCATATTCTTTATCATTTTATATTAATTTGTTCATTATAGGAAAATAAAATTGGTCAGAGCATCGGACTGGATCCCCGGGGGCGCGGCGGGTTCGAATTCCGCCTGAAAGCTACTTATAGGGCTCGTGGTTTTTACTATCGCATTTTTCCTATACTTGCACAATTGCATTGTGATTGCATAAAAATAATTTAAAATCTTAATTTGTTCGTTTCTTAAGCGTTTTTGAATAAAACTTGTCTTTTCCTTTATTAAGTAAGTTCTGACATGATTTATTTTTCAAAGGAATCAAACTTTACGTCATTCTCTAAGCCATAAAGATAATTGAACCTTTCCAGACATTATAACACGGTTATAACTTCCAACTCCTCACATTAATTATAAAAGTTAAGCTAATTAAACCATAAAATTAACAGCGCCGCCTTTAACAAAAGTTAAGCTTCGCCTAACATCTAAAATTGGGAATTCCCGTCAATCCCCACCAAATATGACGTCATGACCACATCATGCAATACGAAGATAACATGACATTACCAATAATTGCCAAAAAATTGCTAGTACTATACTTAGCGCGCCAATAGGTATCCTGTGTAAGTTGCTGACGATAAGATAATTGGTAATGTTTAACAAGATAATTGATGACCGGTCAAATGACACCACAGGGATTAAAAAACATTATTCAGGACTTAATCACTGTAGCTTCTGCCTTGAAGGGCCAAATCAAATATTGACAATTAAATAAATATTATAATACAGGGTGTTAGGAGCACCCTTGCAAAAACTTTAACCATGGCTTCAGACCATCATGCAGAATTTTTTGCGGAAATGAAAAAAATAATGGAATTTTCATACAAATTTAGCAATTTATCGGGACATTTGTACGGTTAGTCGAAATATTTTTTTCAATGTCGACAAAAAATCTTGCTTCTCTTTTAAGCATGATGGTCTGAGGCCATGGTTAAAGTTTTTGCAACGGTGCCCCTACACCCTGTATCTTACAACATCTTACATCATACCTACACGTTGACTAGCCCTCTGATTTAAACTCGTTCGGAAACGGAATCTGTGGGGCTACCGCCCAAGTGTCTATTTATATCTATTTGACAGATTCATGTGATACATTGTATGTGATGACCAATATTCATTGAATGTTAATAAAAAAAAACGAAAATTAATTTGTACAAATTAAAATAATTCTGCCTCAAATAAGTAAACAAGGATCTTAAAGTATTTCGTTGCTAATCGCGTCTTAATCTATTCTCTTCCTCTTAACAAATTATTAGCGGGTACGAAATTCCTCCCCAATTAAATACCGATCAATCTCATTCCGTATTCCTTATAAAGGGACATTTCCGGGATCTCACGGAATCTCGTAAAAAAGTTAAAGCAGCGGAAACTTCAGCGAACATAATTAAGAAATTAAATTGTGCGCTAAATCTCTGCTTGGGTGCGTTCGAGCGTCTTTTTTACCCTTGGGAGTAAATTGAATTAAATTAAGTTAAATTAACTAAATAAGTTACTTTAATTTAAAGAAATAAGGGTACTTACGTATTTTGTATTAGATTAGGGTAAATCAATGAATGTACCATGACTACATCACAATTTTTTTTCTGAGTCACATGCACAAGCACAAGTCAAGTATAAGTAAGTAAATACCACCATCGTATCTAAGTCTGACGCCATAACAATGATGTTTTCAGCATTATTGTGTTCCGGCAGTTAGAGATAAGATAGCCAGTTCCTCAATGATTGAGGATTCCGGGAGTAGTGCGTTTCCACCTTCAGCCTTATCACCACTTAACATCAGGTGTGATGAAGGCTAAGTGATGTGAATAAAGAAAATAAAAAAAGTAGTAACATACTGTGATGCAAGTTTGTCATCACTTTGTGTTGTTTGTTTTTGTTTCTGTTGCGATTTAAAAAATATGATACAGGTACCAAATCTATCTATCTCGTCTTATCATTGACGGGTTTTATTCGTGCCCCTTCATTTCCATACGTACTGTATTAAAATCCAATTATTCGCGTAAAACAGACGATGGTCTGTTTTAAGGAGATGTCCTACAATATCGAATTTAATGCCAAACGGAATCCCCGCTTCCGAAAGAGAATTTATCAAAATTAAGCATCTTCGTTAGCTAGCCGTTATCTAAATCGGTGAGCCGAAATCAACACCACATTACTCACTTTAAGGAAAAGCCTGCTATAAAATAAAACCACGGGAATAAAATGGCGAAATTAAATAAGATAAGGGGTACATTAGCTTCCCAAATTGTGTGTCGTGGGTAATGGGAAAAGTCGGGAGTGACATTATATGGAGGTACGCACGTTTAGACGGCGGTGGAGTAAGTGTTTTTTGCAGTTTACGGCCTTTTTTGTTTATTATTATATTGTGTTTAACTTTGTAACCGTCTGCAGAATAGGAGGAGATAGAACTAACGTTAAATTTGATTTTATTATATTTATTCAAAATAGAAAAAATGTAGTTGGAAATAAGTGTAACTGTTTTTTTATTATCCGCAACAGGGTAGCACTTAGCCTTCATCACACCTGATGTTAAGTGTTGATAAGGCTGGTGGTGGAAGCGCACTACTCCCGGAATCCTCTATCACTGAAGAACTGGCTATCTTACGTAGCTCTTAGTATGGTGTTAATTTTGATTTTTAGGGCTCCACGAAACTGCGGCGGTTAATGCTAATAGAAACCTTATTGCATTTCAAAAACTTGGCGAATCAGCGGTTTTGTGTAGTAGTAGTAGTAGTAGTAACCCTAGGTGACTAAATGCTACGCATGACTTCAATATTGTGTAGTTGAATAATATGTAGGTACTTACTTAAAAAAATATGAGGTGTTGTAAAAAAGGTCGACGGAATTTTAAGGGTTCAATACTTATGCATCCAAATAACTTTTTCCACGGTACCAACATTGAAATCGCAAAACAAAATTCGATTTCAAATTTTCTATGAAACAGCTGATTTTTTTTCGCGATTTCAATGTTGGTCCCATAGTAAAAGTTGCTTGTATGCATGAGTACATTAACCTCTTAAAATTTCGTCGACTTTTTTTTACAACATTTGAATTTGGAACACAATAGTAGATTGTATTACAAGGGAGCAAAATAATATATTTACGGCGAGGGCGCTATTTTGAATCCAGAGCGCAGTGAAGGATTCTAGAGAAGAATCTCGAGCGCAGCGAGGGATTCAATATACGCCGCCCGAGGTGAAAATAATTTGCGGCCGAGTAATATACTCTGCTTTTCATCCCCCGCTTTAAGAAAAGCAGTAAAGACAACTCAAACTACCTACCTTTCTTTGTCGTTCGGAAACATCATAGCGCTAGTCGGGCAAGAAAAAAAATTTAGTTTGGAAATAAAAAAATAAAAAAAATAAAAAAAATATATGTCCATCAGATTCCTTATAAGTATCTCCGGGGATGCCGTAGGGGGGTTGAAAATTTTGTTACATTTTAGCTACGACTCATCGTATACGAGATATTCTCAATTTTATAAAATTCCATTTTTGAAAATTTCTCGGTCCCGAAAAAAGTCCCGGCCCCATACAAAATCAATTGAATTTTTTTTAAGTACTGCACACCCTTTGCTACACTCTAACTAATGCTTCTTTAATTATGTTCTAAATTCAAATCTCATCGTTTTGGACCCTGTTATTCAAATCTCATTTATACCCTCTTGTCATAACAGGTAAACAATGAATCGTTTTGGACCCTGTTATTAGATAAACAATCATCGCTTTTCGAATCGATGGGATGAAAAAATATATCCGGTCTCTATTTCAATGCTTACACAAACTTCTTGCGCTAAGATTCGAAATTCTAAACTCTTTGGTGCAAATAAATTCTCGAGATTTGATTGGTCGATATTTGCGACAAGGAGTTTGGCATTAGATTAAAAACTGTTTTGTGTTCTTTGCTGCCTTTATAGAAAAAAAAATTGTGAATTGGCGCCATTTCAAATACTTACTGTGAATTACGGACACAAAGTTTAGTGTTACTTTATATTAAACAAATATTGTTTCACAAGTTGACCACCCTAATGATAATAATAAGAAAATTACGCTTAATTTTAGTCATTGCTCTAATTTTAATGTCCATTTCAATTAATGTAACAATTCTTATTTCTTGATTAAATTTCTATTTTCGCTTAAATTATGTCTTTTCTCGTAGTCATGGTATAAAGTATAGTATGCAACTCCTGGATAAAGTAGGAATTAGAATCCTTCACTCGCTCGCGTGTCTCATCTACGGCCCTCGCTTTAAGTCCGTCCTTTATTCACTAGTTGCATAATATACTATTGTTTCAATAACTCATGTTAATTCGACATTAAATATTTTTTAATAGAGAACAATAAAAAAACACTAACTTTATGTGAGCGTAGTTTATTTATGTTCAAATACTTGTACCAACAACTAACTTTTCAGTATTTTCTACTGCAATAGAGGGTCAAACAAAGTATCAAACTCCTTGAAGCCAAAAACAATTTATCAGATACTTATTATCGAGAGGTCCGTCTGCCCTTTTTAATCTTTATCCTTTTATGTGTCCGGGGAGTTCGCGACACTTCAGATAAGTGTTCCAGTTGAGATTGAATCAGTGGAGAAAAAAAAGCGTTTCTATCTTGAGTATTAAGAGTTTCGGGCCTAAAGAACTTCCTTGTTAGAGAGAAATGGTTTATCTTGATAACTACTTTTGTTAGGATTATAGCTGAATCGTAGTGCTTAGTGCTCAGTTAAGGCGCTACTCGGAAAAAGTATGGACTCTTTGATGTAAAACTATAGGACGGTTAGAGTTGTTATAAATCTGGTAATAAGATATATATTTCTTCATACCTTTATCTAGAATCGTATAGTTTCAGAAACACGATTTTATGATTTTGGCTCGACACTTTTTATTTTAGAAAATACCTCTTAAAAATTAGAAATATCAAGATTATTCTTAAATTAAGATACATATACTATTGAAAATTGGTTTAATTAGTGGACACCAATAATATTTAGGATCGTATAGAAGCATTGTTTAAAAATCGCTATAGTTTTTGAATACGAAGTGATTTTGACTTGTGTTTTTTTTGCGTTATCGGCAAAATCGGTCTCGCTCCCGCGCGCGTCGTTTTCTCATTGCTATCTCGCTTTAGCATAATTTTTCCGAGTATCGCCTTAATACAGTTTTTTCAGTTGACGACCGATTTGGCGCAGGGGTAGGATACCTGCCTTCTGCGCCAGAGGTCTCGGGTTCGATTCCCGAACAAGACAAATATTCGTGTCTTTGTCTGGGTGTTTTATATGTATAATGTATGCGTTTACAAAAACAAGTAAGTTATCTAGTTTCCGTAACACAGTTTCTTAATGAAAACTACTTGTTTATGAGCTAGATAATTGGTGTGATTGTAAGATTATTATTATTATTTTATTACTATAGTTTTTTTTATCTACAACGGGGTAGCACATATCCTTCATCACACTTGCTATTAAGTGGTGATAAGGCTGAATGTGGAGGCGTACTACTTCTGGATTCCTCAATCACTGAGGAACTGGCTATCTTATATCTAAGTGTCGGAACACAATAATGCTGGAAACATCGTTGTTATGGCGTCAGACTTAGATAAGTACTGCCTCTGTGGTCTAGTGGCTCACACCACCGATTTCAGACCTAGAGGTCCCGGGTTCGATTCCCAGTGGGGGTACATATGGTATTTGGTTTGGTTGGTGGTAGGACTTGTTCTTAGTCCGCCTGCTAGCTACCACCATCATAACTAAGTCTGACGCCCTTCGATCAACAATAACACCTACTGACACCATAATAATGATGTTTTCAGCATTATTGTGTTCCGGCAGTTAGAGATAAGATGCGCTTCCACTTTGCCTTATCACAATTTATCATTGTGGATAAAAAAAAGATGGTGGTAGCTAGCCAGGCGGACTAAAAAACAAGTCCTACCACCAACCAAACCGAAGCCAGAAACCGGTTCGATTCCTGGGCTTTTTTTTAAATAAATTGGAGAAGGAAAAGCACGGAGGAGCTCGAGATACTAAATTTTTGGTCACCCATCCCGTGACCGACCATTGCGAAAGTTGCTTAACTTCAACGGTTGCAGGCTGAGCGCGTTTACCACTACGCCACGAGCTTTTCTAGCAAGCAAGTATTAAAGCTAATATTACACGTTTCATCCAAATTGATTCACTTTGGTTGAAAGGCGCAGACATACAGGCGCACATTGTCATTGAATGATTCACTTTGACGTTTACATTGTTCTATTTGGTTGCTTCATCCAAATTGAAAAGTGAACCGTCTATTACTGGCATTAGATCAAAATATAAATTTCACATAACGTCTTCAAATAGTTCTCGAGAATCTTTTCTTGCAACCCCTTACAAATCATATTTTATTACGCCACTCAAGGCGCGTATATCACAATTCGCGTATACGCAATGGTTAAGCAAACAGAGAGACAACAGATCTAAGTATATCTGTCTCATTCTTACTAGATGAGGTGGATCAGTCTACTACGGGTAAGGCTATTCCCACATTACGCTTCTTACGTTCCGAAGGGTTTTTAGTCACAACAGCAGTATAGTAGCACTAAGCCGGTTCGGTTAAAAACCAACGTCAAAAAAGGAGGTTTAGTCACAACAGCAGTATAGTTAGCACTTAGCCGGTTCGGTTAAAAACCAACTTAAAAAAAGAAGGTTATCAGTTGATCAGTGTGTATGTCATATAGTTAGAGTTGGTCATTATTTGCGTACTTAAGGTCTACGCAGACGAGTGACTTTAGTCCGCCGACATAAACCTCAACGAAAACTAAGATTATTCTGCCCATGACGCTATCTTGCGACTCCTGATTCCTCGCTAGACCTTCACGAATGGATTATTTCTTTATTTTCAATCCCACTTAATACTACTTTTACAGATTAATATCCAAGGCGATAGTACAAACATAAAATATTTTAACTTTGTAACTTTTTATAACAAATGACATAAAGTGCCAGCCTTTCAAATTCACCCTTAAAGCACATAAATAAATCAATATGTTAAGCTATTTCGTTATCGTTGAATAACCGTCGATATACGTTGAATTCGCGGCGACGGACAAAAGTCCGGATAAAAGTCGGCGGACAAAAGAAAAGTAGTAGTGCGTAGGCTTTTATAGTGATCTAATAAGGCTTCTTAGCACGAGTGTTTCGTAAGTGTGTGTTTGTACGTGTCCAAGAAATTCTCTAAAACTAAAAGTCATATCAAGATGATTCAATTTCATTATTCTGGTGTATTTCAACTTAGGGTAGGGTAGAGCGGGCCTATAGTTGAGCATAGGGGCAAGTAGGGCAATTGAAATATCTCGAAAACTATACACCGCATGCAGAGACATCAAATACCGGAAAAAAAGGGTCGCGGAAGGGGAACTTATCGCGCAACCGCCAGTGGCGACACGTCGAGCGATAGTTTGGGAGCTGGAAAGTGGTAAGTATAGGCTACTTTGTATCTCGGAAAGGTATCGCATTCACGTGGGTAAACATCGTATAGGCCACGTGGACGAAGCCGCGGGCGAAGCCGTAGCCACATATAAACACAATACTCTCCTTTTTGGGCAGTCGTGTTAAAAATCGCGTCAACTAAACGCGTCACAATGTGTGAATACCCTTCTTTTTCGCTAGATATGGCATGGCGGATCATACAATGCTTCTCATAAGTCTGTATTAACGATTCCCTCGGGATGTCGTCGTTTGCAAGGAATAACACGGGATAAGAAGGCATTTTTCAGGATAAGCTGAATGTGAGAGACGTCGATATTTCTATATTGACTGAGAGTGAGATTGCAAGAGATTTATTATAAGGGGAAAAATGAATTTTTTTTTATTTTGATTAATGTATAAAACACCGTCACTTACATTGATTTGATTCCGCATAAATAATAATAATAATAATACATTTCTACAATCACACCAATTATCTAGCTCTTATGGAAACTAGATTACGGATAAGTATATACTTTTATACTTTTTTTGTAAATACATACTTAATATAATTTAAGTACCTATATAGAAAACACCCAGACCAAAACAAAGAAGAAACAGACATGTTCATGCACAAAATATTTGTATTTTCGGCAATCGAACCCGATACCTTTAGCGCAGAAGGCGAGTATCCTACCCTTGCGCCAAATCAGTCGTCGATAATATTTATATTATACCTACTAGCTGACCCAGCGCGTCTTCGTTCCCGTGGCCCTAACCCCTACTCCACCCTACCCCTACCCAACCCTACCCTACCCCTACCCTACCCTACCCCTATCCTACCCTACCCCTACCCTACCGCTACCCTACCGCTACCCTACCGCTACCCTACCCCTACCCTACCCTACCCCTACCTTACCACTACCCCTACCCCTACCCCTATCCCTACCCTACCCTACCCCTACCCTACCCCTATATCCTTCCTTGGATTTCCACGGACATTTCAAGACCAAAATTAGCCAAATCGGTCCAGCCGTTCACGCGTGATGTGATGATGTGACGTGACCAAGGGAAATAGGGATTCATTTTTATAATAGGTCTTTACATATGAAATGGCCGTTTTTTTATTTTGTACATATAACGTGATATATGGAGTGATGAGTTCGGTTTATTATGTTTTCTTTTTCGCAAAATTGAAGACAGTTGGAAAATTTTTGAAAGTGTGACTCAACCTTTGGGCGTTTTGCCTCTTCATCGACGTAAAAACCATTGCACAGATGCAAATAGTTTCTTGTCTATGAGACGCTAAAGTGAGCATGTTTATGTGAAAAAAGTCCAGTCTGTCGATTTTATTGTCTACTAGTGTATTCCGCCCGCTGTGGTGTTCCCAGAAGGCAGCTTACCGACTGCGTTATTTAATTTTCACTTTCAGTAATCGTTTCCTCTCGACCAAGTTATCGACTAGTGAAAAGGAGCCGTTTTTAATATTTCATAATACCAAAGATTCTTTTATAATTCATATTCATACTGAAAACGATTCTGACTAGAACATTGCCTTCAGCAATACACATCTTTATAGATACTACAGCAATTTCGGGAGTAATTACTTGCCGAGCATAGGGTAAACAATCTATTCCCCTTAACCCCCTATTTGTATTTAGAAAGCGATGCGAATAGGGTGATATATGATCCCGTATTATTATATATTATGAGACTTATTACGAAACAGCCTCCATTAGAAAGACCCAGTCTAACTTGACCTTTGAATGAAGACCTAGTTCTTGTACATTTTCTTAAGAAGGGGGGGTCACATTTAGTTGGTATACATTAGAAATACTTACGATGGATTTCATGTAGTATAATATGGAAATTATTTGCGGTCAGTTGTGTGGAATGATGTATACAGCCGGTGAAATAATAAGCTACAAAGATTGATTGGAATATAAGTTTCTTTGGGACTTGGTAATTAATATTTAGTTATTTTTTCCTGTTTGATGAGTTATTGGTGTATCTCTAGTGGATATTATTTATCATGTATCTATCAACGCACTGCTCAAACTACTGAACAGATCTAGCTGAAATTTGGCACACTAATAGTTGAAATAAAACCAACTTTTACGGCTTACTTAGCTCGTGGTTTTATTTAAACAAATAGCGTTACTTATATTATAAGATTTGTGTTTTTTAATACTTAAAGTACTTATTTCCGTTTTCTTTCTATGGGGCAGAGTAATTAAATCCAAGTTTTAATTGTTTTTTTTTGTTTCAAACGTAGAATACAGCTTTCTATTAATACTGCGCCTATTAAGAATGTTGTCCTACGGGACAACTCAGTTTATACAATTACAATAAGAAAGGAGTTTGATGGGTAAAAGGAGCAAAGCGACTCAAACGTGTTAGGCTTATAGAGCCAACTACCCCAGTCAGAACCGACTTTACAAAAGAACCCCCTAATTACCTATGAAAAATGCCCTATTAATCACATGGTCCATAACATATACACATAGCATTTTGATACAATAAAGGTCACAGCACATTACATCAACTCGGAAAGGGATCGACACCGTATCGCCGTCAACCAGGCGTCAACCTAACGCAAGCACGTAACCAAACCGGATCAGCGTCGGTACGTCGGCTCGGCTACGGCTAGGCGACGCCGCGCTTACGGCTAGGCGACGCCGCGCTTACGGCTCGCCGCACAGTGGTTCCATATATAAAAAAAAATGAAAGAAAGAAATGTAAAAAAAATAAAAAAAAATACTTAAATAAAAAAAATGACAAAAAAAATTGAAAAAAAAATTTGATGTTCATTTTCATTTTCAGACCACTGTGCGTAGAGCTGTAAGCTCGGGTACGGAGAGACGTGAGCGCGTGGACGACTAGCGGTAAGCGCGGGGATAGCAAGTTGAGCGACCCGCAAAGCGGTTCGTGAGCTGGTCCCGAGGCGAGGCGATTACGTTACGAATCCGATTAGTGTGCATTGCAGTAGGGGGTTTCATACAAAGAATACTGAACCGCTCGAGTTGATACGTTTACGATCCCTTTCCGAGTTGATGTATGTGCTGTGACCTTAAAGCGTAGAAGGAATCCCAGCAACTCTACTAGCTAAGGCTTTTTGTAAATAAAGCATTCTGGTACAATAAGACATGGAATGAAGGATACACCAGGTTATTAGACTAATTATATACCTCTGGTCCTAGGTGAGCGACCAAAGCGGCAACGCGACGCGATGCGACGCGACGCCGAAATAGGCCGTTTGTACACTACCACTGAATTTTACCGATCCGGAAAAAAACGGATGCTTGTATTCAATTAATTACTAATATAAATGATTAATTATTAAAATACAAGCATCCGTTTTTTTCCGGATCGGTGAAATTCAGTGGTAGTGCACAAACGCCCATATGAAGACAGAATACAGAAAGATTTATGAAGTAGTCAGGAAGTACCTAGTTGATATGCTATGTGGCCTACGTTCTCACGTTCTGTCAGGGTGTATCTATATTGGTCGCAACGCTGTTGTCCTCTGCCATAGTACAAGAGATTTAAAGTGGACACACACTAATTGTGAAATTATGAATAAAAACTGCGTTGAAGATTCTGACGATTCGAGTCCGGCAAGTACAAGAGGTTTCAGAGGAATCTATAATTATTATAAAAAATAGTGAGCCTTTTTTAGTTTCAAATGTTTTTAGAAATATTAAAAACACAACACAGTTATTTTTTTTTTAAATTTTACATATTTTTGAAGATATAGAGCGTCAAACTTCCTTATTAGCCAAGGACAGACACAATGTGATGTCACAAGTGAGTAGCGCCATACTTCTGCCATTACTTCCTTATTAATCAACAGTTAGATATTTTTTTTCACCTTTGTTATTCTTCAATGTTATATTTTTTTAATGCGAACTAGGTATTATATTTACATATCAATAACATTACAGTCCGGTCCCTATTCTGCACTCATAAAGTGCGCGTTCATCTATTATGTGTGAAAAATTTACAGAGTTCGAAGCGCGACTTACGCTCTCGCGTCGCTTCCGCTTCGCAGACAAACGTCTGCGGTCGCATGACGCATCTATCTGGCCGCAGGTTTATTTACTGTACAATGTAAGTTGATTTTATTTAAGTGCAAAAGATTGCAATGGTTCTTGTATTGAATTCGTATCATTATAATAAAAAACTTTATCCTGTATTCTGGTGGCATCATTATATACGGAAAAGAAATTCCGCTTATTTGTGATGTTGATAGTAAGTAAAACATTTTTAACGAATTCCTTGCACAATTTTAAAAGACATTGAGAGTTTAACTTTTCTGTAAGTAATTTTAGTACGTATCTATTTACCTAGTTTATTTGTTATTTCAGCATATTATTTGCTGTAATGATTAGTTTAATACCTATATTAAAAAAAACAATTATTTTTTCATGCGCACATAAAGTATACAGGGTTAATTTGTGAACACCATCCAAATTTTAAGCTCGTCTCAGAATCTGTAAGTAAGTGAACAATTCTCTCCTAGAAACATGGATCGAAATATGACATAAAATTTTTGACTCTTCATACAAATCAGACACATCACGCGATCGATTTAGTATTTCGACCCATGTTTCTAGAAGAAAGTTGTTCACTTACCGATTCTGAGATGAGTTTAAAAATTTGGATGGTGTTCGAAAATTAACTCTGTATAATAGGTATCATTTCTTTTTGTCCACTACGAGGTAGCACTAAGCCTATAAGTGAAGATAAGGTTGACAGTGTAAGCGTATTACGCCCGGAATCCTCAACTACCGAGGAATATCTATATCAAACCACAGATTACTAAATAGTTACCTACTATATAACAGATAGTTCACTCCGCTAAGTCATTTAAATAAATAGCAACTCTAACTATAACGCAATAAAGTAGAATTCAGCTTGTACGGCGCAGGCAAATTACGAACGACCACTCGTTGTCGTTGCATCTCTTTCTTTCGCATATATTCTAGCTCTTTTGCGGACCTAATTTCTATGGATTTACAACGCCGGCGTTGCCGCCGCGTTTTCGAGCCGACACGGGGAGTGAAATAGGCCTGATCAAACTGCCTAAAAACAACAAGTCGGGGCGGGGGCTAAATAAATATAAATATAAAAACAACCAAGACTAATAGATTTTAATCTAATCTAACCTTGAAAATGAAGTAACTACTCATTTAGAAAAAATCGACCCGTCTCACATCCAGCTCCGATGGGACTCGAACCCGGATTGCGAAAGGTCGTGGGTTCATTTTCAATTTTTCAGTTATAAAAAACTATCTTTCCGCCTGCGGCTTCGCCCGCGTGGACTACACGACGTTATCCCGCGGGAATGTGATATTTTTCCGGGATAAAAAGTAGCCTATGTTCCTCAAATCCGTTCAGCCGTTTTGGCGTGATTGAGTAACAAACATCCAAACATCTAAACTTTCACATTTATAATATTAGTAGGATAGGATAGTAGGATGCATTGTAAAAATTTTTATAACTTATCTAACCTCCTCTTATTTTGACTTCCTTACCCGTATCTCTCGACAAGGGTTCAACAAAGGCAGTGCCACATTAATTTCGTAAGTCCGTCACAAGCATGCTCGTTTGATGGATGGGGTATCAATGGAAGAGGGGCCTTACCTCTGTCACAGAATAAATACTACCGGTACCCCAAGCACGAAAAGCTATCTTTACCTTATCACCTTCATCATACTATGCTAAGATCATTTTTCAATTTGACGATTCTGTATGAAATTAAACAGGGGAGAAAAAACAAACCTTGAAGAGTTTCTTGCCGGTTCCTATGCAAGGTTTTCTGCTATAGGGTTTGCGAACCGATGATGACGTAGCTTCTACGACGTTCACAATAAGTGTTGTTAATAACAATCTCAAATGTATATTAAATAAATTTGACTTTGACTTGGACTTTGACTAATGCGCCCAATGCGTACCAAGCGCTTTTCTTCATCCTTTGTGATGCGCACCGCCAAGGAATGGAATACCCTGCCTGCGTCTATATTCCCGAATGACTACAACCCTAAAATTTTTAAAGCTAGAGTGAATAGGCTGCTTCTGGGTAAGCTCGCTCCATCTTAGGCTTCTTCTCAACCTTAAGGTTCAGTGTGAAGCCAAGAGCAAGCCCATTATACATAAAAAAAAAGACTAGCGTTATCGTATTATTTTGTATAAAAACCAGAGGAGCGCCTCTTTCAGCCGTAAGGGCTTATTACTCTTGGCTAAATTCAGCATCTAATTAAGCATACATTGCTTTCTTTGAGCTCATTTGTAGCAAGTTATTAAATCAAAACAAGCAATGTATGCTTAAATAGATCTTGAATTTAGCCAAGTGTAATAAGCCTTTTATACGGAACAAAAATTCATTTTTTTTTTTGCATAATAATATGTCGTTGCCCAAGTAAAGCTGGCAAGTTTATTGCGCCTGTTCTTAATTCTTGTCAGTTAAAAAAGTCTCCTACATATGTATGTTAATTTGAATAAATATTTTTTTTATCTTTATCTTTTTGCAAGCCAGAGCGCGGAACAAGCGATAGAGAGACCATCGGCCGATGCGTCCGAGTAGAAGAGAGACAGCGGCATATTGTTATCACGTAAAATTTTCGTCCGTAAACCGACTCTTTTATTTATACGTAACGCTAGATCGCCCCAGTACGTAGGTACTCTGTGTGTTCTAATAAATATTTTTTCTTTCTCTCTTTCTATTATTGTGACGACAGCTGATGGTAGGGCTCCGAGGGTACGGGAAGATGAATGGCGCCACGTTTCACCGGCGGATAGATAAGGTAATGGTGACTCTTGAGCTATCAATAAGACGTTTTGTTTCCGTCGAGACTAACCATTTGTTAAGGCTCTGTAGGAAACTACTACACTCGCGTGCAACAAAATCGGGCGATACTCGAAAAAATTATGCTGAAGCGAGATAGCAATGAGAAAACGACGCGCGCGGGAGCGAGAAAGATTTTGCAGATTAGGCAAAAACAAAACACAAAATCACATCGTATTAAAAAACTATACTTAGCGATTTTTTACAAATTCTTCTACACGATCCTAAATACAGACTTACCGATTCTGAGACGAGCTTAAAAACTTGGATGGTGTTGAAAAATTTACCTTGTATTAGTTTCCACTAATTAAACCAATTTTCAATAGTATATGTAACCCCATTTAAGAATAATTTTGAAATTTCGTATTTTTAGAGGTCTTTTCGAAAAGAAAAAGTGTCGAGGCAAAATCATAAAATCGTGTTTCTGAAACTTTGCGAATCTAGATAAAGGTCTAGATCTAGATCTAGATGAAGAAATATATATCTTATTTCCAGATTTGTAACAACTCTAACGGTCCTATAGTTTAATATCAAAAAGTCCATACTTTTTCCTAGTAGCGCCTTAATGTTCGTCAAACGCCTTGAATAAAAATGCTTTAAAAAATTTTCATATTTGTAGTGTTCAACAATTAATATCCGAATTAAATAGCGAACGTAGTTATGTAATGCTGCGTACAGACCGGCCCAACGCCAACGAACGATATCAGGCGTTGCCCGCTGCATGTTCCTGGCCGATGAAGATCAATCTAAAGCTAAGTAAATGATCACTAGGAGCGATTCCAGTTCACATTCGGGTTTATTAGATCATCAGATTGAGACAGAGGGGAAAACAGAACCCTTGGCTGGCGTTCGTTGGCCTTCGTTGGTCCGGTGTATACGTAGTATAAACTGAATATATAAATAAAATTTGCAAAAACGTACAACGCCATTTGTGTACCAAAAACTGAACACAAATGTAGTAACAAACCGAAATCGCGTCTGTGTACCCTGTTTGTAACATCATGTTCGTTGTTGTTCCTCATCAATCATTTACAGACTAACTCCTCATTGACAAATTGTGTTAATTAAGAGATGGGACGAGATTAATCACCGCAAAGATGATATCGCACTCTTGCAAGTAATCTGAACGTTTCATTAAGATTGTTCGAGAGTGTATATTATTAAGCGGAAATGTTTGTTTTAGCGTAGGTGGTAGACATTATTAGCTCTATATTAAAATTCGTAGATTGCTGAAGAAAGTGAAATAAATCTTTGGGCATCACAGTGAACATTTTGGGATAACAGAAACAGACTATGATCCTAACCACCTCTGTGGTATATTGGTAACACACCAACGGTTAGCAGACCCATAGGTCCCGGGTTCGATTCCCAGTAGGGGACATAATCGGACTTGTTCCAAGTTCGTCTGGCTAGCTGGCTAGCTGCCGCCACCATCCACCATCTTATCTTAGTCTGACGCCATAACGATGTTTTTTTTTATCCACAACGGCGTAGCACTTAGCCTTCATCACACCTGATGATAAGTGGTGATAAGGCTGAAGGTGGAAGCGCACTACTCCCGGAATCCTCAATCACTAAGGAACTGGCTGTCCTATCTCTAACTGCCGAAACACAATAATGCTGAAAACATCATTGTTATGGCGTCAGATTTAGATAAGATGGTGGTAGCTAGCCAGGCGGACTAAGAACAAGTCCTACCATCTACCAAACCGAATACAAGATGTACCCCCACTGGGAATCGAACCCGGGACCTCTGGGTCTGAAATCGGTGGTATGAACCACTAGACCACAGAGGCGGTTAAAATGTTTACCGCCTGATGTTTTCAGCATTGTTATGTTCCGGCAGTTAGATTATTTATTTATTTAACACAATTAAACGGGATTAACCCAATTACATAATTATGTAAGCTTAATTAGTTACTTCCAACAACTGCTCAACTTTGCTCAATAGAGATTGACGGCTGTCAATGAATACATCTAGTTCAGGGTTAGTGACCAGGGTGCCTTCAACTCTTATTGCGGTTTTGTTTAGGAAATAAACTGATCTGCTTCGCTTATTCGTACCACGACAGCTTAATATCAATGACAGCGATTCAGTGATCGTCAGACAGACAGACGCTAAGCTGTCATGGACTCTTATTTGACTTATAACTCGGCCAAGCTAAAATGACACCTGCAGGTTATACCCGTCCCTCTCACTCTCCGGGCATGACAGAATCGAGTGAAAGAGACGGGTAGAAGAAATAAGGACACAAATCGTTCGGTCATTCACATTTAGCAATTCATTTTCGACCCAGTTTTTAGAAGGTCATAGTACGAAAGAAAGCAATTCATTTTAGGAACCTATTCTGCATCGCGCTATTTTTGAATCGCTGTCTTAAAGTTGATGGTAGGCACCCAGTAGCATGTTTAGCGCCCTTTGCATACGACACAGCGGGGATTGCTCACGCGCTACTGTACGACACGGTGGAATAGCGAAAAGTCGATGTCTACGATCGGAGCGAATACGTAAGTATTTGATCCATCGGAGCTAGTTGTGAGACGGGTCGATTTTTTCTAAATACTTCATTTTCCATTTTTCTACGTAAGTATTTATCAGGCACATACAGGGTGTTTTTCTATAAGTGCAATACCTCTTAGGTGGTGATTGTGCTCATGAATATGAACAACTTTTACTATGGGGCCAACTCTGCAACTCAACAAAAAAAAACGGCTGTTTCATACAATTTGTTAATACCTACCTGACCAGAATGTATGGAACAGCAGATTTTTTTGTGAATTTGCAGAGTTTGCCTCATAGTAAAAGTTGTTCATATTCATGAGTACAATCACCACCTAAGAGGTATTGCACTTATAGAAAAACACCCTGTATAGACGAGACAACTGCTCAACACACTCGGGCGAGTCCATCCACCCACGCAATATTGCTAAAGCAGTTGATATCTCCAAACGGGCTCTTCTTACTTCTAAAGAGTTCATCTGCAACATTCCCAGCAAAAATTTGGTGGTGTACATAAAGGGATAATACCCATACACACGCTTGTAGTAATAACGAAGATAAGCTTTTTGAATTTTTTCTAACATAAGCCTATACTTGACTTCGTGAGGATTCCAAATAAGATACCTAGCTAGTTCCTCTGTGGTTGAGGGTTCCGGAAGTAGTGCGTTTCCACCTTCAGCCTCATCTTCGCGTAACCAGCTCCCTGTTCACGAACCGTCGCCCTGAAATAGAATCGGATTCAAATTCTACACTTTGTCTCCGTCTATTCTGAAGTGAGTAACAGTGACAGAGCATACATTCTGCTGTCGGGAACTCCTCCGACAGTTTGTGAATAAAGAGGCAGGTGTTATGAAGGCTAACTACTAACTCGTTGTGGATAAATAAAAAAGGATTTGTATAATATGAAAAATATTACACAAATGATGCCACGGTCGGTTGCAGTGTAAAATTTAAAAATAAATCCTTCAATCAAATTTAATCTAAAAATTTTAATTTTTTTGCCCTACAGTTAATTGCGCCGAAATTATATCCTTTAAATCATAAATCATAAAAGCATAAATCATAAATCATTTATTCACGTTGCAACATGGTAAATACAGTTATTGTTATCAAAAAATGTCCAGCATATCTCGCCTTTATTAATGGCACGTGAATATAAAAACTAAAAGTTATTACATAATCTATTACCTACATTTATGTTTTAAATAATCGTCAATCTTATAAAATCTATGTTCAGTTAAAAAATTTAGTCAATCTAGATTTGAATATATTAAATGTTTGCGATTCTAATATGTCACGTGGTAAATTATTATAAATCTTAATAGTCATAAAGGGACATTTTTTATATAAAGTGTTGTTTTTGGAGCATGTGACAAGACAAATCTATTACAATTTCTATTTGAACGTGGGAAGATTTGTTTTGCAGTACTGAAAAGATACATGTGACGTCTTACAAAAGTACAACATTCCAATATATACAGGGATGGCAAAGTTTACAATTTCAATTTTAGGAGCAAGGATAAAGTGTTGTTGGAAGTTGGAAAAACAAACATCAAAAAAGCCTCTGTCAGAACAAATATATTAATTTACATACAAGAAAATTTGGCAAAGGCCTAGAGAGACCAACTTCTTAAAGTGCTCCTTATACGGAACGATGAGTCGTTTCAGACTAATCGAAACGACGGATTTGTAGTTCTTGATCGCAGATGATATAGATAGGAGATCGCAACAAAAAAGTTAATGTCAGATCGCAACTACCGATATTTGGATGAGCATTTAGTTATGCAAACAATCGTCATATAATCGATTTATCATGACCGGAACAGTCGTTCTGTATATCAAGCACTTCAGACTGATTGAAAAGACAAATCTATGATAAGATCGTGAACGATTTACTTGATCGCAGGCTATATCGGATATTGCAACAAAACAGTAAATAACACTAGCCGAAGTACGAAAACTGTCGTTATGGCAATCGTAATAAACTATACCTACCATCCGTCAAAAGTTGCCAAAGTGTTGCTGTCAAACATCTTTTGAATTTTAGTTCCTTTTACGACCGTTTTCATACAATTTATTGCGATCACGATAACGATACCGAGAATTTTTCGTGCTAGGGGTAAGTACTAATCAACGAAAACGTTTATCGTTCAATTTAGAGTAGGCCTACTGATCACAACGGCCAATCGTTCCGTGTGTGCGACAAAGTATGTGCCACCAATCGACAGGATATGGTTTCAGTGATCGTAACATCGAATCGTTCCTTGTAACGTGCCCTTTAGGTGATCTGTCACGGGTTGATTCAACCGATATCGTATCGAAACTTAAACCTAACTTGACTAAGTTATACAACTTGAAACTAAGTTGTAAATCAAAGCTTGTTAGCGTTGCTTAGCAAGTTTCTATTGTGTTACGCAAATGAATGCCATCGTATATTATAATAACTATTGATGTAAAACAATTGTACCTACAGACAAAGAAACCGCACCGAAATCGGTTTAGTAGTTTTTAGAAACTTTTTAAATGCAGACAGATCTAGTTGCTGCGGCACCTCCTGGCGGTCTACCACCATGAAACATGTCTAAAAACCTGCTCTGAAATGAAACCCTTTGAATGCAAAAAGCCGCATCGAAATCGGTCCAGTCGTTTCCGAGGAAAATGGTAACAGACACACATACAAACAACCTCTAATCCCAAACGCATATACCGCCTCCGTTCCGTTCTATCCATCGTGGGTAGAAATAAATAGTTTTGTTGACCTTTAAAACAGTTTTTTTTATCCATAATGGGGCAGCACTTAGCCTTTCATCACACCTGATGTTAAGGAAGGAAGAAGCACTACCTACTCCCGGCACCTTCAATTACTGAACAACTGGATATCTTATCTCTAACTGCTAGAACACAGCAATGCTGAAAACATTGTTGTTATGGCGTCAGACTTAGATAGGACGATGATAGCTAGACAGGCGGACTTATAGAACAAGTCCTAGGTACCTACTACCACCAACCAAAACAAGACACAATCCAACGCAATAAGTTGCTTTATTTTCAAACATCAAACAAATCGTTTTAATTATTTGTGTGAATCGATTACCCGGGTCCACACCAAACGATCCGACCACCACGCGGGCCCAATGCGGATTGGTGGGTGTTATTGGTTGCAAATGCAGTTAAATCAAGAACTGACAAGAACTTTTCGAGTTCTGGAATCAAAATAAGAGTGCGCTCCACATAAGGAAGAAAACAATACGAGTAAATACAAGTAGGGCAGAAGCGCCGGTTTTGGTCACTGTACCGGTTTTGGCCACTTTTTGCTCAAAAAGTTTTCTAAACAACTTTTCGCCATTTTTGCTAAAGGCAATTAAAATAAGGTATTTTAAGGTAATAATAACAACCGTTAGAATTGGTCTTGAAATGTTCGTGGAAGTCCAAGGAAGGATATATGGGTAGGGTAGGGGTAGGGTAGGGTAGGGTAGGGGTAGGGGTAGGGTAGGGGTAGGGTAGGGTAGGGTAGGGTAGGGGTAGGGGTAGGGTAGGGGTAGGGTAGGGGTAGGGTAGGGGTAGTGTAGGGGTAGGGTAGGGGTAGGGTAGGGGTAGGGTAGGGGTAGGGTAGGAGTAGGGTAGGGGTATGGTAGTGGTATGGTAGTGGTAGGGTAGGGGTAGGGTAGGGGTAGGGTAGGGGTAGGGTAGGGGTAGGGTAGGGGTAGGGTAGGGGTAGGGTAGGGGTAGGGTAGGGGTAGGGTAGGGGTAGGGTAGGGGTAGGGTAGGGGTAGGGTAGGGGTAGGGTAGGGGTAGGGTAGGGGTAGGGTAGGGGTAGGGTAGGGGTAGGGTAGGGGTAGGGTAGGGGTAGGGTAGGGGTAGGGTAGGGGTAGTGTAGGGGTAGGGTAGGGGTAGGGTAGGGGTAGGGTAGGGGTAGGGTAGGGGTAGGGTAGGGGTAGGGTAGGGGTAGGGTAGGGGTAGGGTAGGGGTAGGGTAGGGGTAGGGTAGGGGTAGGGTAGGGGTAGGGTAGGGGTAGGGTAGGGGTAGGGTAGGGGTAGGGTAGGGGTAGGGTAGGGGTAGGGTAGGGGTAGGGTAGGGGTAGGGTAGGGGTAGGGTAGGGGTAGGGTAGGGGTAGGGTAGGGGTAGGGTAGGGGTAGGGTAGGGGTAGGGTAGGGGTAGGGTAGGGGTAGAGTAGGGGTAGAGTAGGGGTAGGGTAGGGGTAGGGTAGGGGTAGGGTAGGGGTAAGGTAGGGGTAGGGTAGGGGTAGGGTAGGGGTAGGGTAGGGTAGGCTTGGGTAGGGGTAGCGTAGGGAGGGTAGGGGCAGGGTAGGGGTAGGGTAGGGGTAGGGTAGGGGTAGGGTAGGGGTAGGGTAGGGGTAGGGTAGGGGTAGGGTAGGGGTAGGGTAGGGGTAGGGTAGGGGTAGGGTAGGGGTATGGTAGGGGTAGGGTAGGGGTAGGGTAGGAGTAGGGTAGGGGTATGGTAGTGGTATGGTAGTGGTAGGGTAGGGGTAGGGTAGGGGTAGGGTAGGGGTAGGGGTAGGGTAGGGGTAGGGTAGGGTGGAGTAGGGGGTAGGGCCACGGGAACGAAGTCGCGCTGGGTCAGCTAGTACTTTATAAGTAAACCTTTGTTTTTTACAATTAAATTGTTGTTTTGCCATTGATTGGTTTCTAGCGCTTTAGAATATATTGATTTAACCTGGGTTTGGTTTTGATTTTTCGCTCTACTTACAAAAGTTTAACAATCAATAAGTGGCCAAAACATGTACATTTGGCACCTCTCACACATTTTGTGTTATATACAACAAACTATTTTACTTTTTTAAATTTGAATAATGTACCTATAAAGGTAGATAAATTATCTATAATTTAAGATATAATTTGTCTCTTAAATACCTTAGACCATTTAGTACTTAGTGCTTAAAAGTCAAAAAATCCTTAAAGTGGCCACAAACGGTACCTCTGCCCTACTTACTTATTCGATACTTTTCTTTCGATAGTACCTACTTTTGGTATTGATAGTTTAGAGCTGAGTACCAAGTAGTAACTATTGAAAGAAAAGTCCTTGTTTCGGTACTCGGTCAGTCACCCACCCTCGGACACTGTTGATGAGTGATTACTTGTCAAAAAACTCGTGTGCGAGAGATTGTTTTCGTTCTCTGGCGTGCGTGACAATGACTGCTTTTAGAAATCGCTTTATCAGAAAAAGACATCTATATGTATAAAAATGAATCCCTATTTCCCTTGGTCACGACATCACGCGTGAACGGCTGGACCGATTTGGCTAATTTTGGTGTTGAAGTGTTCGTGGAAGTCCAAGGAAGGTTTTAACGGTGAGAAAATAGGGGAAGGAGGGGTAAGTAGGGGTAGAGTAGAAGTAGGGTAGGGTGAAGGAAGGGTAGGGTAGGGGTAGGGGTAGGGGTTGGGTAGGGTAGTGGTAGGGGTAGGGGTTGGGTAGGGTAGGGATTGGGTAGGGTAGGGTAGGGTAGGTGTAGGGGTAGGGGTAGGGTAGGGGTAGAGTACGGGTAGGGTAGGGTGGAGTAAGGGGTAGGGCCACGGGAACGAAGTTTCACTGGGTCAGCTAGTCTAGAATAATTATTGTTCTTAGGAAACACATCATAAACTTACGTGTTTTTCTCAATTTTCTTTATGTAGGTAATAATTTGCATTTTTAACACTTCTCACAAAAGGACTTGCGATACATGCAAGTTAAGTACCATTGTAGAGATCCTTAGGGGAGGCCTATGCCCAGCAGTGGGCGTCTCGTTTGGCTGACATGATGATGATGAAGTACTGATACTTTTCATTCGATACCTATTTTCATTTCATCCCTGGTTAAGGTTACCATACCACATTATGACAGGATTTGTCCTGTGATCTCAGAATTTTTTGACTTTTCTCAGGATTGCGGCTGGACTTTACAAATCTCAGGAAATCTAATTTCGTTATGTCCCTAATTTAGAATACATTGCTTGTTTAGACTGCATCACTTGCTAAAAAAGAGCTCAAAGAAAGCAATGTACTCTGAATTAGTGCCCTAACTAGGGTTAGTGTAATCGGAACTTTACAGGCAAGTGCGCTACAGCACAGATTACTAAATAGTTACTGGCTACAGGTACGCCCGCCCTACCAATCGACCATACGGGGCGGCGCCGGCGCCCGGCGCCGCTACTATAGTTTCGCGGCGGACGGCGGCGCGGTGTCATCATCAGCCATTTAATGTCGCCTCTGCTTAGGCACTGGCCTCTCTATGGATGGATAAGGAGAATGGACCATGACCAACCACACAGCCCAGTGCGGATTGTTGGGTTTTAACGACTGCAAATGCAGCCGGGACCATCGGCTTAACATGCCTTCCGAAGCACGGAGGAGCTCGAGATAAAAAGTTTTTGGTCATCCATCTCGTGACCGACCATTGCGAAAGTTGCTTAACCTCAACGATCGCAGGCCGAGCGCGCTAACCACTGCGCCACGAGCTCTTCTGACAGCAGAGTGCTACCTGCATAAAGCTCGATGTTCTGCAACCTGCATAGGTGCAAAGTTTATTTCATCAAACATTATGTAGATTTTGTTAAACCTGTTTAAAACTATCGCGTGGAAAACTATCGACGTTTAATTTAAATAGTTTTGAACTTGTAATAGGCGAAGTTCGGAAAGGTGGTAACTTAAATTAGTACTTACTACTTTATTTCTGCATCGGACTCTAGTTTTTAACCGACTTCAAAAATTGAAAAGGAGGAGGTTATCTATTCGTCGCGTTTATTTTTTTTTATATGTATGTACACCGATTACTCGAAGACGGCTGAACTGATTGAAATGATTCAAACGTTATAACATCAGGTATTTTCCCAAGATGGTCCCATTTTTCGAAATTTTGAAATCGGTTCAGTAGTTTTCAGGAAATCTTGAAAATGCTGTCGTTTTCGTTACCACATCATATGAATTTAAGACGGATGTTCAACTATCATACCTATTTACCAGGATATACGAGAATTGCCTGCATGATGCACTAAAAAGAGTGAAAACAACAACACAAAAAAAAAACAAAAAAAAAAACAAAAAAAATTTAACAGGTTTCACGCCCGACTTCAAAGTACTTACGTTATTAGAGGTATTATTTCTTACTTTTAGGTGGATTTTTTGAAGGCGGTTTTATTTTTTATAAAAATATTTTTAGACGACTGCCCAAGGAGTGTAATGTGTTTAGGATTAATGTTAGTATGTGAGTTTCTTTATTCCACCCATAAACTTATTATTATTACCCCTAGTATAAATAAGTTTATGATTCCACCATAACTTTTAAAGGCCTTAACCGCCTGGCCACGGGAAAGCGCGGCGGGCGGCGGCGACCACGAATTGCGCAATCATTGCGCGCTCGCGCCAGACGTCGAATCAAATAAGTCAATGAAACGCACCAACTGATGCGTAATTCGCTCGTCGCCGCCGCCGCCGCGCTATCCCGTGGCCAGGCGGTAACTGATTTTTATTATCATAATATTATCTCTAACCACATTCTCCTTCTATCACGTCAAAACGGAGCAACGAATCGACGTGATTTTTGGTATGGCGATAGTTTGGGAGCTGGAAAGTGACAAAGGCTACTTTTAATCACAGAAAACCATCACATCGTGGATGAAGTCACGGGCGGAAGGCTACTTGTAAAATAATATAAAAAATATACAGAGCTTCGCACAGATATTCCGTTTGAAATGTGTAAAGCAAAGAGAGCATCAGAGCTCGCGATGCTACCGCCCCCTAGGGTATCATGTCGAGCGTTGTTGATTTTTACAACATTGCTGTGCTATGAAATAACACGATTGTTGCTACACTTAGTAACTTGATTTTAAAATTGGCAACTGAGAAGTTTTCAGCAATTACTGCTTGAGTTAGATCTGAGAGAAAATAAGCAAGGATTGTTTGCCAAGTCCAGAGTTAGTAAATAACTGTTAGAAACTATAACGTGTTTTTTTGTGGAGCGGGCAAACATTTAATGATATATTTTGATTGATTTAGGGGTCGATGCTTGGTATTTCCCTGCTCGATCGAGTCAGAAATTATGAGATCCGCAGGAGAGCTAAAACAACCGACATCGTTCGAATGATTTCATTGTTGAAGTGGCAGTGGGCGGGACACATAGCGCGGAGAACCGATGGCCGTTGGGGCGAAAAGGTTCTCGGATAGCGACCGCGTACCGGACGACGACGTTCCGTGGGCAGGCCCCCTATCGGGATCGTGTTTGGTTTAGTTGGTGGTAAGACTTGTTCTTAGTCCGACTGGCTAGCTACCACTTACGTCTGACGCCCCATAACAATGATGTTTTCAGCATTATTGTGTTCGGTAGTTAGAGATAAGATAGCCAGTTCCTCAGTGATTGAGGATTCCAGGAGTAGTGCGCTTCCACCTTCAGCCCTATCATCACTTAACATCAGGTGTGTTGAAGGCTAAGAGCTACTCAGTAGTGGAGAAAAAAAATCTGGTTCGTGGTCGCGGAATGCAAACGGAGATTAGCGGGTTGCAGTTATTGAACTGCAATTCATGCTTATGCTCTGTAAAATGCCGTCCAGGGCCCCGATCCCAGTAATTCTATGACACATTAGTCAAGTGTACGTGCAGTTGAAGTGCAGTTGACGTGTAAAACCGTTTTTGATAACGCGCGTCTTTGACAGTGCGACAACGTTTTCTGTTCCGGTGATAATCTTTGGAACTAAAACAGTTTTCATACGACAGTCTATTTTGACTTTTGACAGCTAATTTCGTGTTGCAAGCATGGAACTGTAGGTAAAGCTGGAAGCCACACTTCGAACAAAAGATTGAAGACAAAATTCCGTGACTTTTGAATGTTTTCGAGGCCCCTCCGTCTCTTTCTAACTCATTGTAAATGTCAACATTGATCGAATGATGTCTATTTTGAACTTCAAAATGGTGGATTTTTACTAGGTTGACCAAGAGTGCCCAATTTTATGGCACGTCCCGTTTTTCAGCTATAAATTTGAACGTGTCCCTTAATTTAAAAAAAAAACCTATGCGGGACAGTACAATACAATTAATAAATAAAGAGTATCCAAACCTCTGTGCCATTCAGTCGTCAACAACATTGTCCCTTTATGCTATTCCACGCACGTAGAGAGAATTTTTCCTTGTGTTACTACGCCTGGTTGAAAAATAGATACCGCTTGTCTGATGACTGTAAAGGCTTAGCTTTCCAAATTAAAGCTTTCATTGATAATATAAATAAAAAAACCGGACAAGTGCGAGTCGGGCTCGCCGACCGAGGGACCTACATATAATAAACCTATAGAAACCATTAACCGACTGTGTTGTCACTACTTGTTTGACCGCAAAATTAAGCTGGGGGGCTCCCGGCTAAAAAATATGGGTATGGTCTCATGATCGGGTAGATAAAGATAGTGAACTGTAGACTTTACCTTCGGGATATTACTTGCTATCTGGTCTAAACATGCCTGATTATATTTACTTTTACTTTACTTATTATAGTTACTTAATAAGCTTGTCAATTCTCGACTTAACGGATTACTTTTTAATATGTCGATATTCCAATCTCCTGTTAAAACTATCTTTTTATTTTTAGTTAACTCATGCAATAAACATCCTAATTTGTTAAAAAAACTGACGTGTTACTTTTAGGTATTCTATAGATAAAAACAATAATAATATTTTGCTTCAATAATTCCATAGCTCAACATTCAAAGTTATATTTGCATGCCATTCCCTTGGGTAGGTCAATTAATTTATAAACAAGTTTTTTTGTGCCTCCGTGCTTTTTACTTTACTTTTAATAAGTGACATTTGTGGCAGGCAGTGTACGTGTATAAAACTTCTTCGCGATTATTTATTTTTATCTGTCTATTTTTATTAGATATTGGTATTACGAAGTTCAGCGGGTCCACTTTAATTTATATAGCAAAACAACGTTTGCCGGGTCAGCTAGTAAACTTATAATTCTTGGTTGTTTTGTTGATGCATTGATGCATGTTGTACAGGTATTAGATTTAACTACCGTACCACAAAAATTTTTGTTTAATATTGTGATATCAACTAATCAACTAACAATTATGCTGTATTTATTTATAAATAGCATGTCAAATGTACAGCTGTTGTACTGACTGTCAATACATCTGCCTTAAAATAAAGAGCATGTTTTGTGTTTTTTTTATTGTTAATATAAAATCTTACATAATTCAAACATTTTGCTATACACTACGCCAAGTCTTTGTCAATCTTACTGAAACCACAGAATAAGCAACTTTTCATACAGTAGGCCGACGGAGACGTCTAGACAGGTCAATCGTGCGGGGCTTGCGGGGTGAGACGGGGGAGTGGTTGTCCCGAGTTACATACAACGCCGTTCATAGTAACTCGGGACAAGTCTTCCAGGGCTATCACGACTTTATCGATATAATTTATTTTTAAATTAATATTATGTTGCATACGACATGTAGTGTGAGTGAGTGCAAATCTTCATCTCGCTTATAAAAAAAAGGCAATTTCCAAAATCCAAGATGGCGGCCAAATTTTTTGTTTGCGGGCCGACTTTGATGAAACTTGGTTTTTGGTACAATTTTGACAAGAAAACAACAACACAATGTCAAAAATAACAACAAAACAAGATGGCGGCCAACTTTTTTTTGTAAGCCGATTTTGATGAAATTTAGTTTCTGGTACCTACTATTGTTTTCGTGTCAAAATAGTACCATAAATCGAGTTTTAACGAAATCGGCCCAGTAACTAAAAAGTTGACCGCCATCTTGGAGTTTAATTTTTTTGACATTGCGTTGCTGTTTTCTTGTCAAAATAGTACCAAAAACCGAGTTTCATCGAAATCAGCCTACAAACAAAAAAGTCGGCCGTCATCTTGATTTTTATATTTTTAACATTGCGTTGCTGTTTTCTTGTCAAAATAGAACCAGAAACTGAGTTTTATCAAAATCGGCCCACAATCAAAAAAGTCGGCCGCTATCTTGGATTTTTATCATGTTTAACATTTCGTTGCTGTTTTCTTGTTAAAATAGTACCAGAAACTGCGTTTCATTGAAATCGGCGTGCTAACAAAAAAGTTGGCCGCCAGCTTGGATTTTTTAATACTTTCAACATTGCGTTGCTGTTTTCTTGTCAAAATAGAACCAGAAACTGAGTTTCATCGAAATCGGCCTGCAAACAAAAAAGTTGGCCGCCATCTTCGATTTTTTAATATTTTTAACACTGCGTTGCTGTTTTCTTGTCAAAATAGTACCAGAAACAAATCGGCTTACAAACAAAAAAGTTGGCCGCCATCTTGGATTTCTTTATATTTTTAACATTGCGTTGATGTTTTCTTGTCAAAATAGTACCATAAATCGAGTTTTAACGAAATCGGCCCAGTAACTAAAAAGTTGACCGCCATCTTGGAGTTTAATTTTTTTGACATTGCGTTGCTGTTTTCTTGTCAAAATAGTATCAAAAACCGAGTTTCATCGAAATCAGCCTACCAAACAAAAAAGTCGGCCGCCATCTTGAATTTTTTAATAATTTTGACATTGCATTTGCATTATTAAATTATATTATTAATTTAATATCGCAATACCAATGTACCCACCCGTGGTCGTAAAAGGTCCACGGTCACATTTTTGACAACCCTTACGTACTTACGTAAATACCTATACAGGCGTCGGCATCGCCCAACTTCAAGGGCGTCGTCCAACTGTATAGAAAGATTGCTTAAACTGTGCTGAAACTGAGTTAAGAGGACGCCCACCGCGGTTCCGTGTAAAAATTCTTCTTCTTCATTGCGATAGACATTTTGTAATGCCGAAAACACTGGGCTCTCATCTCACTCACACCCTGGCAGGAACCCGTCGCGTCGTTGTTGATATTTATTTTGTAAGTATATTGAGTTCCTGCCCGACCCCCTACCAAAGTCCCCAAGGAAGTCCTGTCTGAAAATAAATTGTGGACACCCTCTTTCGGTGTACTTAGAAAGAGATGAAGGGGCCCCAACAAAAAGAAATGTCAAATTTTTCATCCTCAGTTTTTAATTCAGGGTGTGGCTTCCATACTACAACAACATACAAGTTTCTTGGTTGCATGTGATAGATTTATGGCGGATAATATAGAAAAAGAACTATTCTGATAAAAGCATTAAACTGTTCAATTAACTATAAACAAAACTTTAAAGCTTCTATTTCAATAAGGTCAGGATTAATAAAAAACTCAAATCTAAATATAACTATTCTGATAAAAGCATTAAACTATTCAAATAACTATAAAACAAACTATAAAGCTACTATTTCAATAAGGTCAGGATTAATAAAAATCTCAAATCTCTAATAAACTATTTTATTCTTTTAAATCGTCTTTTTATTTTTTACCTACGACATTATGATTTATGATGTCTGATCTATGATGATTATGATGTTAAGGACATCTTTCAGCTGACAAGAAAAACGGGCGAAAAACAAACTCACCAGCTTTAACAGAAACAACGACATTTACAAATAACTATGTCGTTGTTGAACATACAACACATTTAACAACATTTACAACAACATTACTTTTCATAAGAAATGATTAAACAACATTTACGAATGTCATCAAGCATTTTCTATAAACTGTTACTTTATATTATTTCAGTACTCACATAATGTATTCGAAACCGATAAGGACAACTTTAATTTAATATTATCAACAAATAAGCATTTACATTTAACAAGTTACCGAATATCCTTCGAACAAGGGCAAATCTTCAGCAATCTTTACTAGACAATACATCAGCATTAAACAGCAAGAAAAACAAGGAATGAGAAATATAAAACAACGGAATAGTTACTTAACTTGTACACCGCTCACGGCTCGAACCAGACTAACCCGCTACAATGGCGGCCTCGCCTTATAAATGTTAGCGTCTACCGCCAATTTAAGTGATAAATTTCAATCCGTGAAAATTACAGAAAATACTACAATATAAACATAACAATTATGAAAAAGTATTCCAAAATCAAATAATGATTTTACATAACATTATTTATAAATACAATAATTACAATAATTATCTATTTGTTTTCTTTTCAACAGGAAGTAACGTGTACCAACGTAAAAGTACACGTTACCTACTTAGATACTTATACATTACATTTCAGTAATAAATTAATTGATATGAATATTAAAAGTAATAACATGATTTTATACACATTATTCAGTACTTATAGGCAAATTAAAGTACAATTGCTTGATCATGCTTTGTTGACGGTTGGCCCCGCCACAAATCAAAATACTTTTTTTTAGAAACAGGATACATGTAGTAAAATGTTATCTCCATAATCAATATAATGAATTTAGATGTAAAAATAACTATATGAGATTAATAACAAAACTCCATATCATATCGCTTTGTTGTCGGATGGCACCGACACAAACCAAACTACTATTTAATGAAAACACGATAAATAAGGTACAATGTTATCGCCAAAACTAATTTAATGAATTTAGATGTAATAAATACTAAATTGAATCAATAATAAAACTTGATATTCTATCACATGCAAGTGGTTCCTCTGTCACGGATGTCACCGGATGAGACAGGATTAGGTTTGCGTGACGTGTGCTTCGTTATGTCATTACGGCAATACGAAGTCAAACGTCAAGACTCAAACGCGATAAAGACGCGCTGCATAGAATTACGGCGATTGGCCCGCTGGCCGGCCGTTATATGCGATCCGGTTGGTCTGAATCATACCTTACACACGTAAGAAATCGCAGGCGGAATCCTAACGATCCGATGAATGAATCAGAGATAGTTTCTATTTTTGACTATTATGTGTGGATGTCTGAGTTATTTGTTGAATGCAGAATTGCATATTGTTTAACTATGCATGACACAGCGTTCGGGCATGCGCCTTGACCGACGAGTGCTGCCAACTAGGCGAGGTTGTTTATTTAGAACCAATGCCCTGCATTCGGTTGACCTGGAATGATTTCCTCTTGAGAATCGATTCTACTCTGGATTCTGAACAAACTATTTTCTCAATTTTGCATAAAGCATAATCACGTTGTATAAGTCGTCGAAAGTTTTGACTGTAACTTAATACCTTGCTGCTTGCATAAAAAGTATTTCCGAGAACATTTTAGACGGTTAAACAAGCTATTGGATCATCCAAGCAAAATTGAGCAAAATAGTTTGTTCAGAATCCAGAGTAGAATCGATTCCAAACTTTTTACAAGCTTTTATTTAACTTGCAGTGTATGTATGTATGCATGCATGTATGTCCGTTCGGGTCAAATCTTGCAAGCTTAATTTGACCCACTTCCCAGTGTCCGATTGAGCTGAAATTTTGTATGCAATTTTGGTTCAGATGGCAATAGAATATTAAAGTGCAGTCAGCAAAAAAGCTTGTCATAAAAAAAACTTATTTGCTGGAAGAATAAAAAAAGTTCTTATTTTTGGCCGCTTCTAAAAATGTTTGTGTCTACTGCCATGCCCGCTATTATTTCTCGGCTGCTTGCGACAAGTGCAACGAGTGAGATAGAAGATGGCTTAGCTACTGCCTATTCATTCAATACGCGCGCGACCACGTGCTCTCTCTTACGTCATAGTAGAGCTCAAAATCTGTCAGAAAGTCGCCGAGACCTTTGAGCACGAATATCTTGGAAGTTTCTTAAAAAATAAATTTTTTTTTCTTTGGCATTCAATTTTATTTAAAATTTAAAACTAGCTTTTCGCCCGCGGCTTCGCCCGCGTGGACTGCTGTAGGCAGACGTTATTCCGCAGGAATGTAATATTTTTTCCGGGATAAAAAGGAGCCTATGTCCCTCTCTAAGCTACAAAGTATCTGTGTCCTAAATTTCAGCCCAATCCGTTTAGCCGTTTTTGCGTGATTGAGTAACAAACATCCAAACATCTAAACATCCAAACATCTAAACTTTCACATTTATAATATTACTAGCTGACGCGGCAAACGTTGTTTTGCCATAAAATAGTGGACCCGGTCACCAACATCTTGTGTGTGTGTTTATACACCAAAAGTTGCTTACACCAGAAAACAGATAGCGCTAGTTACACACTACCAATAAAGGGGCCCAAGCTTGGTCTCTATTTCTTATAAATAAATAAAACACTTTCACGGATTTTTTCACGCAATTTATTCAACAACTTAGTTAAATTTTAGTTGTTTTTTTGAGATTTTTTGGTTTATCCGACGTTTCGGCACCTTTCCAGGGGCCGTGGTCACGGAAAACTACCCACTATTTTTTGATTTTAATAAAAGAATATACCCACTCTAATTGTCTTTGTTTTTCGTTCGGAAACAGGATACGGTTAGGTATTAATTATTTTAACATTATATTTAATTATAACAAAATGATTTATTAATTTAATATTTTGATTTGTTTAAGTAATTTGGATAATAATTATTTATAGCAAAGCAAAAAGTTACTGACTCGACCACCAGTTCACAAAAGTTGGAGCCCTTCGGAGAAAGAACTGGCAAGAAAACTACACGAAGGGGGACGATCTCCATTTATTAAAATTATTTGCAAAAAGAACTAACCGTATCTTTAGTTCTTGCAGTGTGTGGTTTAGGTTGTGACTTTACTTGATGGATTATAGGGTCCCAAGCTGGTGGTATCTTCCAACCATCTTCTCTATTGAAATTTGGGTATTTGCTAATTTCAATAGCCTCGCGCATCAATCTGGAAAAGTATCTTGGTTCTCTAGCGAGGATCTGCGGTTTGTCAAACCTTATATAATGGTTGGTTCCCTCAAATGAATGTTCACACACTGCAGACTTATTATAGCGTCTATGTTTGATGTCAGCTACATGTTCTTTAACGCGCGTCCCTATGCTTCTCTTTGTTTGCCCAATGTAGGAGAGCCCACAGTCACAATCTAGTTTGTAAACGCCTGCAACTTGAAAGGGGATTTTACTCTATTTCTTACATAAAAAATTACTCTGTGAAGTAAAGTGAGTGTCAGATAACTCTGCGCGCATGCGCGACTGGAGCATTTTTAGCGCTAGCTACAGTACATTGTTTTATTCTAAGTTATGGAAAAGATTAGTATTCGGTTTTGACCGCGCAGACGTCAGTGATTAAATACTCTTTGGAAACGGCAATGGAAGAAATGACAGTTTTGTATCGAAGGTACGATAGTTAAACGATTTTCATAGAAAATTACAATTTTTACTCAATTTTCCGGAATAATAAGTAGCCTATGTTACTTCTCCAGCTCCCAAACTATCCCCATTCCAAATATCACGTCGATCCGTTGCTCCGTTTTGTCGTGAAAGAAGGACAAACAAACAAACAAACAAACACACTTTCGCATTTATAATATTAGTATGGATAGTAGGATAGTAGGATAAATGAGTTGGGGTGTATGAGCTTTTCGGTTATTGCATTAACACGTTTATAGTTATCGGCCACGGGATGGGTGACTAAAAACTTTTCATCTCGAGCTCCTCCGTGCTTCGGAAGGCACGTTAAGTTGTTGGTCCCGGCTGTATTTGCAGTCGTTAATACCCCACCAATCCGCACTGGGCCTGCGTGGTGGGTCATGGCCCAGACCTTATACATCTATAGGGCCAGTGCCCCAGCAGTGTCCTTAATGGCTGATGGTGATGATACGACCGAAAGAAAGCGCTTCCTTCGGTCGTATAGGAACTGAAATTCAATACATACTCTAGTTTTAATACAATAAACAATAACCATTGTGAAAAAAAAAATGCTTTCTTCCGCAAAAAATACAACCTATAAGATGCACCGACCGCCCACCCGCAAAAATTGCACGTATGCACACCACGAAAATACCAGTGCACAATACCTGCATTTAGCAAAACAGCAATACACTGTGTACCCTCACCGATTAGACTACTCTACACGTGTTTCGCCCCAACCCGGGGCATCCCCAGGAGTTAGATCGTGCGAAAACCAGCACCGAATGAGTTCCGACGCCTACCTACCGAAACTGTCTTTGTGGGCGGGAGGGCGGTGCATCTTGCATGTTGTATTTTTTGCGGAAGTAAGCAACATATTTGTCTTTTTTCACAATGGTTAGGGATTTTCGTCAGGTGACGCCTGATGCAATCAAATACGAAAACATATTGTTATCGTAATGGTTATCGTGATCGTATAACTTTGTATAAAAACCTGAGCAGCGCCTTTTTAACCGACTTCTAAATCAAAAAGGAGGAGGTTCTCTATTCGTCTGTATGTATGTTTTTTTTTGTGTGTATGTCCACCGATTACTCGAAGACGGATGGACCGATTGAAATGATTGAAACGTAATTACATCAGGTTGGTTTCCAAGTTGGTCCCATTTTTTGAAATTTTGAAATCGGTTCAGTAGTTTTCAGGAAATCTTGAAAATACTGTCGTTTTCGTTACCACTTTTTGTGAATTTAATACGTATCTTTAGGCATAACTCCTTTAGCCCGAGAGCCAAACTAATTCGCTCTATGGAGACTCAACAATAATTCTATATCAGTAATTTCTTAACATTGAAAATTTGATTATCTAGTTTAATAAATAATTCATTAGTAATCCACCAATATTTATGACAGCGACATTAAAAAAAAAACAAATACAAAGCTTTAAAAAATCTATAAAAAATAGGCAAAAATGGTATAAGTGTTATTCACTTTACATTTGAATACATTTATTATTATCTTCCGTAAAAGTATATAATCCCCCTATATTTGTAAATGAAAAACAAATAAACTTTAAAAAAAAATCTCTACGTAAACTCAAATTGGCATTACACCTATGTTAAGAATGCTATCAGAAACAACCGACTTCTTCCTAAAGTATTAGTTTCCCGTTTTATATCTTTATGGATTTCGACTTTGGTGCTTAGATATGGTTAACATAAACACAATGTTAACGATAAAATTGGTGATAGCATATTTGCTAAAAGAATTGCACCATTTTCGGGGTATAACTTTTTTTTATACCTTCCAATGCGATATTATGTTGGATTCCAAAATATAGTCTCTTAAAATTATATTTAAGGGCCGTTTACAAAAATTTGGCCTGTTATTGAATTTTTTACAAAAATATCAGATAGCTCTTGGGGTACTTTGTTTGTAAACCGATTTAGATGATTCTTGTTTTGTTAAAAAGGGGATACCTCAAAGTATTTAACCGACTTCAAAAAAGGAGGTTTTCAATTTGATCGCATACCTATTTACCAGAATACAAGTAAATTGCCTGCACGATGCACTAAAAAGAGTGAAATAAGAATTATTTTTATAAAAAAATAAAACCGCCTTCAAAAAAATCACATCAAAAAAATAAGAAATAATTCCTCACCAAATAAATAACGTAAGTACTTTGAAGTCGGGCGGGTTTTAACAAAAACAACAAAATATCGTACATGTTTCACGCCCGACTTCAAAGTACTTGCGTTATTTATTTGGTGCGGAATTATTTCTTACTTTTTTGATGTGATTTTTTTTTGAAGGCGGTTTTATTTTTTTATAAAAATATTTTTTTGGCAGCAGCACTTTGACATCTTTTGAAGGATGGTATAGTTTACTATTCGATTACCATAACGATAGTTTTTCATGTTAGCTTGCTTGCTATGCTACAATCGTCTGTGAGTATCATAATGTACTCACACTTTTTAGCGCAACTCTGCGCGCAGATGAAAATAACATATTGTCGGGAAAATGCAGCTAATCGTAATAACTTATTATACCAGGGTGCAATTTATCTGGAGTCAGCGCAGCACGACTCCGTCTTTCATTCTTATCTGTAACTCGTCATCCCGTCATTAATTCTCTTTATATTTTATAAAGATTATACCTCATATGTATGACGCTAAAGCATTTTTAATAATATACTACACGACGTTATCCCGCGAGAATGTGATGTTTTACAGGAATAAAAGTAGTCTATGACCCTGCTTCCAAACTATCCCCATATCTAAAATCACGTCGATCTGTTGTTGCTCCGTTTTCGCGTAAAAGACGGACAAACAAACAAACACACTTTCACATTTTTTTATATTAGTATGGATTTAGTGGCTTCCTGTGGGAATATCGGGATAAAATATAGTCTATGTCACTCAGAAAGAATGTAGGTTTCTAATGATGAAAGAATGTTTAGAATCGGCTTAGTATTTTATTTAAGTTTATCCATTTCAAAATATGTACAAAAATCTAACCTTTTCTACTTATAATATTAGTATAGATTTATACATACAATCGTTAACGACTAATATACCCTTATACTTCCAGTGACTAGCAGTAGGTACCATTTTTTCCGTCCGGTCACATCACCACTCGTCACATTTACGACACGACATAGTTTCCGACACATTCCCTCCGAACACTCGCGATGGAAACACGACAATAAAAAGACCAAAACATCATCGCTTTTAGAACAGTGCACTTGTAGCAGTAGGGTATTCCTTAAAAACATACCTATGTAGCTGAAAATTACAAGTAATTATTTGCAATCAGATCCAGTGAGGCGTCACGTGGCAAATGATAAGGATATAAGTAGTCATAAAGTAATTAAGATATTACAAATCTTTAGGTATAATATACTTTAACCAGACGCAGAACAAACTGTTTGACTATCTTGTTTCTATTAATTGGGAATTGAAGGGAAGGGAAGGAACTTTTAAACAAAACATTTTTTAGCCAGTTCTGAGTGACAGTACGATACTCATAGATAGACGATTATCCCAATATCTCCCATACATTTATAAAGTGACTCGCACACTACGCTACTACAGTGCCACAATCTTTTCTGTTCCGGTGGCCAAAATGTGAAACTAACGTGTTTGTTTTAATGTCATTTAGCTGTCAAGTTGGTGTCCAAGCATAGCGCTGCTGGCGGCTGAAGTCCTTAGAAGTCAGGGCCAGTTAAATTGCTACAAAAAAAAGAAAAACATACGTAGCGCCGCTGTCACCGGAACAGAAAAGTTTGCGGCACTGTAGTAGGTATCCGACCTGTCACCTATCACTCAATACAAAAGACAGAAGCGACTGGCGTCGGATACTAAAGAACGGTTGCGGCGCGAAGCACGAACGCGGTAATCGCATCTGTGCTAGCGTGATGGAACTACATTTACGCAGGAGGGACAGGTAATAACAGGTCACTGTACGAGATTCTTCGTGCTCCGCGACCGTTTTTAGACGACAAAATTTCGTAATGTAAGAACAGGCTCATGGCTTGTCCACATCACCATATCACGACGTCGTCAACGTGGAACGGTGTAGTGACGCTCCGCGGAACGGTAAATTCACTGTCATCATCAGCCTTTTAAAGTCCACTGCTGGACAATAGGGCTCTCCAACAGTATGCCATCGAGCACGATCCACGGCTGCTCTCGTTGTTATATTTCAGATAGTGGCTTCCCGCAGTTTTACCCATTCACGTGAAAATATTGGGATACAGTTATAGCCTAGGTAAAATAATTTTTAAAATTTGTTTAGTAGTTTTTGTGTTTATTTATTCATTACAAACAAACGAACAATTAAATCTTTATAATAGAAGTATACAGTAACATTGCATTATTTATCGAAATTGCCACAAAAGCTAATATGTCCCCAAATTCCCCAATGTGAGTGACCTCATGTCAAACTAAATTTAAAACTAATCGCCATCACTCCACAGTTAGCACACTGATAGCAACTGCACTGTATCAGCTTTTACACAATAATATCACATACAGAATTTTGTTTGTAGCCATTATTTGTTTGTATCCAGAATTGCAGTTTGAAAACTCATAACAGTAATGTTTGTTTGACAAGGTAGGTATTATGGGTACGTACCTACTCTACAGCTAAAGGTAAAAGTAAACTGACTAAAATAACTAGTTTTATATGCAACAGTCAACATTTAAACAGATTTTTATTGATAATATTTAGTGCAAAACATGAAGTTTACCATAATCCTGTGCAGTGGTATGTATGACTATCCATAGTACTACTAGTCTATACTAATATTATAAAGAACAAGGATTTGATTGTTTGTTTGTTTGTTTGCATCGAATAGGCTCCGAAACTACTGGACCGATTTAGAAAATTCTTTTCTCTCTCTCACTCACTCTTTTCTAATGGTGAACCATTAGAAAGCTACATTCTTCCCAAGTGACATAGGCTATATTTTATCCCGATATTCCTACGGGAACGGGTACCACGCGGGTGAAACCGCGAGGACCCGCTAGTATTAAATAAATATAAAAGTGTGTTTGTGTGTTTGTCAGTCTTTCACGTCAAAACGAAGCAAGTTTACAACGGATCGACGTGATTTTTGGTGTGGGGATAGTTTGGAAGCTGGAGAGTGACATAGGGTACTTTTTATCCCTGACAAAAATCACATTCCCGCTCGATAACGTCGTGTCGTGTAGTCCACGGAAGGCTAGCTGGATATAAATAAATATAAAAAAAAACAAAATGTCTTTAGCCCCAACTATGAATCGAAGAGCTGTTTCTTTATTATTTTTACCTTTGTATTATTGTAGCCAGCGTTTACCTGAAAACAAAAAAAAAATATATTAAATGTCAATAAAGAAGTTAACTCATTAACGTATATCTAGATTTGTTTTTTAACCCACAACGAGAGGCACTTATGCCCGAATACTCGTACGCTACTTATCTTTGGGAGCGTCTCAAACATCATGACATCTTTTTCAAACGTTTGACATTTTAAGTGACAGGGCGATGTGTGAGACCATGAAGTTTGACTTAATACTCTGAGGTAACTGGAGCTCTCACCCTGAATAAAAAAGTGTCGCCAGCAAATTTGACGTTTATGTATGTAGTGGCTGTCAGCTGTCTCATATGACCATACGTATTTTTTTAAAGTGTAGGTGAGACGGAAGACAGCCACTGTGTTATTTGTGGTATTCAAAAAATTGTTCGTACTGCACTCTCCAGTTACCTCAGTATTAAGTCGAGCTTCATGTGTGAGACGCTCCCAAAGATAAGTAGCGTACCTACGAGTATTCGGGCATTAGCCATAGACTTATGCTCGAATACTCGTAGGAACGCTACTTATCTTTGGGAGCTTCTCACACATGAAGCTCGACTTAATACTGAGGTAACTGGAGAGTGCAGTACGAACAATTTTTTGTCCACCACAAATTACACAGTGGCTGTCTTCCGTCTCACCTACACTTTAAAAAAATACGTATGGTCATATGAGACAGCTGACAGCCACTACATACATAAATGTCAAATTTGCTGGCGACACTTTTTTATTCAGGGTGAGAGCTCCAGTTACCTCAGAGTATTAAGTCAAACTTCATGTTCTCACACACCGCCCTGTCACTTTAAATGTCAAACGTATGAAATAGATGCCATGATGTTTGAGACGCTCCCAAAGATGATTTGCGTTCGAGAATTCGGGCGTTAGCCTTCATCAACCCTAATGTTAACACCAGTCTTATGGCGATATTACACGGTTCACTTCTGACTTTCAATTTGGAGTAAACGTAAAAGTGAATCATTCAATGTCAATGTTCAATCAAAATTATTCAATCGCGTTGAAAGGATTTAGCTTGCTCAATATTTTCACTTTTGCGTTCAACGTTCAATGCAATTGAACGAAAATTGAACGTGTAAATACAAGAATTGAATGATTCACTAGATGTTCATTCTGAGCAATGTGAATCGAATGGTTCACTTTATAATTTAGATAGTTCACTTTTTAAGATACGTGTAAACAGCAGTATCTTTCACTTCTGCGCATTTCAACCAAAGTGAATCAATTTGGTTGAACCGTGTAATATCGCCATTTTCTTCACTCAAGTGAAGATAAGACTAAGGGCCAGTTTTTTAATCCGTAGTTAACTGAATAGTCATTTTTTTTATTGAAATATCTTCAAAATTCGTATTACAAACAAAACTTAGTTTAACGTTTTGTGTCGTCCTGTTAACTACGGATCAAAAACCGGCCCTAAAAAGTAACTAATATTCAAATATCTTGAAAATTCGTTTTTTGAACAATAGCGAACTTAACGTTTTGGGTCGTCCTGTACAGTACAGTAACTGTACTTCACAGGACGACACAATACGTTAAGCTAGGTATATATTGTTGGTAATACGAATTTTCAAGATATTTGACAATTAGTTACTATTTGTAACCATTAGTTTAGCTAACTAGGTACGTATAAAAAAAATGGCCCTAAGGCTGCCTTTTCATTGACGCCGAGCGGAGAAACGAGGAAATATTAGGGGTTAAAGTATGAAATTGCCGTTTTATTGTAACAGGTTCTTTGAATTGACATAGAATCTTCATGGTTTGAGGTTTTCGAATGAAACTTTTTTCACATGGTTTCTATGATATTCTTCTTTTAAAAAATGTGAAACATTTGAATATCGACTTTCAATTGTTTTTGTTATTCAACTTAGACAAGAAAGATGGATGCTGCGAAAATTCGAGTGATTTTTGAATACGAGTTCCGACGCGGAAGTAACGCGGCAGAAACAGCCCGCAATATCAATGTTGCGTTTGGAGAGGGGTCTGCTAATGAACGCACCGTGCGATTTTGGTTTAAACGCTTTCGTGATGGAAACTTCGACTTGCAGAACGAGCCACGAGGAAGACCGCACACACAGGTGAATAACGGTGAATTAAGAGAGATGGTGGAAGCCGATCCTAGTCAAACTACCCAAGAATTAGCGGCATGGTTTAACGTTACCTTACCCACAATATTGACTAATTTGCGTCAAATCAATAAAATAAAAAAATACGAAAAATGGGTGCCTCATGATTTGACTGATCTGCAGAAAAAAACGCGTGTTGAAACTTGTGTTGCATTGTTGAATCGGTACAGAAATGAAGGAATATTGGATCGAATTGTGACATGTGATGAAAAGTGGATTCTTTATGATAACCGTAAAAGAAAAATGCAATGGCTGACCCCAGGTCAAAGGCCACAACAGTGTCCTAAAGCAAAAATTACCAATAAAAAGGTAATGGTAACTGTTTGGTGGTCTCAGCATGGTGTTATTCACTATAGTTTTCTCCGATCTGGTCAAGCAATAACGGCAGATGTCTATTGTGCCTTACTCCGAACAATGTTGGCCAGACCTAGCAGTAAAAGCCCCGACTCATGAATCGATCTTCACCATTATTGCTCCATGACAACGCGAGACCTCATACAGCACGAGAAACCGTTTTGACCCTTCAGGAACTGCAGTTAGAAACCATTCGTCATCCTCCGTATTCGACAGACCTTGCTCCAACGGACTACCATTTTTTTCGTGATTTGGACAATTATCTACGTGACAAGAAGTTTACCTCCCAGGAGGCAGTACAAAATGCCTTCACACAGTTTGTGCAGTCTAGATCCTCAGAGTTCTATCGCAAAGGCATAAATGACCTTCCTATTAGATGGCAGCAATGTAAAGATAATAATGGTAACTATTTTGATTAAATAAATTTGTTAAAAATTAAAAAATAAAGAATTTTGCTTTTCAGTACAAATCGGCAATTTCATACTTTAACCCCTATTATTAACCAATAGGATTACATAAAATCTCAGCTACGCAGCTCTTGTAGCGTAATAATGTAACATGTAAATGCGCAATACAAGCGAACTAACCTTAAAAAGATACACAAATCAAAAGTTTTAATGTTTAATTGCCTTAACACTATTATTTATTCTGTGGTTTAATACCTATTTGGAGAATGAACTGACAACTTTAAGTTATCTACGAAGTTTTTTTTATAACGTCAAATTGCTTTAAAAGATTTTCAGTGGCCCTTATGAGACTGTTATGGGATATGGGATGGGATATTAAAGCAGAAGAGGTAGTTTTCTCAATTTTGATGGAGAAAAGCGAACTTAACGATATTAAATGCAATTGGGGAAACGTGAGTTTTCAAGTTAAGTATTACTAAAGGTATTCTTTATTCTTTTATTTCATGCTTAAGTATTTAAGCGAGCATTTAAGAGAGCATTTTTGCAACGTTTAGGAGAGCATTTAAGAGAGCATTCTCATGTAGTTTATGTTTTAGGTGCTAGCTTTCCGCCCCGTGAGCTTTCCCGTGAGAATAATGATTTTAAGTTATTTAAATTTTTACTATTTTGCATTCACAATGCAATTTTTATAATTGAAAAATGGAAAATTAAGTATTTAAGAAAAAATCGACCCGTCTCACAACTAGCTCCGATGGGACTCAAACCCACGACCTTTCGCTTTCCGGGCGACTGCTCTAACCAGTGCTCTCCGTAGCTCAGTGGTTAGAGCAAAATGAAGATTTTCCATTTTTCAATAATGATTTTAACTTTTAAAATAAATCTGATTCGTTTCCCATAAAGTTATCAGGCAATAATCTACTGAACCCTCTGTTCGTAATCACAGAAGCAAACTGGGGTTCTGATAAAAGCTTTTTCTTAGCTGCGAAAATCGTTACCATGAAAAGAAGAACGTGATAGGAGTTTCTTCCAGTAGGTAGTTACATAAAACACAGATAATAAATTACTTTAGTCTATCTAGTAATAAATAAAATAAATAAATAAAATAAATAATAAATTTTTCGTGCGAGCAGCCGGCGTTCATTATAAGACATTATCACGTCAATAATTGCGCTATTGGGTGCAAGGTTCATGGATTAGGATATTGGGCTATGCTATGGGGTGAGATAACGGATTTTCCGCCTTTTCCTACATCTCGCAACTCGAACCGTTGACTTGAAGGTGGCTTGCCACCCGCTACAGCTAGGTTTACATTACGCCAGCAGCTCGGCCTAGCAACCTGGGCGAAGTAACTGAGGTGACTCTTATCGCCTTCCACCATTTACATTAGTAAAGTAATGGGCCCAGAACCTCTGGTAAAAGTGGGCCTACTTGGCTTTCCGACTGAGTCAAAAGTTTACACAGGGCGAGTAGACAGACGAGTCGAGTTAAATAGGTGGTGGGGGAACAACTCGGCCGAGAAACTATGCTCCGCGCGAGATCACTCGACTCGCTCAGTACTCGGTCCAATTTGCTTGCCCTTTCGTTTACATTGGTCGAGTTAGCCTCGCTCGCTACTCGACTCGGTCGCCTACTCTACTAAAGTACTTAACTAGGCTGCAATCTAAACTGGTCAGTATGACAGTGCCGACCGGGGCACAATTATTATCAATCATTATTTCCAGACTTTACAATCCTGCAATCCAATAGTTGCTGGATTATTTCTGTCTGAGAAATCTAAAATAAGACTTTCTCAATACAATATTTCTCTGCCACTACAGAACAAGTAACGTTTGAGAAGTGAGATGTCAATTCAGAAGACGTATAGCTTGCGGGAAAGAGGCCCTTATTGCGTGTACATAAGGCTGATTTATTGCTATCAAATAACGCGGAATGGATCGCCCGATTCTTCCAATACAATTAAGGTGTCAATCAAACAGAAAAGTGCGGTGGCGATCTCTTTATTAGAGAACTGGTGGCTGCCCGCGGTTTTACTCGCGTGGTACCCGTTTCCGTCGGAATACCGTTATAAAATATAGCCTATGTCACTCGGGAAGAATGTAGCTTTCTTTATGTCAAAGAATTTTCTAAATCGGTCCAGTAGTTTCGGAGCCTATTCAATGCAAACAAACAAACAATCAAATCTTTCCTCTTTATAATATTAGTATAGACTAGTAGATACCCGCGGTTTTACCCGCGTGATACCCGTTCCCGTGGGAATATCGGGATAAAATACTTATAAGTAGCTTATGTTATGCGGGAATAATGTAGCTTTCTACTGGTAAAAGAATTATGTAAAATAGATTTTGTAGTTTTTTTATTTATCCATTAGAAACCTTTTAACCGCCTCTTTAGACCCAGAGGTCCCGGTTTAGATTCCCGGTGGGGGTACATATTGTATTCGGTTTAGTTGGTGGTAGTAGTCCGTCAGGCTAATAGCTACCACCATCTCATCTAAGTCTGACGCCATAGCAATGATGTTTTCAGCATTATTGTGGTCCGGCAGTTAGAGATAAGATAGCCTCAATAAGTAGAGATATGACTTACGTAACTGATGCCCGAATACTCGTACGCTATTTATCTTTGGGAGCTTCTCAAACATCGCCCTGTCGCTTTAAATGTCGAACGTATGAAAGAGATGCCATGATGTTTGAGACGCTCCCAAAGATGATTTGCGTTCGAGAATTTCGGCTTGAAAGTGCTAAACACATCGCATTGAAGTAATTTTAGAATTAATACAACTTAGAGCCCATTACCTTTATACAACCTTTAGCATACACTAAAATGGTCTATACGACCGCTGCATGGTTCTATTACGACACTAACGCCCGAATTCTCGAACGCTAATCATCTTTGGGAGCGTCTCAAACATCATGCCATCTCTTTTATACGTTTGACATTTATAGTGACAGGGCGATGTTTGAGACGCTCCCATGAAGTTTGACTTAATACTCTGAGGTAACTGGAGCTCTCACCCTGAATAAAAAAGTGTCGCCAGCAAATTTGACATTTATGTATGTAGTGGCTGTCAGCTGTCTCATATGACCATACGTATTTTTTAAAAGTGTAGATGAGACGGACGACAGCCACTGTGTTATTTGTGGTATTCAAAAAATTGTTCGTACTGCACGCTCCAGTTACCTCAGTATTAAGTCGAGCTTCATGGACGCTCCCAAAGATAAGTAGCGTATAATATACTATAATCTATGGTAGCGTACGAGTATTTTGGCATGAGTCTCATAAGGTAGGGCCCTTTTAGTGGTCATGGCGACGTCGCAGCGACCTGCAAATGTTAGCAAATGGGGACTTCAAATGGCTGATAATGATGATGATTTTATTTGAATTTAAATACCTAAAGAAATAAATTAACAGTATAAGCGAATTATTCGCTTCCCAGTTACACGAAATACCAAGTTAGGTTTCCGAATATTGGAAACTGAATTGAATGGGTGTATTTTCCGCTTCATTCAATTATTCATGTGCAAGATTTATACGTACTTCATCATAGGAGATAAATGGCGCTTTGAGGAGCCATTGCGGATTTAAATGAAAATCTGTGAAAATTTCATTGAAATCTTAGGAATATTATGAATGTAAAAGGATGGTTGTTACTCAATCAAGGCGAAACGGCTGTTTGTAAATACATACTTATATACCTACATAGAAAACGCCCAGACCAAGTTGTAATATTTAGTATTCTGTGACCAAGACAAATAGACATGTTCATGTACACAAATATTTTGTCTTGTTCGGGAATCGAACCCGAGACCTCCGGCACAGAAGGCAGGTATCTTACCCCTGCGCGAATCGGTCGTCAAATTCAAAAGTGAAATAAAAAGATAGTGTATTTGAGATGTGAAATTAGATTTTAGTTCAAATAATAGTTGTTTACCTGCTAGGTATCAACGTAATATTGCTAATTAATATAATTTTGATGTCCAAATATTGAAATGTCGAAGCTGTAGGTTAGATTTAAGATTCAAGATTCAATTTGTTTATTCAATTTAGATTGTTATTTACAATACCTGTGAACGTCATAGAAGCTACGCCATCGGTTAGCAAACCCTACAGCGGGAGGCCTTGGAGAAGAACCGGCAAGAAACTCCAAGGGTTGTTTTTTTCTCCCTGTTTTATTTCATACAGAGTCGTCAAATTGAAAAATGACCTTAACATGGTATGACTAAGGTCAGTTTCCATCACAATTACACAATGTGTTATGATAAATACAGTTAAGTATAGGCGAACTAATGATCATAGCGGTGAACAATTTTCAATTACTTAGGAACTCTACTTAAAGCTTTAATATTAGTTAAAAACAAAGGACAATTCTACTATAAGTATACTGCAAGTTGCAGTATACTTATAGTACCGAGCAATCGTTAGCGTGCCTATTTCGGTCGGGAATCATCGCCTTGACATGGCTTTTGGAATGTTCTAATAAATGTTACTTTTATCCACAATGGACTTCAACAGAGTAGCACTTACCCTTCATCACACCAGCCGGCCTAGCATGAGCGGCTTATAACGCGCGATATGATATGGTACGGAATGCCGTCTTGCTTACACCTTAGTGGGATAAGCAAGACAACTTGCCGTACCATATCATATCGCTCGTTATAAGCCGCTCATGCTAGGCCGGCTGATGTCAAGTGGTGATAAGGCTGAAGATGTAAGCGCACTACTCCCGGAATCTTCAATCAATGAGGAACTGGCTATCTTATCTCTAACTACTGTTTTTCTTTCTATACGTGAATGTGTTTTGTACTCGCTAGAAAAGGTTTCTTTAGAATTTCAAATCCAATTGCATTGTATTTTTTGGTATAGTAACTGCCGCACTAAGAAAAGCCATTTAAATCTAATTGGCATTAAATTATCGTTCCTACTTTAGTCAATACTGGACATAAAAAGAGACAGAAAGAGATTCAATTGTCGATTACAGTTAACTGGCCTCTCTAAGTGAGGCAGTAAGAGACAGATTTTGAGGGTCTCACCGAAGGACGAGAGTGGCCGAAAAGGGCCAAAGAATGAATAGTAAATGCTACCTTATTTTATAAGAAATGAGGTAGCATTTCAGTTTGGCCCCATTAGGCCGCCCGGGCGTCGAGGAGTAGGGTCTCGCGGCCGGACACTACACAAAATTATGACGGAATCCATTTTAGTGTGGCATACATATAGACACAATTGAATTCAACGCGTACGAAGTCTCGGGCAGCCGCCAGTATAGTGAAGATCGCAAGAGAACAAAGCAAAACTCTAACAATTCCTCTATATAGGTAGGTACCCTATCGTTCATAGTTTTCGACTCAATTCTCGAGGGACTATTCCGACCAGACGTAATAGGGCAGCACCAGAACCGTCCAGTTTGATAAATGTAACGAACATCGACAATCTCGTATCGTAATAGAGGGAGTTGTGGAGCGTACAGCTAGTGATGTGCAATTATCGATATACGATACCGTCATCTCTTCTCTACATTGTATTAAACAAAGTCGTTTCCCGTCGTTGGTTCAGTTCATGCAGTTTTTATCAATGGACACATTGATATATTTAGCTCGATGAATCGACAGTAACTTTAGAGAGAAGCTTTCGCAATGGCCAAATTTAATCATCTCTATCTCATCCGTGCTTCGGGGAGAACGTGAAGTCGTTTGTTCCGGCTGTATGAAGTCGTCATTCCATCAATAATACTAAGTCCATCCACTTTGATATTCGGCAGGTGAGATCCTCCACAAATACAGTGTAACCACAGAATAAATAATAGTACACTGGTACAGAAATTCACTCCGCTTTACCATTTAAATAAATAGCAACTCTAATTCAACGCAATAAAGTGGAATTCAGCTTGTACGGTGCTAATTACGATCGGCCAGACGTTGCATCTCTTTCTATCGCATATATTCTAGCTCTTTTGCGGATCTAATTTCTATGGATTTGCACCGCCCGCGCCGGGGCGGTACTTGCGAGAGTACCGCGCAAGTACATCGAGTGACAGATGCCTGGTGTAACTCTTTTAATTCTAAAAAGACATTGATTAGTTCCTTAAGGCGCTACTCGGAAAAATATGGACTTTTTGTTTTAAAACTATAGGACGGTTACAGTTGTTACAAATCTGGTAATAAGATATATATTTCTTCATACCTTTATCTAGAATCGTATAGTTTCAAAAACACGATTTTATGATTTTGCCTCGACACTTTTTCTTTTCGAAAAGACCTCTAAAAGATACGAAAAGTGAAGATTATTCTTAAATGGGGTTACTTACACTATTGGAAATTGGTTTAATTAGTGGACACCAATAATATTGAGGATCGTATAGACGCATTTTTTTTAAATCGCTGTAGTTTTTTAATACGAAGTGATTTTGTGTTTTTTTTTGCCTAATCTGCAAAATCGGTCTCGCTCCCGCGCGCGTCATTTTCTCATTGCTATCTCGCTTCAGCACATTTTTTCCGAGTATCACCTTAATTGACTTGATAATAATATCGATATACTAATTCATACAGCCCTAAACTAAACCAATGGAACTTGGAAAATGTTCGTAATTAATGGTCAGCAACTTCTGCCGTGAGTACTCAAATTAATATTATAAATGAGGAAGTAACTTTGTCCGTCTGTTTATTATGTTTTTACGCCTATATCACTGTAAGTATGTGACATAATATTGACAAAATAGGGCAGAAGCCCCAGTTTTTGCTCTAAAAGTTTTGTAAACAACTTTTCGCTATTTTTGCTAAAGGCAATTAAAATAAGGTGTTTCAAGGTAATAATAACAACCGTGAGAATTCCATAAGTCATACGATTTTTTTCAATAAATCCTATTTCTGTTTTAAAAAATGTTTTGTAGGAAAATTTTAAGAAATTTGTTTTGGATGAAATACTTTATGAACCTTTGATTTTTACAATTAAATTGTTATTTTGCAATTGATTGGTTTCTAGCGTTATATATTGAGTTAACTTGGGTTTGGTTTTGATTTTTCGCTATACTTACAAAAGTTTAACTATCAATAAGTAGCCAAAACTACATTTGGCACCTCTCACACATTTTGTGGTATATTCAAAAAAACCTTTTTACTTTTTAAATTTGAAAAATGTACCTTTAAAGGTAGATACATTACCTATAATTTAAGATATAATTTGTCTCCTAGGTACCTAAGACCATTTAGTACTTAGAGCTTAAAAGTCAAAAAGTCCTTAAAGTGGCCACAAAGGGTACCTTTGCCCTAGTTTATGTGTCTGTCACATAATAGGGGTTATTTAAAAAACGAGCCTTGGCGAGTTGGCGAGTGGCAAGCCGGCTAAAGGGCTAGGAAGTTAGGGCCAGTAAATCCTACGGTTGCCATGGAATATAAAAAATTAAAAAATATGTGCTATAAATAATTAATGAAACTAGTAGGTATCGTAATGATAATTACGATACAGGTTGTTTTTTATTATGTCTAGCCTTCCGCCCGCAGCTTCGTCCGCGTGGACTACATGACGATTTCCGCGGGAACCTAATATTTTCCCGGATAAAGATAAAGATAAGATAAAGATAAAAATATTCTTTATTCACTTAGACATAACAAATATGTACTTATGAATCGTCAATATTTTCCTACAAAAACTAAAAAGTAAACTATGTCACTTTCGTGGTCCTAAACTATCTTCAAACCAAAAATCACGTCGCCGTTACTCCCTTTTGATGTGAAAGACGGACAAACGATTTACGCTATATTTTTGACAGATGGTTTGTATGGGAAGAGAAAAGTGTTGTTTTTACTATTTTCCACGCAATTTTTAACTGTGAAAAACTCCAGTTTTCTTGTAGAATCTCCTTGGAGCGGCTGTACGTACAACTGTCATTAAAATTTGTTGACACGATATTTACGATGAAGCTCGACTTAATACTGAGGTAACTGGAGATTGCAGTACGAACAATTTTTTGTCCACCACAAATTACACAGTGGCTGTCTTCCGTCTCACCTACACTTTAAAAAAATACGTATGGTCATATGAGACAACTGACAGCCACTACATACATAAATATCAAATTTGCTGGGTACACTTTTTTATTCAGGGTGAGAACTCCAGTTACCTCAGTATTAAGTCGAGCTTCGTGATATTTACCTAATGAATTACAGATTTAAAAAGTATACAACCTAAGCATAAAACCGGGTCTCCTTTCCGATTTTTGAACTAGTGTCCCTTTCTCATGGACACCGCAACTTCGTCTTGTACGCCGCAAAAAATTACTTTCCTCTTCGAATACTAAGAGAGTAATTAGTTATTCTTAGTGTTATGTCCTGTCCAAAGTTCCCCAACATCTGCCTGAAAACAGGAAAATATAATTTTGAAGCTGATTCTAAGAATTTACTTAATTATTTTTATAACAAGACCGACATTTGCATATTTTCTTGTTTTAACAAAATAATTATTGTAAAATGTTAAGAAGTTATGTTACACGTTAACAAGTTAAGTTGTGGCAATTCTATATTAACCTTTTCAGCTGGGCTTTTCGCCTAAAAATAAGGTGAATGGATTTAAGGTGTCGCGATGTAACTGGGTGCGAAATATCCATACTAATATTATTAATGTGAAAGTGTGTTAGTTTATTTCTTTGTCCGTCTTTCACGTCAAAACGGAGTCACGGATCGATGTGATTTTTGAAATAGGGATAGTTTGTGAACTGGACAATGACATAGGCTACTTTTTATCCCGGAAAAATATCACATTCCCGTGGGTTAACGTCGAGTAGTCCACGCGAGCAAAACTGAGGGCGGAATGCTAGTAGGTAAACAAATGAAAAAACATATTAACGCGGAAGAAGTTAAGAGTCCAACGTTACGAGTAGGTTTATTTACATTAAAGACACATCGAGTCTTTTTAGCCTTTTCATATAAAGTTTAGAATCAAATCAATCCGTACTCACACAGTTCACAAAGCTAGCCAATCAGACTAGATGTGCAACAAAGAAACTATGCAAGCAAACGTAACGAAGTTCCAGAATGTTCTAGAAAGTTCTCGAGAATTCTCGAGCTAAGCAGATTAAATCGTACTACTTAGTTGTGAGATACGAAAATAATTTAAGTTTCGACTTTAACACTTGCTTTACGGTAGGTCTTAAAAGACTAGGATTGTTACATGTTAAAAACTATTGAAAAATTTAAAATGAAGTATTTTAGAAAAATCGACCCGTCTCACAACCATCGGAGATAAATACTTAATTTTATTTTTTTCAATAAGTAATAGAAATTGCATTGTGAATGCAAAAAAGTAAAATTTTAAATAACATGTTTAAACTACATATTTGCAGTACTCGTATATCTACAGTAGGTACAGTCGAACCAATTGAAACTTGACCCATTTTGCTAATAATTTGTTTGTAAAAAAACCATACAGGTCAGTGTCAGTGTCAACAATAGTCTGAATTTGAATCTTATTGAATTTTAATATCTTTTGAAAAATTAACTTAACTTAACTTAACTTATGGTAGGTCACTATTAAGCTGGTTAAAATCCATTAAATTGGTATTATAATGAATGCGTTGCTCGTAAAACGGTCTATGTGTAAAAACTATTTTATTTATATTTTTTTCCATTTCGCTTTATGATGCGACATAGACCTTAATCCGCTTAAAACTGCATTTTGAGCACAATGTATGAAATAGACCCTTTTACGGGCAACGCATTCTATTCTTAAATAATTAAATTCAAAAAATATAGTAATATTAAAGCGTAGTTTCGTGACCACGGCCTCTCGAAAAGTGCCGAACCGTCGGAAAAAACTAAAAATATTTTAAAACACAACTAAAAGTCACGCATTATTATGTGCAATATACGCGTGATTAAATTCGTAAAAAGGTTGTGGTCAAAGTACCCCGCAGCACAATGTATGAAAAAATGGTTTCAATTAAATAACACGTAATTTTAATATGATTTAGATTCAACTTAACTGATCATTTTTGTAAAATCATACTTTCATCGGACTTATACTTTTCGAAATAATTAAGTTAACAATTTGTATTTATCTGCTAATTACTCATATATTTTCTGTTAAACATACCTACTTACTCTTTGTTATGCCTCATCATTCTTTAACGTAACCTATGACATGATTAGTGTCAATGTGAAATGCGTCATATTCATAGGTAGAGTGCTCGTCAGATAAGTCTGCGCGCGGTAAAAATCGAATACTAATCTTTTCTATAACATTAGAACAAAAAAATGCACTGTAACTAGCGCCAAAAACGCGCCAGGCACGTGCAGAGTTATCTGACACACACTCTAGGTAGGTTATCGCCCGAATTCTCGTACGCTAATCATCTTTGGGAGCGTCTCAAACATCATGGCATCTCTTTCATACGTTTGACATTTATAGTGACAGGGCGATGTCTGAGACGCTCCCAAAGATAAGTAGCGTACGAGTATTCGGGCATTAATCTGTTAGGATCTAATCATTATTGAAAGTAGGTAAATAGTACCTAAGTATTGAAAGTAATACATAAGATAGATCAAATATATTTTAAGATGACTCTTCCTAACTTTTTAGTCCACCGAGCAAATCCTAATACACGCCTCTATTCCACTAAGAAAACCGACCATGTAATGCTGAGAATCGACTCAATTATTTCGGAAAGTACAGGTCTGATGAAAGTATGCTTTTACAAAAATGATCAGGTAAGTTGAATCTAAATCATATTAAAATTTCGTGATATTTGACGAAAACCATTTTTTCATACATTATGCTGCGGGGTACTTTACAACAGTTTGCGCAAAAATCTAAAAAGTGCTTAAAATAGCTCTATTTGCATGCGGTGTAAAGTTCAACATTAAACCTTGTTATTGCTTCAACAACAAAGAAGTTTTTCATTTCCCTCTAATTAATAAACAATACCTTTCCTGTCCTAAATTTATTACCTATATCATGGCCTCCCTACCTAAGGGTCAGTACATAATGAAGGTCTCGAACCTCAGGTGTGGAAATAAGTCCACCATTTTCATACAAAAGCCTTGAAATTGCCTCCCTTCAAGTTATTGTGGGAAAAGGGGAGAATTATTGCTCGCAGTCAAAACGGCTACGGCGAAAATAGGAGGGTATTACCTCTTACGTTGAGGGAAAAGCTTACATGCGAATATGTGAAGTCAATTATTTTATCTACTTTTGGAATAACACGAGTTTCATTGTAGGTTGACTCTCTAAAATTCGAGTTATTTAAATTTTTACTTTTTTGCATTCACAATGCAATTTTTATTATGGAAAAATGGAAAATAAAGTGTTTTTGGAAAAATCGACCCGTCTCACAACCAGTTTCGATGGGACTCGAACCAACGACCTTTCGCTATGCGGGCGACTGCTCTAACCACTGAGCTACGGAAAGTTTTTTTGCAAAAAATACTTTATTCTCTAAAATTCGATAACTACCTGACATTCGCATTATACAGGGTGTTTTTCTATAAGTACAATACCTCTTAGATGGTGATTGTGCTCATGAATATAAACAACTTTTACTATGGAGCCAACTCTGCAACTCAACAAAAAAAATCTGCTGTTTCATACAATTTGTTAATACCTACCTGACCAGAATGTATGGAACAGCTGATTTTTTTTGTGAAGTTGCAGAGCTGTTGGCCTCATAGTAAAAGTTGTTCATATTCATGAGTACAATCACCACCTAAGAGGTATTGCACTTATAGAAAAACACCCTGTATATGAAGAAGAACAGGGGGCTTAGACAAAGTAACATAGCGATAGCGATAGCGAAGCGATAACGAAGTTCGAAAGAAATTCAAGGTATAGGATTGGCGGATTGGTATATATAAGCTGCGCTAAATCACGTGGTCTTGCCGCAAGTTGATTGGAGCATAAAGACGATAGCGATAGCGATTGTCGTTTCGCCACATAACGATGTTACTTTGTCTAAGCCCCCTGGTAAGAAACTCGTCATCTATTTTAAAGTGAAAACTTCTTAAGCGGCGTTGTGCACTTTTTGTGATGAGTGAAAAATGTTAAACTCGCGTCAGCAGTCAGGACACGTGACCGTCAGATAGAAAATTTGTAAGAAGGACACGTGACCTACAAACTGTTACAATGTCATTAGAGCTTTCGACTCCGTTTCCAAAATTGTACTAGCTCAAGTTAGAAAACGGGCGGCATTGAAGCCAGAAGACCTCGGTTCAAATAAAATTTGTAAGAAGGACACGTGACCTACAAACTGTTACAATGTCATTAGAGCTTTCGACTCCGTTTCCAAAATTGTAATAGCTCAAGTTAGAAAACGGGCGGCATTGAAGTCAGAAGACCTCGGTTTAAATCCAGTTCGTATTTTTTCGTTTTTTTTGTCAAATTCCTTTTTTTTTGTGAAAAAGTCTAGGGACTCGGTTTCAGTAGAGTCAGTTTTCAGGCACTCCGGAGTGAAACCCGTTGTTTTTTCAAATCTCAATTTCTTACTTTTTTTTTGTAAATGTCTTCTTTCTTTTTTTTTGTAAATGTCGTTACCTAACTAAGAAACGCTGGCAAGTTTCTTGCGCCCATTCTTCTTGTCAGTTAAAAAAGTCTTGAATGGGTGGTAGGAAAATATTGACGATTCATAAGTACATAATATTTATTATGTCTAAGTGAATAAGGAATATTTTTATCTTATCTTATCTTATCTCACTAATATTTCACCTTACACTAATGAAGGAAATGTGACATTATTTGAAAACGCATGTTTTCTCGAACAGACAGTTTGCCATCACCATGTAAATATTTAGTTTGTTTCTTCAAACAACTTCAATCATACCTACCAGTTTCAACTTGTCAGTTATTCTGTCCACTGTCCTGTTCGGTGCAATTTAAATTTTACCACCAAGTAACAGGGTTAATTTTACAATGTCGTAACATTATCTAAACTTAATAGAATATTTATGATGTAACCACGAAACTGACTCAAGTTTCGGAAAGCAATAAGAAACAAAGTTACTTTGAGGGGTTTGTTGAAGTTAAAATTGGATACCTCTGTAGATAATATTAAGTTTGTTTGCTATGTCCTGGAATGACCAGAGAAAGTAGTTCGAGAATTTGTAAAGGTTTGTACAGATTTGAAAAGAGAATGCCAACTTTGATTTGACTCGGATTGAACTTTTCAATTTTGGTTCGAATGGGAGGGTGTATTCCAAAAATTAAACAGCGGTTATCGGACGAAGTTCGATCCAAATATGAGTTTGAAATGAGTCGTGGTTAAGACTCAATGCATACCGAGATGGAAGCAAAGGGCCGCGAATGGCCGCGACTAGACGAATTTCAGTCTTAAATAATTTTCAACTACCAACATACCACCAAGTAGCCCTCTACACGTTGTCCCAAATGTGTGCAGCGGCCTTAACAAATATTTCCGAACAGTATGAGGAGTCAATGACCTTTTGTGCATGTTTGTTTGAAACTGACTTTAGGCAACTGCTCAAATAATTGGGCAACTTATTTAAAATTTAAGTAACGAATTAAGTTTCATAGTTCCCCAATCTAAATTAAGGAACCCTTGAATTGGCAACAATACACAATACATCAGGCTAGTTTAATCAAGACCCCTTTGTATGGAGACCCTGACTCAACTATCTTGTATTTCTCTACACAATTTCTAACAAAATATGCCTTGCCCAGTTACCAGCTACCACCATCTTATCTAAGTCTGTCACCATTGTAACGATGTTTACAGCCCAATTGTATTCTGGTAGTAAGTGATAGGATAGGCATTTTCTCAGTAGTTAAGTGTTACATGAGAATTACAATTTCAACTTCAACCTTCCCTTCCTCAGGTGTGAGGCAGGCTAAGGGCTACCAGATTTAAAAAATAATTGACGCGGTCTTTAGGCAACTGCTAAATATCTATTACTTAAAATTATTAAAGGAAAAAAAAAAATCTTGTTTGTTAGTAGCGGATAAAGTCAAAAACTTCAGGACCGATATTATTTTTTATATAGAATATATAATATATAAATAATATAATATATAGAAGAAAGCCTTATTCTTCTTGGGTGATATAGGTCATATTAATTAATGCCGATATTCCCACGGGAATGGGTACCACGCAGGTAAAATCGCGCGTTGTCCCTAGTCTTATTTAAAACTAGTGGGTCCTCGTGGTTTTACCCGCGCTGTTCCCGTAGGAATATCGAGTAAAATATAGCCTATGTCACTCGACAAGAATGCAGCTTTCTAATGGCCGAAAGAATTTTATAAATCGGTCCAGTAGTTCAAACAAACAAACTCTTCAGTTTTATAAAATTAGTATAGATTTGACTAACGAATTCAACTCGCCCCAAGTTTCGAATCTAAATTAACGAACCCTTGAAATAGCAACAATACACAATGCATCAAGCTAGTTTAATCAAGGCCCCTTTGTATGGAGGCCCTGTCTCCACTTACTTATTCATAGGGTCCTCGGAAAGGTCTTTAAAATGCCTTTTTTGTCGAGCGACCTATGCCCCATTAGTGTAGAGAGAGCTGTCGAATAGAGACAAAGAAATTTCGTATCAGACGTGTTTACAAATCCTTCCTTCCTTCCTCCTATACCTAGCTAAAAAGCTATAAGAAACAACATATTATACGACCGGCGGCAGTCACAACCGTTACCTCTGTATGACTTATAGTATATCGCTCTTTAGTGATAAAACTGTTTGTTATATCATAAGGGCTTATTACACTTGGCTAAATTCAGCATCTAATTAAGCATACATTGCTTGTTTTGATTGCATCACTTGCTACAAATATGCTCAAAGAAAGCAATGTATGCTTAATTAGATGCTGAATTTAGCCAAGTGTAATAAGCCCTATTATTTTGATAGCTGGGAAGCTAGTTTAATCAAGGCCCCTAGGTATGTATGGAGGCTCTGTCTCCACTTACATATTCATAGGGTCCTCGGAAAGGTCTTTAAAATGCCTTTTTTGTCGAGCGACCTATGCCCCATTAGTGTAGAGAGAGCTGTCGAATAGAGACAAGGAAATTTCGTATCAGGCGTGTTTACAAATCATATTACTACAATTTCGTTGTATATCCTTCTATAGCTAAAAAGCTATAAGAAACAACAATACGACCGGCGGCAGTCACAACCGTTACCTCTGTATGACTTATAGTATATCGCTCTTTAGTGATAAAACTGTTTGTTATATCATTATTTTGCTAGCTGGGAAGCTAGTTTAATCAAGGCCCTTTTGTATGGAGGCCCTGTCTCCACTTACTTATTCATAGGGTACTCGGAAAGGTCTTTAAAATGCCTTTTTTGTCGAGCGACCTATGCCCCATTAGTGTAGAGAGAGCTGTCGAATAGAGACAAAGAAATTTCGTATCAGACGTGTTTACAAATCCTTCCTTCCTTCCTCCTATACCTAGCTAAAAAGCTATAAGAAACAACATATTATACGACCGGCGGCAGTCACAACCGTTACCTCTGTATGACTTATAGTATATCGCTCTTTAGTGATAAAACTGTTTGTTATATCATAAGGGCTTATTACACTTGGCTAAATTCAGCATCTAATTAAGCATACATTGCTTGTTTTGATTGCATCACTTGCTACAAATATGCTCAAAGAAAGCAATGTATGCTTAATTAGATGCTGAATTTAGCCAAGTGTAATAAGCCCTATTATTTTGATAGCTGGGAAGCTAGTTTAATCAAGGCCCCTAGGTATGTATGGAGGCTCTGTCTCCACTTACATATTCATAGGGTCCTCGGAAAGGTCTTTAAAATGCCTTTTTTGTCGAGCGACCTATGCCCCATTAGTGTAGAGAGAGCTGTCGAATAGAGACAAGGAAATTTCGTATCAGGCGTGTTTACAAATCATATTACTACAATTTCGTTGTATATCCTTCTATAGCTAAAAAGTTATAAGAAACAACATATATACGACCGGCGGCAGTCACAACCGTTACCTCTGTATGACTTACCTATAGTATATCGCTCTTTAGTGATAAAACTGTTTGTTATATCATTATTTTGCTAACTGGGAAGCTAGTTTAATCAAGGCCCCTTTGTATGGAGGCCCTGTCTCCACTTACTTATTTATAGGGTCCTCGGAAAGGTCTTTAAAATGCCTTTTTTGTCGAGCGACCTATGCTCCATTAGTGTAGAGAGAGCTGTCGAATAGAGACAAGGAAATACAAATCATATTAAGTACTACATCCGTCACGATGTCTGCACATAATAATTTGTGGTTGAAGACAGTTGAAAGACATTTTTTTTACTGCCGCCATGGTTTTACAATGTTTGTTTTAAAGATGGGACATATTTCAGGGGGTGACAATACAAACAACTTTAAATATGGAACCAAGTGGCTTCTTGTCTCAAAATATGCAGATTTTTTATGTTTTATTGTTATTAGTTTTATTTTATCGTGGCTTGTATGGCACTGTTTATTATTGATTCTTATGTTCTTAAACTATTCAAAGTTTTATTACCCTTGTTTGGCATTTATATTTATTATTTTATTTGCTACGTTTTTGGTTGGTGTGTATTTTAAAGAAACTACCTTTTGGATGTCTATTTCTTAGTTATTGAAAATTATTTACTGCTATGATTACCGGGTTTTTTATTTTGTTTTTAAACTTAAGATTAATTTGTGATGGAAGGTAACTTTACATATTATATTATGTTAAAGTCACTTTTCAATTTGACGACTCTGTATGAAATATGACAGGGAGAAAAAAATAGCCCTTGGCGAGTTTCTTGCCGGTTCTTCTCGTTACAAGGCCTCCCGCCGTAGGATTTGCGAACCGATTGCGTAGCTTCATTGACGTTCACAAGTGCTGTATCAGCCTAAAATGAATAAATGATTTTGAATTTTGAATTTTGAATTTTGAAAGTGCGACATCACAAAAAAAAAACAGCTGTTTCATACAAAAGTGCCACGTGTAATACCGTATGTGCCATGTGTTTCACCCCCTGAAGTATGTCCCATCTTTAAAGAAACACCCTGTAAATTTTAAACTGAAAGCTATCGTGATATAAACTCTGAACTATTTCGTATTACTCTAAAGCTACTCAATTTTGGATGATCGTACAATGTATGACGCGCACACACACATACACACACACACATTCACACACCCATACACTCACACACAAACACATCATATATATGTCGCAGGTGGATGGTTGAATCCGCCGGATAGTTAAGTATGGCAGCAGCGAAGCGATCGCCTGAAATTTCGTGGTTATTTTTTTTGTGATTCCATCAACTTATGGGAAGATAATATGGCTTACAGAAAAAATGATCGGCCTAGGCGTTTAATTAAATGGCGGAATTAACCATTTGGCTGCGACATCTATATGAGATCTCCATTTTCATCGCATATTTTTTCCAGAGTTTAGGATAAGCCTAGTGAGGAGGTCAGTAAATGTTAATTTAATGTACTGAAACTGAAAAAATATAAAAAATGTGATTATTTCGGAAGAAGAGTCAAGCGAGGGTCAGTTCAGTAACAATAAAACTTACTTACTATGTAATTAATTAGGTACAATGAAAATTATTATAAGTAATCGAGGTGTCTTTGATGACAGTGTTGCATAATGATATTAATGATACAGCCACGTCCGAATTGTACTCAATTTGTTTCATTATGTAATTCTTTATTCTGTTTTGTTTCATACCACTGTGGTACAGCCACACTTTGACTGCGACAGAACTTTTTGCGAATCCCACAAAAGATTCTGTCGAGTCATCTCATATGCAGTTGACGCTAAAAAATTCTATTGTACCTAGTGCGAAAAATACGAAATGAAAATAAATATGTTTCTTAAAACCCTCGGATACTGTTTAACAACGATGATTTTAATGTTAAGTGTTTTTTGTTTCTCACAACAATTAGTAAAATTAATATCCCACCAAAACATTTTCATGTAAAATGCTGCCAAGACGAAACCTTACGGCTCGCACTGTCAAAATGTTATCCGATATCATGAAGAGCCAAGTCCTAACTCTACAAGTTTTAACTTCACGAACTCTACTCCTAAGTCAAAATATCCTGGGGTAGCCCTCCCTAGTAGGATATTTTGACTGCATAGAGTTTATGCACATATTTTGTATTTATAAGAAACCCTAAGGCTAATGCCACACTACAAACAGCCTCGCTTATTGCTAAGAGTCCAGTGTCTGGTTATAGTCAGCTCGCAGGGTGGCCGGCTCGAATGCATGTAATGCTAATTTTACACGGTTCAACCAAATTGATTCACTTTGGTTGAAAAGCGCAGAAATACAGGCGCACATTGACATTGAATGATTTACTTTTACGTTTAAATTGTTCAATTTGGTTGCTTCATCTAAATTGAAAGGCAAAAGTGAACCGTGTATTTCCGCTTTAGTACGTCTGTTTAAATTTTATTTTATTTTATTTATTATTATTATTTTTTCCCCCTATAGTATAAACCTTCTTTATCCTATCTTGTTTTTGCACCCATTCCCATTTTCTCCTAGCTATTTATTTCTTCTTTTACCCAAGGTTGCCTGGAAGAGATTGCCATTAGGCAATAAGGCCGCCTATTGTCTGTTTTCTATATTTTATTTTGTCTTCTTGTAATTGTATTTCTTTCGTTGTGTGCAATAAAGCTTTTTTTATTTTATTATTATTTTTATTTGTCTGTTTACTAGGATTAGTCACTAAGCGAGTCGTTTGGCTCTTAGCAATAAGCGAGGCTCTTTGTAGTGTAGCATTAACTTAAGAAGTAAATTAACTGCTAAGAATACCAATGTCGGGAGCAATTTCAACTTCACATTTTAAGAAGTAAAAGTCACAATAAAAAAATACTCAAACGATCTCATTTCACTACAATTTTCTTTGTTTACGAGCTCTTATCTCCATTAAATAAAGATCAAAGTCGCGTAAACAGCGTTACCTCATAACTGCTTCATCTATAAAAAGTTCGGCATTGGCCTACAAAATGCAGACATAATACAAATCCTACGCGCGCCAGTAACCGGCTGTCAATTAACCGAGTTGCTTTTGGCAAGCTTAACTATGCTATAGGTAAAGATAATATTTTAATGTCTTCTTTTTAGAAAGAATTTAGCTGGAAAATGTAATATGAAAACAACCTTGTTAGAGCCTATGAAGACCGCGCTTTTTTTCACGCGCCCGATGTGCACTTGTTTTTGCGCACGCCATCCACCACGGACGCGAGCTGAACGCGTTGGTTTGGCCTACCTAAGCTTAAGGTCACAGCACATTACATCAACTCGGAAAGGGATCGACACCGTATCGCCTTTCGCCTCGCCGTCAACCAGGCGTCAACCTAACGCAAGCACGTAACCAAACCGGATCAGCGTCGGTACGTCGGCTCGGATACGGCTAGTCGACGCCGCGCTTACGGCTAGGCGACGCCGCGCTTACGGCTCGCCGCACAGTGGTTCCATATAAAAAAAAATAAGAGAAATGATAAAAAAAAAAATTGAAAAAAAAAATATAAAAAAAAATTGATGTTCATTTTCATTTTCAGACCACTGTGCGTAGAGCCGTATAGTCCATGGAAATCGTACATTTTGCTATAAACCCACTACTAGGTGGTCAAAGTTGACGAAAAATAAAACAAAACTGTAATCTTCCTTTTTTGTGATTTTGCAAATTTTAAAATAGCCGTATCTTAAAAATTATTTGGCCTACAAAAACTAAATTATTCTCTTTTTATTGCAAATTAAGTCTACTTTAAGGAGTGCATAGTAACATTTGCCGTAACTCAGATCCTTGGTGGTAAAAATTAACAAAAACTGAAAAATATCCGAAAATTTTATGGATTTTTAAGTATTTAACAATGATCCAAAGGGCTTTCAAGGTGGACAACTTGGATTTGTCATTACCATCTCATCACCACTAACATATAAAAAAATTAGAACTACGTCATTTAGTGCAAGGCAACACCACTTTTTTGGTACGATTTCCATGTATTAGTAAGCTCGGCAGGCTTATTACCAAAACAAGCAACCAGTTGCTAATTGTACAATTGCAACGCGACTGCTACTAGTTGCGGTTGGTTTGCAATCGGTACAGTACGGTACGGTACTTTTAATGCAATTTTAGTTTACAAATCGCTCGCTTGTGGCGCTATCGTAACGATCTACGTTCCGTAATACGAATATGTGTTTTGGGAGCGATTAATTGTTAATTGTCGCGATTGCAACTGTCACTTTAAGATCGGTAATAAGCCTGCCGGTACGGAGAGACGTGAGCGAGTGGACGACTAGCGGTAAGCGCGAGGATAGCAAGTTGAGCGACCCGCAAAGCGGTTCGTGAGCTGGTCCCGAGGCGAGGCGATTACGTTACGATTCCGATTAGTGTGCTTTGCAGTAGGGGGTTTCATACAAAGAATACTGAACCGCTCGAGTTGATACGTTTACGATCCCTTTCCGAGTTGATGTATGTGCTGTGACCTAACAACTATCGGACATAGCGTCCGTAGTTATATGGTCCCTCCAATGTCGCTATTTTCGATTTTAACTTACATAACTAACAGCTTTACCCCTGTGGTTTTGTCGATCTATACGATTTTGTTTTCAACTCGATTTCGTCAGTAGTTAGGGGGCTGGCTGTTGAGGTTGTTTTTGGCAAGCATTACTATGCAGTAGGTAAAGATAATATTTTAATATCTTTATATAAAGAATTCGGCGAGATACCGCAATTAGTTAGAAAAAAAAACCTCTTTGATATCTGTTATTTATGGATAATTATGAAAATAATAGAGAAACTGATGGTTTCGCGGTTAAATAAGTTTCTGTGGAAAATAATCAAGCACGTAAAGTACCTACTATAAATTATTTTGCCTTTCGTTGCTTAAGTTTTTTTATCTTACTAATATTATGAATGTGAAAGTTTTTCATTTCTCAATCACGGCGAAACGGCTAGGCTGAACGAATCGGGTTAAAATTTGGCACAGATATAGAACCAATATGGCCTAGAATAGTAGATTGTATTACAAGGGAGCAAAATAACATATTTACGGCGAGGGCGCTATTTTGAATCCAGAGCGCAGTGAAGGATTCTAAAATAGAATCCTAAACGCAGCGAGGGATTCAATATACGTCGCCCGAGATGAAAATAATTTTGCGGCCGAGTAATACACTCTACTTTTTATTTCGAATATTATAAGGAAAGTAAATACACTCTGCTTCTCGTCCCCCTCTATAAGAAAAGCAATAAAGACAACTAAAACTATCTAGAAAAATAAAAGAAAGGTGGTGGGGGGCTTCGCTTTCTCTGTTTTTTCTATTATAGGTATATAAAAAAATTGAAGTTTTGAAATACCTACCAAAAAAGTTTTTTAACAAAAAAAAATTTTTTTATATGTCTATCGGATGCCTTCGAACTATCTCCGGAGTACCATAGGGGTTGAAAATTTTGTTAGATTTTAGCTACGCTACGAGACGAGACGCACCGTTTTTTGAGATATTCTCGTTTTTATAAAATTCTTTTTTTTTTTTTAATTTTGTAAGTCCCGGCCCCTCCCCATACAAAATTAGTTGATAACTTTTTCATTGCCGATGAGGTAACTCTATGGTTGACTGTAACCAAATTCAGTTCTATTCTTAAAATTCATTTCCACCCTAGGGTGAAACGGATAGTTTTGGACCCGCTGCTCAGTTTAAATATACATCACTTTCCGAATCTGAGAGATGAAAAAGCATTTTCATGTCTCATATTCTGAAAGTAACTCCTAACTTGCCTAAAATGCGGGTTGAAAGTGGTATGTGGCGGCCCTAGGGCCGTTATGAAATTTAAAAAAGGAATAGGAGGGGTCATGTCAAAATCTGTAATAGCATCTACACACGTTCCGATCCGACAGCCGATTTGGTCTGCTCCCAGACCAAATTTACGCTACACACGTTCCGATTTGGTCTGGGAGCAGACCGAATCGGATCGGAGGTCGGATAGGAACGTGTGTAGAGTCTTATCTCTTTGGACATTTATATACCAAAGGTATACAGGCAAAGGTACAGAAGACTATACAGCCATGTTTTGCTATTATATAAAATAATTAATATCGTAGAATTATTATTTTAATATCTAAAACATTGTTTTTTTAAAGAATGCGATTTTAGAAACAGATTAAACCAAATAAGTTATTTGTAACATAAAAAATCAGGCTATTAATTTCATGGAATTGCATAGAGTACGGGTCAAACACCAAACAAGACTGAAAGGATTTAGTTTCCCTTGCCTTCCTTGAAACAGAGAAAATGAACAAAAAAGTTATAGTCTTTCGAAAATTCCGCGGCCATAGGAAAAATATTTTTTAGATTATTTCTGTTTATTTTTACTTTCCTCATATTCAAAATGAAAAGTAGAGTGTTTACTTCGGGCGTATGGACCCATAACAGTCTCGAACTATCGGCGCCCTCACTTCGTTCGTGCGCCAAAACACTCGACTGTTATGGGTGCCATACATCCCTTGCTAAACAATCTACTATTATTTACATGCTACTTTTTACCCCGCGAAAATGTACCATTTCCACGGGAAACCGTCGTCTAGCTCACGCGGGCAAAGCCGGAAGCGGAAAGCTAGTATATTATTATGCTATCATCTAGTCTAGATAAATGATTCTATGGAGGTCTACCATGACCCCCTAGACGTTCCTTAAGCGGATTGGTAGACTGCAAATGCAGCCTGGACCAACGGCTTAACGTACTGTGGTATAATGTTTCGATACGATACTCTTTGCTTTTGTCTATGGCGCGTTAGTTTATTATATACTATTTAAATATCGAACACATTCCTATGTCATTCGCGAGTAGTCTGTTTTACGGCCAGCATTAATAATCTATCCACATATAGGGATAGGCATGATCCAGATTTAGTTGCTAGGCAACACCTAGCAACACCCAGACAACTGTCGGTAGTTTTATGTTAAGGTGTATCGATGAGCTCAGTGGCGCCGCCAATGGAAATAAATCAATTGCATTTTATTAAAGGCTTGGATTAAAAGTTTTAAAAAATGCAATTGATTTATTTCCATTGGCGGCGCCACTGAGCTCATCGATACACCTTAATATCAAACGTTGCGTAGCAACTAATCTGGATCATGCCTATCCCTATCTGTGGATTGATTAATAATTCTGGCCTTTAGACTAGAACATTCCGTATCTGACGCTGTAGTAGCGTAGTTGTCTCGGCTCTGGGCCGCTTAGTAAAACGTAGTATTATTAAAATTTTTACTTTTTTGCATTCACAATGCAATTTTTATTATTGAAAAATGGAAAATGAAGTATTTCGAAAAAAATCGACTCGCTATCCGGGCGACTGCTCTAACCAATGAGCTACGGAGTCGAACGACTGCTCTAAACACTGAGCTACGGAGTCGAACGACTCCGTAGCCTACTGTAGCGACGCAACGCTACACTACTAATGCCCGAATACTCGTACGCTACTTATCTTTGGGAGCGTCTCACACATCGCCCTGTCAATGACTTTAAATGTCAAACGTATGAAAGAGATGTAAAAGTGATAAAAACAAGTTCATCTTCTTTATACCCGGTGCCGCCACCATGTAGTGCCCTACGTCGTCCTAATCCTATCGGGAAGGCACAGGAAGAAGAAGGCTTCTGAAGATCAGAGATAGAAATAGAAATGGAAAACCATTTATTTTGACAACACATAACACTTACACAATTACAAAAATAAAAATTAAAAAAATATAAAGAAAAACAACAGATAGTGCAGGTGTTATGTGATGTCAAAATCGGCCTCAGCTCAGTGTACGCAACAGATAAGATCTGTTGCACTGTATTCTGCTGAGTCCAGTTGTGACGGTAAAAAATTAATAATAATAAACTAAATACATAACGATTACTATACATACACAATTATAGATGAGATGCTCGAGAAAATAAGTTTTTGATCACCCATCCCGTGCGGATGTCATGCGAATTTTTTTGTCATGCGATTTTTTTTATCATGCGAATTTTTTTGTCATGCGAATTTTTTGTCATGCGAATTTTTTTGTCATGCGAATTTTTTTGATAAGCGAAATGCATCATTGCGAATGTTTCTTAATCTCAACGATCGCAGACGCTTACCACTGCACCACGGGCTCATCGACAAATATCTTAAATTTTTAAAACACTTTCGTTTTGGTTCGTCATAAAAAAATATTTTTCAATTTTTATTTATTGAAGTTATTTACATATTTTCCTCGATCAAGTAAGCCAACAAAGTATAATTTATTACCAAGCCTTTGCAGGCAGCCGCGGAAAGAAAATGAATTTACAGGTCACTGAATATTAAAAACCGTCTGCTATCTATACCAATATAATAAGCTGAGGAGTTTGTTTGAACCTGCTTATTTATAGAACTTCTATTAAGGTTTGTTTGTTTTTTTATATAGCTCGTTTTAACCGCCTCTGTGGTCTGGGCCCCGATCGCGGTAATTCTATGACGCATTAGTCAAGTGTACAGTGCCACAAACTTTGCTGTGCCGGTGGCCAAAATGTGAAACTAGCGTGTTTTTTTTAAATGTCATTCTGCTGTCAAGTTGATGTCTAACCATAGCGCTGCTGGCGGCTGAAGTTCTTAGAAGTCAGGGCCGGTTAAATTGCTACAAAAAAAAGAAAAAACGTACGTAGCACCGCTGTCACCGGAACAGAAAAGGTTGTGGCACTGTATAGTGCAGCAAGCTTTTCTGTTCCGGTGATTATCTTTGGAACTAAAACAGTTTTCATACGACAGTCCATTTTGACAGCTAATTTGGTATTGCAAGTGGCTCCTCTGTCACGGCTGTCACCGGATCAGACAGGATTGTGGGACTATAGCTATAGGTTTGCGTGACGTGTGCGTTATTATGTCATAAGTCAAACGTCAAGACGCAAACGTGATCAAGACGCGCTGCATAGAATTACGGCGATCGGCCCGCTGGTCGTTTACACCACTAGTATCACACCCAGAGGTCCCGGGTTCGATTCCCAGTGGGAGTATATATTGTATTCGATTTGTTTGGTGGTAGGACTTGTTCTAAGCCCGCCTGGCTTGCTACCACCATCTTATCTTAGTCTGACGTCATAACTACAATGTTTTCAGCGTTGTTGTGTTTAGGCAGTTTAGGGATAAGATAGCTTAATAATAATTTTCTTACAATCCCATATAAATATCGTTTAGAAACTGTGTCATGGAAAGCTTGATAATGGTATAAGGCTGCGATTCCTCAAAATAGGGTATTTTAAATTATGGATTACTCGCAAATCACAAGTACTTAAAACTTGGAAAAAATATATGTTATTTTACAGTTATTTGATTGGTGATATTTTACTGTGTCAAATAAAATCCCAAACATCCGTCTAATCGTAATCCAAATATCGTATTACTTGCAGTATAAAAATATACGAAAATGATTGTCTTTGATTAGCCGAGGGATTCCGGCCGTCATAATTTTAAATTTTTTATTAGTTAATTTTTAATTGAATTTTAAGTGATTTTCGATTCGCGGGGCGCTCGTGAGTTCACAGTTCACTGCTGGCTGCCGCTGTGTCCGCTTGAAGTGTATCGAGCGCGGCCGAGCAAGCGTTAGCGTGCCTATTTCGGTCGGGAATCCTCGCCTTAAAGCGATACTCGAAAAAATTATGCTGAAGCAAGATAGCAATGAGAAAACGACGCGCGCGGGAGCGATACCGATTTTGCAAATTATGCAAAAAAAAACACAAAATCACTTCGTATTAAAAAACTACAGCGATTTTTTAAAAATGCTTCTACACGATCCTAAATATTATTGGTGTCCACTAATAATTATACCAATTTCCAATAGTATATGTAACCCCATTTATTAATAATCTTGAATTTCGTATTTTTAGAGGTCTTTTCGAAAAGAAAAAGTGTCGAGGCTAAATCATAAAATCGTGTTTCTGAAACTATACGAATCTAGATAAAGGTATGAAGAAATATATATCTTATTACCAGATTTGTAACAACTCTAACCGTCCTATACTTTTATATGAAAAAATAAGCACCAGCAACTACTGGAGCATAGGCTTTTCTTATGGCTAGACTAGCCTACCTCACGGCTTCGCCCGCGTAGACTACACGACTTATCCCGCCGGAATGTGATATTTTTCCGGGATAAAAGTAGGTACCTAATCTATGTCACTCTCTAGCTTTTAAACAACTTTAGGCACTAAACTTTTTATGTCATACAATGTCTACAATACAGACAGGTACTTATTCAACGAGCTGGCGATGCCTCAAATAAAAACAATAACTTGAAAACCAATAAAAGTACCTACCTATCATTAGGTATTAATTTTTCTATATTTATATTTGTGTTTGTTTAGTACCTAATCACTTAGGTACACCGATATCTATTATTGAAAAAAAACTGTAACCTGCGATAGTTGAAGTTAAGCATTTTTCGCAATGGTCGGTCACGGGATGGGTGGCCAAAAATTTTGTATCTCGAGCTCTTCCGTGCTTCGGAAGGCACGTTAAGCCGTTGTCGTTGCGGCTGCGTTTGCAGCTGTTGTTAATACCCACCAATCCACATGGGGTCCGTGTGGTGGGTCATGGTTTATTCTCCTTAAGGCGCTACTCGGAAAAAGTATGGACTTTTTGATATAAAACTAAGGACGGTTAGAAATGTTAAAAATCTGGTAATAAGATATATTTTTCTTCATACTTACCTTTATCTAGAACCGTATAGTTTCAGAAACACGATTTTATGACTTTGCCTCGACACTTTTTCTTTTCGAACACCTCAATCAAGATTATTTTTAAATGAGGTAACATATTATATACTATTGAAAATTGGTTTAATTAGTGGACACTTATAATATTTAGGATCGTATAGAAGCATTTTTTTTTAAATCGTTACTTATAGTTTTTTAATACGAAGTGATTTTGTGTTTTTTTTGCGTAATCTGCAAAATCGGTCTCGCTCCCGCGCGCGTCGTTTTCTCATTGCTATCTCGCTTTAGCATAATTTTTCCGAGTCTCGCCTTAATCCTTATCCAGACTAATAATGGCTAATGATGATGATATTGAAGTAATCACTAAGAAATAAGCCAGACATTAGAGAACTCCACTGTTCTATATACGAGTCGCAGAACCAGCTATATACAAAAAAAAAACTGGAATAACGAAACGCGCCAAGCGACCAGAACAGACAAAACAACAAAACGCAAATAAAAGACGCACATACTCCACTTACACCCTAGTAATAAATAGCCCAATATTTCACTGAGTACAGTCGAATACAAAAGTGCTTATAGCTAATAAAAATAATATTACGCCGTCCTGTGGACACAACGACGGTGTCTGACAAAGGACTGCCGCTGTGATGTAAGCGTAATCGGCTATATTTACGTCTCGAGTGGCTCGTTAAGATGTCTGTAAGATTCTGGTTTTTCGAGCGGCTGTACTTTTGTTTGGGGCGTTTTTGTTGAACCGTTTTTTTATTTTGTAAAGGAGGAGAATTTAAGAAAATTAATGGATAAAATACACGACTTTATCGTTATTCTAAAAGGAATAAGTAATTACTTGCTAGAAACGGGATTTTACTTACATGTATGCAACAGTTTGTCAGTTAGTTTATTCCTTTAATTATGTGTAAACGGTTGAACGGATTCGAATGATTTTACATACATCATAACTTGGCAATGAATACCAAAATCCCGACATTCTTGTAAATCTGCGGGTGGCGTTATAAACAATATTAAAGTCCGCGTCAGATAACGCAGATAACTCTGCGCGCGTCTGGGGCGTTTTCGGCGCTAGTAACAGTATTTTTTTTTGTTTTCTATTTTGATCGCGCGCAAATTTATCTGGCGCGCACTCTAGTTTCAAATAGAAATATATTATCATATTTTTTTTTTTATTGAATCAGGCGTCACTTGGCGGAAGTCCCCAACCATTATGAAAAACGAAATATATGTAGCTTACTTCCGCAAATTTTTGCGGAAGTAAGCTACATATATTTCGTTTTTCACAATATATTATCATATTAGTCGGTAATTTTATTAGTCAAATGTTATGCATCCTCCTTTTAAGCGTCAGGATACTGGCCGAATGGTGAAATGATGTAAGAAAAAAAACGATAGTCTTTGATTGGCACGAAAACAGAATAGTCGTGATGTATTTATTTATCCAGTACCTAGCGTGAACTACACGACGTCATCCCCCGGTATTTTTCTGGGATAAAAAGTAGCCTATGTCACTCTCTTGCTTCCAAACTATCCTCATACCAAAAAACGTCGATCCGTTGCTCCGTTTTGACGTCGAAGACTGACAAACAAACATATATTCACATTTATAATTGTAGTATGGATTTGTTTGTACCTATAATTAAATTGTTTCAATGTCACATCACTTTTTATTTCATTATGCTTCTTGTTTTAAACGACAAACTTATTTCGCAGGTTCCGTAAATACCTAGTATTGTAAGGAATACTAAATGCTCTTATAATATTGAACCCTAAATGACAACCGAGAGAAATATAAAAGACTTACTGAAGCATACACAAACGATAAGCCAACCTTAGTAAAATACAAGCGAACATTGTTGAAATATTACTTCTTCTTTCAAAGTTATCTTGTATTTCTGAAGAAAAAATCAAGTGGAATAAAGGCAATCTATATTGATATTTGGTATCAAACTAAACGTGATATGTAACTTCAATCTATTCAGTTATCTACTTACATGTTTTTTTAGATAGTCCATATTTAAATTATTTTTACTTTTTTGCATTTACAATGCAATTTTTATTATTGAAAATATTAAAAAGGAAGTATTAGAAAAATCGACCCGTCTCACAACTATAGGACTAACTGTCTTATCGGAGCTAGTTGTGAGACGGGTAGTTTTCGTCATAAACTTCATTTTCAAAAATATAATGTCATACTTAACAATATTAAGAATGTGAAAGTGTAATTGTATGTTTGTCCGTCTGTCACGTCAAATGGAGCAGCGGATCGACGTGATTTTTGGTATAGGGATAGTTTGGGAGCTAGAGAGACATAAGCTTCTTTTTATTCCGGAGAAATATCACATTCTCGCGGGATGACGTCGTGTAGTTCACGCAGCGTAGGCAAAACCGCGAGTGGAAGGCTAATTTAACAACAAAGATGAACTTATATATAGAAAAGTCCATTTTTTTTTACATTAAAACACCAAATTTTACTGAAAGCACAGATGACATTCACAGTTATAATGACTAAAATGTTTGTTTCATTTGACATTTCAACTTAACTGCAATAATTATTAGGTATTTATTTTTTAATGGCAAGATGCAATCTAATTAATATTATAAAATAAATAACATTTAATTAAATTGTAGAAATATATAAATTGCCTCAACCATTTTTGTACGTAACTGTCTCTTTTATTACAGTTCATTTTGGTCCTAATTAGTAGTGTTCGTTTTTATTTCGTTTCTTCAGGAACTCAGTTGTATGGAGACTGGCATTAAGTGCTTATGAACAGCTGAGTGGTTAATGACCCTCACTTAAAACTATCTTTGACTGTAATAATGAAGTATCTAATATTGTTTCGTCTGTACCCTTAGTGTAAGTTTTTATGTCAAAAAACGCAAACTATCGTGAGTGCGTATTTATGTCAATTTGTATGAAAACTGTATCAGCGCCTCTAGCGGCGAGTATGCAGTTTTCATACAAATTGACATAAATACGTACTCGAAATAGTTTGCGTTTGCTTGACATAAAAACTTACACTCGGGGTACTGGTCTAGCCCTAATTAGGTTACTGTCGTCCAAGCAACGTAAGTATATGTATAATTGAAAATAAAGTATTTAAAAATAAGTTTTTTGTAAAAATGACATTTTTATGACAAGCTTTTTTTCTGACCTTATTGTGATATTGTATTGTCATCCGTACCAAACCTGTATGCAAAATTTCAGCTCAATCGAACACTGGCAAGTGGGTCAAATTTAGGTGGCAAGATTTGACCCGAACGGACATAAATACATGCATACATACATACATACACTACAAGTTAAAAAATAAAAAATAAAAGCTTGTAAAATCGACCCGTCTCACAACCAGCTCCGATGGGACTCGAACTCACGACCTTTCTCTATCCGGGCGACTGCTCTAACCACTGAGCTACGGAATCGTTATTTGACGACCTCCGTGGCCGAGTGGTGTGCGTATCGGTTTTCATGGTGCCGCTATCTCTAGAGGTCCCGGGTTCGATCGATCCCCGGTCGGGTAAATATTGAAATCGAACTTTTTGGGTCTATCTCCTCGGGTCTGGGTGTATGTGGTTATACCCGTCGTTGTTTCCAATTTCCATAATACTAGTGCATAAGCTGCTATACTTTGGTATTGGAACAATGTATGTGATGGTGTCCAATATTTATATTTATTTGTACATATTTATAATAGGGGTTAAAGTATGAAATTGCCGATTTGTACTGAAAATCAAAATTCTTTATTTTTTAATTTTTAACAAATTTATTTAATCAAAATAGTTACCATTATTATCTATACATTGTTGCCATCTAATAGGAAGGTCATTTATGCCTTTGCGATAGAACTCTGAGAATCTAGACTGCACAAACTGTGTAAAAGCATTTTGTACTGCCTCCTGGGAGGTAAACTTCTTGTCACGTAGATAATTGTCCAAATCACGAAAAAAATGGTAGTCCGTTGGAGCAAGGTCTGGCGAATACGGAGGATGACGAATGGTTTCTAACTGCAGTTCCTGAATGGTCAAAACGGTTTCTCGTGCTGTATGAGGTCTCGCGTTGTCATGGAGCAATAATGGTGAAGATCGATTCATGAGTCGGGGCTGTTTTACTGCTAGTTTTGCCAACATTGTTCGGAGTTCGGCACAATAGACATCTGCCGTTATTGCTTGACCAGATCGGAGAAAACTATAGTGAATAACACCATGCTGAGACCACCAAACAGTTACCATTACCTTTTTATTGGTAAGTTTTGCTTTAGGACACTGTTGTGGCCTTTGACCTGGGGTCAGCCATTGCATTTTTCTTTTACTGTTATCATAAAGAATCCACTTTTCATCACATGTCACAATTCGATCCAATATTCCTTCATTTCTGTACCGATACAACAAGGCAACACAAGTTTCAACACGGGTTTCTTTCTGCAGATCAGTCAAATCATGAGGCACCCATTTTTCGTATTTTTTTATTTTATTGATTTGACGCAAATTAGTCAATATTGTGGGTAAGGTAACGTTAAACCATGCCGCTAATTCTTGGGTAGTTTGACTAGGATCGGCTTCCACCATCTCTCTTAATTCATCGTTATTCACCTGTGTGGGCGGTCTTCCTCGTGGCTCGTTCTGCAAGTCGAAGTTTCCATCACGAAAGCGTTTAAACCAAAATCGCACGGTGCGTTCATTAGCAGACCCCTCTCCAAATGCAACATTGATATTGCGGGCTGTTTCTGCCGCGTTACTTCCGCGTCGGAACTCGTATTCAAAAATCACTCGAATTTTCGCAGTATCCATCTTTCTTGTCTAAGTTGAATAACAAAAACAATTGAAAGTCGATATTCAAATGTTTCACATTTTTTAAAAGAAGAACATCATAGAAACCATGTGAAAAAAGTTTCATTCGAAAACCTCAAACCATGAAGATTCTATGTCAATTCAAAGAACCTGTTACAATAAAACGGCAATTTCATACTTTAACCCCTAATATTTAACCTCTGGTATGTCCGGCCATTTTGAAAAAATGGCGGTTATCTGTCATGGGAAAATGGCGCGGGGTGACGTAAGGTCAACTATGATAGAATCATAAACTTATTATACTCTAGTATAAATAAGTTTATGGATAGAATAAACCAATAGCCCTGCAAGGAGATTTTTGCAGGGCTGTGGAGGCTTTTTTCTATCACAATTTTTCCTATATGTAACCTACCTACTTACGGAATTGCATTGTGAATGAATAATTTAAACATGTCATGTTTATGACCCCCCGCAATCATAAAGATACAGAAAGTAATAATACTAGGTTGAGTTAAACAGTAACCAGAACGCCGCACGAGCCGAGCGAGCGAAGCGAGCGTGCCACAAAAGCGACCGGCGAAGCCCCGGAAAAACTTTTCGTTTAAAACAAATGGTATTTACTATTTACGCTTACAGTTTCCGCCCGCGGCTTCGCCCGCGTGGACTACACGACGTTATCCCGCTGGAATATGATATTTTTCCAGGATAAAAAGTAGCCTATGTTCCTCTCCAGGCTACAAAGTATATATGTCCCAAATTTTAGCCAAATCCTTTCAGCCGTTTTGGCGTGATTGAGTAACAAACATACAAACATCCAATCATCCAAACATCTAAACTTTCACATTTATAATATTAGTAGGATAAATACTACACTTGCTTAGCCCTAAGCCTGACAAAACACTACTTAAAGCTTTCCTTCGTAACCAAAGCCTCCTCGTGTGACATTACGTAAGCGCCTCACGTCAGTTGCCCTCAAACGCTGGATATCGTTGAAATATCACTCGTTCCCGCCTTGATTATAAAAAAACCACGCCACAGCCTATTTCATATTCCTCGCCGTCAGCCGCAGATTCCTTTATTACTCGCTATACTTCTTGTTCCATTGACAGCATTACAAAATATGCAGGGTTATTTCCTTTGGAAGAATTGAAAGAATACTTGTGCGAAACATTGTATAGAATGAAAAGAAAATACCACACCGTATTTTGCGTTTTAAACTTCGATCAACAATAACACCTAAAGAAAAGTCTAGATACATAGGTAGTTGGAGTGACAAATACGGCTGAGAAAATATGCGCCCACTGAGCCATTTGAGCGTATATTTAAATAAGTAGTTCCTGTCATTTTTGACATAAGATCGTACATTATTAACCTTTTTTCTCAGCCATAAAAAGTTTTGATTTAATTCGTTAGCTTTCATCTAATACTGGTATCGTTGATCGAAGGTTTTAAACGAAAATTTTTTTCATCATTATCGTCAAACCCCTCACTGCTGGGGCACAGGCTTTTTTTATGGATTAATAAGAAAAATGGGCCATGACCCACCACTCTGCCCAATGCGAATTGGTGGGTATAAAACGCATCGAGACTATTGACGTAACGTGCCTTCCGAAGCACGGAGGAGCTCGAGATATATGTTTTTGGAAACCCATCCCGATTCCCGTGACCAACTATTGCCAGTTGGTTAATCCTAACGATCGCAGTATAACTGTATTTTAGCAACGGTCAAATTAAATTTTGTATGACATAGCTGATTGCAATGAAAAGTTATTACTAATAACTTATTAGTACCTACCTGTACCCCTAGTGTAAGTTTTTATGTCAAGCAAACGCAAACTATTTCGATTCCGTACTTATGTCAATTTGTATGAAAACTACACTGTTAGTTATTTATTGCATACTGTCTTAAATTTTTCAAGCACGAAGTACGTATAATCGAATAACTACTGTGGGATCCTGACGCCTCGTAGCTAACTTTCTAGCTACAAATAAAGACTGAAAGTGCACTATAACTCTTTTACTTTGAATAAATATGTTTTTCTAATACAACTATCTTATTATTTATCTCAGTACCTTGCTCTGAAGGCGGTCTGACTCAGAATGCGTCAGAACCTAAAGACATAAGCTACCTTGCTATGTTTATATGTTTTTTATGTTTTTTTTGTAAATGTCGTTACCTGAGAAACGCGCTGGCAAGTTTCTTGCGCCCATTCTTCTTGTCAGTTAAAAAAGTCTTGAATGGGTGGTAGGAAAATATTGACGATTCATAAGTACATGTTTATTATGTCTATGTGAATAAATAAACATTTGATTGATTGATTGATTGCTAGATTACGATCACGAGCTTACTATACTAGCTTCCAAAACCAGCCTCATATGTCTATTTCTGGTATAAAAATTAAAGATTTTATATAATTCAACTCGTGCTATCTTTAAAACCTGTTTCCAACGTTTCGGCACCTTCAAAAGGGAGCTTCACGTCTCTACTCCATCACAATCACGATTGACTCAATCAAAAGTCAAAGTATCGGCACTTCAACCCGTCAATTTCATCGGCATTTATTAACAACACAATAAGAACAAAGGCGTAATAATTTAATCTAACCCTCTAACCCCCCGCTCCGGGTGAGTTGGGTCAAGTTCAACTTTTTTATCAGAGAAAACGTCGCTTGGGATCGCACTCAATTAAAATCAGTTCAGTAAATAATTCGTAAAAATGGTACTAAAAGTTTTGGTCCTTCGTTGAGTTTCGCGGGGTGAAAGGTCTCGTGAAAAACAATAATAAATAATAATAATAAAAACACTTTATTGCACACAAATATAAATCAATTACATAGAAAGAACACAACAAGACAGAAAGCATACAAAAAGGCGGCCTTATTGCTAAATAGCAATCACTTCCAGGCAACCTTGAGTAGATGAAAATAATAAGGAAGAGGACAGAAGGAAGTGGGTGCAATTCTGGGAGAGGATATGTGATATAGATATACATAATATAAAATAGAAAGGAAATGAGTATATATAATGGTTATGAAAGGTAAAAAGTACAAAAAGATAATATTATGTATTATATAGAAGAGAGGAAATGTCTTTTAACTTGATCGCTGAAAGAATGCAGAGATTGACCTTCTGGAAGAGAATTCCACAGACGGACAGCGTGCACAGAGAAGGAATAAGAAAGGAAGTTAGTTGAATGACGAGGGATAGCGAGAGAAAGATTAGAAGAAGAACGCAAAGTACAAGTAGTAAGTGAAGATGAGGATCGATAGTAGAAGTTTTCTTTAAGATAAAAAGGAGAGGTTGGGACGAAAAAGATGGAATGAAGGAGTGTAAGAGTGTGTAAGTCCCTGCGCCGTCGGATAGGGAGCCAATTAAGCTTCGTGCGAAAATGAGAAACATGGTCAAATTTACGCAAGTTGAATATAAACCTAATGCATAGATTCTGCAGACGCTCCAACTTGTCAAGCAATTTTTTTTTATATGGAACCACTGTGCGGCGAGCCGTAAGCGCGGCGTCGCCTAGCCGTAGCCGAGCCGACGTACCGACGCTGATCCGGTTTGGTTACGTGCTTGCGTTAGGTTGACGCCTGGTTGCCGGCGAGGCGAAAGGCGATACGGTGTCGATACCTTTCCGAGTTGATGTAATGTGCTGTGACCTTTATGGGTCAAACCACGCAATCGCGAAAAAAAATCAGCTGTTCCATACAAAAGTAAAACATCGACTTGACTGAAATGTAAGTAACAGCAGATTTTTTTCGTGATTCAGTGGATGTCCCCATAGTAAAACTTGTTCGTATTGATGGACACTATCACCCCTTAAAATTGTATTTTGTCATTTTTTTACTTTTCTATCTACTCTTGCAACTAAATTATCTGCCTGAAGTCGGTGCCAGGCCAAATGGGTATTCAATTGGTTAGGTACATTTCATATTGCTTATCATACATTAAAGAAAAACACATACATATAGTGGAACGTACAACCTCCTCGTTTTTTTGAAGTCGGTTTGAAGCGGAGGGCCAGACGCAATAAATACACGTTTGAAATCTGTTGGTAGGCGGGGACGGCAAATTGCGTGGTCCTTAAATGGTCCTACCTACCTTTTTCTAAGGTTACCTACACTAGGTGGGGACACTTTTCCTTCTAAAATTTGCGTGGTTGTTTAGTTTTTTTTACCCGTTTATTTCACTGTAGAATAAGCATTACGAAGTTAAATGTATATATTTATACAAATTGAGTAACAAGTCAGAGCCACCAGAGCTGAAAAATATCCTTTGGAAATTTCATAAATATTCGTCATTTGTTCGGCGAAACTTTGTAAATTTCGTTCCCTTGAAAGTATTCCGAAGGTCGATTTCCGTAATAGGTCTGTTTCTAGAGAGTAAGCTCAAGTTTTCACATTATCTGGGAAGTGAGTACATTAACGAAGTTTCAGCAAAAAGTATAGCGTTATACAGGAATTTTTAATTTAGTCACTTACAGGTGGTAAGTTAGTAGCTATTTTAAACTTTTGATAATAAGCTTAGAATTCAAATTTAAAAATAAACTATATATAAAGTCTTGAAATACTAAAGCACTTGTAATAACGTTTATTAATAACACTCCTCAAGTTACCTAAATATATCTTACACCAAATTCCAAAGTTGCTACTGATAAATAGCGCGCCATTATACGTCGCCATCTTGGCAGCCATCTTGCGTCGCCATTTTGACAACTTATTTATGACGCAGGCATCATGGAGGTTTAGTAGTACTTTTAATGAATATGATTAATGAGCTGAGAGTCTTTTGAGGATAAAATAAGAAAATTAATGTAAATGAAACATTTGGGAGCTGAAAAATTAAAATTAAAAAAGTGAAAAATGTGTTTCGTTCTTTTCTTTTAATGAAACCGCCTTGACAAAGTTGCTTTAAAGCAACTTTGTCAAGGCGGTTTGATTAACCATTGGTTTAAACCAATGCCTGAAGCAAAGAATACCATAATATTACTCATACCTGAAGTGAAATTTTCTTTAATAGATCTACTTTTTATTATTTATGATGTTGCACCAATTATTAAGAATTAATGCACAATTTTAAGACAATATTTTTTTGAAAAAACTTATTTCTAACACTAGCTGTTGCCCGCGACTTCGTACGCGCGGTGTAGTGACTTTTGTGTTAGTTTAGTTTATGTGTGTTTGTTGCTCAGATTTCATAACGCTCTTCTTGAAGTCCTATTCTTTACTAAAAGGGTCTAAGGAATATCGAATATGCAGGCTAGGGTATGAACATGGTATGTTGTTATCATATGCTGCATGAACATAGTTGAGCCCTCATTCAAAGATCTGTCCGTCTGTCAAGAAACTTTTTCTCAAGTATGCGTGGGAGGTATCAAGCTAAAATGTATGTCAAATTAAATACTGAAGTCTGCAATCCCTTAGAGGCGACAAAAAAAACAAACTTCTCTTCTCTTCTTCATAACTCAAAAGGGCCACTTGGATCTCGATTTTCTTTTAAATCCCATTTAGCTACTTGTTGTTACCGATCCCGATTTAAATTTAAACCGCTATCTAGGTCGGTTTAGGCTGTCAAATCTCGATTTACAGTAAGTTGTGATAACTTATCTATATTTTCATATGGTTTTTATACGCAAAAATGCATGTATCACACATAACAGTGTATAATGATAACGATTATTTTGAACAGCCGTCTTCGTTCTTCGACGTTGCTTGCTAGCGGGCAATAGATCTATTCTACGCGAGGTTCATAAGACTGAACCACACCAAACGATCCATCGTGGATTGGCCAACCACGACATAAGATTGGGGATCATGGATCGTGAATCTAATTTGTTCTCTTGGTGCTCTTGGATCGCACGAGGCACGTCCACTCCGACCACTACTATGGAGCTCCAGTGGTGAAGCGCACTCTTGCCGCGCGCGATTAGAGCGCGTATTATCGTTTTGCGCATATGCGCGCTTTCACGATTCAAACAGAAGTTCTTACTTACCCCCTGTACACACTGGGCGCTCGGCGAGCGTTTGGTGAGCGTACGCGAGATATTTTGTATGAGAATCTGTAGTTCTGCTACTGTCCGCTAGAGGCGCTGTACAGATTTGCATACAAAATGCAACGCCAACGCTAACGCTAACGCCCAGTGTGTAGTGTGTACCAGCTCTTAGTAATGCATAATATCAGGCAAATCATATTTTTACTATAAAATGTAAAAGAGATTGTGTGTATCCATACTAATATTATAAATGTGAAAGTGGGTTTGTTTGTTTGTCCGTCTTTCACGTCAAAATTGGTGCAACGGATCGACGTGACTTTTGGAATGGGAATAGTTTGGCAGCTGAAAAGTGACATACTTAGGCAGCCATTAGACGGTCAATCTGGATCAATGATCAATGATCAATGATCGCGATGCAGATTGACTGTGTACGAAGGTGATTGACGGCTCGCGATCTTGATCGCAAAATATCTACAAAGTAAATCTCGATCACGATCAAGATCACGATCAGTGATCGCGATCTGGATGTAATGGCTGCCTTTGGCTACTTTTTATCCCTGAAAAATATCACATTCCCGTGGGATAACGTCGTCGTTTAGTCCGAGCGGGCGAAGTCGCGGGCGGAAGGCTAGTATTTTGATATGGAGACATTTCTTCTTTAAGTAACAGGTATAAAATGTATTGATATACCATTTAATTATTTAATTTTAATCAATCATCACTTATGTAAGCTTTCCTAGTAAATAAATGAATAAATAAGTTAGATAGAAAACTATTTTTAATATTCCTTTATTTTATTGGATGGTACCTACGGCTGAAGGCCTAAGTAGCCAGAGCCGGTTAAATGACATAAAAAATGGTAGGTAGGTGTAGGTAACTACGTACTGGCCACTTAGCGTTTGAGCAAAATTTTCAAAACTACATTGGTGACATTTTGTCTACATTGCGAAAAACTTATTTCACACAGTGGTTATTTTTTGGTACTAAATATACTGTTGACTGCCGGCAGTCCATTTTGACAGTTAATTTTGTATTGCTAGTGGCTCCTCCAGGACCACTGTCACCGGTTCAGATATATTTGTGGCACTATACTTACTGTAGCGACATCTAGCGTTGAGTGGAGATGCGAAATATAAATTTTACATCAATAGGGTAAGAACTTTAGTTTTGGCCACTGCCCCGAGTGCTTACTTAGCTTTAAACATTTCGTTAATAACTTTTGCTTGATAATATACTTTTTATCTATGACTTTTAAGTCATAATAACAATAGTAATAATTCTTAATGACATAGGAATATTATTCAATAAACGCTTTTCAGTTTACATCGAATTAGATGTTTCTTTTATTTTATATAAGTTAGTTAAGTATTGATTTCTCGATGTATCTTTTAAAATTTGATTGACAAAAAACACATCAATCGGCACCCTTTGGGAACAGTTTAAGATTCATCAAAATCAGTTTAGTAGTTTTCGTAGACATGTTATTGTACAATATACACTAAAACTTAGGAAATAAATAGTAATTTAAAAAAATAAACTGACTGGCACCGACCTCAAAAAGGTACCTTAATTATAATATAAATTATATTTTTCCTTTTCAGTTGACAACGACCCCCCCCGCGAATAATCCGGTAATGAGCTATTACGGGGTTTTTCATGTTATGTGTTTTTGGGTATCTAGAAACTAAAATGAATCATGTGATTTTTTTTCAGAATTTTTCTATTGATGTTTACAAAGATATGAAAAAATGCGTGTCTGTTCCATTAAAATGCCTTAAAAAGTATTTTGAACGAATAATATTGTTTTAGATCTTTACGAAAAAAAATACCAAAAGCATTTGACAGTAAACACTTTTACGATATTATTCGTGTAAACAATTTATTACCGTAATTATGTAATAAGTAAAACAGGTTTTTTTTATTTGATTGAATCAGGCGTCACTTTGCGGAAGTTCCAAACCTTTGTGACAAAACGAAATATATGTACCTAGCTTACTTCCACAAAAACACAACATGCAAGATGCACCGCCCGCCCGTAATGAAATGCACATGCACACCACGAAAATACCAGTACACAATACCTACATTTAGCAAGACAGCAATACACCTTGCACCTTCACCGATTAGACCACTCTACACGTGTTTCGTCCCAACCCGTGGCATCCTCAGAAGATAGTTCGTGTGAAAACCAACACCGAATTGATTCAATCAAATCTAATTAGTCTATTAATATAATTTACCTAATTGTGCCTGTTAAAAAAGTTGCTGGTTAAAGTTCATCGCAGAAGACAGATTACCACTACACAGTGATTTTTATAAACTTGTCAATCGTGAACTTCAATGGTAATACATTTTACGTCATGTGACATCCAGTAATATTAAAAAAGTAACAGTTAATAGGAAAAGAAAACCGATCTCATACATTAAAACATTATTTTCCCCTCAACAATGAAGAAACCCAGTGTTTAGGAAAAGGTGAACGCCCCAAAAAGGTTTTAAATTGTCTTTATTACAATATTAAGTACAATAGTTGGCGTTGCGCGTTGCGCTTGAGAATATAATGCCAAAATGACAGAGTGTCGAAAGATGACATTTAACGTGATAGGTAAGCAGTACTACTACTGCTTTAAAGAGCTAGCGCCATCCATCCGAAACCAAAGGTACTATTGGTTTGACAGGAAAGGCAAGGACTGATATTGTTGCCTTAGGTATCAGATAGATGGCGTTAACACCCAGGTATGCAAAGTGTTTTTCTTAAACACGCTTTCTATCCTTGAACAAATGATTACACATCCTTAGAAAAAATTAAAAGAGATGATAGTTTGATTGATAAAAGAGGAAAACATCTGAATAGACCACATTAGATGAAGACAGGATAGGAAACTTTATTAGTCTATTTCCCAAAGTCGATTCCCATTACAAAAGTAAATCTCCCTTTCTGGGGTCAGTCCCTCATGTCTAAGGATCGTGGTCAGCATCAGGGTTCACCGGTTCCGGTCCAGCACCTCTTTTACGACCGTGTGTATGAAGGATGATGAGTCTTTTACTTGATCGGTCTTTTATCTTGTAGGTGAGCGACCGCGCGATCTCTTGCCTTCGATGCTCCCGACTACAATTAGTTGTTTTAGGATGTCGTCACCTTTGCGTACCGTATGACCGAAATATGAAAGAATGCATTGCTGGAATGTGGTCGATAGGTGAGTTTTAATTTGGAGCTGGGTTAGGTTAGGGTTGATGCATTAGTGCGTTACGCTATCCAAGGTATTCTTAGCATTCGCCTTCAGCACCACATCCTTTACCTTTCGCGGGCCAGAATTGTCCATGTTTCAACTCCATATAATATCAAACGGGTCATAGCATCCTTTGCCATCCCGTACGCCTTTTTATCTCCGGTACACAGCTGCAGTCGTTGCAGATTTGGGAGCCCAGATAAATGTAGTGGTCGACGATGCCTACGCCAGGAATGTTGCAGGTGACATTTGATAACGTTCCGACTCGATCCTCTATCATCACTTTAGTTATTTTTCTGTTCACTGCGAGACCAACGTTGCCACTCTCCACCTCGAGTCTATGGAATAGCTCACTCCTATCATCCATAGATAGTACGGTGTCGTCAGCATATCGAAAATTTGAAAGTCTCTTTCCGCCTACAGGGAAACCCTTCTCCCAATCTTCAATGGTCCTCCGTATGATTTGCTGACCATATTATGTTAAACAGTGCAGGGAACAAGATGCAGCTCTTTCTTACTTCTTGTTTAGTTGTAAACATAATTGAGCAATCAGTAATCCTAACGAAGGAATAGGAATAGAAAATAATTTTCAAATTAAATATAATCTCATTCATTATGTTCTATCTTTAAGCCGAAGTGTAATTTTTTAATGTTAATCATAACAATCATTAATTAACCAACCAATCATAAACTAACCAAAGTTGTTTCATTTACTAGAATATCATTTATTTCATGACAGGCGAATATTATAGTAATTGGCTTCTACAAATGTACAATAAACAAAACTATTTGCAAGAATAATATCGCAACACGATATTACTGTTTGTAGTCGAAAATATAAACTTACACGAATAATATCGCAACACGATATTACTGTTGCAGACGGCACTAGAAATTTACACGAATAATATCGTAAGAGACTCTACTGATCAGAGCTTAACCTATACTAGTATAGTAAAATGCATTTAGTTAATTTGTAACGAATACCTTGGTACTAATTAAATTTGGTTGAAATAACAAGATAGCTGAAAAAAATAGCTTCCATATGTGATATAAAAAGTCTCAGATACTTATTTTTTAGTCGAGTTATTAACAAAAGTGCTTCTTTTATTTTTCCTGAACATTTTGACTTTTTCGGTTACCGGATTATTCGCGGGGGGGGGTCGAAATACTTTTTGGAGTCGGTTAAATTTTTTAAGTAGTTTTTTTGTATTGTAAATTTAAGTAAAGAAAAGTATAAGATACATTCTTGACAATTTTAGATACCTACTTAAGACCATAGGCGAAAGAAGTGAAAAAAAATTAAAGGGGCAACAGCGGGGGCTTTCACCCTACTTAATATAGATAATCATTCGGATGTACTTTTGTGAAAGGTATATCGTAATCTTACTGACTTCCCGCGCCATCTATTGCTTAGTAGTTATGATGCAAAAGAAGTGAAAAACATTTTAAAGTGGCAACAGAGGGGGCTTTCACCCTAATTAATATAATCATTCGAATGTTCTTTTGTGAGAGGTATATCGTAATCTTTCTTACTTCCTGCGCCATCTATTGCTTAGTAGATATAATGACGTAAATAAAATGAAATTATTTTTATGATTTTATATGAGCCTGGATGGGTTTTAATTTATATTATGTTTTGAAGCAGGTAAAAAAAAATAACATGATTCATTATTAATTGAGACAGCGATTAAATATAACGTATTTTCATAATCATGTGGCGCCATCTATTTTAGTAAGAATCAGTTTTTGTATTTTCCCGTAGGAATAATTGAATTTCCCGCAATAAAAGGTACCCTATATGTTGACCCGGGTTATAAGCTATTACTACACAAAATTTGGTAAAAATCTGTCCAGTAGTTTTTGCGTGAAAAGCGAACATACAAACAGACAAACAGACAAACAGACAAACAGACAAACAGACAAAAAATTTAATATCTATTGTTTTGGGGTCTATATCCTGTACACATCACATAGCAGTAATTTTTTTTTTTATATTTCATGTACAGACTTTTTGCCCGTTTCTGTTTTATTATATGTATAGATTATGATTGCCGCATAATTACGAGTATGCCCCGATTATTTCGGAGTTACTTTATTAATTTATTCCAATAGCATTCGTACATAGATTATAACCAATTATTATAACATACATTTTACAACAAAAACATTGTTTTTACAAACTTGACTTCGACTTTATTATATTCTTTATTGCACTTTAAAAAAAACGCAGTTTAATAAACAATAACATAAAATTGGTATGCAAACTACCACCTTATATTTTGAACTATTTTTACATTTGCATTCACAATGCAATTTTTATTAGGTATTGAAAATAAATGAAGTAAGTAAGGCAGGCGTACCGGTTTTGGCCACTTTTTGCTCTAAAAGTTTTCTAAACAACTTTTAGCCATTTTTGATAAAGGCAATTAAAATAATGGTATTTTAAGGTAATAATAACAATCGTTAGAATTCCTTATGTCATTTTCGGTTTGAAAAAATGTTTTGTATGAAAATTTTAAGAAATTTGTTTAGGATGAAATACTGCGTAAGCGAAGCGAAGAGTTATTAATCTATGGAAATACTTTATAAACCTTTGTTTTTTACAATCAAATTGTTGTTTTGCAATTGACTGGTTTCTAGCGCATTAGATTATATTGATTTTACCTAGGTTTGGTTTTGATTTTTCGCAATACTTCCAAAAGTTTAACTATCAGTAAGTGGTCAAAACCGGTACATTTGGCACCTCTGACACATTGTGTGTAATATAAAAAAAACTATTTTGCTTTTATAAATTTGAAAAATGCACCTTTAAAGGTAGATAGATTATCTATTATTTAAGATATAATTTGTGTCTTAAATACGTAAGAACATTTAGAACTTAGTGCTTAAAAGTCAAAAAATCCTTAAAGTGACCACAAAGGGTACCTCTGCCCTACTTATTAGAAAATATTGACCCGTCTCACAACTATAGCTCCGATGAAGTTCCATGTTATTTTATGATGTCCCATAATTTTATTATGATTTTTAATGATTTTATGCATGTAAAAATTTTATGATTGTATGCGTAGCGTAGGGCGCCCTGGTGCCAGGTGGAGTGACGACCTACGAAAGATGGCAGGTGGGGGCTGGATGCGAGGAGCTGAAAACCGTGCTCAGTGGCGTGAACTAGGAGAGGCCTATGTCCAGCAGTGGACGGATACGGGCTGATGATGATGATGATGATGCATGTAAACAATGTAATTTATGTAAGTAAGGTTCACTTTACCCAAATAAATACTTACAAAACATATTTTATCTACACTCAATGATAACTTAAAAAAAACAACTTGTGTTCTAATGAACATTACACCGCTGACAATCATTTTAACACTTTTTTATATTTTACAATCCCCATGGCAACAGTAGGATTTTCCACTTCTTCAGCAGAAAAAAGTATCAAAATAGGTTATGCGTCGTGAATTATAGATAAATAATTAATCTATATATATAAAATCGAGGGGACATAATAATAATAATAATATAATAATATGTTTATTTTTTTCACAATAAGTAAAGACATAAAACATACACAAAAACAAATCAAATTACAGCTACCTATGTTTACAAATAGAAATAATCGTCTGTGTCTGAAATGGGATTACAAAGAATACTGTATCTCAGACAACAGCGCTCTCTTCCCTAGGAGCCAAATTTTACAAACTAATAAGTAGGTAAGTACATAAATTTACATTGTTAGAAAAACAAAAACATATATATAAGTACCTACATCAAAGTTATAACAAAAAAAAAAACATATAAAAACAAAAACGAAAAAATAGAAGTGAGTGAATGGGGGTACCTCCTTTTGTGTGTTATGATAGTGAATGAGTGTGTGTAGGAGGATGTGTGGAGTATGATAGTGATATGAAATACTTAAATAGTAAAATATTACGTTTTATGAAAATAAAATATGGAAATAATGTATTTATAAATTTACTTTTTAGATTTGAATTTTTAATAAATTTTCAGTTTGGTCATAATTTAATTGCTTTAACCAGCCGCCAATTGTTGATTTACATTGTGTTTTATTTAGAGGATAAATATTTAAAAGCTTATTTATCTTATTATAAAGATAAGGACCAAGAAAACAGTGGAAATTATTCACGTAAGCGTGTTTGAAGGAAGGCATAGAACAAACTCTATCACAGCGTCTTTTATCTGTTAACTTTGGATCATATTTTATACACGAATGTTGTTTTAAAATACAAGTTAAAATGAATATCTGTCGCACAGTTAATACGTCGCAAGACTGATATAGAAGCTGAGTTGGAAAGTAAGTTGGTTTAAAAGTGGAGACTTTAAGAATTGCCCTTTGGGAAATTTCAAGCTTAATTAAAGAAGACTTATCAGCTCCACCCCAAACAGATACACAGTATGATAAAATTGATTCAGTCAACGCAATATACACCCGCTTAACGATAAGGCCATCAGCAATGTTCCGAAGTTTTTTAAATATAAAAACGAGTTTACGTAATCTACTACACAATAAATCAATATGGTTTTTACCACACTTTTATTAGCTTCACATGTAACTAAGTCACAATGTAAGAAAATCTTGGAATTCAATTTTAACGTACTTCTAAGTGTCGTATTGATTTGAAACTTTGCAAGTCTGTATGAATCCGATGACAATACTATAATTTGCTACCATCGAGCTAATGTGATGATGGAGTCAAGAGGTAGGCAATAGAACTCTTCAATGGCTGCTAGGAAACCCCTCAAGTTTAGGCTCATTTGTTTTGTTCTGATGAGACCTATTCGCTACACTTGATGGTGAGGGTCTGATGATGGAGCAGGGAGGCAGCCTGTGGCACTTCTTAATGACCACTAGGAAAGTCCTCGAGTTTGAGCTCATTTGTTTCGTTCTGATGAGACCTATTCGCTACACTTGGTGGTGACGGTCTGATGATGAAGCAGGGAGGAAGCCAGTGGCAGTCCTTAATGACCAATAGGAAACACCTCGAGTTCTGGCTCATTTGTTTCGTTCTGATGAGACCTATTCACTACACTTGGTGGTGAGGGTCTGATGATGGAGCAGGAAGGAAGCCAGTGACACTCCTTAATGACCAATAGGAAACCCCTCGAGTTTGAGCTCATTTGTTTCGTTTTGATAAGACCTATTCGTCACACTTGGTGGTGAGGGTCTGATGATGGAGCTGGAAGGAAGCCAGTGAAACTCCCAAATGACCACAAGAAAACCCTTCGAGTTTGAGCTCATTTGTTTCGTTCTGATGAGACCTATCCGCTACACTTGGTGGTGAGGGTCTGATGATTGAGCAAGGAGGAAGTCAGTGGCGCTCCTTAATAACCACTAGGAAACCCCTCGAGTTTGGGATCATTTGTTTCGTTCTGATGAGACCTAATCGCTACACTTGGTGGTGAGGGTCTGATGATGGAGCAGGGAGGAAGTCAGTGGCATTCCTTTGTGACCACTAGGAAACCCCTCGAGTTTGGGCTCATTTTCGTTCTGCTGAAACATATTCGCTACACTTGGTGGTGAGGGTCTGATGATGGAGCAGGGAGGAAGTAAGGGTTCGGCTCGCGCATCCGGTAACTAATAGACTCCACTTGAATTTGTAAAACTAAATACATACAATCACGCCTTTGAGTTATGATGTTTACGGGGTGGGCAGACACATGAATGGACTGTGAAATCGATTACCATCCATCCATAGCTTGCGATTTATTAAACTAAAAAGTAAAAAATAAATATGTACTTTAAAAAACTAAACAAACACACTTTTATAGGAACAGACTGAAAAGTACAAAATAACCGTCTATTCAGTACCTAACTGAAATTAAAAAGCGTGGTGCGCCCTTTGCAAAGCTTGCATTCAAGTAGGTAGGTACTTAATATTGACCACGCGCACCACGCTTTTTAATTTCAGTTAGGTACTGAATAGAGGGTTATTTTGTACTTTTCAGTCTGTTCCTATAAAAGTGTGTTTGTTTAGTTTTTTAAAGTACATATTTATTAAAATTTAGTTTACTATCGAGCATTATACCAAGATATTTTAAAGATTCTGTTTTGGTTAAAGAAAGAAAAGTACCAGAGCATCCAGTACCATCGACATAATTTTGGATGTTTAAATTAATGTGGTCAGTCGCTTTATTGGAATTACGTGCCGAAAAGCACATAACTCACTCATCACGAAATCTCGAAAACTACTAGACCAAAGAAGATGTAATTTGGCAGGAAGGTAGATTATGCCTAGGAGACGTCCGCTAAGAACGGATTTTAGGAAATTCCCCCCCTAAAGGGGTAAAATGGGGGGGTTAAGGTTATATGGAACTTCCTCATTTATGGATGTAGAAGCATGAAAATTGGTACGTTGGATACTGGTTACGACTGAAAATTATCTGAGTAAGCAAAGTAAAAAAAACTCCCCCTTACTAGGGTAAAATGGGGAGATAAAGCTTATATGGAACTTCCTCATTTCTACACTTAGAAGTATGGAAATTGGTATGAAGGATACTGGTCATCATTAACAATGATCTGCGTAGGCAAAATAAAAAACCCCTAATAGGGTAGAAAGGGGGGGTTAATGTTTATATAGGGTGGGTGGGGGTATTAAAGATACGGAGTTGGGATGTTTATGGCTCAATCACAACTAAACGGCTAAATCGATCGGGATAATTGAACTCTGTCCGGGAAAATTTTATACGGTTTTTTTTACTCGGGAAAAAGTACAGTTCCCGTGAGATACAGTTTTTTTTGTTCACTTTATATAATGAAGCATGGGTATCATGACAGCTCATTTTTGTGCAAAAAGAAAATTCTTTATGCATTGGAATAAAACTCAAGAAAATCTGTATTACACATTTTTTAGCAAAGTATTGACTAGATTTTTTTGTATTTTGGTAGTTCAAAATTAGGAGAATGTCCGAATATTAGTCATACGATAGTAGCTCCTGTTTGTCTAGGTATCGTTACCTTCTTATGCCTAAACCACGGGTAGCGTGCTCGGCCTACGATCGATGAGGTTATGTGACTTTTGCAATGGTCTATCATGGGATTGCTGTTAAAAAATATATCGTGCTGTTAAAAAATATATCGTGCTTCGGAAGACACGATAAGCCGATGTTTCTGGCTGCATTTGGATTGGTTAGTACACCATAACTTCAATGGGCCCGTGTGGAAGGTCATGGCCCATTTTCCCCATCCATCTATATGAAGGCCTGTGCCCCAGCAGCGGGGACATTAAAATAGATTGATGATGGTACTGATGAGACCTTAGAGAAGGCCTATCTACCTACTTTTTGACACAAAATTTTGGCGATGTAGTACTCGCGGACGTAGTCGCGGCCGGCCATTCATATTCCTATTTCTTCTATACCTACTATTATTCTAAATGCGAAATTGTATATGCTCACTTCAAAACGGCTGATCCAATTTTGATGAAATTTGGAATGGAGATAGTTTGAGACAGTGCTTCCGGGTGCTCCTACTAATTACTCCTACTGATAGGAGCACCGGGACACCCATGTCCTGATGCTAGGAAGGACATAGACAAATTGTAACCACGGGAATAAGGCTCATTCCCATGGTAAAATAAGTTTTAGCTTGGACAAAGCTGTAGAATAGAATTGGTATTTAAGGCGAGGAATTCCGACCGAAATAGGCACGTTAACGCTTGCTTGGCCGCGGTCTATACACTTCGCGCGGACCCAGCGGCAGCCGGCAGTGAACTGTGAACTCGCGAGCGCCCCGCGAATCGAAAATCACTTAGAATTCAATTAAAAATTAAATAATAAGAAAATTTAATTTATGACGGCCGGAATCCCTCGGCTATTCAAAGACAATTATTTTCATATGTTTTTCATTAACTAAAACCAATTATACTGCAAGTAATATGATATTTGAATTATTATTAGACGGATGTTTGGGATTTTATTTGACACAGTAAAATATCACCAATCGAAAAAAAACGGCCGGAAGCACTAGATAAATAACTGTAAAATAACATATATTTTTTCCAAATATTAAGTAGGTACTTGTGATTTGCGAGTAATCCATAATTTAAAATACCCTATTTTGGGGAATCAGCGCCTTGAGGCGATAGTTTGAGTTCATGGGAAGGATGATATTTAGAATAGAGACAGTTTAAGGCCCTGGAAAGGATATATTTTACTTTTTAGCGCGGGAAATCTCATTGTATGGAAAAATCATTTTAAGCGCGGGCTAATTTGGGGGCAGAAATTGGTAATTAAGTAAATAATTTGAGACCCTGGCAAGGATTATAATAGGCTACTATTACTTTTTGCCACAGGATAGAATCATATTCCCACGGGAAAATCAATAAGTAGGTATTATTTGTTTGTCCGAATGGCTATTACAGGGCTCCCATTAAGGCTGATTTACATTGATCCAGTAGCTCGATCCAGCGTGAATGGATTGCTGCGTTGAATCGGCATGGGTTACTGGATCGGACCGTTTACATTAGTCCAGTAGACATACTGACATTGTCAGGGTAACAACACGATTTACCAAAAATGAGTGATTTGCGTCTTAAAAAGCGAAGGCAAATTAAAGATATTGTCAATTAAAGTTATCTCCTCCATATTCATTCCATCCAACGCAAAATAATATTCTGTATTGCTGTAGACCGCAAATCCTTGTTGCGGTATGATTGAGATTTTAAGTTCCAAAGACATTCTTCTTGTCTGTATAATTGTACTAATTTAATATTTTGCTCATCAGACCACTTCCTGGTCGACATTTTTTATGAACCGGTGCACCAGACATACAACGCGTGGTCACTGTACGATACGCGGCAGAAACTAGCGCATAGCGTTTACACGGATCCAGTACCCACTGCCAACGGATGCGCGGCGCGCGGGGGGCGGTCAATGGATTGAAAAAGCCAGATTCATTGATCCAAAAGCTGGATCCAGTGTCACTGGATTGCGGCGCTGGATTGGCACTGGATCAATGTAAACGTGTTTTACTGGACGCTGTACTCATTGATTGAAACATGTTTACATTGATCCAGTGCCAATCCAGTGCCGACACTCGATCGAGCTACTGGATCAATGTAAATCTGGCGCTCTATTCCGATCCAGCGCTGTATACTGGACGCTGGACTGGATTGAAACATGTTTACATTGATCTAGTGCCAATCCAGTGCCACAATTCTGGATCGAGCTACTGGATCAATGTAAATCAGCCTTTAAGAATTATGTAAAACCTACTTGAATCATGACAATATGAGATACGACAAAACTCGCCAATGCTTATTTCTTAAACTCCCACTCGTGACTATTTTCGTATCGTACTAATAATAAAAAAGTAAACAGCCTTTAGTCTCCACACCGCCTAAGCTTATTACGGTAAACATCCATTAACAAACACAAAAAAGAATTGAATCGGAAAGCTAAGACAAAATTAAAGTTGACAGATAAAATCTCCATTTGTGAGGAACGGCTTTACGGGCGAACTGAAACTGATGTTTATGCAAAACGATGCCAACTTAGAAGGTGCTATTTACGCAGTTGTCTTTCGGGTGGGGTGCAAGTGATAAGCGGAGGCGGTGACGACTAATAATGCGTGTCATTTTCATCTATTTTAATGTGCAAGGCACACGTGACCCAGCATGGGCCGACTAGGCTATACGCTTTACCACGAGAGTTCAATGTGGAATGTGGTGTTGCAAATGCAGCCAGGACCAGGACCAACGAATTTTAACACTTAGGTACTTCATGTTATTTTTTTTTTTGGTTAAATAGGTATCATCTTCCTTTTTACCGGCTATCCACTTCACACTCTCAATGTTTTATTTCACATCGTTCTATAAGCTTCACAATAAAACCAAAATTCTTTAAAGTACGTTGTAAAGTTTAAATATGAACAAACTGGCAAACAAGCAGACATGTTTGATACGAAGTGTTAAAATTTTTAACCAACCGCATTGGGCCCGCGTGGTCGGTTTTGGCCCATTTTCCTTATCGATCTATAAGGAAGGCCCAGTTCCCCAGCAGTGGGGACATTAAATGACTGATGACGACGTTTAACTTTTTTAAAATAATAATTTAAAAATAAAAAACATGACTGACAAAATCAAACTAAAAAGTAAAAAAAAAACAAGATTTCATTGCAGTCGGGGTACCATACCATGCTGTAGAATTCTTTAATTTATAAGGTCCCCCGACTGCAATGAGAGCTTGTTTTTCACTTTTTAGTTCGATTTTGGTAGTCAAGTTTTAATTTTTATTTAATTCCTTTTAGTGATTATGTATATAAATTATAATATATTTTTGAAATGTACTCAACAATGCCTTTACTTTGATACCTATAATGAGCTAATGGAAGTTTCTTTTTTCATGATATGTTTTAATGGCGCCTATACATTGATTATTTTTTAATAAGTATAAAAAAATTGCCAGTGTTATTTGGGTTGACATAATGTTTCTAATGATACTCAAACATTAAAATCCGATTGGAATAAAGAAACTCGCACAAATACACAAATACATACATACATTAACCCTAAACACAGTACAATTCTTGTTTGGGCAGTCATGTAAAAATATAACCTACATAGCGAAATTAACGCTAACAGGACGAAACAAATTTGGAATGAGCCCAGTTTAGCAGGGTACCCTCTACCGCTTATATTTACACCACAAACCACATAATCACATTACTTTAGAAGGCGTTCTCCGCACACACCTCTTGTGTCTATGTTTGTCCCTTTTTCCATACATAACCCTTTCCACCGCACACAATACAGCGTGTCCCCAAAATTTGCATTAGGGTGAAAATCATTTAAAATGACCATTGTGACAAAAATGAAACAAAAATGATATTGTAACAAAAATGAAAACCGTAACAAAAAGTAACAAAGCTGAAATATTAGGGTCTTTTCACAAGTCACATAAAACTGATTTATTTTTTCCAGGAACAATAAAAAGCATTATTTTTATTATTCTTTTATTAAAAAATCACTTATAATAAAAAAAATATATTTAAACTTTCATTAACGCAAAGGCTTCATGCATTGGTAGCTGGTTGGTAAAATCAATGTTAATGACACTTAAACTCTGTACAGTCACGATCAATAATATGTAAACAAAAAACATTTATGGGCATTCTGTTCTTTCAGCCTCTGTCTACAAGGACGCTGTCGTTCGGCTGCTGACATCGGCATTCTAAAAAGAAAAATATTGAGAAATTGCATTGTGAATGCAAAAAAGTAAAAATTTGTTTAAGAAAAATATTGTTAGTAAAAAACAAAATGGACAAATAACCAAACAGCACAATAACAGCATGAATACTACGTAATTAAAGTCTGGAAATACATAAAAACACAGATTAAACACATAACCCTCATTTTGGACATCACCGTGGTTGGGTAAAAAAATCAGTCTTGTGAATGCGGCTTTTGTTCATTTTTGTTATATCATTTTGTTACGTGAGAAAAAAAACGTGCCGACCCATAACAAAAATGAACAAACTTACTACTTGGAATAGAATCGAAAATATTTTAAGCCAAACAAGACCGTCATGATTAAAAGCTGTTTGCATTTCAATCAAGCTCGAAAACAAATCGTCTATATGAATCGATTAAATATATTAGTATTTTCTTACCTGCAGAGTTTGGTAGGCAACAAAAGTGATGAATCAAAATTGTAATTTTCGCTCGGAGGCAGAAAACCACGCGTTCACTCACTTTTTCATGCGATGATAAAATGACCGACACATAATCGCTTCTGGCATCTGATTGGCTCCTTAGAGAGCAAGTGTTGCCCTTTGGTAAACAATAAATAATACTAAATTAATTCGTTAGAAAAATGAATAACGAAAATGAACACAATAATGGACATTTATTTGAGGGCAAAAATTTATTTAAAGAAATAAGGAAACAAAATAGTTTAACCCGATATCAGTGACAAATCATGTGTTTTAAATAAAAAATAATAATTTGTTTGAATACTGTTTTTTATTATATTTATTTAGATGTACTTTGTAACGCTAGTCACGAAGAGGACAAATTATTTTGTATGGAGAAAATCCGGGTTCAGCGCGATTAAAGGAGTATATTTATTAAATACTGATAAGGTACCTAAAAATTTTTATATATTTATTGAGATAATGTTCCATTCTACTATCGTGAGTACTCATTGCTTTATTTAAAAGAATATTTTGTGAAATATCGCGCGTGGACAAATTTTGATATCAAAATGGTCATTTTAAATGATTTTTACCCATTAAACAGATCGCCCATTTTGAAGTGACAGTGAAGTAAAATGAGTATTGAGACTTCTAGGTTACCTATTTTTTTATTTTTTTTATCCACAACGGTGTAGCACTTAGCCTTCATCACACCTGATCTTAAGTGGTGATAAGGCTGAAGGTGGAAGCGCACCACTCCCGGAATCCTCAGTCACTGATGAACTGGCTATCTTATCTCTAACTGCCGGAACACAATAATGCTGAAAACATCATTGTTTTGGCGTCAGACTTAGAAAAGATGGTGGTTGCTAGCCAGGCGGATAACGAACAAGTCCTACCACCAACCAAACCGAATACAATATGTACCCCCAAATATATAGTAGTATAGTATAGTATATGTTTGCTCGTAAGCAAGAAATTTGTATGTTGGCTCGTAGGACAGTTCAAAAAGGTTTAAAAGTATAGGAAACATTTAAATAGAAAATAACTCCCTTCCTATATATAAGTATAGCTTTCAGGCAGGATGCATAAAAATAAGTACCTTTTTAAAAATACTAATAGCTTTAACTTTTCATGTTAAGATTATCTATATTTTTGTTAATTATAAAATAAATAATAATGAATTTATTACTTAATGTAATCTTGTTTTACATATTGAAACTATTTTGAAGAGAACTAATTTTTTTTTAAATAAATGAGCAAAGTTTTGATTATTTGTTTGCATCGAATAGGCTCCGAAACTACTGGACCGAATTAGAAAATTCTTTGACCATTAGAAAGCTGCATTCTTCCCGAGTGACATAGGCTATATTTTATACCGATGTTCCCACGCGAACGGGTAAAACCACGAGGATCCGCTAGTACTTTAATACCCAGTGTCATTCGCGCTCGCTGTCAAGACGAATCTGACGACAGCTCATACGTTAAAATCCTTCAAACCGTTTAGACTGTAGCAGGATACATAGAAATCTACATACACACACATTCATACATACTCTCGAAAAACATTACCCTCCTTTCAATTTATTACATTTACTTACCTTAAAAACCCTTCATAGCTTTTTTTACTAAATAGGAAAGAAAATCAAGGGCATTCTTTATGTTTTAAATATTCAAAAGTAAGTATAGACTTGCCAGCAAAGCAAGCAAAAAGAAATTCACCGACAACCTTTGTGTTTCAAATACTAAAAAGGTAGACTTCTTTGCTGGAGCTAAATAAGTACCTGAAACAAAGAAAATGTTAAATTAATAAAAAAATTGCTTGTTTCAACCTAGTATGAAATGCATTAGAGTAAAGACTGTGAAAAGTATAGCTTAGTGCCTGCACGCCGCGTTTTTGAGCGCACTGACGACGCTCTGCAGACAATTTTAACCGATATTTTCAGTTGTATCTTCCATCACCAGCTCATCAATATATGAGATGATGACTAACAGATGCAAATACTTGAATAGCTTCAAACATATAAAAAACGCGTAAGGTTTGTCTAATAATATGAGGGTTTTCCTCGATTTCCCTAGAATTCCATCATCTGATCCTGACTTGGTGAAAATGGGATCACGTCAGAAGTATACCTACCTAAGTACTCTTTAAAAGAAATATTGATAATTGGTCCCCAAATCGCCGGACATAGAAAAACTAAAGTCTAACTAAATACGCATTATGCAGGATACCTCCAAAACTTCTCGTCAGTTCTTGGTCAAATTTAAATGGGACCACACGGGAAGCGTCAACTTCTAAGTAAAAAAAGAATAACTTATCCAAATCGGTTCATTAATTAAACAGCTAACACACATAAAAATAATAATTAGAACAGGGTGCCTACCATGAACTCTTATTGCGGTTTTGTTTAGGACCTAAACTGATCTGCTTCGCTTATTCGTACCACGACAGCTTAATATCAATGACAGCGATTCAGTGATCATTCAATGACATATTACACAGCAGCTAAGCTGTCATGAACTCTTATTTGACTTATAACTTGGCCAAGCTAATATGACACCTGCAGGTTATACCCGTCCCTCTCACTCTCCGGACATGATAGAATCGAGTGAAAGAGACGGGTAGAAGAAATAAGGACAGTAATCGTTCGGTCATTCACATTTAGCAATTCTTTTGCGATCCAGTTTTTAGAAGGTCATAGTACGAAAGAAAGCAATTCATTTTAGGAACCTATTCTGCATTGCGCTGTTTTTGAATCGCTGTCGTTGATGGTAGGCACCCAGTTCTTAATATTTTTAATGACATTTAAAAACACCACAACTCTTTTATATCCACGTCATTAACTTTAAAACTTGCAGTTAACGGCTGCGGATGAATACAAAATGGCGGATGTATTCAAAATGGCCGTCGTAAATTTAGCCATGCGTGAATGTGATAGACGTCACTGGTTCATTCTACAATGTTTCTTTGTTCAAATTATAACTTAGTTGTAGCTAAGAGAGCTCGGTGGTGTAGTAGATACTTAGCAACTATCGCAATGGTCGGTCACGTGATAGGTGATCATCATGTCAGCCGAACGACGCCCACTGCTGGGCATAGGCCTCCCCCAAGGATCTCCACAACGATCGGTCTTGCGCTGCCCGCATCCAGCGGCTTCCCGCGATCTTGACCAGATCGTCGGTCCACCTTGTAGAGGGCCTGCCCACGGAACGTCGTCCGGTACGCGGTCGCCATTCGAGAACCTTTCCGCCCCAACGGCCATCGGTTCTCCGCGCTATGTGTCCCGCCCACTGCCACTTCAATGATGCAACCCTTCGAGCTATGTCAGTTGTTTTAGTTCTCCTGCGGATCTCATCATTTCTGATTCGATCGAGCAGGGAAATACCAAGCATCGCTCTCTCCATTGCTCGCTGGGTGACTTTGAGCCTTCTTATGAGACCCATAGTAAAAGACCACGTCTCACTTCCATAGGTCATTACTGGCAACACACACTGGTCAAAGACTTTCGTCTTGAGACATTGAGGTATTTCGGACGCGAATATATGTCGGAGCTTCCCCGAACGCTGCCCATCAGAGCTGGATTCGACGAGAGATCTCTTTCTCAAAGTTGGACTTACCTAACTGGACCGTCTGTCCTAGGTAAACATAGTGGTCAACAACTTCGAGTGTAATGTTCCCAACATTAACTGGAGCGGGTGCAACATGGGCATTGAACATGATTTTCGTCTTGTCCATGTTCATCTTAAGACCCACTCTTTGCGAACCATTACCGAGATCTTCGAGCATTGTGTTCAGGTCTTCCAAGGTCTCAGCCATAAGAACTACATCATCGGCAAACCGTAAGTGTGTTAGGTACTCGCCATTGATGTTGATGCCGTATCCTTTCCAGTCCAGCAGCTTAAAAATATCCTCCAACGCAGCTGTGAACAGTTTGGGAGAGATGACATCTCCCTGTCTCACACCTCGCTGTAGTTGGATAGGATTAGAGCTCTGGTTCTGTAATCGGACCACATCGTGGTGGTTTTGGTATAAGTACCTCAGCACCTCGATGTACCTGTGGTCTATTTGGCACCTCTGGAGAGACTGCAGCACCGCCCAAGTCTCAATCGAATCAAAGGCTTTCGCATAGTCCACGAACGCCAAGCAAAGTGGCAAGTTATACTCTTCGGTCTTCTGTATAACTTGCCGCAGCGTATGAATGTGGTCTCTGGTACTGTAGCCTTTCCGGAACCCGGCTTGTTCGGGAGGTTGGAAGTCGTCGAACCTGCGAACGAGACGATTCGTAATGACTCTCGAAAACAACTTATAGATATGGCTCAGAAGCGAGATGGGTCTATAGTTCTTCAAGAGAGTTTTATCACCCTTCTTGAAAAACAGCATCACGTCGCTTCTGCCCCATGCCTTTGGCGTTTTGCTCTCAAGGATGACTGAATTGAAAAGCTTCTGGAGGACTTTAAGTATCGGCTTACCGCCCGCTCTCAGAAGCTCTGTTGTGATTCCGTCATCGCCCGCCGCCTTGTTCTTTTTAAGCTGCTTGAGAGCCATTCTAATCTCGTACAGGCTGACGTCCGGGATATCTTCGGTATGGTGTCGGGTAAGCTTGGCTCTAGGGTCTGTAGCCTTGCTTTCAACAGGTGTTTGTGTGGAATATAGCTGTCCATAGAAAATCTCAATCTCCCTCAGGATTTCAGGTGTTGACGAAATGATGCTACCTTTCTCAGTTTTCAGCCTCGTCAATTGACTTTGCCCGATAGACAGATCTCTCGCAAACACTTTGGAGCCTTTGTTCCGCTCAATGGCTTCTTTAATACGCTCGGTATTAAATTGGCGAAGGTCGCGCGACAAGGACTTAGATATCTGTCTATTAAGCTGTCGATAACGATGGGCATCCGCTGAGTTCTGCAGCTTCATTTCGTGTCTCTGATCCATGAGTAGGAGAGTCTGACTGGAGAGTTTCTTCAATTTGGGACGGCGGGTTTTATAGTACTTAGACCCTACCGTGCAGACAGTATCCACCACCATGTTGTATAGATCGTCCACGTCTATGCTGTTCTCAAGGGCTTCGAAGCGGTTTTGAAGCTCGAGCTGAAAGCACTCGGGGTTTTGAATTTGAGCTGGTATTGGTCGGAGCGTGGATTTTATCAGTCGCGATCTTTCGAGCTTGAGATCGATATTCAATGTGCCTCTCACCATACGGTGATCGCTTCCTGTCTTAACAGCGTTGATCACACTGACATCATTGAATATGTGCTTCTTCGTCGACATGATAAAATCGATCTCGTTTTTGACTTTACCGTCCGGACTGATCCAGGTCCATTTGCGGCTTACGGGCTTCCTAAAGAAGGAGTTCATCATATAGAGGTTCTCCCTCTCCATGAAGTCTGCCAGCATCTGGCCTCTATCGTTCCGTTGCCCAAATCCAAAACTCTCAGCTCATCACCGCAACGTTGCCCCAACTTTGCATTGAAATCCCCCATCACAACCGTGTAGTGGGTTTTATAGCTATGCATGGCTTTAGAGATCTCCTCATACATAGCCTCCACTTCGACATCGTCGTGTTTCGAGGTCGGAGCGTAGACCTGGATAACATTCAGCGAATATCGTTTCGATAATCTGAGTATCAGGTACGCTACCCTGCTCGAGACACTTCCGATGGTGATCACGTTGTTGACAAGGGATTTATGGACGATGAACCCGACACCACCAATGGACTGTTGGTCGCCCTCCCGGTGGTAAAGTAAGTTACCGGATTGCAGGGTTATCGAGTCCTCCCCCTCTCTTCGGACTTCAGATAACCCAATGATATCCCAATGTAACTTACTTATTGCCTCTTCCAACTCTACGAGCTTCTCGTCGAGCCTCAATGTGCGCGTGTTGTAGGTTGCCAGGTCGAGTCGTCGGTGTTGGTAGCCGGAGCCTACCCGGGGATTCTTAGCACCCCCTGCCCCGCCGTTACCATAGCCGCTACCGTCGCTAGGAATAGCGGGTACGTACCTTAACTGAAAACTGTTAAGTGAATTTCAACTGGGTAACAAAAGACTTTTTTGCAGCTCAGTGGCTCAGTTGTTAGAGCAGTCGCCCGGACAGTGAAAGGTCGTTAATTCAAGTCCCATCGGAGCTAGTTGTGAAACGGGTTGTTTTTTTTAATAAGTATTTCATTTTAGAATAGCGGGACCGGACCTCTTTTTTATGTAAGTATTTAAAATGTTTTTAGAAATATCAAAAACATGACACAGGTATTTATTTTCAAATATTTTTTATATTTTCACAGATATAGAGCATCAAACTTCCGTATTAGACAAGGACAGCGCTACTCACTTGTGACGTCCCAAGTGAGTAGCGCCATACTCCCGCCATATAAAATTAAGAGACAGTTAAAGACACAGCTTGTCACAATTCAGCAGTTCATTAGGTACTTGCTAGTTAATATACAGATTGTTTTTTTTTACGTAGTAACTATTTAGTAATCTGAGCCTTTGTTATTATTTGTGTTATATTTTGTAAATAAATATTTACATATTTATCAATAACAGTCCATCCACTATTAAAATTTTTTTTTTAGATGTTCTATTAACTTTGGCAAAGATATAACAATCGGGTAAATTGTTGTTATTTGGCATCAGACTTAGATAAGATGATGGTAGCTAGCCAGGCGGACTTTGTACAAGTCCTACCACCAACCGTGGTGCCGTGTAGTGCCGGCACATAAAAAGAATAGCACTACCCCCTCTCTTCCCGTGGGTGTCGTAAGAGCCGACAGAGGGAAAACTGCCAAAAGGAGATGGGCAGCAGCGTCTCCATTTAACAACTGGGTGCTTACCATCAACTCTTATTGCGGTTTTGTTTAGGACCTAAACTGATCTGCTTCGCTTATTCGTACCACGACAGCTTAATATAAATGACAGCGATTCAGTGATCGATCAATGACATTTCACAGCCGCTAAGCTGTCAGGAACTCTTATTTGACTTATAACCCGGTCGATTTAACATGTCACCTGCAGGTTATACCCGTCCCTCTCACTCTCCGGGCATGACAGAATCGAGTGAAAGAGACGGGTAGAAGAAAAAGGACACAAATCTTTCGGTCATTAACATTTAGCAATTCATTTCCGATCCAGTTTTTAGAAGGTCAGAGTACGAAAGAAAGCAATTCATTTTAGGAACCTATTCTGCATCGCGCTATTTTTGAATTGCTGTCTTAAAGTTGATGGTAGGCACCCAGGCCATACTGCGATCGCCAACCCGCCTGCCAAGCGTGGCGATTATGGCAAACCCCCCCAAAATGGTATCCTTGGGGGAGGCCTATGCCCAGCAGTGGGCGTCGTACGGCTGAAATGATGATACCACCAACCAAACCGAATGCAATAGGAATCGAACCTGGGACCTCTGGGTCTGATACCGGTGGTGTTTACCACTAGACCACAGAGGCGGATGTCTTTTTTGAAAATCTGGAGAAATCTGGAGAAAAAAAACAAAATGTCCCAAACAAGGCAAGTGCGAGCATCTTAAAATACCGCCGCTTATAATTATGTCGATATCGACAAGAGAGACAAAATGAGCTTTATGTTGTTACGCAAAGATAAGATATTCGTAGGAAGCGTGTCATCCCGGCTATGTCGCTCATTGTACTAGGGAGAAAGGGAAATTGAGCATTCCTGTAATTCCTGGAGTACCGAGATCCCTGTGTTTATGTAAAAGACTGGGAATATACAGGATATTGCGAAAGAACTTTTGTGTAAATATATTACCTATATACCTACCTATGTAGTAGGTACTAATTTAGTGGAATCTAACGTCAAAATTATGGTGGTAGTTCATACATTTTTTTATTTAATATTTTCTTACCTAATATTGCAATATACAGAACGTCCCAGGACTATGGCACATGGAGGGAAAGTGCCTTAAATACTGTAGATATAACATTTTACTGAAAGGAGACTTTTTTATTTAAAAACAAAACAAACTGCATCCAAAGAATTTTAAATAATGGCTTGTCTCACAGACATACATCGAGATCTGTGGCTTGTCTGAACTGGGAATCAAACCTGCTAAATGAAAAAAAAAAACTTTAATTTTATTGTCCCTATGAAAAGGCTCAATTAAAAGCATTTATTTATTCTAAGTAACATAGCATAACGATAGTTTTTCATGCTAGTGGTACAGGCAAGTTCGCTTGACTTACGCATTTCGCAGTTTCGCGGCCGGCGGTGCCGGTGGTGTACCTACAGTGCGGCATAAAGATTGGAAATGTAATAAAATAATTGGATACAAAACCGACGAAAACTCAATTCTGTCTCGCATTGATTAAATCGAAAATTTAAACTAGTTTCATTCCGCAAAACATATGCCGTAATATGCAAATATCTGAGCAAGGAAATTAAAATATTCACATCCACAAATATTAAAGTCAAATAGAGAAAGTTTACATGCAATTTTAACTGTAGGACTATTTGATTTTATCTCTGTGTATTATTTTATAAAAGCGTTTTAAAGGCTCATTAACGCCGAAGCATAACTGTGCGACATTGCCGCATGCTAGGTAGGTACTACGTTATCTTGGGGTATGCTACTTAACCAACATTTGCAACATGCGGCAGCCTATGCCAAAAATTTGCATGGAATCCATCGTGTTTGGATACAAGCTGCGACAGTCTTATTTTGTCCATGTTTTGGAATAAGGAGCTAGTAGTTTGGTACTTGTGTAGTACAATTTTGAATTTCCAGTCAATTGGAAACAACGACAGGTGCAAGTTTGAGTCTAAAATAATTCCCAAATCACGAATTAATGAAACAGTTTCTAACGGAATGTTACTCAAATGATATTTGTAATGTATAGAATTTCTATTTTTAGTGAAAGTAGTGTGTTTACACTTGGGTAAACTAAGATATACCTAATTTGTTATCATTACAGTAAACAGAGAGGTTATCTAGGTCTTGCTAAAGCTTAACGCAGTCCTCGTGATTGCTGATCGTTCGGTATATTTTTAAATCGTCTGCGTAAAGAAGGAAGTTGCTGTTAATAAAACATTCGGTATGTCATTAACAAATAGAATAAATAATAAGGGACGCAAAATTGAGCCCTGAGCTAGCGGCTTGAGATAGCGGCACATTTGAAACCACTCGACCACCGCAGTCGTCAATGTAATATGATGTAAATATTAGTATTCTAACTTAATTTAGCAGCCATTTTTTTTTATAAAATAGGTAAAGTTCCTACGTATTACATTATATATTTGACTAGCGGCCGCCCGCGGTTTCACCCGCGTGGTTCCCGTTCCCGTGGGAATATCGGGATAAAAAGTACATATAAACCTTCCTCTTGAATCACTCTATCTATTAAAAAAAACGCATCAAAATCCGTTGCGTAGTTTCAAAGATTTAAGCATACAAAGGGACATAGGGACAGAGAAAGCGACTTTGTTTTATTCTATGTAGTGATTGTACACCTTTTTGTATTAAATTTTCCCAATTAAATTAGTATATTTTTACATCAAAGGAAATTCCAGTCACCGACATATTTGAATTCCAGAGAATCTTGTACATACATTTGGAGGGCGATGGAAGTTAAAAAAGGGACAGCTATGCCCCCGCCCGTAAAGACAACCCTTTCGCAACGACTGCAGATCTGTATTCTGACGCTATTTCGCTGAAAATTTAAGGCTTGGGACATATTGATCCATACCATATATAAGGTGTTGTAAAAAAAGTCGACGGAATTTTAAGGGGTCAATGTACTCATGCATACAAACAACTTTTACTATGGTACCAATATTGAAATCGCGAAAAAAAAATCAACTGATGCATAGAAAATTTGAAATCGTACGTCTTTGTATGTCTTATATTATATAGTTGCTTAAATATACTGCTTACTTACTCTCATACTTGCTTATACTGACCGATCTAACTGTCACACCGTCACACGCGACAGACACAAACGCCGCCACTTGAAGCTAGAAGAAGCAACAAGTGACGACTTACTGCCGATATGATCGAAGACTACCGGCGTCAACGTGTGCGGCGAGTTCATACTTATAACCCAAAGAGTAAAGTAATACTATAACCTATGATAACTACAGGAAATGTCAGTCTTTTCCATAAGTTTTTGAACCAAAAATGTACTGTAACTAGCGCCATAAACGTCCCAGTCACGCGCAGAGTTATCTGATACTGAAAATGTCACACAAATGTCTAAAAATACAACTTTACGCACGATATGGTACCTATCGGTTTACATTTACTTACCACTCGATGCAAGTCGAGCGCTGGGCATAGACCTTTCTTTGATGTGTCTACGAAAATTCTGTTTCAATTGACAACCGCCATTTTATTTCGACAGTACGCAACATATAACTTGGCGTGTGTCAATATCTGGAACTAAAATTATGTCACGGGAATAAGGCTTATTTTTCCGACCAACCACGTCGATCAGCGCCTTCTGACAAATGTCAAGTTATGTGGCGTGGACTATATCTAATTTGATATCGTACCAAAGACGCGAAAATTGGCCCCCAGCTATGTGACATTAAATGTCACATTTTGATTTTCACAAATTTTGATTCTATGATTTTAGATTGTAAGCACATCCGAGCAAATATACCTATCTAAAAATATTTTCGCAACAAAAGTTTGCACAACAAAACGTGTGCACAAAAGCTAATTTGTAATGTAAACATTAATTACATATTATTTAAGTTTTTACTTTTTTGCATTCACAAAGCAATTGCCATCCATCGGATGTCCAGTCCCATCGGAGCTGGTTGTGAGAGGGGTCGATTTTTTCCTTTTATCTCATAAGGACAGATTCTCAAAAAGGACAAGAGTATTTTCAAAGAAATTGTGAAAGATTTTTTTTTCTAAATACTTCCTTGTTGTTTCGGATGCGAGGGTTTCCTCACATTGATGAAGCAACGCTGGCTTACAGCGTAACAAGTGAAAGCAAAATTCGACGAGTTGTGTAAGCCTTTCCGTAGCTTAGTTGGTCAGAGCATCGGGCCGGATTCCCGGAGGCGAGGGTTCGAATCCCGCCTGAAAGCTACTTATAGGGCTCCTGGTTTTTTACTATCACATTTTTCCTATAAATACTTCATTTTCAATTTTTCATTATTTACATAGTTTGATGAAGTAAGACCCGTGTGTACCAAGCTTAACCCGTCTGCTCAGTTTTATTAGCGGCACTGCCGGTCGCCTTCTCCGTCGGAAGCATAAACCCCTTTTTATGTCCCACAACCTTGGACGAAACAGGAAAAAAGATAAGCGAACACATACTATAATATTAAAAACAAAACCCCCTTTTTGATTGTGTCACATTGGTAAGTACGTAATTATGCCCGTCGCGGTTACGAGTTAAAGCCGTGTGACATAATATGGATCATCTTTATTTACAGTATGTTTTTTCGGTGGAATTTGCTTCTTAATTGTTGGCGAAATTTGTATGCTTAATATATCTAGTGTGTGTGTGTGTGTGTGTGTGTGTGTGTGTATGTGTGTGTGTGTGTGTGTTTTGTGCCCAAAAAGTTTTCTCAGCTTTGACAAATATCTAGACATATTGCTCAGAAAATAAAGAATTACTTCTAATTTTTACAATCGGTCCAGTAGGACATACAAGCAAACAAAAAAGTCAAATATTTATAACCCAAGTAACGATAAAAATTGCATTAAAAGCATACATTTTGCGACAACAGTACTCTCAAACACCGATTCGTGTAGTCTTTCGAACAAAGTATCTCCTCCATTTCAGTAAGAAATAAAAGATATCCTGTAAATATACACCGTTTTGTATAAAAATTAAATTTCTGAAATTCTGTTACTCCCAGGAGTATTAATTGGATGTAGGATTTTTGTGGAGCTGAACAATATTTTCTTTAAAAACGATTTATTCTGAATCTTTTTTAATGGAATCCGTGATCTCTTATTGTGTGATAAAATAAAGAGTAATTTTTCGTGAATATGCCTGAGCATTTTCCGGAAAAGAAATTGAAGTTCACCTCATATTGAAATTTGCGATTGGAATTACTATCAATGTGAAAGTAAGTATGTAACTCAGTTTGTTTCTGACCATTTCCAACCTAAAAACTAAACCAATTTTGATGAATTTTGGTATAGTGATAGATAAGAATTTGGAGAAAAACAAAACATACTTTTTGATACGAAAATTTGAAGTGTAGAACTGTACTTAAAAATAGATGGCACAGTGTTTAGCGAGTATTGTTCGTGATTCTGGTGCTTGATGACATGGTCAGTTACAACTAGAAACGAAAATCAGACATTTTAAAATAACACTTTTGCCATCTTTAAAAAAACATGTTTTCTCAAAACTGAAATATTAGAAAAAAAGATCCTTCCTCCAAACCTTTATATTATTCTGTGCTCCAAGTAGCTCCGCCGGGAATCGAACCCGAGACGTTTGACGAGCGAATTCTCTGACCGCTGATCTATGGAGTTGTTTGAAGTTTCTTTTTTTCTATAATTATTTCATCTTCAGTTATGGCGGAAATACACGGTTCACTTTTGCCTTTCAATTTGGATGAAGCAACCAAATTGAACAATGTACTGAAACATAAAAGATAATCATTCAATGTCAATGTGCGCCTGTATTTTTGCGCCTTTCAACCAAAGTGAATCAATTTGGTTGAACCGTGTAATATTAGCATTATAAAAAATGGCATTGTAAATGCAAAAATAAAAATTATTTTTATAAAAAAATAAAACCGTGTGGTTTTTTAGAAGGCGGTTTTATTTTTTTATAAAAATAATTTTTATTTCACTCTTTTTAGTGCATCGTGCAGGCAATTTACGTGTTTTCAGGTAAATAGGTATGTGATCAAACTCAAAACCTCCTTTTTCGAAGTCGGTTAAAATACCTTGAGGTATCCCCTTTTTAACAAAACATGAATCATCTAAATCGGTTTATAAACAAAGGAGTTATGCCTAAAGATACGTATTAAATTCACATAAAGTGGTAACGAAAACGAAAGTATTTTCAAGATTTCCTGAAAAGTACTGAACCGATTTCAAAATTTCAAAAAATGGGACCAACTTGGAAACCAACCTGATGTAATAACGTTTGAACCATTTCAATCGGTTCAGCCGTCTTCGAGTAAGCGGTGGACATACACAAAAAAAAAAAAAAAAAAAAAAAACATACTTACATACAGACGAATAGAGAAACTCCTCCTTTTTGATTTAGAAGTCGGTTAAAAATAAAAATTTAACTGCCAGAATAAAATGCCTTGTTTCCGCCAACAACAATGAAAAAAGCTTGTTCATTCCATTTACCTATTAAAAAAAACACTTTTCAGGCTGCGAACGAAACTTTTGCCTCTAAAATAATACTTTTTTAAAAACAAACCTGAAAGCAGCCATCATTTTAATGGTCGTGTTACAAGAGCTTAAAATTTTACACAGAATTTTCATTTCAAAGTTCAAAATTATAAATAATTCTACGAAAGGTGATGTTGTTTTAGTTAACAACCAAAACGAATATGGAAATCTGTTGACAAAGCTTAACGCGATAGTCCAAGGATTATCCCCTCATATGATGACTCTAAGAAATATATTTTATGATAAAGTAAAAAAAAACCCGTTTCATGGAACAGGTGCGAGGAGCGGAGCGGCGAGCATTTTAGGTTTACATGAACCTAGCGACCACCAGAACCGACTCTATAAAATAAAACTCCCATTTCCTACTAAACTTTTACCCCCTTATTACAAAACGTGGACTAAAGTTAGACCTGGTTTAAAATTCATGCTAATTCTGTCTTTCATTTGGAAAATGAAAGTGACAGCACCAGTTTAGTACCAGTTTTAAACCAGGACTATTTTAGTCCACGTTTTTTAATAAGGGGGTGAAGGTTTTTTGTTTATATCGTACTAGCGTCTGGGTAAAGGTACTACTACTATTTTAACATAGTGTTTAAAAGAGATAAGCAGTGTCAAGACTTTCAAAATCAAACTGAAGAAATTGTTAATAGATAAATCATATTATACAATTGACGCATACTTTTTTTTATTTATTTTTACAAATTTTAATAGCTCTGTGTAAGTGTAATGTCAAATTAAATATTATTATATGTGTTATTAATTTGTTTTAGTTTGTAAGTTTGACATTTTGTAACTAAATTGACATTATTATCATCATTTATTTTTGTTTGTATAATTGTTTAATGTTATTAATATATTTTGCACGGTAACTTTCGAGTAGGTAACTTGAATTTAAAATGTTGCATGTCAAGACGGCAGAATTTGGCAGAACCTTGTGTAACTTTAAGTGCACCAATGACCGCCAATGTATGACCCGTATTCGCAATAAAGAATATTTGTATTTGTATTTGTAAATGGTCCTTGTTCCCTTTTATCATACACTAGCTTTCCGCCCGCGGCTTCGCCCGCGTGAACTACATGACGTTATCCCGCGGGAATGTGATTTTTTCCGGGATAAAAAGTAGCCTATGTTCCTCTCCAGGCTACAAAGTATCTGTGTTTTAAATTTCAGCCAAATCCGTTGAGCCGTTATGGCGTGATTGAGTAACAAACATCCAAACATCCAAACATCTAAACTTTCGCATTTATAATATTAGTAGGATTTCTGAATACTGATTAGGAATAGTTTAAGTAGTTTTCCTAGGAAATCCTACCTTTCTTGTCTATTTTAGAAATATCTCACATTTCCTAGGACTAGTATACTATGACGGATATCACACATTGCCGGTAACAGCGATAATGATATATTTATAAAAGGAAAAACACAGTGGTATTACATACAAAACAAAAACTTGACATCAACCACTAGTAGGTGTTCACTAGTTATAAGCCTGAGTAGGGTTGCCAGTTCTTCAAACCGAAAAGCCGGACTGGCCAGCTAGTTTATCCGGACTTTTGGGTATCAAGGCTGGACACCCTAAAAACCATAGGGTTTTTAAGATTTTATTTTTTATTGAATTTATTTCTTAATCTATATGTACAGTGCCACAAGCTTTTCTGTTCCGGTGACAGTCGTGACAGAAGAGCCACTTACAATACGAAATTACCTGTCAAAATGGACTGTCGTATGAAAACTGTTTAGTTTCAAAGATAATCACCGGATCAGAAAAGATTATAAGCCTTATTTTTAAGGCGAGTTTGCGATTTGGCCAAACAAAAAACGGACAGGCCGGACACCCTCTAATTTGGCCGGACAAGCATCCAGAAAACCTGAGCCTGTCCGGCATTTTCCGGACGCCTGGCAGACCTAAGCCTGAATCTCACTATGATTATGTGACGAATTAGTACTAGTAGTCTCTGACTGAACATAAGCCTTTGATACATTGTCATTAATCCTGTCATAGTATTGGCGTCCAATCAATATCTGATGAGGTAGGTACATTATACTCAGAATACATTAGGGGATGTAGGTACTTCTGGCCACTGAATTAATAATAAGCAATAATTTAATACCTACCATAATCATATTGCAAATGAAATTATTATACATATGGAAACTAATTTAAATGTGAAATAATCGACACGAAGAAGAAGAAGGAACAATTAAACCGCCTTCAAACAAAAACTCACATCACAAAACAACGTAAAGTCACCAGCACGTCAGATTATTACAAAGTGTCTTATGTCCAACAGATAGAGTGCAGTTATAATTAATATTTTTTGACATTTTGTAGTAACCCGACGTGCTGGCGACCGTACTTAAAAATAAAAAAAAATTGAATCATTCCATTCAAAGTCCCGCAACATTAAGACCATACTAATCATTTTCCGTCACTATTATTATACTATGCAATGTATGAATTAACATATTATAAAAAAAAACCATGACAGTTATGTAACAGTAGTAATTATGCCAATTAGAGTAAAATACATTTAATTCCTTTTGAAATAAAATCAAAGGGTTGAACGATAAAAGGAATACCAGCTAATCCTCAAAGATATCAAGTAATCAGAAATTAAGATATTCTCGCTTAAAAGCCTGGAGCGAAGTAAATTCAATGGTACGAAAAAATCCTGTAGAATGAAGTCGTAAAGCACTCAGGGCGTAGGCGAGTCCGTGGCTGTTTTAACAGCGATGAGCGGGGCGGGAAATCAGCTTAAGCTGCCTTTACCCCCCTATAAATAAACGAGGAGTAAGTTTACACCTAGGTTTAACCAAAAAGGACGATTGGACAAAACATAGAGATTTGAAATGTATCTCAGGTGAAAGATATTAATATACTTAGTGACAACTTTTTACTATGGCGACATCCCTCAAATGTATGGGAATTCTGAGAAAATATTATTTTAATATTGTTATTTACTACAAAAGTAACATCTACGTTAATAAAAAAATCTTTGATTTTTACCATTTCTAAGCGACTTCAAATAAAAAGAAGCTTCTCAGTTTGATCTCTATGTATGTATGTATGTATATATGTATGTATGTTTGTCCGCGATTATCTTGCGTTTGGCTGAATCGATTTTGCTGCAGTTTTCAGGAAAGTATTTTGTTACATTTAGGAGAAGGTTTTGGTATTTTAACCGACTTCAAAAAAGGAGGTTCTCGGTTTGACTAAACTCCATGGATTTTGACATTGAATATGGCTATTAATCTCTATATAGATACGTATGAAATTGTCGACACACATGAAAGGTATGTTGGAGGGGGGGGACGGGTCCCATACTAATTTGCCCATCATCCTTTGCTTAGGAATATGACGCTTTGAACTTACTCTTCATTCCCTTTGTTTATTAGTAAGGCTGTATAGTGAATAAACGGGTAGCCCGGGGGCTAATAAAACTCCCAAGTCCGAAAATCGATAAAGATAAAAACATAGCATAACATTGCAGCGTGAATAGACTTTCGCATTACGTTAGAGCGTGCAAGCAAATGCGTGCCTAGATATGTAACCATTTCCGTATCGCCGACGCGTATCATGATAGCATATTTGGACGGGAAACTCAAACTCAAACTCAAACTCAAAACGTTTATTTGCTTAACATCGTGTAGTACATTGGGGTGGTCAACAATGATATTAAGACGAACAACAATGTTCTACCCTAATTATGTGGGCATGCAAATGTCAATTATATATTATGGGAATGTAATTATAATATCTCAATATAAATTAACAAAAATTAAAAATAATTAAAAATGTCTGATAAACCATTATGAGTCCTAATGTCAGTGGCTAATCAAAATTACAAAATGTCAAAATATGGTCAATACCTACATTAATTATTATAGAATGTCATTTTCTCTCCAAGTACTCATTAATGGAGTAGAAGTTATGCTGTAGGAGCCATTGTACCAATTTCTTTTTAAATATATTTTTATCAAGTGGCTGATCAGTAATGTCCAGCGGTAGCTTATTAAATATTTTGATAGCCATATAATAACAATTTCATTGAAATAGGCTTAAATTACATTTAGGTATAGCTAATTTATTTTTCCTAGAATTTCTTAAGTTCGTTTTTAATAGGTTACATTTTGTAAAGAACTCTGGGTGGTTTTTTACTAACATACATAATTCTAATATGTAGATGCATGGCAGAGGGAGTATTTTGTGTTTTTCAAACAGGGGTTTACAAGATTCCCTTTGTCTTATCCCGCATAAGGCGCGAATACAGTTCTTTTGGGCTCTAAAAGCTCTTTCAAAGTCTACGCTGTTACCCCATATAACTATGCCGTAACGCAGCAAAGAAGAGACATATCCGTGGTACGCTTGTAAAGCAATTTGAAAAGACGCAATGTTTTTGATTCTATTAAGTGCAAATACAAATTTGTTTAATTTAGTGCAAACAGTATCTACCTGATTTTTCCAACTGCAGTATTCATCTAATTTTATACCTAAGAATACTGTGCTGTCTACGATGTCAATTTTATTATTGTTGTAGTGTATGTCAATATTATTTTTTTTTGTTTTATACGTGTGAAATTGAATAGCTTTAGTTTTGGATATGTTAATTTTAAGGTCATTTTTATTCATCCAATTAATTATGTCATAAAGTGTATTATTAATGTCAAGTTCAAGTTCGTCAATATTTTTATTTTTAAATAGAAGTGTGCAGTCATCTGCAAATAAAAAGCAATCATTCTTAGTAACATCTGGAAGATCATTGATGTAAAGAATGAATAGTAATGGCCCCAAAATACTGCCTTGAGGGACTCCATTAGTAATTTTGCGATATTTTGATCTTGCCTTTACTTGCGTTTGATTTTCTATCTGTGTTGTTTCGGTACATTGTTGTCTATTACACAAATAGCTGGCGAACCATTTATGTGCTATTCCATTTATGTGATTTTTATGTGAAATAATATTTTGATTGCGGGTTCAAGTTTTCTTTTTGATTGCGCACACTCCTAGTTGAAAGCAAGTGTTGTGTGTAGGCAGCTTATCGAGGAACTAAAAAAGTTGACTATACAACGTGTTAATGAATAAGCGGAAAACCTCTTAGGTGGTGATCGTGCTCATGAGTATGAACAAGTTTTACTATGGAGCCAACTCTGCAACTCAACAAAAAAAAATCAGCTGTTACATACAAATTGTCAATACCTACTCGACCAGAATGTATCCTGTGACATCTTTGTAGGATTCTACTGTCTATATTCTACTGTCCATGTTTCTAGGAGAAACTTGTTCACTTACCGATTCTGAGTCGAACTTAAATATTTGCCCAGTGGTTTCAAAATAACCCTGTATTTATTTTTAAAAAAGACTATTTGTTTTCAACTGCCTACTGTGCCCTAAACCACAGCCATCTCTATCGTCGTCTTCTACAAGCCATGCTATGAAGCGGAACGGCAACATTGCTGTGAACCGGTTTACTCCTCTGAGTACGAATCCTATGGATATGGCATACCTACGAAAAAGTGAGGCATACCTACTCATACCGAGAAACAAAAATGGCGACTGGCCCCAACCATGCATTACTATGACGTCACGTTTTAATGTTGCCAAAAATAGGTCGAATAAATATATTGCTGTCTCTTTTTACATGGAGTATTGGAGGTAAGATAGAACAAGATGGCTACAGGTTTATGAGTACAATGTCGATTTAGCTTATATTTGTATTACGGATAGTTCATATAGAACAAATAGCTTTCCGCCCGCGACATCGCCCGCGTGGACTACATGACGTTATCCCGGGGGAATGTGATATTTTTCTGGGATAAACCTGTCAAACGGTGTCAAATCGGTTCACTTAAAACTAGAAATGCGACGTTGCCAACTTTATGCGCATGGCTTGTAGAATACGATAGAATAGAGAAGGCTGTGCCTAAACCTTAACGCGTTTGCAAAATCGCTCTTCTCTCTTCTCCGCTGTCATCATAACCCCACCCAAACTCTAGAGGCGTAACTTGGTTACGGCCGGCGTGAAATCAAGGCGCCAGAGACAGCGTTATTTCGTTTCCTTTGCTCTTTTTTTCGCATTTTTATTTAAATCGCACTTATTATTCAAACGTTTTTAACGTTTTCGTGTTGTTGGATGTTGCAAAACTTATGTGGACTCTTGGCTGCGAGTAGCAACCGGTCTACATACAAACGGCGATAAGTTTTCCACCCTCTAAACATTAACATACTTATGCCCGAATACTCGAACGCTACTTAACTTTGGGAGCGTTTAATCACTACCGATAAAGGAGACGGACTTTAAATACTACTTTGAGAACTTTCACAAGTTTTCCACAAGTTTTCACAACTTTTTATATTGCAAAAAGTTTGGCTTGGCTTGGCCATAGAGTATAGAGTCACAAGCAGTGTTGTAAAAAAAGTTCGTCCTTTTGAACAGGCGAAGACATTAAGCCATACTGCCAATTTTTGTTTGTAGTTTAGTTTGTAGTTTGTATTGTAGTTTTCTTATGTTTTCATTAATTTATTATAATATTGTATTGTACCAATGTAAACTAATTAATTAGGTAATTATTGTAGGTATTATCCATAAATTGTATGTCCAGATGTCACTACTGTGTTCAGCAGAATACCAGTGCAGCCAAGCCTCGTCGCTTGCTGCTTATACTGAGCTGAGCACAGTTTTGGCATCACACAACAACACATAGAAGTATTTTCTTGTTTATTGTTGTTTTTGTTTGTTCTTATTTGGTTTTCTGTGTGTATATGTTGTTGTGTGTTGCTGAAGTAAATAATTTTCTTTCTTTCTTTCTTTCTTTCTTTCTCAAGCATGGCCCTGTCGCTTTATATGTCAAACGTATGAAAGAGATGCCATGATGTTTGAGACGCTCCCAAATTTGATTTGCGTTCGAGAATTCGGGCGTAACAGCAATGAATTTTCGGTATGTTGTTGAAATGCATAAGAACTAGGGCTGTACGTTTTTTTTTTAAATATTTATAATAGATTTTGAAATATTTGTAGTTTAGTGATTTCTTAAAAAAACAAAAAAGTGCCAATATTATCAAATCTACAATGGTTAATAAAAAAAAGACAAAACGTATACAGCCCTAGTTATCATGCATCTCAACAACATAGCAGATAGTCCTCTTTACCTCTACACTCCATATTAACACCGCAAGCAACTTCGCTCGCTTCTTTCTATCTCTCGCAGTATGAAATGACGTTTCACGTCATATCGCTCGGCTGGTTAGCTCGCTTACTAGCTGGCTTTGTTGGCCTACGCTTTACATTTGCATGGGAAAAAATTGAAAAAGTAACCACATAAAACACAACACTCGAATGTGCCACAAAGTACAACACAACCACAAACATAAACCTGTACGGCATCGCACATAACTCGTTTAGTGGAATCAGGACGTTATTCAACTGTGCTGTTTTTCTTTCTTTCCTTTTATTACGGTTTTCCCGGTTTTCATTAAAAGTTCTACACATACAGAGTAGGTACTGATATTTTACGTAATATTATTGTGAGTGCGAGGTCGTAGAATTGCAAATTAAGAATCAATGAGTGAACCTTTTACCTTCATTTGTTTTTGTAATTTGAATCGAACAGAAGAGAAGCATTCTTAAAAAAACCATCAGCAAAAATAATGACCATTTGTAGTAATAAATATTATTAGTAACACTTATCACAGGTGTGTGTGATGTAGGCTAAGGCTACACCGTTGTGGATTAAAAAACAAAAAAAAAATAGTTTTCTCACAAACAAAAGGTGTGGAATTAGGTACTGTTTTGTATGTTTTTCCATACAAGTATTATAAAGAGAAAAGATTAGTATTTTTTTGTATTTAACGAATAAACTCAAAATTTCTGGTTTGATTTTAAGATTTTTTTCACTTTTAGAAGCTTCATTCTTTCTCCTGAGTAGGTAACGTAGGATATATATTTGATCCCAAAACTTCCACCGGAACGGGTACCACGCGGTAGAAATTGAGTAGGTATAAACATACCTGCTAGTGATTGAAAGTATATATCAATACTAAAATGTGACCAACCTCACAGTTATTCTTACTTAGGAACCTTTATTCAAAACATACGAGTTTATCTAGGCGTCATAAAATCCGCGAGTACGTTCAAAGTCAACATATTAAAAACTCAATGCAGAGTTGGTACTTCAACAGCGAAATGTTTTCATATTTTATGGTCCAGTAAATATCTGAATGTAAACTTGTCTCATCGAAAGTTCATAGTTACCCTGATTAGCTATCCAGACACAAAGATTTCTAAAACCATAAGGAGCAAAGAGAGGCGTTCCAAGAAAGCCTACATCAAGAGCAGTGTCGTCGTCAATTTTACGGCGGCACTAAGCCCCAGGCCACCTCTGACAAGATTATGGCTTCCATTTCTGTGAGTTTTATACGTTCGATAGCACTGAAATGAAGATGGCGAATCTCAACGCCTCAGACAGTTTGTAAATTGTCGAATGTGGCATTGAAACGAAATCTTTGCTTCCAAGATTTTGAAATATGGTTGTAGGTACGAAAAATTTGGAGTTAAGTTAGAAATTGATGGCAATATACAGACCACCTTTCCTTTTTGACTGGGAGAAATGATCATCAGACATTATAATGTCCCCACTGCTGTGTGAAAGGTTTTCCTGGATCGATGGAAACCTATTATTGCTCATGATGGTAGAGTTCAGTTGAGTGCTGAAGACTACCTGAGGAGGGTAGACTTATCACCCTCAGTTTGAAGAGTGTTAACCTCTGCAAATCTGCTTTTCAAGAATGAAAAAGGTCATGATGATAAATTTTTGGTCATCCACCCCAATGACCGACCATTACGAAAGACGCATAGGGACCATAAATGCCGAGAGGGCTAGCTACTACATCACTGATTTCAAGAATGCTTACATCAAGAGCAGTGTCGTCGTCAACTTTACAGTGGAACTAAGCCCCAGGGCCAACTCTGACAAGATTATGGCTTCCATTTCTGTAAGTATTATATTTTCACACATTTATTTTAAATGAACACGGCCAATCTCTGCGGTGATACGAGGTCATTGCTGCAATGATATAAAGATGTTGTACGAAATGTTTTGAAGTTAAGGTAGAGCTGTAACGAAATATATTTTTTGGTTGGAGGAGGTGTACTCTTGTACAGCCGAGATTTAAGCACGGAGAGCACAAATTTTTGATCACGGTATTGATCCTCAGAAGACACGATAAGCCGTAGGTCTCGACATAGGGCTAGAGTGTTGGGCCATGACCCATTCTCCTTATCCATCTATAAGGGCCTGTGACCTACTACTGCAGTGGGGACATCAAATGGCCGATATTGATCAGAGTTTTTTTTTTATAGTGAGGGGAATGCATTTACGCATACCCCGTCCGCGTGCGGTGTGTGGACGGTGGTTATGTGGGACTCACCAGGCCACTTCCTGATCCTCCATCCAGTGTCAGATACTCGATGCGGGATCAGGGAGGGGGAATACCCACTAAACCCCTCACTTCTTGCTCTCTTGGCCGTCAACTGGGTCATAATGTGGAGGGCCCGAGGTGGCAAGCTCCTCCTACATATTGATCAGAGATGTAAATTATCAATAAAATGTACGTTTGATAATTTACTTCTTGCTTCAGAGAATTACAAATACCCAATAACAATTAAAATGATTTATTTCCCTCATAACTCAATACTTGAGCTTTTATTGCCCACAAATAATGTCTTCAATAAATCTGTCAAAGAATTAAATCCTTAAAAAGGCTGTCGTTTTTTAAGGTAAAAGGCAAATTGTGATAGGTTATTAGAAAAATTAGAGACGTAAAAAAACGTAATGATAATTTCTTGGATTATTTTTTTGATTTCGTATAGGTAGGTACTATTCATTTGAAAAACAATGAATGAATAAAAATTAATAAATGCGCTATGTTAAAAGCGTTATTTCTTTTGTTTTCTTTTTATCTTTTGACTCTGGCTGATATTCCGGTGGGACCCTACTGGATGCGGACCCGGCGGGCAGGCGGACAGCCGAGGCCATCCGCCCAGTATTGAGGCAATGGTGCAGCCGGAAGTACGGGTCGTTGACCTTCAGGCTGACACAGGTGTTTTCTGGGCATGGATACTTCGGAAAATACCTGTGTCGGATTGGAAGTGAGGCGACCACACGGTGTCACGATTGCGGTGCTGGGTCGGACAGTGCGGAGCACACCTTACAGGAGTGCCCTGCCTGGTCATCGCAGCGTAGTAATCTGTGCGCTGTGGTAGGGAGAGACCTCTCGCTGCCAAGCATGGCTCGTGCCATGCTTGGTAGCGACAGGTCCTGGGATGCGGCAGTCTCCTTTTGCGAGGATGTCGTCTCGCAGAAGGAGGCATCGGAGCGGATCCGCGAGCAGGATGCACATGCGGATCGGCTCCGACGTAGGCGGGTGGGACGGAGGATGCGGCGCTTTGCGCACCTCATTCCACTTTAGTGGGTGTTGGACGGTGCAGTACGGATGACGGCCTGTCGCCCGCACTGCACCGTCCAGCCGGGCCGGTGTAGTCTGGGGGGATGGCCCCGCTTGCTCGGCCTCCTCCCGCCGCGTAGGGGCTCGGGATGCCGGGCCAGCCCTCAGGTCGCAGGAGGAGATTGCCACATCGGACCCTCCACAGTGCGGCTCCTACTGACGGCGGTGAGAGCAAGTAGTGAGGGGTTTAGTGGGTATTCCCCCTTTCTGACCCTCCATCGAGTCCATGTCGCTGTTTGGGGGGTCAGGAGGCGGATAGGTGAGTCCCACATAACCACCGCCCGCACACATCGTACGCGGGCGGGGTATGCGTAAACGCATTCGCCTCACTATAAAAAAAAAAAAAAAGGTATCGTAAAGAGATATTTGGTCGACTGTTTCTGGTCAAACTTGTCTGACTGTCAGTCTAATTTTTAACCCCAGATTTCAAAAAGAGTTATAAGTTTGACATGTCTGTGTATCAGTGTGTCGTCGGTGTGTCTGTCTGTGACATCGTAGCTTCTCAACGAATGGACCGATTTTGATGCGGTTTTTTTCCTTGAAAGCTGACGTAGGTAATCGAGATGGTTCTTAGCTACAATTTGTGAAGATCTGTTCAGTCGTTTCACGGTTTCGGTAGGGACCTTAAACGCATATAATGGGTATTTATTTAATTTACATACAAACATAAATTAGGTACGAATGTGTGTAATAAAAATAAAAAAAAAAAGCAACACCAGACATAAAAAAACTCTAAATAAAAACTCTTTCGGTCGGGTTGCGCAAAAAGAGGAGTGTTCTAAGGGTATAAGGAGTCCACCGACCGAGATAGCAAGTTTTGAGTATTACTCATAGGGCACTCTTTTATAAGCGAACCTAATTTAACGCACCCAACTATTCCTCAAAGCGCACCTTTTTGAGATAATTTATTTTACAAGCTTTTTAATAACTTGCCATGTTAGTTAGTTAGTTAGTGGGGGCCAAATCTTGCAAGCTTAATTTGACCCACTTTTCTGTGCCCGATGGTACAGATTTGGTTTAGATGACAACACAATATTTAAGTACAGTCAGCAAAAAAGCTTGCCATGAAAATGAAATTTTTACTAAATACTTATTGTTGGTGCGCTTAAAAATAGGTGCGCTATGTGGAATACCTTTAAAATTAATTTGTTTACTTTCTAGAGGATTTTTGGTCTCGTTCATATTATTAGGTAAGTACTTACTAAGTTAAGCCAAACAGCAACACGCGCTGTCACGAATTAGAGACGACTAAATTATCTCGTGGTTTGCATGCTAGCCCAACAGGTAGACTATTAAAGATTTATCTACATCCCAGGTTAAAGTTAATTCAGTGAGCGATAAATTAAAATTCATACCGGTATCTCGAAACGTATAACTATTACACAAAGATAGGGCACACGCTTATCTTAATCCGAGAAAGCCAGCCTTACCTAAATACTTGCAAAACCAGTCTAAGAAAACATACAAGACCTTTACAAACTTATTGCTGACTCGGGTCTTACAAATTTGGTCAAAGTATAATACGACCAGAATTGATAGGCCTTTTCAGTCTTAGTATTATTGTTGTTGTACGTGTCTTTCAAATTGGTTATTTTGATGCGAGTCAAAATTCGCGATTTCCAGTCACGTTTTAGGAAAACAGATTTCCCTCGGTGTAAAGCTAAATTATTACAACGGTATTAGATGAATAATAGATTACGGGTTACTGTAACTACATAGTTGTTAAAAAGATAGGTAGTAATATAGGTATACTTACATTATTCTTTAGGTCTTGAGATATGTTAATTTATAAGTTATCCTTATTTTTCTACCGAAGATATGAAAATAGACTAGAATAAATGTTCCTTTAGACCGTAGTACCTACTCATATCTATACAATATCTATACAAATAAATAAAATTGGAGTGTCTGTTTGTAACATTGAAATAACCGCTTTTTACTACATGCATATGATCATATGTACGGTACATATACCAAAATGACATGTTTTACAATTTTTGTCTGTCTGTCTGTCTGTCTGTCTGTCTGTTTGTTCCGGCTAATCTCTGAAACGGTTGGACCGATTTTGACGGGACTTTCACTGGCAGGTAGCTGATGTAATAAGGAGTAATTTAGGCTACTTTTTATCCCGGAAAAGTATCATATTCCCTCGGGATAACGTCGTGTAGTACACGCGGTTGAAACCGCGGGCGGCCGCTAGTTATGATATAAAAGATGGGTTTGATTCCCGATCGGGTAAATATTGAAACGACCTTTTCAATATTTCCTCGGGTCTGGCTGGGTGTATGTACCGTCGTAGTTTCCGATTTCCATAATACTAGTGGTCCAGCTACTATACTTTGGTATTGGAACAATGTATGTGATGGTGTCCAGTATTTATTTTTTTATTTTTTTTTTACTAGCGGACCCGGTGAACTTCGTATCACCAACATATTTACAGTGCCACAACCTTTTCTGTTCCGGTGACAGCGGCGCTACGTACGGTTTTCTTTTTTTGTAACAATTTAACCGGCCCTGACTTCTAAGAAATTCAGCCGCTAGCAGCGCTATGGTTGGACATCAACTTGACAGCAAAATGACATGTAAAAAAACACGCTAGTTTCACATTTTGGCCACCCGCACAGCAAAGTTTGTGGCACTAATAGAGATATAGAATAGAGTCTGATACCAAAAATGGTGTATACCACTAGCCCACAGAGGCGGTTAAAATTATAGACAAATAGACATATTGACAGAAAATAAGAAGTCGTGTTGAAAAGTGGCAAAGAAAATTATTATCAACTAGCTTTCCACCCGCGGCTTCGCCCGCGTGAACTACACGACGTTATCCCGCGAGAATTTGGTTTTTTTTTCGGGATAAAAAGGATCCTATGTTTCTCACCAGGCTACAAAGTATACTTATGTGTCTCAAATTTTAGCCAAATTCGTTCAACCATTTTGGCGTGATTGTGCAACAAACATCCCAATATCTAATCTTTCACATTTAAAATATTAGTAGGGTATGACGATATAAAAAATTAACATACACAAATAAATAACACCATGAACTGCCCATTTCTTTGTTTATATTGTCTCGTCTAGATTAACAAATGGTTGTCTGGAAGAAATCACTCTTTAGTGATAAGGCCGCCAATTGTACCGTCTTATATTATCCATATATATTAATGTATTGGTATTGGTGTACAATAAAGAATATTTCATTCATTCATTCATTCATAAGGGTACGCTAAAGGTGCATATACAGGAGGTTCCAGAGTTATAAGACGTGAAGGAAAAGTACCTAGGTACTCTTAATAAGAGAGATAGCAAATTTTATTAAAAGAAAACATTACTTATAGAAAAATAGGTTTGCTACACTCAGGAATCGAACCGGCTAAAATTCGAAAAACAATACCTTTTTATCACATCTATCAATAGGGTAACCTATAAATATTAAATCTTTCATAAAAACATAATAAATGAAAAAAAAAATCGAGTCGACGTGTTTTTTCCTATGGAAAAGATAATTTTACAAAAAAGCTGTGAATTTAGTTTTGTTTCTTGTCAAAAATAAAGTGATGATTCCTTTCAGAAAAAAATCCTTTTTACAGAAATTAAGGTACTTTACCTCGCATGTGGCATTGTCGTGGGACGACCTGTATACTCTGATGTGATGTCTTGTGTACCTTGTATATACAGCAATTTCCTTGAGCCCAGATTGTCGGAATGGCGACCTATTATTAATAACGTGTTAGGATTTGTAATTTATAGCGTAGCCGGGTAGCCTGTAGTGTTGTTTTATGGGAAGTGAGAATATATGAGGCTTTGCGAAGATGACTAGAAATGCTTTTATAAAAAAACTGAGAAATTGCTATGGATTCGTTAAATTCCATTCTAATCATTATGTCATATGTTTTTGGTAAGTAAACCAAACTTTGTTCCCGATTCTCTCTACCCTTTTAGTGCTCTTTTAGAACTATTTCCTTATGTAGTAGTGGAGTGTAAGTCCGTCGAGTAATATCCGGATCCGGTAAGGCTCAGCTACTAATGAACCGGTTAGGACCCGACTGAGCCGAGCAATGGCCGAGACATGATTATAAATGTGTGTGTACTTTCATTGGCTCATATATTCGTAAATGTGACTAGTGTACCTACATTCATCTAGGTTGAAATACTATTACTCAGTAAAATACAATTTATAAAAACTGATATTTCAAACCTTATTCCTGAAACATTAAGTAGGGCAGAGGTACCCTTTGTGGTCACTCTAAGAATTTTTTGACTTTTAAGCACTAAGTACTAAATAGTCTTAGGTATAGAGACAAATTATATCTTAAATTATAGATAGAATATATTCTAATGCGCTAGAAACCAATCAATTGCAAAACAATAATTTAATTGTAAAAAACAAAGGTGTATACAGTATGTCATCCAAAACAAATTTCTTAAAATTTTCATACAAAACATTTTTTAAAACAGAGAATGGAATTTATTGAAAAAATATCGTATGACTTATGGAATTCTATCGGTTGTTATTATTACCTTAAAATACCTTATTGGCTTATCAAAATGGCGAAAAGTTGTTTAGAAAGCTTTTAGAGCAAAATGTGGCCAAAACCGGTACAGTGGCCAAAACTGGGGCTTCTGCCCTACCTACACTTGTAGAACCATTTCCTTGTGATAGGAGTGAGTAGTGTTAGTCCGTCAAGTAATATCTTACCCAACGTGAGGCTCAGCAGCTAATGAGCCGGTTAAGACCCGACCAACAACCGGACACTAACTGACTGGGCCGCGGAACGGCCAACATATTCAGATATAAATAAAGTTCAATTGCACATGGTACTAAAATATTTTATTTAGTCTTCTAAGGTTTAGTATCAAGCATGATCCTTGATAGTCAAAAGTGACAAGTTCAAGTCCTGTCGGATTACATGACTACATAATAGGCATGATGACATACATTACGGATCACCGAAATTACGATTTGATGTAATTTTACAGGTTTATACTGATTATTATTTTTGCACTCGTTTTTATGTTACATGCGAGTTCATTGTTATTTTTGTAAAAATAAAAATGCAAATTCCAACTATCCGCCATGTAAGATAGAACACCAATGAGAAGAGCGTGACGTCACGCGCTTTCGTAAATATTGCCAGTGCGGTCAATGCACAAAATATTGTAAACGAATCAACAAAGCAAACAATCTATCTTATCACAATAGTCACTATAAACATTTACCTACCTATTTATTTACGAAAGGGTGACGTCACAGGCAGACGCCATGACACTTTTAGCGTTTTGGTGGGAAATTTAAATTGTACTTTATTATTGTCAATTTTTACTTCAAAACCTTTAATTTTAACAAAAATATGAGTTATTTCGTATAAAATAGACGTGTACAGACATTTTGGAGTACTTTTTCAAAATCAGTTATCATGCCTATTACACTAGAGGTCTTGGTCATACAATGCCATACATAATTTTAGTAGGTTAGGTTCCGTACTGTATTTATTTAGATAGTAACACCGGTATCAATATTAAAAATGCAGTTCCAATACAAAGCATTACCGGATTAAGATATCAGTATACCATGCCCTTTTTCCCAAAACATACAGTACCCAACACTTTTAGTACCATTTCCTTATGTTAGTAGTGAAAGTCCGTCAAGTAATATCCTGCCGGACGCGAGGCTGCGCGAGTAATGAGCCGGTTAAGACCCGGGCAGTAACCGAAGGAGCCGCGCAACGACCAACACGTTCGGACATAAATTATATTTTCAATAGTTACTAAAACGTTTTGATAGGACCCTTTATTGCCCTTGAAAGTCAAAAATGGCAGGTTTGAGTTCAGTATGATTACGAACGTATTTGGCAGTGGATATGTCGCAGCCAAATGGTTGAATCCGCCATTCAATTAAACGCCTAAGCCGATCATTTTTTCCGTAAGCTATTTTATCTTCCCATAAGTTGACGGAGTAAAAAAAAAATAATAACCACGAAATTTAAGACGATCGCTTCGCTGCTCTTCGCGATCGCCTTAAATTTCTAACCTATCAAGTGTTCTACAGGACTTCCGAGGGGTACATGCTGTCATACTTAACCATCCGCCGGATTCAACCATCCGCCTGCGACAGATATACTACTATTAGGCAGTAGTATAGTTAATTTGTTAAGGTATTCGTACCGAAAGTAATATAAAGTAATAACAAAATAAAAAAATGCTGGTATAACAAGTCCTGTTTCCGAAACATTTAGTACCATTTCCTTATGTTAGTGTCAGTCCGTCAAGTAATATCCTGCCGGACGCGAGGCTCACCGGCTAATGAGCCGGTTAAGACCCGGCAAACAACCGGGCACTAGCCGACTGAGCCGCGGAACGGCCAACACGTTCCAACATAAATTCCGGATTATGTGGAAAACTAAAGGTTCAAAATATAAATTGTTATGTATGTAGCTGTAGTGGCGAAGTAGGTAGTCATCTTGTTTGTGACGCTACTAGAGGCAGTCAGTGCATTAATGATTTTCCACGAGTCTTTGTTGTGACTATTCCATTCTTATTTTTTCTGTGTCTGGGTGTTATGTTTCTAGATAAGTTTAATTTTTTAGACGTTAATTCAAATTGATATTTAAATTTTTATAATTCAATTTAAATTGTGATTTAACAATAATTTATGAACGTCATAGAAGCTACACCAACGGTTCGCAAACCCAACGGCGCGCGGCGGGCGGGAGACCTATTATAAGGAGAAAAACCGGCAAGAAACTCGTCAAGGGTGTTTTTGGTGAGAATGTGCTATTTTATGAACAATAGTGGGCTTCAACTAGTAGTGAATGGTTTCTGACCCATTAATATTACTGTCAAAAGTAATTTATACCTATGTCTTCAAATAAAACTAAAAAATCTTTAATAATTCATTCTGTCTGCCTAGACAGGTTAACAAACACTCAATGAAAATTTTTAGCCGTTAATTAGATAATCTACGGAGTTTGAGTAAACTAGAGAAAGTTGTAACTTGTTATTGAGTTACGATCCATACTAATAAAATGTAAAAGTTTGTTTGTTTGTTTGTTAACTTGTTTGTCTGTCTTTCACGTCAAAACGGAGCAATCAACGTGATTTTTGGTATGGGGATAGTTTGAGAGCTGGAAAGTGACAACGGCTACTTTTATACTTGCAAAATACATATTACATTATTTGATTGAATCAGGCATCAACTGGCACAAGTCCCTAACTATTATGAAAATAGAAATCTTTATAATATACAGGCTGTTAGGGGCACCCTTGCAAAAACTTTAACCATGGTTTCAGACCATCATGCTGAACAACGTACAGCAAGAATTTTTTGTTGGAAATGAAAAAAATGGACTTTTCATACAAATTTAGCAACCCATCGGGACATTTTGTATGGTGAGTCGAAATATTTTTTTCATTTCCGACAAAAATCTTGCTGTGCGTTGTTTAGCATTAAGGCCTGACTGAAGCCATGGTTAAAGTTTTTGCAACGGTGCCCCTAACACCCTGTATAAAACTCTTGCTTTACTAACTGACTGAGAGAACGCACAGCCGACACTACTGGGCGCAAGAAGCTGAAATTTGGCAAGTCAGCTGAAACGGGCTTCAAAAAGTACCCTGTTAACTGAACAGAAAATATATCTTTAAAGAACGTACCTTTTTGAGGTCAGTGCCAGCCAGGAGCATGCATGATGAAAAAGGCTACGACCTCAAAAAGGTAGGCTCAAAAAAGATTTCTTTTTCTTTTCAGTTAATTGACAAGTACTTTTTGAAGTCTGTTTAATTTTTTTTTTAACTTATGCAGTAGTAATATCCATCTCTTCATATTACAAGAAATATTAATATCCTTCAAAGTAAACGTGCTTCTGTTCAGCGGTTATATTACGAAAGTAATTGCCGCCCACGGTTCTATCTGCGGAGACTGAGATAGAGCAAGTTTTTGAAATGTTTTCCGCTGTAAGCTTGTAAATAATGTACTTTTAAATGTAAATCTCAATTGTAATACTTTATAGATAATAAAGTAATAGATAAAAATAAAAAAAAAACGGGAAGGGATTTCAACCTAGATAAAGTTTCACCATTTCAAAATTTCTTTATTAGTAAAACTTGAAGTACCTATCTAGTTTTTGTATGGAAAATTGAACACATAAGAATTTGTTCAACCATTGTTTCTTTGTCTATTTTTTGCTCACAATAAGTACCATTTGTTGTTTTTAGAAAATGTACCTACATATTTGGCTTCCTTACATTATTATCATGTAATTATCGTATAAGTACTTACAAACCTATTTAGCTATTTATATCTGCTGTATTTTGTCACAAGAAATTATTAAATAAAAGTTTATTCTTCCCACAACAAAGGGTAAACAGCTATTACACTGAATTTTATATGTATTGAGGAAATTGTTACCTACATAAAAAACACATATACTATAATATAGGTAACAACACAGATCTTTGCATTTTTGTAAATGCGTTGCTTCTGATAAAAGCTGATGAGTTTTTTCGCCCGTTTTTCTTGTCAGTTAAAAGATGTGTTTCGGGTGCCTACCTAGGTAAAAAATGTTGGATGATTCATAGATTCAAGATTCAAATTTGTTTATTCAATTTAGATTGTTATTTACAATACTTGTGAACGTCATAGAAGCTACGCCATCGGTTCACAACCCCTACAGCGGGAGACCTTGGAGAAGAACCGGCAAGAAACTCCAAGGGTTGTTTTTTTCTCCCTGTTGTATTTCATACAGAGTCGTCAAATTGAAAAATGACATTAACATGGTATTGACTTAGATCAGTTTACATCACAATTACACAATGGGTTATGATAAATACAGTTAAGTATAGGCGAACTAATGATCATACCGGTGAACAATTTTCATTTACTTAGGAAGCTTTAATATTAGTTAAAACAAAAGACAATTCTACTATATACTGCAAGTTGCGCCTTACATGTTTCAAATGTAATTCTAAGCATTAATAATCTTCATCAGCCATACAACGCCCACTGCTGGGCATAGGCCTCCCCCAAGGATCCCATAACGGTCGGTCCTGCGCCCGCGCGTCCCGCACCCAGCGGTCAGTGACTACGAGGGAATGTAATGATTTCGTCTAAAAATACTAGAGTATGGGCCCCAAAATTCCATGTAAAGATTCATTAAAATTGTGTATTAGAACTACAATCTATACAAGTAAATAAAATTGGAGTGTCTGCTTGTAATATTAAAATAACCGCTCTTTACTACATGCATATGATTATATCTACGGTACAAATACCAAAATAACATTTTTTACAATTTTTATCTGTCTGTCTGTCTGTTTGTTCCGGCTAATCTCTGAAACGACTGGACCGATTTTGCCGGGCTTTTACTGGCAGGTAGCTGATGTAATAAGGAGTAACTTAGTCTACTTTCTATCCCGATATTCCCACGGGAACGAGAACCACGCGGGTGAAACCGCGGGCGGCCGCTAGTCTATATCTATACAAATAAATAAAATTGGAGTGTCTGTTTGTAATTTTTACTACATGCATATGATTATATCTACGGTGCATATTATTATACCAAAATAACATGTTTTACAATTTTTGTCTGTCTGTCTGTTTGTTCTGGCTAATCTCTGAAACGGCTGGACCGATTTTGACGGGACTTTCACTGGCAGGTAGCTGATTTAATAAGGAATAACTTAGGCTACTTTCTATCCCGATATTTCCACGGGAACGAGAACCACGCGGGTGAAACCGCGGGCGGCCGCTAGTCTATACAAATAAATAAAATTGGAGTGTCTGTTTGTAATTTTTACTACATGCATATGATTATATCTACGGTGCATATTATTATACCAAAATAACATGTTTTACAATTTTTGTCTGTCTGTCTGTTTGTTCTGGCTAATCTCTGAAACGGCTGGACCGATTTTGACGGGACTTTCACTGGCAGGTAGCTGATTTAATAAGGAATAACTTAGGCTACTTTCTATCCCGATATTTCCACGGGAACGAGAACCACGCGGGTGAAACCGCGGGCGGCCGCTAGTCTATACAAATAAATAAAATTGGAGTGTCTGTTTGTAATTTTTACTACATGCATATGATTATATCTACGGTACATATTATTATAACCAAAATAACATATTTTACAAATTTTTGTCCGTCTGTCTCTCTGTCTGTTTGTTCCGGCTAATCTCTGAAACGGCTTGACCGATTTTGACAGGACTTTCACTGGCAGGTAGCTGATTTAATAAGGAATAACTTAGGCTACTTTCTATCCCGATATTCCCACGGGAACGAGAACCACGCGGGTGAAGCCGCGAGCGGCCGCAAGTATTAAATAAAATTCATCGAGGCTACCCTGAGGTTTAGGGCCACGAGGACGTATGGTTTTAAGATGATGTAAAAATATTTTGGAAAAGTGTTTTTTTTTATAATCTATAGGTAATAGGTAGATTCATTTTCAGTGCCCTTTCAAGTCGTGTAGAGCACGAGATCTGTGAATTTCATTTTATATTATATTTTCGCTCTAAGGAGCGCGACATAACCCCACGCGGATAAAGTTGCGGGCAGCCACTTGTTAATAATATGTGCTAAAAAGTAGCTATAAAATGTAATACCTACTACAAAGTTGAATACATGTCATATTGCTGGTGTCGACTGTACCACCGTCTGATTCATTTTGAGACCAAGTTAAATCCGTTGCGGTCTTAACTGAATTCCTTGCGTCATTTCCTTTGGCAAATTGCTTCCAGATGAAATCATTACCGTTCGTCCGTGTCATAGTCCTTCTTTGAATGTTTTTTTAAAGATTATAATTAGAAAGGAATTTATGTTTGTCATTTTGAACTTAATCTGATAAATAGTGCACATACTATCAATGTACAATGTCATGGGGTCAATGTACTCATGCATACAAAGAACTTTTACTATGGTACCAACATTGAAATCGCGAAAAAAAATCAGCTGTTCTATAGAAAATTTTAAATCGAATAGATCAAAATTTATGGAACAGCTGTTTTTTTTTTCGCGATTTCAATGTTTGTACCATAGTAAAAGTTGTTTGTATGCATGAGTACATTGACCCCTTAAAATTATGTGCACTATTTAAGAAGGACCTTATATACGTGTTCATGTAGGTAATAACCGAAACCTCAACTTATATAATTATTTTATATTAAATTGAATTTCATAAAAAAAATACAAAGAAACTTCCAAGATATGAGGCTCATAGGTGTCCGTGACTTTCTGGCACATTTTAAGTTCTACTATGACACAAGAGAAAACGTGACGGGAAGCCCGCGTATTGAATGAATAGAAAATGCGTAGGTACAGTGCCACAACCTTTTCTGTTCCGGTGACAGCGGCGCTACGTACATTTTCTTTTTTTTATAGCAATTTAACCGGCCCTGACTTCAGCCGCCAGCAGCGCTATGGTTGGACATCAACTTGACAGCAAACTGACATTTAAAAAAAAGACGTTAGTTTCACATTTTGGCCACCGGAACAGAAAAGATTGTGGCACTGTAATGTGTTATTGTTGATCGAAGAGGTAATGCTAATGAATGAACCTATCGTATTGATATTTCCTACTTACCTATCAATGTTGTAATTTGTGCGTGCCGCGTGCACGTAAACTGGCATAAGGCAATAGACACACACATTTATAGAAGCGGCAAAAAATTAAAACATTATTTTTGAAAAAATTAACCCCTAGATCAAAAATGTGTGGAGACGATTCTACTCTCGACTGTAAACAAACTGTTTTCTCAGTTTCAGTTATTGTATTAACACGTTGTATAAAAAATTATTATCACAATGTTTGATTTAACTCCCCAGAGCGGGCAGTTATTGACAAGTAAGTAATAATAAAATTGTAATTTGCAGTTTTATATTGTGTGAAATCAGGTTATATTTATGTATAGTCTGCAAAAATAAATAAAAGCTTGTAATATTGTAAAAGAACACCTTTCGTGTATTATTAGATTTATTAGCGGAGTATTTCCGAGAAATTCAGAATTATTTAAGTATTTTCAAAGTCAATCATCTAACTCAAAGAGTACAAAGTCTTACACGTGTACGGAAAGAGAGAGAAACCTTTTGTGACTTGGATTTTGTTGTTTTTCTTTGGAACTGTGCTCTTTTATTGATACCTATAAAGTTGTAAAGACACGTGTATAGAAAAATGGAAATATTAATAGAATAATGTTTATACATCTAAGATTTCTGCGCGAAGTGTTCATGGAAATAAAACCATTTTTTACGCATTTAATCACGCGTAGCGTAGTTATATTGAGGACCAACCCACACGAATCACAACCACAACACGTGGGCGGGGCGCATTTTGTATTGGAAATGAATAACTAGTACAATAATCTGGGGGCACGGCAGTGCCCCCGCCAAGTCGAGCGAGAAGCAAACACTGCCGTACCATCCTTTACTGGAACCATTTCGCCGCATTTTCAGGCCCCTATTTGAGAGGGGCCTGAAAATGCGGGCCTGAATCTGGATAAGACCAGAACGCAGAAATTTTCGTCATCCAGTAAGCTATAATTACATACTTAAAATCCAAAATTTCAAGTCTGTAGGTCATTTAGTTCCGAAGTTAAGCGAAAGCAAAGTTTCGCATTTATGACACTCACTCATGATCATCAAAATAGAATCATCAAAATAGAACTAGTACTTCCCATAAACTCAGAGAGCTGAAATTCGGTACAGAGTTAGGGTTTAATGGCCACATAAAGAGAAAACTATAAAAACTAGGATAATTTCTAGTTACACCAACTGCATAAATAACTTTGTAATCCTATATAAATATATAGGACTACAAAGTTACATTTGCAGTTTCTAGTTACACCAACTGCATAAATAACTTTGTAATCCTATATAAATATATAGGATTACAAAGTTACATTTGCAGTAAATAAATCAGTATACCTGTTCTTATTACTTATGTGTAATACCTAGCAAAAAGATATGAAATCTCACCAAAATCATCCTATAAAAAACTGACCAACTCTCGCTGGAGCTGCTTATTTCTTTACAAAAAGCGTTGAAATCTCTCAGTAAAGTCAAGCCAACTCTAATGTTCCTTTCTGCGATTTCTTTATTGATATAGTTACGTTTTAATTTTATGTGACTTGGTCGTTGACTTGTGCCCACCAAACTAACCAACATGTAGAATGTTCAACGTCCAAAGTCACATAAAATTCAAACGTAACTATATCAATAAAGAAATCGCAGCAAGGAACATTAGAGTCGGCTTGACTTTGCTGAGAGATTTCAACGCTTTTTGTAAAGAAATAAGCAGCTCCAGCGAGAGTTGGTCAGTTTTTTATAGGATGATTTTGGTGAGATCATACTTAGAGTCAGCGTCAAATTGATATAAGCGTCCAAAGTAGTCAAAATCATCTGAAAAACATAAAATCAATTTGATCTACGCAATTCGAATCATCATATTGTTGTAAGCACTCAAGACGATCAAAATATCTTAACGCTTATTGTTTCATATTTATATGAGCCGTCATCGTCAGAGTGTTCAAAATCATCTAACCAAACAAAGCTCTCAAAATTTTATTATCTGTGCATAATGGTGTTGTATTATGCACAGATAACTTTGATTTTGCTTATGTTTTTCAGATCATTTTGACTACTCTAGACGCTTATACCAATTTGACGCTGACTGTACCACATTTTGCAGTCATAATCGACCGCGTGGGTGATACCGGCTACAACGCAACCACCAGCGACGATGCTGCGAACTAGCGGACGGCCACTTTCACATCACAACTACTAGCGACAACGACATTTCGTCACACAACTACAGAATAGATATAAGTACTACCGTACAGAAAGGAAACTCTCCGCCCCGCCCCGCAATCAATTACCTCACCGCGCCCGGGCCCGAGCGCCGAGTTCGTGTGTCAGATCGTGTGCTCATTTAGTACATTTAGACGTCACGCACACAGTTGCGCGTGTGTCTGTGTAACGTCTGTGTAATAGCACAGCCTTAAGGGCTTATTGCACTTGGCTAAATTCAGCATTTAATTAAGCATACATTGCTTGTTTTGATTGCATCACTTGCTACAAATGAGCTCAAAGAAAGCAATGTTTGCTTAATTAGATGCTGAATTTAGTCAAGTGTAATAAGCTCTTTAGTACTACTACTGTGGTAATAGGTAGTTAAATCGCCGCGCTTGTATGGAGTGCCCGAGGTGTGACACAACTGCAAAAAGTTGCATCGACACTATTAGCCCGAGAGCCAAACTAAATCGCTCTATGGAGACTCAACAATAATTCTATATCAGTAATTTCTTAACATTGAAAATTAGATTATCTAGTTTAATAAATAATTCATTAGTAATCCACCAATATTTATGACAGCGACATAAAAAAAAAACAAATACAAAGCTTTAAAAAACCTATAAAAAAATAGGCAAAAATGGTATAAGTTTTATTCACTTTACATTTGAATACATTTATTATTATCTTTCGTAAAAGTATATAATCCCCCTATATTTGTAAATGAAAAACAAATAAACTTTAAAAAAAACTCTCTACGTAAACTCAAATTGGCATTACACCTATGTTAAAAATGCTATCAGAAACAACCGACTTCTTCCTAAAGTATTAGTTTCTCGTTTTATATCTTTATGGATTTCGACTTTGGTGCTTAGATATGGTGAACATAAACACATGATAACGATAAAATTGGTGATAGCATATTTGCTGAAAGAATCGCACCATTTTTGGGGTATAACTTTTTTTTTTATACCTTCCAATGCGATATTATGTTGGATTCCAAAATATAGTCGCTTAAAATTATATTTAAGGGCCGAGTACAAAAATTTGGCCTGTTATTGAATTTTTTACAAAAATATCGGATAGTTCTTGGGGTATATTCACACGTAACCACATTTTGTCGCTGCGATGTGGTGCGGTTGTGGTTCGTGTGGGTCGACAATAAACGGTAATGCTATTCTTTCATTATAATGAGAACTGTTTGAAATAATGATTCGTTATTCCTTACATTGCATATTATTTGTACTAAGTATTCTTATATTTAAAATAAAAAATAACTTCTTACATTCACACCAATTATCTAAGCCCATGTTAATTTCATTAAGAAACTGTATCATGGAAAACTTGATAACGGATAAATATAAATTTAAATACTTTTTGTTTGTAAATACATACTTAATATACATAGTTAACACCCAGACCAAGACAAATAGACATGTTCATGCACACAAATATTTGTCTTGTTCGGGAATCGAACCCGAGACCACTGGCGCAGAAGGTGGGTAGCCTACCCCTGCGCCAAATCGGTCGTCGAATTTCCTAACAAATTCTAACATATTCATTCAATAAAATTGAAAACCATAGTAGAATCAGTCTTACGTATTTTGTAAAATCGGTTGTTTATAGAATTGCACATTTCTAGAATTAGTCATTTGTAAATTATGAAGTCATTTCGCAAATTAGTCATTGTTATTAAAAAATAAACAATAGTATATTATGATACAAGTGAGCTAAGTTGCTCATTATACACGAGACTGTGGGTTGCAGCCCGAGCCGCAGGCGAGGGCGTAAGTCAGCCGAGTGTCTAGTGAGTAAGTTGCTCACGAGTTTCATACGTACTTTTTCAACACACTTGCGAGGAAAAACAAACATTTATTGCATACATCTAATAACCTAAAATTAGCTAAGGGGAAAAGCGCGCAAGTTTTTTTTTTTTTGCACGCGCCAAATGTAAGGTGATTGATAACATACAGCCATACAGCCTACTTCAAAATAATTATAATAATAGTGATAAAATGCAAATGTTTTATAGCAAATTATTGTGAATTATAAATAATTTGATAATAATATACTTAATTATGTTTTTTTGTCTTAGCTAGGGACACATTTTATTTATTCTAAAAACGTAAATGGATTTTCAGCCGTATAAAAGCCTCTTTGTTGTTACAAAAAAGAACTATTAACCCGGTGAAATTGAAAATGAAATGAATGAAATTATTTATTATTTATTAATATTATTATGGACGTGTGTGTTATAGTTCGGTTTATGGCCCTGAGATCGATGTAATAAGGCTCACTTTATGTGTGTTGAAAATATGTTTATATAACGATATATCTCAACATATCGTTTAATAATTAAGTTACTTTGTTCTATTCATTGCTGATAATCTGGTACAACATGTAAAAAAGAAATTAGAACAGAGTTTTCCTTTTACAAAATTTAAAATATATTGGATAATTTTATAACTTACACAGTAAAAGCCAAACCGACTGCTTTTCATACCTGTAAAAGAAAATACGATTAGATTTTTGGTATTTGATTGTAGCACGTCTATTTAAGTAAATTAACCGACTGTATTTTTTTTGTACTTATGTTTTTTTTTATCCACAACGGGGCAGCACTTAGCCTTCGTCACACCTGATGTTAAGTAGTGATAAGGCTGAAGGTGTAAGCGCACTACTCCCGGAATCCTCAATCACTGAGGAACTGGCTATCTTAATTACTTATCTTATCTTATTTCGCCAGATGTTAACCGATTTTAATAATTCTTTTTTTATCTGAAAGAAAATAGTTCATGTGTGATCCAATGAAAAATTTAAAGTAGTTGAGTTCAGTAGTTTTTTCACAATCCTGAAAAAACACATAGTTTTCGACTGGTAGTTCCTGCTTTACACGTCAATATCTTCGCACACTATTGACCAATTTCAATGATTCTTTTTAATTCGAAAGAGTAAACTCCTAAGGTGGTTACATTGTTACCAAGTTAGGAGCTGATGGTGGAATCCAGGGGAAATCGAGGAAAGTATACCTGTTTTATAGATTTTCTAAAGTTTTTATCATCAATTACTAAGTATGGGTAAGGGAAAAGTTATAAATCATAAACCCTAAATTTTCTCTAAAGCCAAAAAATTATCATAAATATTGATAAATATTGGACACCATTACAAACATTGTTCCAATACCAAAGTATAGTAGCTTATGCACTAGTATTAAGGAAATTAGAAACAACGACGGGTATTACCACATCCACCCGTTTTACCGCCCGCGGTTTACCCGCGTGGTTCCCGTTCCCGTGGGAATATCGAGATAAAGTATCCTATGTGTCATTCCAGCCTTTAATCTATCTTTGTTAAAATTTCATCCAGATCCGTTTAGTTCCTAGTTTTTGCGTGAAAGAGTAACAAACATCCAAACACTCAGAAATCCATACTCACAATCACAAACTTTCGCATTTATAATATACTAGCAGATCTTCGCGGTTTTACCCGCGTGGTACCCGTTCCCGTGGGAATATCGAGATAAAATATAGCCTATGTCACTCGGGAAGAATGTATTAGCTTTCTAATGGTCAAAGAATTTTCTAAATCGGTCCAGTAGTTTTGGAGCCTATTCGATGCAAACAAACAAACAATTAAATCTTTCTTCTTTATAACATTAGTATAGATTAATAAGATAGAGCCTCACGCTTAATTTAATCGTCACACGACAATAGCTATGCCAAGGTTATAATCTTAAATCTAAATCAGTGAATCCTAAATTGTCCAAACGTGCAAATCGTCCCTTAGAGTCACTCAAACCGTCAAATCAGGCAATGTCCAATGAACACTCAATACCTCCGAATGATTAAATCCTGAGCCGATAATTTGTGAGTAACACCCCAGAGAAGCAGTTAACTGAATTGGACCCGTTTAAGGACACTACTAATCAGCCAATCAGGAAAGCCACTTTGATTTGGGAACAAAATGTTAAAGGTTGTAAGTTGGATCGTAAAACAAATTGGCCTAAATAAATAAAACGTTTCAAATTATTTTTAATTTTTCGCATTTACTATGCCATTGAGCTACTTGGGAGATGAGTAGATTTTTTCTAATATTCCATTTATGTTATACCTAATATTCGAATTGTGAACTCATACCTGAACATAATAATGACACACTTTATACTTACCGGTACCATTTCACAAAGTAAGTAGGCTTTATTTTGTGGTACCATACTTTAAAGAAATTAAAAAAACAACCTGTCATTCACTAGGTATAGAAAAATCAAATCAATCAATCAAACATACAAACATCCAAACTTCTAAACATCCACACATCTAAACTTTCACATTCATAATATTAGTACTGGTTAGCACACTTCTTTATTTTTAATTTTACAATGTCCATGGCAACTGTAGAATTTCGGTAAATTCTACAGTTGCCATGGACATTGTAAAATTGCTTTAAAATTGCTTGGAAGTCAGGGCCGGTGGCCCTGACTTCCAAGCCCTTCTTGAGTCGGCAATAACAAGAAACATAATATTATAGTATATTATGATACAAGTGAGCTAAGGTTGCTCATTATACACGAGGCTGTGGGTTGCAGCCTGAGCCGCAGGCGAGGGCGTAAATCAGCCGAGTGTCTAATGAGTAAGTTGCTCACGAATTTCATACGCACTTTTTCAACACACTTGCGAGGAAAAACAAACATTTATTGAATACGTAACATTATTATAATAACTTAATATTAGCTAAAGGAAAAAGCTCGAAAGTTTTTTTTTGCACGCGCTAAATGTAAAGTGCCCCGGTAACGATCAATCGCAATTGACAATGTTTACGTCATTGACAGACCAAATGATCGTCTACAAAGGCAATTGAAGCGATTGTCATTCGAAACTACGTGATTGATGCGAATGATGGAAAGCCCATTGACAATCGCGATTGACGCTACCAATTGATCGTCTCGCTGTGCGATTGACAGGTTTTTCGATGAGAAACATGGCGCGAGCAATTGACGCATCGACTGAAGCTCCATCATTCGCACCTTCAATTGAAACGGTCAATCACGTAACAATTGACGAATGACGACTGATCGTTACCGGGGCACTTAAAAGGTGATTGATTAGGTACATACAGCCATACAGCCTACTTCAAAATAATTATAATAATAGTGATAAAATGCATTAATGTTTTATAACAAATTATTGTGAATTATAAATAATTTGATACTTAATAATATACTTAATTATGTTTTTGTCTTAATTAGGGACACTTTTATTTATTCTAAAAACGTAAATGGATTTTCAGCCGTATAAAACCTCTTTGTTGTTACAAAAAAAGAACTGTATCTATTACCCGGTGAAATCGAAAATGCTCTGTTGACTCGCTTAAAACTTGCAGTTAGGTACTAACTTAACTTTGTAGGGATACTGTGTATTACACGGTTAAATTGAAAAGTCTCTGTTTACTCGCATATAATTTGCAGTTAGGTACTTTCTTAACTTTGTAGGGATAATACTATAATGCAACTAGTACTGTAATATTATTATGCACGCGTGTGTTATAGTTCGGTTTATGGCCCAAATATCGATGTAATAAGGCTCACTTTATGAGCAAGTGTGTTGAAAATATTTTAATGCTTTATTTTTAAAGTAGTATATGAGACTGCACATAACTCGGGACCTATTAAAACACTTTGTGTTTCCCACTTCCACTGGTGTTTTAATAACCCCTATTATGTGACAGTCACCATAAACTACTATTTTATGACTACAATACAACACGTTTTCCTTCCATCATATTGTTTTAGAACGTGCGTGGATCTAAGAGTTAATTTTATTAAGTTTACTTCCGTAAAACTTATTGAATGCAATTCATACTTACATTAAACAACTAGCTTCCCGCGGTTTTAACCACGGTAGTACCCACTCCCATAGAAATATCGGGATTTAAAGTATAGCCTATGTCATTCGCAAAAAGTGTACCTAGCGTTTTACGGAGAAATTAATTTTCAAAATCGGTCCAGTAGCTTTTGCGTTTACCTATAAGGCTGCAGGCGGCCTGTCGATGAACTGATAGTCTTTCAGTTCATCGACAGGCCGAATGACATAGGCGATACTACGATTACAAATACCTATTTACTATATTATAGTAAATAGGTATTTGTAAAACGCTGACTACACTATTGAATTAGGAACTTTACTGTAATGATAGATGTAATGTGTGTTAAATAAAATAAAATAAAATAAAATAAAATAAAATAATAAATAAATCCCGATATTTCTATGGGAATGGGTACTACGTGGTTAAAGCCGCAGGAGCCAGTAGTTTATAATGTTAGTTCCTATGGATCGGAAATACACTGTTCACTTTTGCCTTTCAATTTAGATGAATCAACCAAATTGAACAATGTAAACGTAAAAGTGAATCATTAAGGCGATACTCGGAAAAAATGTGCTGAAGCGAGATAGCAATGAGAAAACGACGCGCGCGCGAGCGAGACCGATTTTGCAGATTAGGCAAAAAAAACACAAAATCACTTCGTATTAAAAAACTACAGCGATTTAAAAAAAATGCTTCTATACGATCCTCAATATTATTGGTGTCCACTAATTAAACCAATTTCCAATAGTGTAAGTAACCCCATTTAAGAATATTCTTCACTTTTCGTATTTTTTAGAGGTCTTTTCGAAAATAAAAAGTGTCGAGGCAAAATCATAAAATCGTGTTTTTGAAACTATACGATTCTAGATAAAGGTATGAAGAAATATATATCTTAAAACCAGATTTGTAACAACTGTAACCGTCCTATAGTTTTAAATCAAAAAGTCCATATTTTTCCGAGTAGCGCCTTCAATGTCAATATGCGCCTTTTTTTGACTGGGAGAATTGCGTTTGTGCACCCCTCGCCCCTGTATTTCTGCGCCTTTCAACCAAAGTGAATCAATTTAATCCATTTGTTGCTCCATTTCGACATGAAAAACGGATAAACAAACAATCAAACACACTTTCACATTTTAATATAGTATGGATATAAATACGCACTAGAGTCAAACGTAGCTTCTAGACCTTTGCATCTTTTACTTGTCAAACTTGTCAGCATAGGCTCTAAGGGCTATGCACACACCGCGTTTAAAAAACGCGCCGTATATAGCCGCGCGTCCGTGTCATAAAAGCAGCTCTCTTAAACCGATTATCATACCGGATGTCATAGCAATAACAACACGGATGTTCACAAACCTTGCCAGAGGCAAATACGTACAATCACAAACTTCGCCGGTCGACCACATTACGGCGACTTTTACGTGCACAGCATCTCCACTCACGTTCTAGACACGCGGTAGCGTTTCAAAGCCAAGTTCAAGCTAACAGAACTAACCAAGTCAGACCTTAGGCTTCAATATACTATCGTTATAAGAAGAAATTATATATTAGGTGTTATAAAACATTTTATGTTATAAATTTTCAGGACTAACCGTTAAACTTGACACCCATTTAGATCTCACATATTTCCTAATATTGAAGTTGGCCCTCACTTCACATTTATGTTTTTGATGGGATAATAAGTAGTCGTTAAGAGTTTGTACCGTCGAACCAATTTGAATAATGACCCATTTTGCAAATAATTTGTTTGATATAAAGGTCAACATGTCAACAAGTATGATTACGAAATTATTCAATTTTAAAATCGGTTAGAAATTGAACGTATGTACTAGACTACTAATAGTAAATGTCACGATACTGTAGTATAGGTAATCGTTGATTGAACCTAACACAGAACACGGAAAATTTATTTCTCTAGCTAAGTTAACGTACGCTAAGTGTTGCTAACATTTTAGTAAGATTTAAAAAAAAAATGAGGAGAAAGAGGAGGACTACCACCGTGGCGCAGTGGTCAGCGCGCTCAGCCTTTTTTTTTTTTTATAGTGAGGGCAAATACGGTCTTTTCGTATACCGCTAACGGCATGTTGGACTCAGTCAGACAAGGCCTGTCTCTCGCCGCGCCCAGCCCTCCCGCCAAGCCTAATAGGCTTCGCGTCAGGGCTGGGTGGTTCTAACCCCTGCCCCGCCCCCTGACGAGCTTCGTCAATCGTTTTTTTTTTTAATATTTTAAGGGCTTGCTCTTGGCTTCACACTAAACCAAATTATCGGGATGGGTGACTAAAATGATAAATCCGTGCTTGTTGCATGCGAAAGGCATGTTCAGCCGTTGGTTCCGGTTGCGTTTGTAGTCGTTAATACCCACCAATCCGAATGTCATCATCAGCCATAATAATATAATGCCCCCCACTGGTGGGGCACTGGTCTTCCATATGGATGGATAAGGAGAATGGGCCATGACCATGACTCACCACGCGGGCCCAATAGGAATTGGTGGGATTAAGCGACTGCAACCGCAGCCGGGACCAACGTCTTAACGTGCCATCCGAAGCACGGAGGAGAACGAGATGAAAAGTTTTTGGTCACCCATCCCGGGACTGACCATTGCGAATGTTGCTTAACCTCAATGATCACAGGCCGAGCGCGCTTATCAATACGCCCTTGCCTCTTGGTCGCAAGATAGCGCAAGCAAATTTCGCCTTCAGATGGTTGACCGGGTCCTCGATCGTACCCACCCATTCCTATGGGTGTGTGCCCCTAAAACAACAGAGAGGGTCTACCCAAACAGGGATGAGAAAACTCAATAACATCTTTTTGTTGACGGTAACTTTGTTAGGACGCGCCTAAACACGAGGAAAAACTCTGGGATTCCCCATTCCCTTCTATTAGCATTATGGTGTAAGAAAAATATTTTTTGTTTTTTCATAAGCGGCCAAAAAACCTAAAAAAACTTGAGACTGGTACCTACTTGAGGTATTTATGAGCTTATTTTAAACCCTTACTCAATATTAGCATTATAGTGTAAGGGAAATATTTTTTTCATGATAAGCGGGCAAAAATCTTAAAAATACTTGAGTTATTTTGAACTTATTGTTAGCTACTGACTCAATCAGTTTTGGCGAAAACCACACTATTTTACCACCATCATGTCAGCCGAATGACGCCCACTGCTGGACAGAGGCCTCCCCCAAGGATCTTCACCACAATCGGTCCTGCGCTGCCCGCATCCAGCGGCTTCCCGCGACCTTGACCAGATCGTCGGTCTACCTTGTAGGGGGCCTGCCCACGGCACGTCGTCCGGTATGCGGTAGTCAACCTGTCTGCCCCAACGACCATCGGTTCTCCAAGCTATTTTACCACGTTTTAGTCTAACACTTGTATCGTAGGTATACAAGCTCCATGAGCGACAAGACTACGCTGCACTATGCGTTATCGCAAAGTTTTTTTTTATACCCAACGGGGTGCTTACCTACTTTGCCTTCATCACACCTTATATTAAGTGGTGATAAGGCTGAAGGTGGAAACGCACTACTCCCGGCAGATCGAAATAAAACACTTCAGATGCGTGGAACGAAATAACTCTTATACCTATTTTAATCAAACATTCAAAGATTTCCTGGTCCAAGGTTGCCTGGAAGAGATTGCTGCTTAGCAATAAGGCCGCCTTTTTTGTACCTTTCTGTATTGCTACTGTTTTGTTTATGTATGCTTCTGTTTGTGTGCAATAAAGTATCTTTTATTATTAAAGATTGCGGGAATGCAGGTCGCAGCCGCGCATACCTCTATACAGACTCTCTTACCATAGATTATATAAGGTCCTTCTTAAATAATACACATAATTTTAAGGGGTCAATGTACTCATGCATACAAACAACTTTTACTATGGTACCAACATCGAAATCGCGAAAAAAAAATCAGCTGTTCCATACATTTTGATCTATTCGATTTAAAATTTTCTTTGGAACAGCTGTTTTTTTTTCGCGTTTTCAATGTTGGTACCATAGTAAAAGTTGTATGTATGCATGAGTACATTGACCCCTTAAAATTATGTGCACTATTTAAGAAGGACCTTATATAAATACCTATATGTATAACGGATTTCAATGAAAACCGAAGTATGAAACTACGTGAAATTAACCTATCTTCAGTTAGATTCTCCCCAAAGGGGCCTTCGCTTCAACATCAATTGTAATAAAGGCTTATATTGAAGAAATCTCAATGGATATTACGACTCAGTGCACATTTCTTTCGCTTTTCCTCGATCCTTACAAACTAATCTGCAAGTTGAACTTGCTCAAGCTTAAAAACTTATTTCCTAAAGGTGCTGAATACTCAAGCAGCTCTTTTTAAAGAATTCAACACTATTTTGTAAAACATTTTTCTTTGAACAAGTTTAAAGATGTCTTTTTTTTAACCTTAAAGTGTTTTGATTGTTCTTGTTGTTGATGCCTGTTGTGTTGTGTTCCTTCTCCCAAAAAAATACATTCGTTGCCATATTTGCGTTGTATTTTTAGTTCGTGAGGCGACATGTCGTGATAAATAAATAAAGAAAGAAAACATTTAACTGACGACACACAAAAACAGATAATACATAAAATTAAAACATGAAAAATAAATAAGGTTTAAATTTTGACATTACTAATTAAGGGAAGGTTAATTAAATAGTACATACAACACTTTTTATCCCGGAAAAATATCAGACTCACGCGAGATAACGTTGTGTAGGCCACGCGGGCGAAGCCGCGAACGGAAAGGTAGTATCTATATATTTTAAGTAACTAACGCCTACGAACATTTGTATTAAGTTTTATATTTTTTTCATTCAAATTTTAACTAGGTAATAATTTTTAGAGAAATTAATTTTGTCTACCTCATGACTTCTTTGTACTTATACCTAACTAGCGGATCCTCGCGGTTTCACCCGGTGTCCGTTCCCGTGGAAATATCGGGATAAAATATAGCTTATGTCACTCGGGAAGAATGTAGCTTTCTAATGGTGAAAGAATTTTCTTAATTGGTCCAGTAGTTTCGGAGCCTATTCGATGCAAACAAACAAACAATCAAATCTTTCCTCTTTATAATATGAGTATAGATTTGGCCTTTTAATAAACAATTTTTTACACGACAAGTAAGTAAATAATTTATTTTGGACTAGCGGCTTCGCGCGCGTGGACTACATGACGTTATCCCGCGGGAATGTGATATTTTCGCGGGATAAAAAGTAGCCTTTGTCACTCTCCAGCTCCCAAACTATCTATCCCCATTCCAAAAATCGCGTTGATCCGTGTATCAAAAAAACTTATTTCACATTTTTACAAACTATATAAAGACTTAATTTACATTTAATCCTGTGGGCATTCGAACCGAAGCCTATAAGCCTTCCCCAATTTTATACAAAATGCCAAAAGACACAGAGCGCCAAAATAAAGTAAAACCTTTTGTTAACTTTCGTTTTGCCTGAAAAAGGTTCGGGCTTAATCAAAGGAACAAAATATTTCGAATTGAAGTTTCTTCCTCGTAGCACTTACTGAATTGTGAGCTGAATCGAGTTCAACGAATCAATAAAATTATTCTTATTGTGTTAACTGTGCTAATCAAAAAGTAGAAATAGGTAGGTACTTAAAATTGATTGCAAGGAAACGAAAGGTACGCAATCTGTTCAACAACTTCAAAAATATATCTTTTCAAAATTTGTGTAGGTAAACAGGTTTTTAGTATGCTCTTATGAACATATACAAATACAAACTAATTTCGGTGGGTTCAGAGAAGATAAATAAAATTGAAGTCATGTTTTTTTTAGTCGATCTATTACATTACGTCACGAACAAAATAGACGCTTTTCTGTGAAAGTGTTTGTTTTTTTGTTTGCCCATCTTTCACGTCAAAACGGAGCAGCCGATCTATGTGATTTTTGGCATGGGCATAGTTTGGGAGGTGGAGAGTGACATATGCTTTTTTATCCCGGAAATCGGCAAGGGGGGGGGGGGGGGGGGAGTTTGCCCCCACTTTCGGAACCATGGGCTCGTTATCCCTTTGTGGATTAAAAAAAGAGTTTTTCTGCTTAAACGTTAGTGGTATTTTCCTTCAGCTAAGCTACCATCATACCGAGTAACATAGGCTCTGTTTTATCCCGATATTCCCACGGGAACGGGTACCACGCGGGTGAAACCACGGTAAGTCAGTCTCCAATAAATTCAATATATTGATATTAACATACCTAACGCCCGAATTCTCGAACGCAAATCATCTTTAGGAGCGTCTTAAACATCATGGCATCTCTTTCATACGTTTGACATTTAAAGTGACAGGGCGATGTTTGAGACGCTCCCAAAGATAAGTAGCGTACGAGTATTCGGGCATAAGTCTACTAGGAGCTTTTGTGCTGAGTCAGAGCCCACACACCGTCTTCGCGTGTTGTGTTGTTATTATGTGTTATTTTATGTTTGTGTGTGTCGCTACAAATGTCTTTTCTTTCTAAAATACGTTATCTTTTTTGGCCTTGGGCTTTTACCTTCCCAATACTTTATAGAGCGGTTATTCCCGCTCGTCACCTCCAACTTTGTCCGCACCGGTGACGAATGGGATTTCACTTACGCTGCATCTCACATCATCATACCATCTTCAGTAGCCTAAGTTATAATTCTAGTTCAAATTTCTAACAGACCGGTTGCAGGTGCATCGCTTCGACGCAGTGTTCTGTATAAACTGTTACTTCGCAACTGCTTGCTTGCATGCAATCGAGAAGAATGGCCGTCAAAACTTAGCACATTAAGTACACGTAAGCAAACACATAGTGAAGGAAAGATCAGAAGGTAACTTAGGCGATACCATAGCCAAAAGTGGCGCCCTCAGAGGTTTTTATTTAATAAATAAATAAAAATAAAAACTATTTATTTCGGACAACATAAATCCATAATGTGTTAGTAAATAAAGAGCCTATTAACTATGTTAGTAATAGATAGATAGAGAATAATAAGTTGCTAATAGAAAAGGGCTTTAATAAAACTTTACACTGATTTTTAGGGCCCTTTCTCTAGTTTTTTTTTTTAATTTTTTTTTTCAGAAGATTTCGCTACATTCCCTCATAGTCATTCGTAGAAGTAGATGGTAAATGTGTCAAAAACGGCCACTTTTAGCAGGTTTGCTATCTACTTCTAGCAGTGACTACGAGGAAATGTAATGATTGATACGTCCTGAAACAATTTTTACCAAGCAGTGTTTTTTCTCCAAATTGTGAAACTCGCTAATTTCGATGTAAGTAGTTTGCTATACCTTTTCCTATATATTTCCCTTATCTATACGCAGTGCTATTACTATCGGCGGCCGCTAATTAATTGAAAAAAAAACATCTACAACAAGGTACACGCCCCGGCTTGACACGGGTATTGACACAATTTTTGGCACTTTACTTCCCAAAACCTTGAGACACAAAACGAAACTTGTTAAAAAGAAAGTTCTTATAGTTCGCTTGCTGATTGCAATTGATGGAATCGTATTGAATAAACCAATTACTGTTTTAAGTCAACGTCTGAAGCTCAGTTTATCATGCTTTCTATTATTTCACTATGCTTTTGTTACGGCTAAGGCGCGAATAGCAAGTAAACGGGCAAATAACTTGCTCTTAAGTGCAGCACATAAATTTTGGGGGACTAGCGTACAGCGACAACATGTTTTGCCATACAAACGAAATAGTTTTCATAACTGATGTAGTATGTTTATTAAATATGCAGACGAAACTTATGCGAAGTGCAACCCACACAGATTCAAGGAATTTTGAAACGAAATGCTGTTTACAAAGTCAATGTAGCGGCATGAAAAGTTTTTATCGCTTTAGGGTTTGTTTTTGCTTGCACTTGGTTGCAAAATGAACGTGGAAGAAATGCGACACTACATTTTAATGAGCGCTTTAAAATGAAACTTGTGGTGCTGACGCAATTAAAAGTGTTTAGGTTTTTTTGACACTTTTGACCATTTATTACAGTGGAACTGGAAAAGTTTCAATAAAATCTGCAACATCAATATCATAGAAAATGAAGTACCGTCAACCGGGGCTACTTTGACATGTTTTTGAAGGTTTTACTACATTACAAGAAAAAATATGTTTGCAAATCAAGCTTTTTGTACCTCATCAGAACAAATGAAGTCTTGGCTTTGAGATGTGTGCTGTACAGCAGTCTAAGACCCCCCATTTATTTTAAATATTTTTTTAAAAAAGGTGGCAACATCAATATCATAGAAAATGAAGTAAGTATTAAAAAAAATAGACCCGTCTTACGACTAGCTCCGTTGGGACTCGAACCTACGACCTTTCACTGCCCGGGCGAATGCTCTTAGCTTATGCTTTTAGTAAGTAGTATATTTCAATAAAGTACAGACAGACAGACGGACAGACAAACAGATAGACAGACATGAGGAATCTATAAGGGTTCCGTTTTTGCCATTCGGCTAAGGAACCCTAAGAACGAAGACGTAATATTTGTTAGTTCCGGTGAGCCCCTTTCTCAAGCCTGAGGCTCCACTCGTGTTGCTGGTTGTATGTTTGTGTTTCTTGCTTCAAGGATTTTGAGAAAGAACTCAACTCAATCTTTATTACTACTTGATTAGCATAACTATTAATATAGGGAAAATATGACAGCAAAAAAACATGAGCCGCAGCTTTCAGGCGGGATCTACCTACTTATAGGGGTCGTGGTTTTTTGCTGTCACATGTTTCATATACCTACTTACAGAATTGCATTGTGATTGTGAATGCATTAAAGCCATTTAAAATCTCAATCAAATCAAAATCGCTTTTTACTACGTGCATATGATTATATATACGGTACATATACCAAAATGACATGTTTTACAATTTTTGTCTGTCTGTCTGTATGTTTTGGCTAATCTCTGAAACGGCTGGACCGATTTTGACGAACCGATTAATACGACAATTAGAAGTAGTTTAAAATTGAATTCCAAGATTTTCTTACATTGTGACTTAGTTACAGGTGAAGCTAATAGAAGTGTGGTAAGTATGCCACCTCCATAGGATTTAGTACTCAGAGGAGTAAACCGGTTCACAGCAATGTTGCCGTTCCGTATCATAGCATAGCTTGTAGAAGACGATAGAGACGGCTGTGGTTGTAGTCATTCGGAAAAACTAAATTAAACAGACAAACAGTATTTTCGCATTATTAGTAAGGATAATGAAAAGGATAATTACACGAACCCCAAAACATAAGATACTCGTAATTAACAAAATTACACCACATTTTATTCACCCTTCGACAACGCATAAACAAAAGCGTAGGCAATAATTACCGCAGAATAATGCCGTTTTTGCGTAGCCCGGGAACCGAACCCGTACCCCACATCGGTAAATGGCTTGTGATAAAATGATTGATGTAGATGACTCAGCAGGAGCTTAATTGATAATGTTCATTATGAACTCCTGGGTAATCAGTTGGGTTGCAATTGTTTTTCATAAATTATTCTTAACTAGTCGTAGCCCGCGAGTTCGTCTGAATTTTCATCCAGTAGGATAACTTTCGTGTACCTAATAAGCGCATCTTTTAAAATGCAAAATGTTTTACCTACTTTAAAGTGTTTCTTTTTTTTACTGTCTTTACTAGCCTTGGCATCTTGGGCCGTTCATGTTGTCGAGAGAGAAAATTGTATTTTTTTTTGTATTTTATGTTAATGATCCGTATTCAGCAGCGCAGGACCGATCGTTGTGGAGATCCTTGGGAGAGGCCTATGCCCAGCAATGGGCGTCGTTCGGCTGACATGATGATCCGTATCCTATGGCCTTTGGCCGGGAGGCCTAGGGTAAGTCACGGATTGATGCCGCACTTTTTGAAATTGCCGCACTACTTACTTAACATGTGCAAAATCAACAAACTACTTATGAATACATAAACTACAATCTGTCATCTATAAAATCGTTTAACACATATTGGATTATTGTAGTTAGAGTATGAGCTACACTGATTTTTGCAGACCTCTAATTTTTGGAGGATACTTGCCGCACTACGGATTGTCGCCTCACCAGTCAAATAGGGCGGACGGATAGTTGCCCCTGTGAGAAATATATTTGAATTTCAGAATATTAATTCAAAAACATAACTTAGAAAGGAAATAAAATATATTGTAAAACATTATTTTATTCTAAATGAGTCATTGACCTACATTCTGCGTTACAGGATAGATGCCACGGTACAAAAAGCTACGTATTTACTGTTATTCGTGTCATTTTATAACAAAATCTATCGTTTTTAAATTTGCTTAAACTTTATGGTATGCTGTGCCAAAGAAATCATAACGATAATCAAAACACTCCATTATCAAAGAAATCCTCCAATGGCGTCTATCCTCCCAAATTTTGTTGTACAAACGAAATAAAGGAATATCTTCAGGATAGATGCCTTTTTAAATTATTTCGTTCCAAATCTAATAACGCCGCATCCAAGTAATTTTTTTGATTAATTAATATTACGTGGTTGTACCCGGACCATCTTTTATATTTTCGGAGCATTTTGGTACTGAAATGAAAGAAAAATAATCATAATAGAAGTATGCGTTAGTAAGGAATAAGTGGCTTGGTTTAGGGAGATGCCTTTAAGGGCATCTATCCCGATCAAAAACGAGGCAAGTATCCGTATCGTAGAGGATAGATGCCTTCTTATATAAATATGAAACATAATGAAATAAACAAATAAAAACATGTTTGAGTATTTATTTAAATACCTTACATTACGATCAATACGTCACAAAGACAATCCATTCTTCATAAAAAAAGAGTAGAGCCTCCAAAAGAGCAATGAAATAATTTTGGTCCTTTTTTTCGATCGTCAAAATTTTTGATTGCCGACTGTGACGCACACACTTGCTTTACAGCGCCTCTCACGGCCGACTGGCGAAGTACACGGGGTGAGCTATCTAGTATACGGCAAATCGAGCTTGAGGTCATTACCCTCATAGGAGTTTTTAAAATCGCGGCATGTATCCCACCGCGGCATCTATCCGTGACTTACCCTATGTCCAGCAGTGGGCGTCGTTCGGCTGACATGATAATGATTCATTTTAGCTGATACAGCATTTGTGAACGTCAATGAAGCTACGCCATCGGTTCGCAAATCCTACGGCGGGAAGCCTTGTAATTATATCGAGAAGAACCGGCAAACTCGCTGAGGGCTGTGATTTTTAGTTGTTTTACAAATTCATTCAAAACAAAGCTTTGTTTTTCTAAAATTTGTGATGTGTCTATAAATGCCTCTTCATTTCATTTCTCTTTTCATGCATAGGTAGAGTATTTCTTATTTGAATAAAACAACATTTATGAATTCTGCTTTTTTTCTGTCACTTTTTCGTTTTCGAAACGTTTGTAAAAATACACAGCCGAGACCAACAACGGCTGAGTACCTACATTCCAAAGCAGAGAAAAGCTTGAAGGTGCGCTTACACGGGCATTTTTATTGGTAACTAGGCTTCCGCCCGCGGCCTCACCCGCGTGGCCAACTCGACGTTATCCCGCGAAAAAGTGTAATTATTCCAGGATAAAAAGTAGCCTAAGTAGATCCGTAGCTCCGTTTTGACGTGAAAGACCCATTTAGGTATTTATATTTACGTCAAATATTTAATAGCGCATGATATAGGAAAAGAAAAGTGTTGTTTTTACTATTTTCCATGCAACTTTTATGTTTTTCTCCATAAAAACCTTACGTATGCTTTATGGAACAATTATTATTATGAAGTAAAAACACCACATCAAAAAAGTAAGAAATAATTCCTCACCAAATAAATAACGTAAGTAAGTACTTTGAAGTCGGGCGTGAAACATGTACAATTTTTTGTTGTTTTTGTTAAAACCCGCCCGACTTCAAAGTACTTACGTTATTTATTTGCTGAGGAATTATTTCTTACTTTTTTGATGTGGTTTTTTAGAAGGCGGTTTTATTTTTATATAAAAATAATTTTTATTTCACTCTTTTTAGTGCATCGTGCAGGCAATTTACGTGCTTTCTGGTAAATAGGTATGTGATCAAACTCAAAACCTCCTTTTTCGAAGTCGGTTAAAATACCTTGAGGTATCACCTTTTTAACAAAACAAGAATCATCTAAATCTGTTTATAAACAAAGGAGTTATGCCTAAAGATACGTATTAAATTCACATAAAGTGGTAACGAAAACGACAGTATTTTCAAGATTTCCTGAAAACTACTGAACCGATTTCAAAATTTCAAACCAAAGAAACCAAGAGGCAGGAAGGTCGCCTCCGCGCCCCGCGGACGCTCCAGTGTGGCCCACGACTAAATGTTTTTAAAGTTTCTCCATATTGCTTGGTATTTGTGTGGCTATATCTCTGCAGCAGGTTGTTTTATCTTGCCACCGCCCTAATTTGTTTGATGTAGTCGTCACCTCATATTTGACGGGTATTGACAGGACTTGAGCAATTCCAGTTGCTCGTGTAAGCGCGCCTTAACAAAATACATTTTTTGTCACCCATCACATGTTTGTCCAATGTAAAAGTTTCTTATCCTTAACGAACACAACCTACTCTTAGTATTTTCACTATCAGTGCATACCCGGGACTAAAGACCCCTTACTGAAGAGGGTCCAAAGAGCAGTTCATTAAATATTCAATTTGGACTCCAATAAAGGTGGATGGACGCCAGATGTTTGCTGTAGTAATTAGAACAAGTGCAATCTATATGTAAAGGATCTATTACATTACGGGTAAAGGTGGTAAATGAGTAAAGACACGTAGTACCTATAGTACTTGTAGACTTTATTTATTTTTGTAAAACAAGCTTAGTAAAGTGAATTTTGTTTGCATCGAATAGGCTCAGAAACTATTGGACCGATTTCGAAAATTCTTTGACCATTGGAAAGCTACGTTCTTTCCATATATATTATATTATTATTTTTATAGTTATTCCCACGGGAACGGGTAACACGCGGGTGAAACCGTGAGGATCCGCTAGTCTATAATAAAATTATGTTTGTTCACGTTATTTTATTTGATTTGTCGTTTTTTTATAATAAAGGCGATGTTTCAGGAACTCTTGTCAGTCATGTTGTCCAAGTAATTCTATGCGAGGGTGAAAAACCATAGTTCATTTAAATGTGAACTGCCTGATATTTTTTTACATACTTATCAATATTAGATGTTTGATTATTATATTTTATATAAGTACAAACCGCGCGAGCCAAGGGAACGGAGCTGGCGCTTCGCCGGCCGCTGCAGCGGCACTGCAGCGGCCGGCGAAGCTCCAGAACCTTCGATCATAAGGCCAGAACTGACTTTATACGACAGACGCCCCACCCCCATTCTAGTTTATCTAATAGGAAATGGAGGGCTATTCGTATAAAGTCGGTCCTGGTTGGTTCATGTAAACCTAACATGCTCGTCACTTCGCTTCTCGCACCTATCCGTGAGTCAACAATAACACTATTACTATTAGAAAAAGCGACATTTTCGTACCATAATTAACTGCCGTACTTAGAGACGCCAGTTATTAAATATCTTTTCTACTTTATTCAATACTTACGGTACTGTACATAAAAAAGAAACAGTAATGCCCGAATTATCGAACGCAAATCATCTTTGGGAGCGTCTCAAACATCATGGCATCTCTTTCATATATTTGACATTTAAAGTGACATGGCGATGTTTGAGACGCTCCCAAAGATAAGTAGCGTATGTACGAGCATTCGGGCATAAGAGATTTGATTGTCAATTAAAGTTAACTGGCGTCTCTGAGTGCGGCAGTAGATTTGACACTACTCATCATCATCATCGTCAGCCATTGAATGTCCCCACTGCTGGGGCACAAGCTTTTCTCATGGATAAGGAGTATGGGCCATTACCCAACACGCGGGCCAACTGCGGATTTTTGGTTATTAACGACTGCAAATGCAGCTGGGACCGGCTTAACATGCCTTTGAAGCACGGAGGAGCTCGAGATAGTAAAGGACAATGCCCAATATGTATGGAGCTTTGGGGCAGGTTTTTTTTTATGCGGCCACTAATGAAAATGGTAATAATAATAATGAAAATTGAAGTATCTGCTATCAAAGTATCCACATCCCACAGCCTTCTCTATCGGTAGAAGACGATAGAGGAGGCTGTGCCAATCCCCATCAAAACAATGTATGACACAATTTTTCAAAATGTTGCAGTCAAGAGAAATAGGAACTTATATACCTACACTAGCTAAGAACACTTTCTTTTGACAGAAACACTTTAAAAAATTGTGTCATACATTGTTTTGACGGGGTTATCCGATACTTTAATTAAAAACCACTGTCATTAGTGGCCGTCCTACTAGTCCAAAACTGAACATTGTCCTTTTTGTTTACCCATCCTGTGACTAACCATTGCGCAACTTGCTTATCTTTGACGATCGCAGGCCGAGCGCGCTAACCACTACGCCACGGGCTCTTCTATGTCACTACTATATGGTGTTAACCAAACCAACAACTGTTCGTACACAGCACAGTGTGAACAGACACGTCGATTTATGTTAGTGTACATGTTCCAGTGCTCAGAATTCGTAGATTGTCCAGTTTGTGTTAAATGGTCGGCATGATTGGTTACTGCGGAGGTCCGAATGCTGCGATCTCAGATAGCCCGGCCTAAATAGACATTTCTGAGCTGAATTTTGGCAGACCTTTATTCCAAAATGTGGACTAAAGTTAGACCTAGTTTAAAACTAATGCTAATTCTGTTTTTAATTTGGGAAATGACAGTGACAGCACCAGTTTAGTACCAGTTTTAAACCAGGACTATTAGAGTGCACGTTTTGGAATAAGGGGGTCTAGAGTACACCATAACAATTAAAATAACAAAAGTCCCCATTTATCCGATGTCTGCTTAAAGGCTGTGTCCAAAGAAGTCAATTGGTCAATTTTTTTTCGTAGGTAACGCCCGAATTCTCGAACGCAAATCATCTTTGGGAGCGTCTCAAACATCATGGCATCTCTTTCATACGTTTGACATTTAAAGTGACAAAGTAGCAAAGTAAGTAAGTTTTATCGGAAGAAAATATACTTACTTAGATTAAGTATAAAAAATTATTTAGATGTAAAAAGTAACTGAATTTTGCTGTCAAAACTGTCAAATCCCATACATTTTTAAACCATAAACCCTGTAAAAGTAAAAGTATAATGTAAAAAAAACTTGGTGCAACCAGCAGCGGTAAGTATCGATGCGTAGGGCACACTGAAAGTTCTGCGCTCCTGGCCGCTCATAAATGTTTTAGATAGTTACTCAAAACTTTCAGTGTCCCCTCGTATAATAATAGTAAAAAAATATCAGACCCCCTACACTGGCTTTCAAAAGGTTACATGCAGAAATCACGCGACCACAAAGCTTGTCAACATTCAGTACAAGATTTAATAAAATGACATGACATTTACCAAACTGTCCCTTACATGCAGGAAAATGGACAAACAGGTATTTTCCTAAGTGAAAACCTGTTCTACCCTTCCCCAAGGGATGTCACGAAATCCCCATACACTCTCTATGACCGATTCATAGATTTACGGGCCCATAAAAATAGAAACTGCAAATAGTACTATAAAGTTAAAAGAAATTGATCCTTATAACTAATACGTTAAGTTTCAATTTCCCCTGTTTCCGTTGTAAGGGCCATTGTATTTGCGCTATTGTTATATGAAAATTATGCGGTAATCCGTTTTATTGTGATATCGAAAAGGCTCTTATATCAAACTCTTGTGGAGGCTTATAAAAGTTTGTCATCTTATAGATTAGGTGGAGAGGTACTCGAAATTATTCTATGGGGTCTTATCTTTCAATATTTGAATAGAAATTGGGGTAAGTAAAGGCTGAGATATAACAGTCGAACCAACTGAATCGAGACTAACCATAAGTTCATTTTCTAACAGTTGTTGACATTGAAGCTACGCCCCGATCGCGGTAATTCTATGCAGCGCGTCTTGGCCACGCTTGCGTCATGACGTTTGACTTCGTATTGACGTAATGACATAACGACGCACACGTCACGGAAACCTATAGTCCCACAATCCTGTCTGTTCCGGTGACATCCGTGACAGAGGAGCCACTTGCAATACGAAATTAGCCGTCAAAATAGACTGTCGTATGATAACTGTTTTATTTCCAAAGATTATCACCGGAACAGAAAACGTTGTCGCACTGTCAACGCCGCGCGTTATCAAAAACGGCATTGCACGTCGCGTGAACGTCAACTGCACGTAGGTACACCTGACTAATGCGTCATAAGATTACCGCGATCGGGGCCCTGACCTTTATAATGGTGACGCTTTCAATTACATGATTAGCAAAAAGGGTCACGATTCGATTGGTCCGACTGTAAATTCTAGCCGTCAAAAGTGCTGCTGTCAAATATCAATCGGGATTTTAGTTCCTTATACGACCAAAAGAGGCGCTGCTCTGGCTTTCATACAATATAGGTAGTACGATCACGATAAAGATTACGATAATCAAATAACGCAAATAAAACGCAAAATTGCAATACCTTCTATCCCTATTTAGGAAAAGAAAGGGAGATAAAAATAGTGATGAACATCATGTAACTTTTGCAGCGTCTTGTAAGAAGATAAAAAATATTGGTAAAGTGCGAGTCGGACTCGCCCATGAACCCACAAACATAACCTATTTCATAATTTTGTGCTAGCAAAAAATATTTTTGTATAGGTATAGTACATTGTATAATCTTAGTAAAAAGGAAAAGTTATATTTGCTGTTTTTGAAAATGTGCCTATTAAATCTCAAAAACTGCTGACTTTTTCTCGTTCAAACTAATTTTCGTTAAAAGTATTTACATATTAAAAGCTACAGGATATACTGTTTTTAGATATTTCACTGTCTTATTTTAAAAGTTAGAGAGGCACATTTAACTCCTTTGGAAGTGTCTTCTTTCAAAATAATAACTTTGAGAAAAAGTTCAACCGTATTAATTATCATTTTAAAGACTTCTATAGAAATCCATACGAAAATGGAAAAAAATTGTTTTAGTTTCATGTACGAGGAAACCCCATAATTTTTTATTGTTTTATTTTTCTATCAAAATTCGTAAAGCAGTTTACAGAATACATCTACATACCAAGTTTCAAGTGTGGATGTAAGTGGCTGCGACATACGAACGGACAGACACGAACCTATAAGCGTTCCGTTTTTTTTTCATTCGGCTACAGAACCCTAAAAAGTATCTACAGCTAGAGTGGTAATACTTCGAGAAAAAGTTCAGTTACACGGATTCTTGTAGATTACACGGATTCTTGTAGATTGAGATAAAGGAGGTTGTGCCAGACAGAGATTACTCGGTTGGAAACCAATCACTCAATTAGTACTAATGATCCTGTTACATTCGTTCTCTCCAGCTTTTATACGATTCTAGTTTTCATTGACAACATTACTGGAAGTGCTTTAACCGCCTCTGTGGTCTCGGGGTTCACACCACCGGTTACAGACCCAGAGGTCCCGGGTTCGATTCCCAGTGGGGGTAGGGTGTACTTATTGTATTCGGTTTGATTAGGACTTGTTCTTATTCCGCCTGGCAGCTACCACCATCTTATCTAAGTCTGACGCCATAACAATGATATTTTCAACATAATTGTGTTCCGGATGTTAGAGACAAGATAGCCAGTTCCTCAGTGGTTGGGGATTCCCGGAGTTTTGATCAGGTGTGATAAAAGCTAAATGCTACCATGTTGTGGATAATGCAGACCATATTTATTTTTTCATCACATCGTCACTCATTATTTTTGCTCACTTTTTATAATAAAGAGGTACCTAGGCATAAACGCAGCTACTAAGTACACAAAAACAAAGATCAAATGAAGGAGACGTTTATGCATGTTTGTTATTACATAAATGTAAATTTTGTTAGTTTTATTAGTTTTTTTTATTTTTCTTAAATGCATCCGTATTGACATCGACGTGCCAATCAAAAAGGGGTCTAGTTGAAAACCAGCGTCAGCTTCATGAAGCTCGACTTAATACTGAGGTAACTGGAGTTCTCACCCTAAATAAAAAAGTGAACACCAGCAAAGGACATTTTTCATTTTCGGCTAGGACATTGTACACTATTCGTACTAATAGTAAAAAATATAGTAAAGTCAAATAAAATATTAAAATTCTCATTGTCTTTCTGGATAAATGGTACAAAAATAAACTTTGAAATAAAAATTCTTTGCCATCCATGGTCACACTGGCAACCATATTTAAATCACGTTCGGAAACTTTGATGTTTCTGTACGAAAAAAACGATGACATTGACGACTGATGATAATCTGTCAATGTGAACCTTTTTTTAATGTTAGTGTGACATTTTACCGCCCTATTGAATCGGGGTTGCATAATTATTAAGACTAGATAATGCTTTTGTACCATCAAACGCGTTAGCTTATTGCGATATATTTAGTTTTCAGTTATTATATTTATCTTTTGCTTGCCTATGGTATAGTGTACAAAGTCCTAGCCGAGGCTCCATACAAAACTGAAAAATCTCCTTTGACATTTAGTATGTAGTGGCTGTCAGTTGTCTCATATGACCATACGTATTTTTTTAAAGTGTAGGTGAGACGGAAGACAGCCACTGTGTAATTTGTGGTCACAAAAAATTGTTCGTACTGCACTCTCCAGTTACCTCAGTATTAAGTCGAGCTTCATGGTCAGCTTCAAAACTGACACATGCTGAACTAGATCCCTTTTGATGCAGCCATGTGCAACATTTTGTAGTAGATTTTTGTGTATTTTTGTCATATAAGTTAGATGTCCATGTCCACTGTCTGTGTCAAATAAATCTTATGATTTGATTTGATTTTGATTTGGTTTCTGATTGGCCATACATTGTACCTACCCCTAGTTAAATCCGTAACCAGTGTAGGTACACCAAGCACGAAAATCTTCAGAAACATAACATTGTGGTAGTCGTAATAGTAAACTATACCATCCCTCAAAATGCTGCCAAAGTGCTGTCAGTTTCCATACTTTGACTGACAGCAAAAACAAACTTCGGAATTCGTTCGTTTCGGAATACAAATATTCTTTATTGCGAATTCGGGTTCCATTACATTTGTGATCATTGATGCACACATATTTACACAAAACTCATCCATATTCTGCCTTTTTAAATAAATCATTTAAATCATTTATTTCAGGCAACTAACAATATTTCACAATATCAGGCCCATATAATAAATACCTTATAAACTAACATATATAGATTATATAACACAATTTTGTTAGTATATAAATGTAGCACTAGGTTAGTAAGATAAAATTAAGTAACAGCTCTCGGTGTTGAATCGGTGGCATATGGCAATGACCCCCGGAAGCGCCGATAAACCACCCCCTGCGGCCAGAAATCCTCCTTCAAGAAAGTTTCCAGCCTCGCTGTCGGGACTCGCACCACAAACGACTTGAAATTTGTATTGTGGTGCGATTCCAAAGCCTGCACTCTCAAGCAGAAGTTGCTCTTCTTCTTGATATACTCTGTCACGTCTCCCACGGTGATGGTGTGGTGAAGACGGGACAGGTATACGGCGGTACAGGTATACCTTTTTGACATGCAGCATGTACAGTGCAATGCCACAAGCTTATCCCATCCGGTGGACAAACTAGGAACTAAAAAAAATTGCTAACATCTGACAACAATTTCGGTAAACTGCATTGCTAGTGGCGCCTTCGCCACCAGCTATGCGATTCTCTGAGCAACACATCGACGCTGCCCGCATAGCTGAGAGCATGGATGTTACATCAGTCACATCGTTCGCTGTAATCACGGCGTTACATTTGGTATTCTGTAAGCTCTATTATCTCGCCAACGATCTCTCGGCTGCATGAACGCAAGGCTGATCGCAAGGATGTGATAGGAGAGTGGACTTAATTCTATATAGTAGATAAATTCATGACTAGGTAGTAAATTTATGTTTTACTTAAAGAATGCCAATTTCATACAAGAAATTTAAAACAATTGATTACTTATCTCGCCGCTTACAGCCGTGCGGCGTTAGTGTCGAACAGCGTTGAAAATTATTAAGTACTAGCTGACCCCGCGCGACTTCGTTCCCGTGGCCCTACCCCCTACTCCAACCCTACCCCTACCCTACCCCTATATCCTTCCTTGGACTTCCACGAACATTTCGAGACCAAAATTAGCCAAATCGGTAAAGCCGTTCACGCGTGATGTCGTGACCAAGGGAAATAGGGATTCATTTTTATATATATAGATAAAGAATACCAATGGTACGTTCACTGCTGTTGCAGCCGCTGCCACCAAGGCTTTTACTATGTTTGCGCTTAGAGAATCGCACTGCTGGTCAGATATATTTGTGGGACTGTTAAGCTTTGGCAGTATCAAAAAGTCGCAGAGGGGTTAACGGTCTTAGGTCCGTATTCTAGAACGATACTAAAGTTGAGATCTCTTCTCAAGTATAGTTAGCAAGGGATGAATGTATTCGTTGCATGTATTTGCATCCCTTTCTAATAATAATTGAGAAGACATCTCCACTTGAGTGTTGTTCTAGAATTCTCAAACGCAAATCATCTTTGGGAGCGTCTCAAACATCATGGCATCTCTTTCATACGTTTGACATTTAAAGTGACAGGGCGCGATGTTTGAGACGCTTCCAAAGATAAGTAGCGTACTAGTATTCGGGCATAAGTGTTAAAATTGTTGATTATACATATACTTAAACCTAGGTAAGCCAAAATACAGTTCTCAGTTCTCACATCTTATCATATAACTAAAAATGTTGGCGAATGAAAAAATAATCTACTTTATACAAAGTAGGTCACTTTATAAGCACTTGCGAAGTTGCAAAAAAGTTTCTCACTTCAAGTGGGACGTCTCGCCTAAAAACTGAGCAAATGATTTTTTTCTTACCTACTTTTCTCACCGAAACTTTGGAGAGGCCAAGTTTCTGTTTATTGAGGTCACCCTAATACGAAATGAAGCTTAAATACCCTGATATCGTACCATAACACCCAGACTCGGAATAAATACAAATATTTGTAATTCCAGAAGGTAGAAAAGCCAAAAAAAACTATTTTTACTAAGATTCACACATACTTTTGTGTAAGTACCTATTTATGGACATTGGACCTAGACCACGAATAAAAAAAATACCTACCTACTTACTTATTTACCAACAAAAAAACTTATTGCCTAAGCAAAATTATAATTATAAATGGCTGTTTCATACGTACTAAAATGTTATAAGTATAAAAAAATACCATCATTATTCTCTGTCAACCCGAGTATGTAATTTTTGGGACCCTTTATCGATAATTTATTATATCAGACTTATGAGTTCATTTCCAGATGTCGAAAGGCCATTTTTTGTGTAATATGTTTGAGGATAAAATATAAAATTACGAAAAGATTTTGCCAATAAACGACTGATATATGAAGAATATGGTGAAGCTAGTATTATATTATAATCACACGCTATCAGCGGGCCGATCGCCGTAATTCTATGCAGCGCGTCTTGATCACGTTTGCGTCTTGACGTTTGAGTTCGTATTGCCGTAATGACTGACATAACGACGCGCACGTCACGCAAACCTATAGTCCTACAATCCTGTCTGATCCGGTGACATCCGTGACAGAGGAACCACTTGCAATACGAAATTAGCTGTCAAAATAGACTGTCGTATGAAAGCTGTTTTAGTTCCAAAGATTATAACCGGAACAGAAAACTTCGTCGCACTGTTAAAGCCGCGCGTTATCAAAAACGGTTTCGCACGTCAACTGCACGACAACTGCACGTACAGTGGCACAATCTTTTCTGTTCCGGTGACAGCAGCGCTATGAACACGCTATGAAAGTTTTTCTTTTTTTTTGTAGCAATTTACCCGGCCTTGACTTCTAAGACCTTCAGCCGCCAGCAGCGCTATGGTTGGACATCAACTTGACAGCATAATGCCATTAAAAAAACACGCTAGTTTCACATTTTGGCCACCAGAACAGAAAAGTTTGTGGCACTGTACACTTGACTAATGCGTCATAGGATTACCGCGATCGGGGCCCTGGCCGCTTGCAGTTTTTGTATGTAAAACTGTGAACCAGCTGCCGATTGTAGATAACTGACTGACAGGCGGACTGATACTCTGGGGCTTTAGTCGATTATAAATAATAATAATAATAAATAAATAACTTTTTACAATCACACCAATTATCTAAGCCCGTGTAAATTTCATCATTGAAAAAACTGTGTCATGGAAAACTTGATAACGGATATAAATATAATACTTAAATACTTTTTGTTTGTAAATACATTTAATATGGTACATAGAAAACACCCAGACCAAGACAAAATAGACATGTTCATGCACACAAATATTTGTCTTGTTCGGGAATCGAACCCGAGACCTCCGGCGCAGAAGGCAGGTATCCTACCCCTGCGAATTTGGCGCGGTAGTTTGATTAAAAATCAAAAACTGTAAAGACATTTTTTATGCAGTTTATGCCACAAAATCAGACCATCACCACTTAACATCAGGTATGATAAAAGCTGAGTGCTACCCCGTAGTGCATAAAAAAATCGTACGTATGTAAGTTCCTTATTAAAACTAAAAACAAGAAAATAAGTTACGTTTAACGCTGCTACTCTAAACTAAGTTACATCAATTATCCCGGCGACTCTGTGACAAATTAATGGAGGGACGTGATTAAATTACTATGGGTCAGTGGGTTCGAATCCATGGCGAAAATAATTTAACGTTCCCGACGAAATATCTGGCATGGCAGTGCTGTCAGTTGCCAAGAAACTGGGCGATTTTAGTTTCTATAGGAGCTTATTCACACGACGATGTTTGACGTACCTATCGTCTTTTGTCACGATTCGTTTTAGGCACGGTTTCTATTATCCGGTCGTTGTTTCGTACTTGGCAGTTATTCCAGCCCATAGTCTATCTCTGTTGCAAATTTCATCCAGATCCGTTCAGTAGTTTTTGCGTGAAAGAGTAACAAACATTCATACTCACAAACTTTCGCATTTATAATATTAGTACTATTGTTGATCGAAGTATTAGTAGGAAAGATTGTATGACAGCATTATGGCCCCTGTAAGCAATGTGAACATCCATCCTTAAATGACACACCGTATTTTTAGGAATCGTTCTTGACGTTTCCTGTGGGAATAAACTATGATGTTACTTTTGACATTCGCAATGATAATTTTAAATATTAATTTATTGCTGGAAAAATCAATCGTCTCCACTGACAATGCTTGCACAGCCTAGTAAGCTGGATACCTGCCTTACCTGGGCCCCAATCGCGGTAATCCCATGACGCATTAGGTTGACGAGCAAAACCGTTTTTGATAACGCGCGGCTTTGACAGTGCGACAACGTTTTCTGTTCCGGTGATAATATTTGGAACTATAACAGTTTTCATACGACAGTCTATTTTGACAGCTAATTTCGTATTGCAAGTGGTTCCTCTGTCACGGATGTCACCGGATCAGACAGGATTGTGGGACTATAGGTTTGCGTGACGTGTGCGTCGTTATGTCATTACGGCAATACGAAGTCAAACGTCAAGACGCAAACGTGATCAAGACGCGCTGCATAAAATTACGGCGATCGGCCCGCTGCTCCATCATTCACAAACTGTCGGAAACAGAATCGAATTCGTATTGAATGCTTTGCCTATTCTAAAGTGACTGATAGTGATGCATACATTCCGCTGTCGGGAAAGATTCCGACGGTTTGTGAATCAGGAGGCAGGAGATTTATTCATGTCGCGAATGACGACAATATTTGTTGTTTTTATTTACGTTATAGTACTCTTTTTATGTACTTTAGACCGGAACTAACTAAGGTTAATTTTAATAGATTCAGAGCACCTCCATTTCAGTCCGGACGTATTTCAATCAATAATATCCAATTTGAACGAACCCTTATAATTAAATTGAAATCACCTAGCAACCAATCAATTTCGAAATAGAACTTTACATACCTCAGTGACTTCGAGGGGTTAAAATTGTTTCGCGAGTCGTTTAATTTAGAAATATTTGATTTGCGAATATTTTAACACGTTCACTGCGGCACTGATTTAGCTATATTTTCCATTAGTGCGATACGCTGCGATTTGGACCTCGTACTAAACCAGACATTGTGATCATTTGAGAACTTTTAAAAATCGAGTATTTTTTCTTAAGAATGGTTATTTTAGTAACGAGCAAGCAAAACATTGAAAAATGGAAAATGAAGTATTTAGAAAAAATCGACCCGTCTCATAATCAGCTCCTATGGGTGGGATTATGAGACGGGTCGATTTTTTCTAAATACTTCATTTTCCATTTTGCAGTAATAAAAATTGCATTGTGAATGTAAAAAACTAAAAATTAAAATAACAAGCAAAACATTATAGAAGAAAATCTTTATTCACTTTAGGTTGTGGTTAAAACACTTATGAAAGTAAAAGAAGCTACGCCGTCGGATCTCAAATCCTACAGCGGTAGACCTTGCGAGAAGAACTGGCAAGAAACTCGTCAAGGGCAATCATTTTCATACATACATACATATGAAAGAAGAAAAAAAAGGAAAAAAAGGTAAAAAAATAGCCCTTGGCGAGTTTCTTGCCGTTTCTTCTCGTTACAAGGCCTCCCGCCGTAGGATTTGCGAACCGATAGCGTAGCTTCATTGACGTTCACAAGTGCTGTATCAGCCTAAAATGAACAAACGATTTTGAATTTTGAAAATACTCACGCCTATTTACCACGGGGGTAGGTAGAGACTATGGATCGCCACCTTATGGAAATGAATTCATTTTCTCCCTGTTATATTTCATACAGCGACTCTGTAAAAAACTCAAATTGAAAAATGATCTCAAATAAAGAAGTAGGTAGTAGTACCTGTTGTACAAAACCGGTTTGTAGCCATAATTTAAGGAAGTAACAATAACCTGCGTTTCTTTAAATTCTAAATTCAGTACCCCTAGCATGAGTTTGGCAAACTGTAAGTATTCGTAATCGGAAACTATCGCTCTATCTCTTTTATGTCCTTTGACTGCTTTACCGACATGAGTAGTTCATCTGATAGCTTTCGTAAACGTTGACAGTTAAAATCAACACGTACTAATGGCTAATGGTACAGAAATGGAGAAGTTCCATATTATATTTACCCCCTCTTTTTACCCCTTGATGAGAGGAGCTTCCCAAAATTCTTTCTTAGCGGATGACTCCTTATCATAATCTACCTTTCTGCCAAATCCCATCTTCATTGTTCAAACAGTTTTAGAGATTTCGTGATGAGTGCGTGACCTTCTACTTTTAAACAGGGTTATTTTTTAACACCATCTAAACTTTTTTCAGGCATTAAGTATCATTCAAAAATTCCATTTATAAAAAAAAATATAGATAAAATTTTTGAAAAAATCTTTCTTTATCCCAGCGAATCGTGATAACAGCATGGATACTTAGTCAAAAATGAAGTCTGGAAAGGCGAAAGACGCAAGGGGAGGGTGGCGTAATCATCTGCTATGCACAGCGCATGGTATGTTAGCGCGCGCAGTTTTATTTAGGATAACTTAGAATGGCTTTAAATTAATATTTTACTACTGGGTGATAAGATAATAAAAGAAAAACACGTGTTTCGCAATTTTCTTTAAAGATTATAATATAAACTTAGATATTAAAAAATAACCGTGTATAGTGATTAGATCTTCGAGCAACGCGGGTCTTCCGTCCCGGAAGGGAGTAGCCTTAGCGAGTTTACTCTATTCAAATAGTTCTGGCGTTTTTGGGGGGGGAAATGTGCACACAAGTGCAATTCTGTATACTTACATACAAAAACAATACTGTAAAGACGACACTAACACATAAAAAATGAAACAATACAGCGACAATTTCGTGTACGAATGAGTCAAAACTCACTCACACATTGCCTCGTTTTCAACGTAAATAGGGCTGGACTCAACTGTCGATGCAGCAATATCGATAAATTTCAATTTCGAAAGAAGGACTAAAGGTAATAAACTGAAACATTTTACATAATTATTAAATATTATGCTTATTTATCGGTTAAACAATTATTACTTAAATATAGGATTTTCGTGGTTTTACCCGCGTGGTACCCATTTCCGTTGGAGTGTCGGGATAAAATATAGTCTATAGTCGTCCTCTCTAAATTGACTATCCAACACGAAAATAATTTTTCAATTCGGTTCAGTAGTTCCTGAGATTAGCGCGTTCAAGCAAACAAACAAACTCTTCAGCTTTATAAGAGAGGTATAGATTTCTAATAATTATTACTTGCTATTTATGTAGGATCTTACTAACAGCTTTTGATATTCTAATATATAAAAGTCACGGTGTTTGTGGTTGCGCTTCTCTAAAACGGCTCGACCGATGTTGATGTTTTTTTTCTTAGTTATGGTAGGTACGAGAATAGGAATAAAACTAAATTTTATACCGCTATCGCTACTGATGAGCTGTTTTGTAAGAGTGCGACCACATAAAGCCGTGACACGAGATTTTAAAATATTAAAATTCAAAATTGCTATTTAATTTGAGATTACAACACTTGTGAACGTCAAAGAAGCTACGTCATCGGTTCGCAAATCCTACGGCGGGAGACCTTGCGAGAAGGACCGGCAAGAAAGCCTTTAAGAGCAATCTTTTTCTCCCTATACAGAGTCGTCTAATTGAAAAATGTCCTTCACACATTAGTAAGGTCACTTTCCATCACTGTAGAATACTTACTTAATTTAAGTAGTTACATTATAATTATTGTATGATGTAACAGTAAACAAATTTTCAACTAAACAAGAAATCTAATATGTCAGCATGTTAAGCGTAGCTGAACTTGTAGATCCAGCAGTGTTGTATGTAATGTAAGATGGTTCAATGGGTAATGAATGGCTCTGGAAAATAAATATAACAATGAATTGCTATTTTGTGACTATATTGTTACACCAAGTATGCTTAGAAGACTTGTGGCACAAATGCAGTCTGGTATTAAACTTGGTATTGAATTCTCCGCTAGTATTCTCCTATTGACATCCCAGGTTCGCTAATAATTGCAAAAACATTTCCAGAAATTTCTTAATTTGGATTTTTAGGGAAGCTGTAAACACAAAAAGTGCGATAAATAAACAATAAATTCAAAATGTTTCATCAGATTTAATTAAAAAATAATAGGCCGCTGTGGTCGTAATCGATCGGATGGGCCTATTATTTTTATAACGTACTAGCAGATCCTCGCAATTTTACCCGCGTGGTACCCGTTCCCGTGGGAATATTGGGATAAAATATAGCCTATGTCACTCGGGAAGAATGTAGCTTTCTAATGGTAAAAGAATTTTGCCATCGGTCCAGTAGTTTCGGAGCCTATTCAATGCACACAAACAAACAATCAAATCTTTCCTCTTTATAGTATTAGTAATAGACAATCTACATCGCAGTGTATTTATCATAGATGTAGAATTTTTTCGCTACGCAAAAAGATCTACGAAGCGTGGGAGCGAGAAATCCTAATCAAGTTATAAATGTCCAAGAGAGAAAAAGACAGCAAATAAGTACCGCTATGTCATTATTTTCACGAGTAAGAGGCCATAGCGTCCCAGCTGTTCAACGTCTCGTTACAATTTGAGCATATTTGTAGTAATCCTTCGATTACAAGTGAAAAGTGCAATTATGGTGACATGTTCGGTACGTGAATGTACGTTAATGTGGAGTTACAAGACGCAATAAACCGGATAAATACACTTTTCACAGGTAAAAACGATTTTATCATTGGAAGTTTTCGAACCTTAATTTATCAAATTTCTGACAGAAATCGGCTCAGAAAAAGATGTTTACAGTAGAATATTAAATTGTAATGTTCTGTTTGAGTGTAAATCGTAATTTAAAACAATATTTGCGAAGAAATTATGTATAAATAGTAAATTGATGGTTACGCTAGTGCTTGACAAAGCGGTGACGTCACGAGTATCGATAAAAACAATAAAAAAAATTTTATTGACATCGTGACATGAATACAAAGTAATTTAGCCAAGATTATGTTGAAATCGTAGATAAATAGTAGGAAAGAAAGATTGCCGACGTCATACATTATTATTATTTATCTTTTCTTGAAATAGAGGTAAAATTGAATCATTATATTTTTTTTTTACTTTTATTGGGTTTGATCTTGATCCCAATCAAGCCCATGGTGGGCTAAGACAGGATCCACGATGGAGCGAGCTAACCCAGAAGCTCACAAATTTTGTTCAAGCTCATTAAGCTCTTTTACGCTATTACTGCATCCATATATACTCTCGTCTTCCTGGAAAGAGCTGTACCCCTTACTGGAACTACAAAGCTTTCTTACGCGACGCTTACGCTACTGCATCCACCTATACTCTCGTCCTCCTGTTAAGAGCTATACCGAAACAGTTGCTTTGCTTGCATTACATTATATTAGGCACGCATCTGACGCCTTCGTCCTAAATTGGAAAAGGTTGTTGGAACATTCCCTTCCTCGCTTACTGCACTGTAATTATCGGCTTGCTTTGTAATAAACTTCTTGCTACCCGTACCGTATCATACCATCTTTTACTGCTTCAACTACGTTATCCTGCACTTCCGAAGACTTCTAAGAAGAAACCCCCTCACAAAGTGTTTTAATTTCGTGTACTTGTATTATTAAACGTCTCACTACATTGAGAGAGCATTAAATGTCGCAGTCAAATTGGTGAATTCTATTTTTCGCTTCCTCTTCGATTTTTAAGCGTTCCAGTGGATCGTCACTCACACAAGCGCCGCTAGTAGAAATAAATCATTTACTCAGTCTCAAGGACTTAAATCAAAATAATTATTTTAACTTTTGCGGAAAATACTCAATTGAGTATTTTCCGCAAAAGTTTATTTGCATGCATCAAAATGGTCTCCGCTCAGCATTTACCAGGATAAATTATATCCTGGTAATAAACAAGACGCTGCTGATCTTCCGCGGATGCCATCTCTTATGTAATAAAACTAATTAAAATTAATAATAAACATAAAAAAATATATATTAAAAAGAACAACAAAACCGGCTTTAAAACGTATTTGTTAAGTGTTAATTTACTAATTATTTACCACTAAACGACTTCTGACCATTTACACAAACATAATTTATTGTCTATACTTTCGGCTAAAATATTTAAAAAGCAGATTAGACTATATATTTAGATATTTGCGCCAAACACTCAATAATTTCGATCCAAGTCCTTGAGATTAAGTACCTACTTATTCTTAATGGTCTGTGTAAGTAGAGTACCTAAATGATTTATTTCTATTGGGGGCGCTAGTAACGTGTGACGTAGATACCAACTTAAAATTTCCTGACGAACGATGTATAACAAGGCCTACCTACTGAAACAATCGATAATGTAAAAGTATATCCTGGACAACACTATTTTTAACTCACACATAGACATTCATGAACACATGTACATAATTTTTTTAGTCACATCTTCGAGCCGTCATTGTGTATCTTGTACATTCTAAATCTATGGTATTTATACATGATGGTACGGAACCCTCAGTGCGCGAGTGTGACTTGCTCTTGATCGGTTTAGTTTTATTCTAATTAAATGCTAGGTATTACTCAATAATAATAACGTACACTTATAGTTCATATAAAACCATAATAACAATCATTTGAACATGTGAATAAATAACGTCTCGTCGCGTCGTCAGCCGCCACTCAAATTTATCGACAAACATTATGACATGTAACGGTTATAGCATCTACACACGTTCCGATCCGACCGCCGATTTGGTCTGCTCCAGACCAAATCTGGACGTGTGTAGCGTAGTCGTCCGACCATAATTATTATTATTCGTGTTTGACGCGGTCGGCCGGATTTGGTTCGCACGAACTTCACTTCCTACCAAATCGGAACGTGTGTAGGCTTCCGACCGGACCAACTTGGCAGTGTTGACAATTTTGGAGGTTTTCCCCTAGATTTAGGGAGAAAATATGTAAAAGCGGAAATATTTAAAGCAGGTAAATTACGTTTAAAGGATTTTCTGACTGAACGAACGAAAGGTTTAAATATGGCCATTTATGAAAAGATTCTATGTATCTATTTGTTTTTTTTAGAATATTTTGTTTACGTAAGATGCATTTTAGAATACGCAAGTCCCATTTGGTCACCTTATTACGCAGTACACATTAATCGTTTGGAACGCATTCAAAAAAAATTTATAAAACATCTTAATTTTAAATTTAATAAAAGTGCTCTTTCATATTCTGAAAATTGTCGAACTTATAATCTTCTTACTTTAGAAGAAAGGCGGGATATGCTTGAGATGGGTTTGCTTTTTGACGTAGTGCGTGGACGACTCAATTGTCCCGACCTCCTCTCCGCCATATCTCTATGCGCGCCATCTCGACGTACGCGTCACACACCTTTGTTTCGTGTACCCACTCACTCAACTAACTATGGTCAAGGTTCCATTCTCACCCGCTTAGTTAGTAAATATAATGATAAATTTTCTGGGGTCGATCCGTTTATTGGTTCTAAACAATCGTTTAATAAACATATTTACAATATCTTACAAAATATAAATAAATAAATAAATAAATAAATAACTTCTTACATTCACACCAATTATCTAAAGCCCATGTTAATTTCATTAAGAAACTGTATCATGGAAAACTTGATAACGGATAAATATATACTTAAATACTTTTTGTTTGTAAATACATACTTAATATACATAGTTAACACCCAGACCAAGACAAATAGACATGTTCATGCACACAAATATTTGTCTTGTTCGGGAATCGAACCCGAGACCACTGGCGCAGAAGGTGGGTAGTCTACCCCTGTCGTTGGCCCAGCCGTTGGCCGGTGCATCTTGCATTGGCACTCCTGAACGATCATGTGGTAGGATTCTTTCGGGGGTGTCAGTGTTCGATGTATTGGCCGATGGTTGGGCCAACGTATACAGCCGGCATAAAGGCGGATGCTCTCACCCGCTTAGCTAGTAAATATAACATAAATTTTCTGGTGTCGATTCGTTTTTTGGTTCTAAACAATCGTTTAATAAACATATTTACAATGTCTTACAAAATATGTAAAGGCCGTTGTACACGTTGGCCCAGCCGTTGGCCGGTGCGTCATGCATTGGCACTCCTGAACGATCATGTGGTAGGGTTCTTTCGGGGGTGTCAGTGTTCGATGTATTGGCCGATGGTTGGGCCGGCATATACAGCCGGCATAAAGGCGGATGCTCTCACCCGCTTAGTTAGTAAATATAACGATAAATTTTCTGGTGTCGATCCGTTTTTTGGTTCTAAATAGTCGTTTGAAACATATTTACAATCGTCTTACAAATATGTAAAGGCCGCCGTACACGTTGGCCCGGCCGTCGGCCGGTGCGTCGTGCATTGGCACTCTTGAACGAACATGTTTTGGAAGGGTTCTTTCGGGGGTGTCAGTGTGCGATGTGTTGGCCGATGGTTGGGCCGGCGTTTACAGCCGGCATAAAGGCTGATGCCGCAGTTATATTTGCGTCGAACCAGCACCTATAGTACGACGAATAATAATTGGCGAAACATTGGTGTGGCCGCAGCATGGCACTCGCGGAGATCACAGCATTTTTGTATGAACTGTATTTTGCTTTTGTTTTTATTCATATTTTATTGTGCCATTGAGTCATGTTATAGTGGGCTTTCCCGCAAGGTTTCACACATCCTGGCATCGCGGCGGTCCGGGTATCTCGTGCGGGCCGCCCGCGCGGGCGGTTGTGTCAGTGGCGGGGCCGTATCATGACTCCCGTGTTTGCGGGAGATATGTTGCGGCCGAGCTATGGACATCTCGGGCGTGCGGGCGACCCGTGCGGACCTCCCGGGTGGCCGCGAGTCCAGCTTTTGCATTAGTTGTGCTCGCGTGTAATGGGGTATAATGTGTTCAGATTATACATATACATAATTATATATATTGTATTTATATGATTCAATCTATCATTCTTATTGTAGATATTGCGAGGGGCGGGATTTTTTCCATGTTCTGATTTGTTTTGTGGTCCCCGAAGTTTCGGCACGGTTGCTGGGGTGTCGGGGGATCTGCAGCGGGTCGGGCCATGGTGGGCCGAGTCCCTCTTTTCGTAGTGTTTGCAGTATTAATGACCATGAAAGTTTAAAAATTATTTAAAAATTATTATTGCTATTATTTATATTTAATTACATATATTTTAAAATACACCTAAAGAATTAGGATGTCATTGTTATTATTGGACGAAGTGGTATCTGATTCAGTACTATAGTTTTTATTTTACTGCTCCTAATTCACCACAAATTTATAAGTATTGTAATTTGTTAAAATTAACTCTCAACTAGATTTTGTAATCTTTAATGGTTGCTAAAATAGGTTTTTTTATCTGATTTGTTAATATTACCTATATTGAAGTGTTTTTTAACTCACCACAACATTATCAGTATTGTAGTATTGTAATTTATTGTAAAGTACCCAGTGCTGGTTCGGCGAGTCCGTTGGCCGAGCGCGCTGGCGGCTGTCGTGTGCATGGCCGGTTTGCGAAGGATTGCCATTGCTGCGGGCCCTGTATCTGTATACGTTGGGCGATCGTGCTGGGCCGGCGGGTTCGGCGATCCGGTACTGGGTCGCAACAAGCTGCCTAGTTCATGGGGATATTTGTGTTGTGTTTGGCCTAGACATTGTTTTGTCTCTTTTGCTCAAACTGGAAAAGCCATTTGTGTAACGGGGGCAGAGCAGTGTTTGGGTTTGACATGGCTTGGATGCTGCTGTGAATGGGGCAGTAGGTTTGTAAGTAATCTTACTAATAACTTTAATCGGTTTGTATGTTGGGTTATCTGATACTTTACTAGTATTTTTATTGTTCTGTTTATGACTTAAGTACCTACTTACCTTAAATTCATCAAAATTGTATTTTTTTAAATTCTAGCTCATACTTAATTTAAGTAATTTTGTGGATAACTATAATTGGCCCTCAACCATGTAAACTTTGCATCTTTGTAATTTTTTTATTATTGTGCTGTTGTTATCCTGAATAAAGAAATAAATAAATAAATAAAAACTAGCAATTTGTCGTAAAACTAAATATATATAAAAAGGCATCAATAAGTGCTGCTTTTAGTAAATATTTAGCATGTTTTAGTATTTTCATGAAAATAACAGAAAATTAAAAAATAATGAAATTGTTTTTATAGTAATAAAACATTAAATACCGAAAATATTTTTCTTTTTAATTTATTTATTGCAAGCAAATTGATTTTTTCAGTATTTATAAATAATAATAATATTGGGAGATTAGCTGTGGCTGGCAACACTGCAACAACGGCTAGAGGTCGGCCAGACCAAATCGGAACGAGTGTAGCGCCGACCAATTTGGTGCGGCAGATTTGGTTTGAACGTGTGTAGGCGCGGATCAGTTCTGCAGTGAAGTTCGCCCGCACCAAATCGGCGGTCGGATAGGAGCGTGTGTAGCGGCTATTACATCACTGTGTTGTCCATCGTCGGCGAGAAGTCTGATTTATCACGCGACCGATCTGAACTTTGTATAAACCGGTCGAACTTACATGACACCTGCAGGTTATACTCGTCCCTCTCACTCTCCGGGCATGCGGCATCGATTGAAAGAGACGGGTATAACCTGCAGGTGACATGTTGGCTCGACCGAGTTATACGGGCGAGCAAATCTGTTGTTGCTAAACAAATCCAACAACTACAACAAATAAAATATGCGAATTTGGTATTTAAATGTAATTAAATAGCAATAATACGATAAAAATATACTTACTTTTGAAATGTTACACCATCTTTTTGTTAACTTGATGTTCCAGGCCTTTTTTCTACATCAAAAAAGTTGGCTATTCGGCATTTTTAATACTGCGGCGTTCACTTGCGCGACTGGATTCGGTCCATGGGGGGGTAACTTCCATACATTGTATCAACGGTATCAACTTTAGCTTAGCTTAGCGACCAGAGCTCGTCAACAGAGGGCGCTAAAACCGTACACAGACTAGAAAAGTAAATTCTATTGGAACAAAAAATTAAATTTCTTTTTTCTATACTGTGGCAAAGTAGTAAAGTTAATGTTATAGATACAAATAAAAATATACGTATTTTAGAATGATTTATTGCTAAGTTATTAAAATCATACACAGTTAGGCTGGGTTGCAACATCTTGAATAACCTTAACTTTAACAGATACAAACTTATCTGACTCGATGACAGCGTCGCTGTCGTCTATAGCGTAACCTAGGTAACACTAAGCAATAAGCCAATAGTTCTACATTTGGCCACTGACTCAAGATAATTTTGTGTTTGTTATAGTTCCGGTTAAAGTAAGATGGTGCAACTAAACCATAGAAAAGAATAATAACCATGACATTTTGTCAAATAACGTCAAATTCAGTCGCGAATTTTTTATGTTTACTAAATAATACTTACATTTTTTGTAAAGCAGTGCGTTAAGTTGAAAACGTAATCAAATCAAATCAAATCAAATCAAAAATCATTTATTCATTTTAGGCTGATACAGCACTTGTGAACGTCAATGAAGCTACGCTATCGGTTCGTAAATCCTACGGCGGGAGGCCTTGTAACGAGAAGAACCGGCAAGAAACTCGCCAAGGGCTATTTTTTTCTCCCTGTCATATTTCATACAGAGTCGTCAAATTGAAAACTGACTTTAACATAATATAATATGTAAAGTCAGTTTCCATCACAAATTAATCTTAAGTTTAAAAACAAAATAAAAAACCCGGTAATCATAGCAGTAAATAATTTTCAATAACTAAGAAATAGACATCCAAAAGGTAGTTTCTTTAAAATACACACCAACCAAAAACGTAGCAAATAAAATAATAAATATAAATGCCAAACAAGGGTAATAAAACTTTGAATAGTTTAAGAACATAAGAATTATGATTAAGAAGAAGAATAAACAGTGCCATACAAGCCACGATAATATAAAACTAATAACAATAAAACATTAAAAATCTGCATATTTTGAGACAAGAAGCCAGGAGCAGACCCATCCCACTGGTGGCACCCGTTCACGAGCATGACGCATGAACCAGCCATCGCTTCGCTCAACCATATTTTAGGGAACGTAACGACCCGCCTCACACGACACCACCGCAGAAATGTTTACAGAGAGCATGACATACTCAAACTTCTCATCTCAAAACGCAGAAACCAATATAAGAATGTACCCAGTATTAATAATTTTGTAAAACACGACTCACAATTAACTACAGAAAAAATCCTTGTCAGCTTATGACCAAGTTGCTTTGTCATTTAAGTAACCACTTACAGTATAGTAGCCCTTCTTGAGGAGGCAATTTTTTATATGATTCTTAAACTCTTCAAAGGGTAACTCCAAGATATCACTTGGAATCTTGTTAAAGATGTGTATACCTTGACCCATGAAAGACCCATGTACCTTCTCTAATCGGTACCGAGGCATTGAAAGTTTATTCCTATTTCTTGTATTGTAACCATGCAAATCGCCATGTTTAGTATACAAGTTAATATTACGACGCACAAAAATAATACAATTTAATATAAATTGAGATGCAGCTGTCAGTATACCAATTTCTTTGAACTTCTCCCATAGAGAAGTTTTAGAGCTTAGTTGATAAATGGCCCTTATTGCTCGTTTTTGCAGAATAAATATAGCATTAATGTCAGCTGCTAATCCCCACAAAAGAATGCCATATGACATGATGCTATGAAAATAACTAAAGTATACAGTCCTAGCAGTTTCTATGTCAGTTAACTGTCTAACTTTTCTAATAGCGTAAGCTGCAGAGCTGAGCTTACCAGCTAATGCAGCAATATGCGAATGCCACTGAAGTTTTCTGTCTATAGTTACACCCAGAAAGACTGTTGATTCAACTAAATCTAATTTTTCATTATTCATTACAATTTCTACAGGTGGAGATTGTACATTTGGTAAAGAGAATAGAATGCATTTCGTTTTCTTTGCATTAAGCTGTAGATTATTAAAACTAAACCAAGTGAGTATTTCCGAGAGTGCTTTGTTTACATCGTCAAAATTTGATTTATTTCTGTCAATGTTAAATATTAAGGAAGTATCATCAGCAAACAAGACAATCTCACATAAGCTATTTGCAAAGAAAGGTAAATCGTTAATATAAACCAAAAACAAGAAAGGGCCCAAGATAGACCCTTGAGGTACACCTAGCTTTACATCAGAACCCATTGATTTCACCCCATTTATATCAACTGTCTGAGTTCTGGAACTAAGATACGAGTGTAATAGTTTTTGGGCATTATTTTTTACACCGTAATGATTTAGTTTCAACAGCCGCGTCCGATGATCTACACAGTCAAAAGCTTTGGACAAGTCGCAGAATATGCCAAGAGCATTCTGCGACCCCTCCCAGGCCCCAAAGACATGCTTAAGAAGTGCAACCCCGGCATCAGTAGTAGACCTACCCTTCGTAAAACCGAACTGTTTGTTATGCAAGAGGTTATTTAAAGTAAAATGAGTTAATAATTGCTCCAGTATTATTTTTTCAAAGATCTTGCTCAAGGCGGGTAAAATAGATATAGGTCTGTAATTACCTGGGTCTTCTTTGTTCCCAGATTTAAATAGTGGTATAATTTTGCTAAATTTCATTAAGTCAGGAAAAATTCCTTCAGCAATGCAATCATTAAATATAACAGCAAGATATGGAGCAATGGTGTAAATAATGCTTTTAAGAATAGTTACCGATATACCCCATAAATCATTGGTACCATTCATTTTAAGAGATAATGGATCCAAGTGTGTTGTTGTTTTGTTGAATCAATGTGATAGTCATTATTATCGGTTGGTTTATATTTTGCATTAGAAGTTTAAATGTTAAAAGAAAATAAATTCTTAATTTCTAAGTATGTTATTTTATTTAATTGTTATTCCACTATAGTAAGTGATTTCTTTAAGACATAATTTCATTCATTTCTAACTTTAAAGTTTTGTGGACACCACAGTGCTTGTATTCCACAAAATAACTAACAAAAGCATAGTTATTTTGTGGAATACAAGCCCTGTGGTGTCTACAAAAATTATTCTCGTCGCAGTACTAATGTTTTGCATAACTTTGAAGTCCGCAAAATTAATAACAAATCATTCTTCAATATTTTGATATTCAAAAATGAAAAGTTTATTCGACAAAATTTTATATTACAGCGCCATCTAGTAAGTCAAAAGGCAAGCTCGCAGGAAGTATGACTTATATCGCCATCTATGGGCGAGTTCACCACATTTTAGACAATATGAAAAGCTGAGTTGACTATCTATTCCTGTATATATAGTGTATCTATGATTCGGTCTAGGAAGAAATCTGAGTGCAACTAGTTTTTATAAACGCCAATGCCCATTTGGGCTAGTACTTTGACAGAGGGGAAATGCTTCATATGCCTACTCCCTTCCGAGACGGAAGGCCCGCGTTGCTCGAAGGATTAGATAAATATGTTCTGTGCAGTGAAGTTTCTGTAGGACAGGCAAAAGCACGGAACTGTACTGCCACACAGTTTCCGATTTATTTTTTGTTGAGTGTTAGTGTTAAGTTAAAAATTGTTATAATTATAATGTTTGTTTTTGTCTTTTGGTGGTTTCTTGGGTTACTCGCACAGGCCCAGCAAGAATACCAGCGTTGTTGTAGGGTGATCATTTGTCACCCGAAAACAACATATGCGGAGGCAGGGTCCTGATTGGCCCATCGCGAAGTTAATTGTTTTTATTACCACACTTTTATTAGCTTCACCTATAAGTATCTAAGTCACAATGTAAGAAAATCTTGGAATTCAATTTTAACCTACTTCTAATTGTGGTATTGATTTGAAACTTTGCAGGTTTATAGGAATCCGATGACAATACAATAATTTGCTACTATCAAGCTGATCTGATGATGGAGTCAAGAGGTGGGCAATAGAACTCTTCAATGGCTGCAATGAAACCTCTCGAGTTTGGGCTCATTTGTTTTGTTCTGATGAGACCTATTTCGTTACACTTGATGGTAAAATTCTGATGATGAAGCAAGGAGGAAGCCAGTGGCACTCCCTAATGACCACTAGGAAGCCTCTCGAGTTTGGGCTCATTTGTTTTGTTCTGATGAGACCGATTCGCTACACTAGGTAGTGAGGGTCTGATATTGAAGCAGGGAGGAAACCAGTGGCACTCCTTAATGATCTCCTAGGAAACCCCTCGAGTTTGAGCTCATTTGTTTCGTTCTGATGAGACCTATTCACTACACTTGGTGATGAGGATCTGATGATGGAGCAGGAAGGAAGCCAGTAGCACTCCTTAATAACCACTAGGAAACCAATCGAGTTTGGACTCATTTGTTACGTTCTGTTGAGACATATTCGCTAAACTTGGTGGTGAGAGTCTGATGATGGAGCAGGGAGGAAGCCAATGGCACTCCTTAATGACCACTAGGAAACCCCTCGAGCTTGCGCTCATTATACCTACGTACAATCACGCCTTTGAGTTATAATGTTTACGGGGTGGGCAGACATGAATGGACTGAAATCCATTACCTTTCATCCATGGTTTGCCATTTATTAAACTAAAAACTAAAAAAACACACTTTTATAGGAACAGACTAAAAAATACAAAATAACCGTCTATTCAGTAACTGAAATTAAAAAGCGTGGTGCGCCCTTTGCAAAGCATAGTATTTCAAGTACTAAACATTGACAACGCGCACCACCCTTTTTAATTTCAGTTACTGAATAGACGGTTATTTTGTATTTTTTAGTCTGTTCCTGATGTGATGTGAGTATGAAACTATCTACTGTAGTAGTATTATGTATATGTTGTAGTATTTATATAAGTCTATCGTGGCATTATTCGTCGACAACGTTACAGAGAAGGAATTCAAGAACAATGGGCAATGGGCCTATCGGAATCGCTTCTAATATTTCAAACATGGGAACTAAGTGGTACAGCTGATTTACGATCGATTTCCAACAGTGAAGTTATTTTCGAAACCCCGAAAATGGTGTGCGATTTACTGTAAAGGGACGATTTTTGCGAAAGTGTTTGAAACCTTGTACTTAAATTACCCTAAAATATTTAATACTAGTGGCTCCTCGCGGTTTTACCCGCGTGATACCCGTGCCCGTGGGAATGTGGGTTTAAAATATAGCCTACTAGCTGACCTGGCAAACGTTGTTTTGCCATAAAATAGTGGACCCAGTCACCAACATCTTGTGTGTGTGTGTATACACCAAAAGTTGCCTACACCAGACAACAGATAGCGCTAGTTACACACTACCAATAAAGGGGCCCAAGCTTGGTCTCTATTTCCTATATAAAAAATAACTCTGTGAAGTAGAGTGACTGTCAGATAATTCTGCGCTTGCGCGACTTTGGCATTGTAATTTTTTTTATTGCTTATGGAAAAGATTAGTATTCGATTTTGACCGCGCAGACAACTATCCCCATACCAAATATCATGTCGATCCGTTGCTCTGTTTAGACGTGAAAGAAGGACAAACAAACAAACAAATAAACAAACAAACAAACACACTTTCACATTTATAATATTAGTATGGATGTCACTCGGAAAGAATGTAGCTTTCTACCGGTCAAAGCAAGGCGTAAGAGTTTCCAAAAACGATCCAGTAGTTTTTAAGTTTATTCGTTACAAACAAAAATACAATTCCTTTCTCTTTATAATATAAGCATGAATTATTTTGAAATAAAACTAATTATTTGAAAGTTATGTATTTTAAAATCGCCGATCCTGGTTACGTGACCGCTGTGACGTTAGATGTTCCCAAACACTGACAAACTAACACGGTTATTTAAATAAAGCTTTAATAAGCATTGTGGGGAAAAAGGATATATGAAGTTTACTTCTGCAAAAAACATGCAATATGTTAACAGGTTCACTGTCCACAGACCATGTGTGGTCTGTCTGTAGACGGAAAGCTCTTCAAGTTCACAGTCCACATATGGTCTGCTTGCCGATACAATTTCTAGGCTTTTTGAAGCTGTAAACGTACAGGGATAGTTCCATATATTGCGCGGACTTGACAGGATTTATAACTGAGAACCTAAAAAGTGCTGGGACATGCGGAACTTCTTATATTTTTTTGAAAAATAAAATTTGACAACCTTGGTCTCAACTGGACGTGGGGCACTTCCACTTTTATGTTTGGAGTTAAGGGTTAAAATTGTGTTTTCTGCATAAATCTGGCAGATAAAGATAAGATAGCAGTTCCTCAGTGATTGAGGATTTCGGCAGTAGTGCGCTTCCACCTTCAGCCTTATCACCACTTAACATCAGGTGTGATTGATCAAGGCTAAGTGTTCACGCCGCGCGTGATTCATTCATTCACGTTCATTCGTGGGTTCGGCGCCAACCGCCGTCCGCGCGACATCGCGACCAGTACGCCGTAGGCCGCCGTCAGGCGAGTTTGTGTGTTTCGGTAGCGACGTGCCGCGCCAGCTACCTACCCGTATTGTGACCGTGATTTCGTTTTGCACCTACTAGGGCTCCGGTCGGGGTACGGACTTGTGACCCGTGTGTGTTCGCTTTGAAAAGCGCCGGGAAGTTTTAGCTGTCTATTAGGGCATTGTGTAGTTATAAGAGTGTCAGCTGTAAGAGTTTCCCATCGGGGGTCAGGTTAGGAAGACCTACTTGTCAGGCGCGCGCGCCGGCGAGACAGCGACCAGCCCCCCTGGATTACGGACAGTATCTCCTACCATAAGGTAGGACTAGTTTTAATTTACTTAATTTGCATGAGAAACCTCCGTTTCAATAAACTGTGGAACACAGTCGATGGTCACCACAATTGTGCGTGATCATATTTTTGGTAGCAGAGCTTAGTTGATATAATTAATTTTCATATTAAAATTAACTACATAAAATTTCATAGTAAAAATAAAAAGCGTACCTAAAAAGCGTACCTAAAAATTTTTTTTTTTTTGTTGAAATCTCGAGGGTATTCCGAGACGATTGAAGTACTAAGAAATTGTTCTAGTAAATTCTCGAAGCGAATGTTTCTCACTTGGTGGATCCGATAATAGATAGACACTTATATAATTGTTGTCACATACTAGTGTTTTGATACGAGTTTACTCGCCTAGATGTGTATATTTTTTTTTGTGTGTCCGGATTTATTTGACGAATAGTTCGTTCGAAAGTGTGTTTATTAGTACCACATACTAGTGATTTGATACGAGTTTACTCGCCTAGATGTGTATATTTTTTTTGTGTGTCCGGATTTATTTGACGAATAGTTTCGTTCGAAAGTGTTGTTTATTAGTACCACATACTAGTGTTTGTTCCGAGTCCGCTTGCCTAGTTAAAAAAGTGGAACTAGTTTTAATTATTAGTAGTATTAAATTACGAGTATTATCATTGAAAATAGTTTTGTTTTTGTTTGTTGATAACGGTTTAGTAGTTTATTTGCGAGGTTGACTTGGCCGTGCCGTGTATGCCATACCGTTAATCCTATACGTTTTGTTTATACCGTTATATTGTTAGCCCTTGAAATTGGTAAGTTGTTAATAATTTATGAAAATAGTAGGGTCCGTGTATGTCGTCCGAATTTTAATTGTGTTTTATATTATCGTGACGCGACCTATTTCTATTTTTTTTTTTTTGTTGATGTTTACCACTTTTATAATTCCTTGTTTGCTTTGTTTATTAAACGGATTATAAATGGCTCCTACGAATCCGACCGCCGTATCCAGGGCTGGCATCCAAGGAGCTTTGCGTTGGCTTGCTTGTGCGGTCACATTAATAGACCGAGCCGACCGGGTAGGCGCGTTGCTAGCTCGGTATGGCGGGCTGGCAGCTCGGCTGCAAGACCTGGAGCGCCACGCCATGGAGTGTCGCGCGTATTATTTAGAGAACCCCCCAGCTGATGATGCCGTGTCGGAACAGCTGGAGCAGGATGTAGCCCAGGCCTATGAGCTGGCTGACCAGTTCACGGAGGCGGCTGAGAGGGCCCTGGCTGTTCGGAAGGGGGAGCCGGTTTTGAGCGGGGAGGTCAAACCTACCCCGACGGCGTTGCTAGGCCGATTGCCTACCTTGGAGATTCCCACTTTTAATGGGGATCTGTCAGCCTGGATGGGCTTCATTAATTTGTTTGACAGTTTGGTGGATTCACGACGGGACTTATCCCCTAGCGAGAAGTTGGCCTATTTGCGCTCCTCCCTGCGAGGAGAGGCCAGCGCGGTAATCCAGCACCTGCTCATCAGTGACGACAACTACCAGGTGGCTCGCCAGCTTCTGGTTAGCAGGTACCAGAATGTCCGGTTACTGGCGGACACCCACGTGGCCACGATTTTGGCCCTCCCGCGAATCACGCGGGTACACCTGTTACGGAGGGAGTTGCTGAACCCGCTACTGTCAGCGGTCAACTCCCTAAGGCGATTGGACCTGCCGGTGGATCAGTGGTCCTTTGTACTGCTGCACATAGTCCTCGCCAAATTGCCCGCTGAAATGAAGGGGCGTTTCGAGCAGAGGTACGGAGGCGACAGCGCCTCGTATCTCCCGCCCTTCGCGGACCTCCTTCGTTTTTTGGAGGACGAATGTAGAGTGACGGACCACCTGGAGCCCGCCCCGGTTCCAGGTGTTGGTCGTATGGTGGCGGCGAGGGAACAGCCCCGTCGCCCGACCAATCGATATGCTGCCTTCCAGCAGTCCCCTCCCCCCGCACCGAGTGAGCGGTGCAGGTATTGCAGGGGAGATAGGCATGTGGTGCACGAATGTGCCAAATTTAGAGGCCTCCGCCCAGAGGGACGGAGGGCCGTTGCGAAACAGCGCCAATGGTGCTATAGGTGTTTGGGGGGACACATGCAGTCGGCGTGTCCCCAGACCGAGGATTGTCGTCTTTGCGGAGGGAGGCATCACCCCCTCCTTTGTTTGGACCGCAAGGACGCCGGGAGCGACCGGGGTTCGAATTCCTCGCGCACGGGCGGGGGCCCGGCAGCCCGGAACCGGTCCCCTAGAGAATCGGCGGGGCTTAGCCCCCCCGTTCAGTCCCCCCCGGAGAGGGGGAACTATAGGAGAGACGCCCCCGCCACGGGCGGGGGTAGGGGGGTACCACAAGAGTACGCCACGGTGGCGATGGGCACGGGCCCTATTTGCTACTCCCCCCCCCTAATGGAGAGGCCTCGATTGGGGTACTATGTACCGAGGCACGCCCCACACGGGTATTACCCTGCACCTAGGAGTGCTGTTGGTCGGGGCCGGGACCCGCTCGCCCGGTACGAGCGTCCCACATTTGGCGCGCCGACTCAGGCGCGAGGGGGACAAGTACCCCCCCAAAATTTTTAATGGCGCCCCTGTCGGACCCAACCACCCCGCCGGAGCTTGTGCTGTTGCCAACAGCCTCCGTGAATGTTTGGGGACCTAAGGGCAATGTTGTCACGGTGCGTGCCCTTTTGGACTCAGGTGCCCAGGGGTGCATAATGTCCAGGTGGCTTGTCCGACAGCTGGGTCTTTTGCTTGTGCCGCATCACGAAGCGGTACGGGGGGTGGGAGACTCGCGGATCCCTGATCCGATTGGTCGAGTTGAGTTCTCCTTCTCCCCCCACTTCACGCCAAGGCCGAAGATCGGTGCTTCGGCGATAGTTTTTGATAAGGTGGTTGGACCACTCCCGCAAGTGCGAGTGCCGCCATCCACGATTGAACTGACGTCTGGACTGGCTTTGGCTGATCCTTCCTTCCACCGACCGGGCCCAATACACTTGTTGATTGGTGCGGATGTCCTCGGTCGTGTACTGTGTGGAAGCAAGCGAGTTTTGCAGACAGCCGATCTTGTCGCCTTGTCCTCGTCGCTGGGTCATGTGGTGATGGGAAAGGTACCACAGACACCAAAAACCCCGTCGGTAGACCGCCAGACCATTGTCGGTTCTACTTTGTCCGACGTTCTCCAAAAGTTTTGGGAGGTGGAGGAACCTCCCACTGCCAAGCGGTTGGATCCGTTAGCCGAGGAGTGCGAATTGTTCTACCAGAACAACACTGGGCGCCTCCTCTCGGGTCGCTTGATTACCCGCTTGCCCTTCTTGGCGGTTCGCCCTCTTTTAGGGAGCTCCCGACCGATGGCCGAGAAGAGATTGTTGTCCATGGAGCGTAGGATGGCCAGGGATCCCGCATTCAAGGAGAAGTATATAGACTTCATGCGGGAGTATTTGGACCTTGGGCACATGTCCATCTCGCAGTTGGACTGGCGTAATGTGGAACATTACTTCCTGCCACACCACGCTGTTTTGAAGACTTCCAATGGGAAGATCCGCGTGGTCTTTGATGGTTCAGCGCCCACGTCAACCGGAGTGTCGTTGAATCAGTGTCTGCATGCGGGGCCGAAGTTGCATCACGATGTCTGTGATGTTTTGACCAACTTCCGCCGGCACGCTGTCGTCTTTGTGGCCGATATCCGCATGATGTTCAGACAGACCGTGATTCACCCGGAGGATAGACGATACCAGCTCATCCTTTGGCGTGAGGATCCCCAGGATCCGATGTTGGCTTACGAGCTGAACACCAACACTTATGGTTTGCGGTCGAGCCCCTTTGTGGCGATCCGTTCGCTTTTGGAGCTCGCAGAGCGCGAACGGCTACGCTATCCCCGGGCATCTGCTCTTATTGAGGGGGGGGCCTTATTTGTCGACGATATCTGCACGGGGGCCTCGAGCTTAGATGAGGCTCTCGTCTTACGTGATGAGCTGATTGCGCTCTTGAGGGCTGGTGGCTATGAGTTGCGGAAGTGGCTGTCTAACTCACCGGACCTATTGGCAGATTTGCCTAAGGACCACCAGCAAGAGCCGCTCCTCTTTGAAAATCCGGAGACTCCAGACATGCTGTCTGTTTTGGGAGTCCAGTATCGACCAGTCCCGGACTTGTTCACATATAGATTGGAACTGCCAGACCCAAAGGTCTGGACTAAACGCACGGTGCTGTCTACTGTAGCCCGTACCTTTGATCCGAACGGTTGGCTCAGCCCTGTAGTGTTTTCGATGAAGTGCTTCCTACAGGAGCTCTGGGCTGCGGAATTGTCATGGGATGAGCCCCTCTCTGGTAGCCTCCTACGAGAGTGGGTGAGGTTCGTGTCATCCCTACCCGACGTCAATCGGGTTTGTATACCGAGGCAAATGCTGCCTTCGGGAAAGTTTAAAGCCTCCCTGCACGGCTTTTGTGACGCGTCCGAAAGCGGATACGCGGCAGCCGTTTACATCCGAACGGTGGATGCAGCAGGCGTTGTCGCCGTACACTTAGTTACGGCCAAGAGTAAGGTCGCCCCCCTTCGGACTAGGCTAACCATTCCGAAGTTGGAGTTGTCCGGCGCCACTCTCTTAGTACGGCTACTCAATCATGTTGCCGACACCTTGGGTAACGGTGTCGACCTGGAGTCGATATTTGCGTGGTCTGACAGCCAGGTCGTCCTTTGTTGGCTGAAGAGTTCAGTCCACACCCTTGAGGTTTTTGTGGCCAACCGGGTCTCACAAATTCAGACTTCAAAGGCCCCGTTGATTTGGCGCCACGTACCGGGCGAACTGAACCCCGCAGATTGTGCCTCCCGCGGCTGCGAGGCGCCTGAGTTAGTGGACCACCACCTATGGTGGAGTCCATCATGGTTGTTACGGCCTGAGCGCTCATGGCCTGCCACCCCGGCTGTGGCCAGAGTCCCAGACCTAGGCATGCGTGTTCACGCCGTGGAGACGGTGGCGGCCCCGCAGATGGAGTTTTTGTTAGACCGCTACAGTTCTCTTGATAAGTTGCTCGGCGTGACTGCTTGGATGAGGCGCTTTGTGCGAAATTGTCGCCAGCCTCAGGAGAAATCGTTGTCTCCGGTCCTCGCCCCACAAGAGCGGCAAGACGCTCTGTTGCATTGGTTGCGAGTGACGCAACAGCGAGAGTTTGAACCGGAGCTGAAAGCCCTGCGCTCAAGTAAGCCCAAGCTGAAGGGACCCTTGGTGCGGTTGAATCCCTTCTTGGACAGTACCGGATTGCTGCGTGTCGGAGGTAGGCTCAGACATGCCAACCTGCCGTACGGATCACGCCACCCTTTGTTGCTCCCCAAGGATGGACCGTTAGTTAGACTGTTAATTACAGACCGACATGTAAAAAATGCTCATGCCGGTTGTAATGCTTTGACCGCGCTCCTCCAACGAGAGTTCTGGATTTTGTCAGCGCGGAGAATAATCCGATCCGTTATTTTTCGTTGTCTCCCGTGATATCGTTTGCGCGCCGATACGATGCAGCCCCAGATGGGTGATTTGCCTGCCGATCGAGTGAACGAATCGATGCCCTTCTCAGGAGTTGGAACGGATTTTGCGGGGCCATTTACCGTTAAGACATCGCGGCTTCGTAATGCTAGAACGGAAAAGGCTTACTTGTGTGTATTTGTTTGTTTGGCCACTAAAGCGGTCCACCTGGAGGTGGTTAGTGCCCTCACCACAGAAGCCTTTGTAGCCACGTTGAATCGTTTTGTGTCTCGCCGCGGAATGCCGTCGTTAATCAGGTCCGATTGTGGAACCAATTTCAAGGGCACCGATAGGTATTTAAAGGAAGTTTGTGAATTTTTGGATAGGAATAATTTTGAGATCGGATCCACACTCTCTCGCAGAGGGGTACGATGGCAGTACTCCCCGCCATCCTGCCCCCACTGGGGAGGGATTTTTGAAGCAACTGTAAAGGCCGCTAAAACTCACCTTCGTCGCGTTATTGGGGAGACGGTCCTCACGTTTGAGGAACTCGCGACCGTATTTTGTAAGGTTGAGGCGGTCCTCAACTCGCGTCCGTTGTGTCCGTTGTCTTCGGACGCGAATGATTTAGAGGCCCTTACGCCGGGCCATTTTTTGATTGGCAGACCGCTTAACGCCTTGCCGGAATATCCTTATTCCGAAGTGCCCTCCGGACGGCTCTCGCGATTTGAATTGCTCCAGCAGCTTACGCAGAGTTTTTGGCGCCGTTGGCATCTGGAGTATTTGCACATTTTGCAGCAACGCGTTAAGTGGTCGGATAGGACGACCCCACCCAAGACTGGAGACCTCGTGTTGGTAAAGGATCCAAACCTGCCGCCCCTCCGCTGGCGTTTAGGACGCATTGTTCAGCTTCATCCGGGGTCGGATGGTGTGCCCAGGTTTGCCGAGGTCCTGGTGGGGGACTCTGTTTTGAAGCGAGCGATCGCTACCCTCTCTCGCCTGCCCTTAGATTGAGTTGGCGGACAGTTTGCTACTGTCCGGGACGGGGGGATGTTCACGCCGCGCGTGATTCATTCATTCACGTTCATTCGTGGGTTCGGCGCCAACCGCCGTCCGCGCGACATCGCGACCAGTACGCCGTAGGCCGCCGTGAGGCGAGTTTGTGTGTTTCGGTAGCGACGTGCCGCGCCAGTTACCTACCCGTATTGTGACCGTGATTTCGTTTTGCACCTACTAGGGCTCCGGTCGGGGTACGGACTTGTGACCCGTGTGTGTTCGCTTTGAAAAGCGCCGGGAAGTTTTAGCTGTCTATTAGGGCATTGTGTAGTTATAAGAGTGTCAGCTGTAAGAGTTTCCCATCGGGGGTCAGGTTAGGAAGACCTACTTGTCAGGCGCGCGCGCCGGCGAGACAGCGACCAGCCCCCCTGGATTACGGACAGTATCTCCTACCATAAGGTAGGACTAGTTTTAATTTACTTAATTTGCATGAGAAACCTCCGTTTCAATAAACTGTGGAACACAGTCGAAAGTCACCACAATTGTGCGTGATCACTAAGTGCTGCTCCGTTGTGTAAAAAAACACTTTATGAACTAGAATTCTGGTATCGTTTCAAACATCTCGCAAAGGAGCACAGGACAAAAAACAGCAGAGGGTAATTGTCTAATTCAACATCAATCGCAATCGCTTTCAGTTTGACATCCATCATGCATCCATCACTTGTTGTTGAAGAAAGTTGACAAAGTTTTAGTTGTCAAAAGCAGCAATGGCCGTGCAATATCTTTCATACTGAATGCGATTGCGATAGATGTTGAGTTAGACAATTACCCCCCAGGTTGCACTCCGGGAGTGCCGGCAGAAGTGAAAAGGGTTCCCTAGACTAAAAAAAAATGAATTTGACAAAAGAAGAAAAAAATACGGACTGGATTTGAACCGAGTTCTTCTGGCTTCAATGCCGCCCGTTTTCTAAACTGAGCTATTACACCTTGGGAAACGGTGGCGAAATATGCCTTCGTCTAATGATATTGTAACAGTTTTTCGATCAGGTCACGTGTCCGTCTTACGAATTTTCGATCTGACTGTCACGTGTCATGCGTGACGCGAGTTTAACATTTTTTACCCTTCACCAAAAGTGCACAATGCCGCTAAAGTTTTTACTCCAAAAACCAAATATCAAACTAGATTACAAGCGGGTGAAGTCGCGGGCATCGTCTGTTACTGTCTATAGTTTCATTTAAAAAAAAAAAAAATTAAACTGTTTATTTTCTTTTAATAAGTAAGTACAATTACATTTGCAGGCAAATCTTAAGATTAAAGATTGTGAGGCCTTAGTTACCCCTTTATTAGCTAGTTAGGTTGATATATGGATGTGGATCCGACCTTTTGTATAGGAATTGATCTTTTAAATAATACTTTTTCAATGTATTTTTAATTTGCATGGTATTTTTCTCTTTGATATTATCTACAAGGACTTTAGGTAGTTCATTTAATATTTTGGGAAGGTTACACATCCATACTCTTTTACCATAGTTGTTGGTACATTTAGGTATTTCATACATGGTGAGATGTTGCAATGTGCGCAGAGAAGTTGGTCTTGTTTTGGTCAATGGTCAATTTAAAGTCGTATCTGATTTCATTTAAAATTATTTTGACCTTTCTGCATTGACGCAGGAAGGTCAAAATAATTATATTAAAAAAAAAGACGATGCCCGCGACTTCACCCGCTTGTAATCTAGTTTGATATTTGGTTTTTGGAGTAAAAACTTTAGCGGCATTGTGCACTTTTGGTGATGGGTAAAAAATGTTAAACTCGCGTCACGCATGACACGTGACCGTCAGATCGAAAATTCGTAAGACGGACACGTGACCTGATCGAAAAACTGTTACAATATCATTAGACGAAGGCAAATTTCGCCACCGTTTCCCAAGGTGTAATAGCTCAGTTTAGAAAACGGGCGGCATTGAAGCCAGAAGAACTCGGTTCAAATCCAGTCCGTATTTTTTTCTTCTTTTGTCAAATTCCTTTTTTTTTAGTCTAGGGAACCCTTTTCACTTCTGCCGGCACTCCCGGAGTGCAACCTGGGGGGTAATTGTCTAACTCAACATCTATCGCAATCGCATTCAGTATGAAAGATATTGCACGGCCATTGCTGCTTTTGACAACTAAAACTTTGTCAACTTTCTTCAACAATAAGTGATGGATGCATGATGGATGCGCGAAGAAAGAAAAAGGAATAAAATTGAAATCTTTAAAAATACCCGTCTCATAACTAGCTCCGATGGGACTCGAACCCACGACCTTTTTATTGTTCGGGCGAATACTTCATTTCTAATAATAGAAATTGCAATTGCAATGTTGCAATTTCTATTATTAGAAATGAAGTATTCGCCCGGACAATGAAAGGTCGTGGGTTCGAGTCCCATCGGAGCTAGTTATGAGACGGGTATTTTTAAAGATTTCAATTTTATTCCTTTTTCTTTCTTTTCCTTGAAAACTCGCACCAGTTTCAAAGAGAAAGCCTTGTCAAACTCAATCACGGACTTAACAAAACTGACAGATATCTTACAAGCCGTCCAACTAATTTTCAAAGGGTTACTTGCGATAAAGCATTTTCGTCACGTCTCTGTATATTTTGTACCCTTCTGTGTACATCGGCGAATGTAAATAAAGTATGTGTATTTTAGGCATTGGTATACTGTTTGTTGTGAATGGTTTTTCTAAAGTTGGTAAAAAACAAGGTAGGCATTTTTGAAGTGTTTTTCTGGTTAAGGGCCAAACAGACTCACAGTCTGCCTGCAGGCAACGGCCTGCGGGCCAATCGCCGTAATTCTATGCAGCGCGTCTTCTTCGCGTTTGGGTCTCTTGACGTTTGACTTCATATTGCCGTAATGACATAACGACGCACACGTCACGCAAACTTATAGTCCTACAACCCTGTCTGATCCGGTGACATCCGTGACAGAGGAACCACTTGCAATACGAAACTAGCTGTCAAAATAGATTGTCGTATGAAAACTGTTTTAGTTCCAAAGATTATCACCAGAACAGAAAACGTTGTCGCAATGTCAAAGCCGCGCGTTAACAAAAACGGTTTTGCACGTCAACTGCACTTCAACCATAGAAATACCGCGATCGGGGCCCTGTCAGTTGGCTGCAATCGGCCACACACTCTGTGTCGACTCACACGTACCACAACCACACCACATCGCAGCGACAAAATGTGGAACGTGTGAATAGTGTCGATGCAACTTTTTACAGTTGCGTTGTGGTTGTGCGACAAAATGTCGAGGTCGCTAGTAGTTGTGATGTGGATGTGGCTGACCGCTAGTTCGCAGCTCAGTCGCTGGTGGTTGCGTTGTGGTTGCGTTTTCGCTGCGTTGTGGCACTTGTGGCCGGTATCACCCACGCGGTCGATAATGACTGCAAAATGTGGTACAGTCAGCGTCAAATTGATGTAAGCGTCTATACAGTAAGTAGTCAAAATCATGTCAAAAACATAAAACCAATTTGATCTAAGCAGTTCGAATTACTATAATTATTGTTGTAAGCACTCAAGGTGTTCAAAATATCTGTGCATACAACACCATATTGCACAGATATTTTGAGAGCTTTGTTTGCTTATATAATTTTGAACACTCTGACTGCTTATCTATACTCTCTATACAAATAAATAAAATTGGAGTGTCTGTTTGTAACATTAAAATAACCGCTTTTTACTACATGCATATGAATATATATACGGTACACATACCAAAATGCCATTTTTACAATTTTTGTCTGTCTGTCTGTCTGTTTGTTCCGGCTAATCTCTGAAACGGCTGGACCAATTTTGACGGGATTTTCACTAGCAGGTAGCTAATGTAATAAGGAGTAACTGAGGCTACTTTTTATCCTGGAAAAATATCACATTCCCTCGGGATAGTCGGGATAGCGTCGTGTAGTTTATTATAAACGCGAAAGTTTGTGAGTATGAATGTATGGATGTTTGTTACTCTTTCACCCAAAAACTACTGAAAGGATCTGGGTGAAATTTGCAACAGATTTAGATTATAGCCTGGAATAACACATAGGGTACTTTTTATCCCGATATTCCCACGGGAACGGGAACCACGCGGGTGAAACCGCGGGCGGCCGCTAGTATATAAATATGAAACAATGATAAGTTCCGTACTTACAACAGTATGATGATTCGAACTGCTTAGATCAAATTGGTTTTATGTTTTTCAGATGATTTTGACACACTCTAGACGCTTATATCAATTGGACGCTGACTGTACGTGTGAATTGATTATTCATTTGCAATACAAAATGCGTTCCGCCCACGTAGTGTGGTTGTGGTACGTGAGGGTCGACACTTAGTTTTACATACAAACACTGACTGTCAGACAGCCTAATCGATCGCGGACTGCAGGCGGCCTGCCGGCTGACTGATAGTCTGGGGGCCACTTTAAATGTTAATTCTTTTAACCCGCTTACAATCGGATGACTTCGGAATTACTATAACAATTAAAGTTAGTTATAAAAGACATTGTATCGAAAGTATTTCGATGGAAGCTCCACTATAAGTACCATATGGTACTTATAGTGGAGCTTCCATCGAAATACTTTCGATGTAAGTCAAAGTTACCTAATGAAATAGGTTACAAACAGATTACAAATAGTCGACACTGACCCAAAACTAACACCCGTTCATTTCCGGAGTCCATTTTGTGAAAGTGCACGGTCACAAAATGGCGGATTTATTGGTGATTTTATGAATGTGTCAGGCTCGTGAAATATGTTCCTCTTTTGGTGAATGCGAAGGGTTGAATGGGGTCCCCTGGGACATGGCTACGGCGGTGTTTTTCTTGGAGATTAATGACTCCTTATGCTATTAGAAGTTCGACCTAATTCTGCTGACTGTACTCTGAGTGGTCAACATACTTTTGATTATAATTAAACTTTCCTATTTTAGTAAGTACAGTGACGGAGTTCGAATGTTTGGCATGTTGAGACATTACGTAACTTTGCAGTATTTTGATGATGATGAACGATATTATGAAATTTCATAGCTAAAGACTTTCGTAACCGAAGCTTTGAACGTTCGATTTTCGGAAATATTTCTAATGGACTTCATTTAATATCCCTTTTACGAACATAGGCAATTTGGCTGGTTATTTGTCATCGCTCGGGTGACGTTGAGAATATAATGCTGCAAACTTACGCAGCTTATCAAACTGCTAATTATTCAAATTCCGTGACCGTACCTACTAACATATGACATCAAACGTCATGGTGTGAAACTGTGTTGTTGCATCATGTATGATTGTAATATGTTTTAGTTTTATCTTTTTAATTATATTACCTATGTCCTTTTATTGTCCAACTAAAGCGAACTCTCCAAGGCACACAAACCCACGAGGTTTTGCCAGGGGGGTGTCACTCCGCAGTTTAGGTACGTTCGGCCGGCGCGCCTGCCGGGCAGGCGTATGGCAGAAGGATGCCGCTCGGCTCGTACGCTCCACGTTCGCGCGTAGATCGATCGATCATTTCTGTGATTTTTGTGCACCGAACAATGATTACTAAACGTTCTTATAATCCGTATAAAAGATACTGTTGTGTTTACGGGTGTCTAAATAAAAGAAATAACAAAAGAAACAACAAAACCGAACTCCCAAGTGGCTCGCAACCCTAACCAGCGAGCGAGCTGTTTGAGACATTCATAGAAATAGAAACGCTCGCGCGTAGATATTGGGTACAGTTTTGCTTGCATGCGCGAACTCTAGGTTATTATAACAATAGGCAAGCGATGACAAAGCAACCGGAATTGTACTTTATTTCCACGCAGAAAGATTTATTTTTATTTGAATGAGCTTGCAGAGTGAGTCTTCTGTGCCTTAGCACTATTATTTATTCTGTGGTTTTGCCGAGGATAATTAATATGTTTTGCATGTGATATTGTAATACTTTTTGGAACAATAAATAATAATAAAAATAAACATAACAAGAAGAGACTTTATTTGTGACTAGCGCTCCGCTTGCGACTTCGTCTGCCTGGCCCTTTTTACCCCCTTGAGGGAATTTCCAAAAAAAAATTCTCTTAGTGTACCCTTCACTCCCCAAGGAACATACATACAAAATTTCAGCTTCTTGCGCCCAGTAGTTTCGGCTGTGAGTTGTCTGTCAGTCAGTCAGCAACGCAAGAGTTTCATTAGATTTAAAATTAATTGTCTTCTCTGAGTATACTCTACCAGGCTTGTCTCACTTCCATACAACCGGCGCAAAAACCCGAGATATTTACCTTCTATTCTGGAAAACAAGCTAATTTCAACCTTTTGTATTGCGTATAGCGTTCATAGTACAATAACTGTCTGCCGTCTGCGAGTGCCAGCCTATTGAAACTAGTCCGGTGACCGGACGCTTGCGTTTATCATACCTAAACTCGGGAGTGAAATTTCTGTACCGTAAGGTACTATGAGATAGGTAATATCAAAAAGTTTGTTTTCGAAATTTACCCGAAATCGAACCTCAGAGCAGCACCTTGAAAACCGGTGCGTACACCACTCGACCTCGAGGGTCGTCAAGTGTTTTGAGCAAATATGTCAAAGGACTAAATTATTGTACCGATCTATTGTGTTTATTAATAGCTCATTTTCTCACGATGACTAACTTATTAACAAGTTTAATCCAGCCGCTATGCAATTAATTAACATTAAAGGCTAACCGAGTGATTATCCCGTTAATTTCTCGAGTTGCCAACTAATTTGTGTAACAATGGGGTTGTACGATTAAAATGGCAGCCAAATCTGGGGAAAATCATTTGAATCCGAATGGTGACATTAATATTTAGGATTCCTAATGAAAAGAACAATTTTTACAGACTTAATACATCAGTTACACGCTAATTCTGGCGTCAGTTCAGTCTCCTGTCAGTTTACTGTCATTCGAAATGGACTGACGAATACTATTTAAAATATTTAATTTTCTAAATTTTTACTTTTTTGCATTCACAATGCAATTTTTATGGTTGAAAAATGGAAAATGAAGTATTTAGAAAAAATCGACCCGTCTCACAACCAGCTCCGATGGGACAGCTCCGCAGCTCAGTGGTTAGAGCAGTCGCCCGGATAGCGAAAGGTCGTGGGTTCGAGTCCCATCGGAGCTGGTTGTGAGACGGGTCGATTTTTTCTAAATACTTCATTTTCCATTTATTTAATTTTCATCAGTCTGTCAGTCTCAATGGTTACACAATAATTCTCTCGTCATTCTGACCAGAATGATTGACTGAACTGACGCCAGAATTATAACCGATGTCTGATTTTGTAGTAGCATGTTCATGGGCGTACCCAGGAAGGGGCAGGGTGGGGCGCTTGCCCCACCCCCCGACCCGACTTCAAGCTAAATAGCTTCTAAAGTGTGCTCAAAATATCGAGATTCTATACTTTTGCCCCATCCTGAAGTAAATGCTGGGTACGCCCATGAGCATATCCAAGCATACCTAAGACATCGGTTACACGCTAATTCTGGCGTCAGTTCAGTCCATCATTCTAGTCAGAATGACGAGAGAATTATCGTGTAATCATTCAGACTGACAAACTGATGGTCTGGAACTATGGACTGATAAAAATACATAATATTTTTCAGTCCGTTCCGAATGACAGTAAACTGACAGGAGACTGAACTGACGCCAGAATTAACGTGTAACCGATGTCTATCATTATCAAATAGATATTGCAAGTATACATCATCATCAGGGGCACTGGTCTTCCTTATGGATGGATAAGGAGAATCGGGCCCAATGTGGATTGGTAGGTATTACCGACTGCAAATTCAGCCGAGACAAACGGCTTAACGTGCCTTCCGAAGCACGGAGAAGCTCGTCATGAAAAGGTTTTGGTCACCCATCCCATGACCGACCATCGCGAAAATTGCTTAACTTCAACGATCGCTGCATGGCTGATGCCCGAATACTCGTACGCTACTTATCGTTGGGAACGTCTCACACATCGCCATGTCACTTTAAATGCCAACGTATGAAAGAGATGGCATGATGTTTGAGACGCTCCCAAAGATGATTTGCGTACGAGAATCTTTGAACGGAACTTGACTGGACTGGTCTGGACTGCTGAAAACATCGTCGTTTTGGCGTCAGACTTAGATAAGATTGTGGTAGCTAGCTAGGCGGAACTAAGAGTAGTACCACCAACCAAACCGAATACAATATGTACTCGTACCCCCACTGGGAATCGTACCCAGGACCTCCAGGTCTGATACTGATGGTGTGTACAACTAGACCACAGAGGCGGTTTGAAATCGTTTCCTATTAGTGTGACAAATATCAGACGATCAGTGTGACCATGTCTTCAGCTGTTCTCGCAGCCATGTTACGAGGACAGTTATTTTGATCTCAAGCGGAACCGATGTCGTTGGCATTTTGCAACGAGCCACGCTTAACTATCCCTACAATACCTATTATTAATGTGAAAGTGTGTTTGTTTGTTTGTTCGTCTTTCACGATGAAACGGCGAAACCGATCGATTTAATTATTTGTCACAGAACACAGGAAGATTTTTCTTTTGTCCATGTTCTCTGCACAGAACACAGAAAGATGTGTTTTTTGTATTGGGATAGTTTGGGAGCTAGAGAGTGATAGGTATAGGCTACTTTTTAGCCCGGAAAAATATCACATTGCCGCTTTTTTATTTCATAATTTTTAGTGTAGATCGCACCATAATTGTACTCATATCTCAAAAACTACTGAACCGATTTTGATTAAACTTGGACTGTTCCTTAAGTTAGAATACACCTTATTTTCCATCATTACAAATCATCTCGATATAACTTTTAGTTTTCGAGAAATTCGTAGACAACTTTAGCCCCACACCGGGCCTCCAGTGACCGTCACCTGATTCATCGATCCAGTTATTTTTATCCTCCATTCAGTCGTGATCGGATTAATTTTATATTATTTTTAAATTCCCATCAGATCAGTTTGTAGGTACAGGTGATCATGAATAAATATTGCTATTTTATTCCCACTTGGCGCCGAGTACTTAGAGGATTATTTTTGGTTTAACAGTCAACAGTATGTATTAATAAAAATATTGGAAACAAATTGAGAGACATTAATAAATGTAATAATGAATTGCCGAAATGTATAAATGAAATCTAAGCGCATAACTTTAGAACGACGACGGCACTTAATTAGTACTTAATTATTTTTTTGTTGTGTTTGGTATTATCAGGACATGGTTTGTATAAAAGAAATTTTATAGATGGCGCCACCCGTGCAAAGTCGGGGCGGGGCAGCTAGTACAGGCAGGGGTACATATTTTCAATTTTTTTTTAATTATTTATTTCCTTAATATAAATATTTGTTACACTTTCGTTGTATCTGCCAAACTGCACAGCAGTTTGTCGGCAGTAGTTCTCGTCTAGTTTTTCATTTCTTAATTAATTTTACACTTGGGTTGTAAACTCTAATTTTTATAGTAACTTATATTAATATACTTATTTATAAATAACTAGTAATATACCCACTACTCTAAGTTCTTAGATACGCTGTATTAGGAATGAAGACTGATTAAAATGTTAAGTAGGTAAATAAATAAATAATTGTAAAGTTGATAACAAATTAGTAGGTACATATTATTATATGCTTAAATTATTTTTTGTTTGTAATCACATACCTAATAATTATACATAGAAAACACCCAGTCCAAGACAAACAGACAGACAGACCTGCCCATGCACACAAACCCTTGTCTTGTTCGGGAATCAAGCCTGGGACCTCTGGCTCAGAAGACGGGCATCCGCACCCCCTGTGCCAAATCGGCACATTTAATTATTATTTAGCTTTTTAACATGTAATTATTTAGTTATTTAATTTATCTTTCTTCATTCTTATTACGTATCATGGGCACAATGACAAATAATGTTTTCACTTCTCATGCTCGTAAAGTTCGTGTTTATGTTGGGTATAGGCGGCATAAAATCGCTTTTTATGCTCTAGTGCATAAAGTAAAATCTTCGTCTAAGTCTCAGACTTTAAGACAAAGGTCGTCAGGTAAACAGTCACACACGCAATTAAACTTCGTTAAATAAACTTTATTAATAACTAACGTATTTCATTATGTTTCTTAAATTTTGTACATAATCCATAATCCATGATAAATTATTAAATTAATAAAACTAGGCAAAATTAATGAGTTTTCTAAGGAATAAGTATTTCAAGAGTATTATGGACTACGATCTATGCTAAAGTCACTGTGCTGCCAATGCCCGTATAAAAAAAAGAAAAAGAAAGTCTTCCCGCCAATATGGCGAAGTCTTTATTTATTATTTTTTGCAATATTGTTATTTATTTTCCTCACACTCGAAGTGAAAAGCAGAGTGTATAACTCGTACATAAAACCCATTTTACCCTCGAATTGACTATCCACCCTCGCCTACGGCTCGGATGGATATATACGTCTCGGGTAAAATGGTACCTTTTATGCACTTGTTGTACAATCTACTATTTTTCAGTATGCGCTTTAAATGGTCAAGCTCGCCGCTTACGGCCGGCTTGCCCGCGTAAACGCTACTTGCACGATGTTTCCCCGTAGAAGTGAGATCTTTTCCCGTTGTAAAAAAGTAGCCTATATTGTGTGATTGTTTTATTATTATTTTGTTTTAAGTTTTGGTACCTAGTTTTGGTACCTAGTTCCGTTACTTTTAACCTCTTGGCTCCCCGGCCTCTTTGTAATTTGACACCCACTTGACACCGGACTTTTGTTTTTTTTTTAAACTTATTCTATGCTCAAGTGATTGCTAAGCATTTGAGAGAATGAGGAATTAACAGGCTAACCGAGAAAAAAAATCATACGGAGATCCGTGTTTATAATTTTTTTTATAAGGCTCAGATGAGCCTTATAAAAAAAATTATAAATTCGTTTTTCGAAAAAACTTTGAGCGCCTGAATTCAAGCGCCGGGACAGGAGAGGTAAGTTATCTAATAACACAGCTGTATTTTTTTAATGCTTTTCTAGACTAACATCTATCTTTGTGCCCAATTTCACCCTGATCACTTCAGCCGTTTCGCCGTGATTGAATAACAAACATCCAAACTTTTACATTTTTAATATTAAGCCAGATTTACATTGATCCAGTAGCTCGCTCCAGTGTAACTGGATTGGCACTGGATCAATGTAAACATGTTTCAACCCAGTACAGCGTCCAGTAAAACATGTTTACATTGATCCACTGCCAATCCAGTGCCGCCATCCAGTGACACTGGATCGAGCTACTGGATCAAAGTAAATCTGGCTTTAGTAAGATTTACATGCTGACAAATAAACTAAGAGTTAATTTTCCTATTTAAGAACTCAAACGTATAGAGGTTGTTAAGGGCACCCTTGCAAAAGCTTTGAGCCTTCATGCTGAACAACGCACAGCAAGATTTTTTGTCGGAAATGAAAAAAAAAGTTGGACTTTTCATACAAATTTAGCAACTTATCGGGACATTTTGTATGGAGAGTCGACATATTTTTTTCATTTCCGACAATAAATCTTGCTGTGCGTTGTTCAGCATGAAGGCCTGAAGCCATGATTAAAGTTTTTGCAAGGGTGCCCCTAACACCCTGTAGATGTTAATTAAAAAATATAGTTAGGTACTCATTGTTATACAACGTGTTACTTAATACTTTAAGCGAAACTAAGAAAATAGTTTGTTCAGAACCGAAAGTAGAATCGATTCCGCACATTTAAGATAGGGGTTAAATAAAAAAAAAAAAAGTTTTAATTTTTTGTCGCTTCTAAAATTGTTTGTTATTACGCGCGTGACCCGGCTCACGTGCTCTCTTACGTCAAAACAGAGCTTAAAATCTTTCAGAAAGTCACGGAGACCTATGAGCGTGTTAGATTTTAAGGAGAAAGTATGGAAATATGACTATTCTGATAAAAGCTGTAAACTGTTCAATTAACTAGGAATAAAACCATAAAGCTTATATTTCAATAAGGCCAGAATCAAGTAAAACACAAATAAAAAAATTAAAAGCATTTTATTATTTTGATTCGTCCTCAATTTTTTACCTACCACCCGTTAAGGACATCTTTTAGCTGATAAGAAAAACGGGCGAAAAAAACTCACCAGCGTTATCAGAAACAACGACATTTACAAAATAATTATGTCGTTTTTTGGCAAACAACACATTTTATCGTAATTAACATTTACAACCACATTACTTTTCATGATAAAAGATTAAACAACATTTAGGAATAACAAACATCAAGCATTTGCTATAAACTGTTACTTCATATTATTTCCGTACTCACATCATTTATACAAAACCACTAAGGACAACATTAATTTAATATTATCAAGTAATAAACAAGTATATCCCTTTAACAAAAGAATAACTTCCGCAACATCTACCAGACAATACATTGGCATTGGATAGCAAAGAAAAACAGTAACAGAGAAATATAAAATTACAGGGGGGTATACTTAACTCAACAGTGCTGCTGACGACTCGAACCACAAGACTGTTCGTTTTACCGCCAAGCTAGCTTTTATATCTTTACTAGCGGCCGCCCGCGGTTTCACCCGCGTGGTTCCCGTTCCCGTGGGAATATCGGGATAAAAAGTACATATAAACCTTCCTCTTGAATCACTCTATCTATTAAAAAAAAACGCATCAAAATCCGTTGCGTAGTTTCAAAGATTTAAGCATACAAAGGGACATAGGGACAGAAAAAGCGACTTTGTTTTATACTATGTAGTGATTGACAATTCCTAAAAAAATATTAACAAGGATGATACTTTTATTAAACCATTTTTAAAACCTTTTGAAACTTATGAGAATGATTCACCACTATCTATTATCAAGAAACACATCGTAAATTGTAAGAAATATCAGTTTTAAATTCTCATCTTGTTTGGAAACGAGTAATGTTACAGTCCGACATAAATATTCTTAACATTTATCAACCTTTAAATATTTATCATAGCCAAATGATTTGAAAACCACTCGAAAATAGCTAACATATTATTTTATTAATAACAAACAATAATGATAAGATAAATTCTTCAAAAATAACAATAATTAGTAACAGTATCAGTTTTAATTACACTTCCTGTTCTTAAGAAGGAACGTTTAGTTAAGCATTTACCATCTTATTGATTTTATCACAGCCAAATGCTGTAAAAATCTGTCGAAAATATCAAAGTTTGTATTTGATAACTAATAAAATATTATCATATGGCAATTCACTCAAAAATGTCAATATTATAACTTGACTTATTCCCTAAAGTAACAAGCGCTAATATCTTGGAAGCTTCTTTAAATTTTTTTTTTAATTGAATCAATTTAATATAAATAAATTAGTTGGGGTGTATGGGCTTTTTGCTTATTGCATTAACACGTTGTATATTGCCATTCAAATATGTTCCAATTAGGACTATTCGGTAAAAAAGGTAGGGCAGAGGTACCCTTTGTGGCCACTTTAAGGCTTTTTTGACTTTTAAGCACTTAGTACTAATTGGTCTTAGGTATTTAAGACACAAATTATATCTTAAATTATAGATAATTTGTCTACCTTTAAAGGTACATTTTTCAAATTTATAAAAGTAAAATAGTTTTTTTTATATTACACACAAGGTGTGAGAGGTGCCAAATGTACCGGTTTTGGCCACTTACTGATAGTTAAACTTTTGTAAGTATTGCGAAAAATCAAAACCAAACCCAGGTAAAATCAATATATTCTAATGCGCCAGAAACCAGTCAATTGCAAAACAACAATTTAATTGTAAAAAACAAAGGTTTATAAAGTATTTCATCCAAAACAAATTTCTTAAAAATTTTATACAAAACATTTTTTCACACTGAAAATGGTATTTATTGAAAAAAAATCTTATGACATAAGGAATGCCAACGGTTTTTATTATTACCTTAAAATACCTTATTTTAATTGCCTTTATCAGAAATGGCTAAAAGTTGTTTAGAAAACTTTTAGAGCAAAAAGTGGCCAAAACCGGTACAGTGGCCAAAACCGGTACGCCTGCCCTACCTATATTTGATCCACAATCAAGACTTCGGTAAAAACATACGTAAATCAATTTCCAATGAACCAGAAAGCAATTTGTCCAAGCAATTCGAATTTCGTAATTAAATTTTAACATCTGCAAGTCTGTTGTTGAGGGAGTATTTTAATTAATTGTTAATTTTGCGGAGTTCCCCTTAAAATTATTTATTAAGTAAACAATGTTTGATGTTAAAACATCTAAAGGGCTGTTCTCTTGAAGCCTTTGGGGTGACAGAAAAATTTAGATTGCAGGAACATTTTTAAGAAAACAGTGAGACAGTAGTAGTAACTGTAAATAGCTAGATTAAGAACAATAAAAAACATCATTGAAAAGGTGATATTACCTAAAAAAACCTGTGAATGTAGTTTTGATTCTTGTTCAACAATTTATAACTGCATTATATTTTTGGAGTATTTTATCTCCATGTGGCATAGTTGTGGGACGCCCTGTATACTATCCATCAAAAGTTGTCAAAGTGCTGTTGCCAAATATCTATTGAATTTTAGTCCCTCCTACGACCGAAAGAGGCGCTGCTCTCGTTTTCATACAAAATATTATGATCACGATAAAGATTGTGTTACATAGGGATACTTACTTACTGATGAAGATAATGTTCTTTGCTCTTAAAAAGTTTGCTCTTAAAGTATAGGTGTATTCCTTCCCTTTTAATTTCTCTTTTGTACCTTTGTGTAAGTGTTATGTGTTGTCAAAATAAATGATAGAAAAATGGAAAATGAGGTTTTTTGTAAAAATATACCCGTCTCACAACCAGCTCCAGTCCCATCGGAGCTGGTTGTGAGACGGGTCGATTTTTTCAAAAGATACTTCAATTTTCATTTTTCTATAATAAAAATTGCATTGTGAATGCAAAAAAAGTAAAAATTTAAGTAAACTAAATGATATTCTATTCTATTCCCAAGTAGCAAAATTCTCCTTTAATTGGTAACTTATAGGACTTAACATCTTATCGCACAGTAATAGACGGTTTGAACCTGCAGAGCATCGGTGGGAGCTACCTGGCCCCCGACACGCGACCTACGTAAATAACTTATTTCTTAAAAAGTAAGGTAGCATTCAGTTGGGCTCCATTCGGCCGCCGAAATTTGTCAGGAATCACTGATCTTATAAAAGCAGCTTAAGGGACGATTAACGCTACAAGCACTTTCGTTCCTATTACGTAGTCTTATAAACATTTACATGAACATCATAATTGTGCCGAAATAGTCGGAACTCTGACCGCTAGACCGCCGCAGTGTGGCCGGCGAGCGCCTTAATGATTGGTTTGGGCGTAGTATACTACAATACTACATACATCCATATTTTAGGTAGTGGTTTCGAAAGACAAGAAGCCATGATGTTGTCCCACATCCAATAGAAGTGGTACGAAAAAAGAGTCGGTTTACGGACAATAATTTTACGTGATAACAATATGCCGCTGTCTCTCTTCTACTCGGGCGCATCGGCCGATGGAGTGGAAGCCGAACGCTTAGGCCGATCGTGCTTCTCTATCGCTTGTTCCACGCTCTCGCTTGCACGCGGAACGTGACACTTTTTCGTGCGTGCAGCCGGCGTTCATCGATTTATAACGTCTTATAAATCGATGAACGCCGGCTCAAAAAGTCGGTTTACGGACGATAATATTACGTGATAACGATATGCCGCTGTCTCTCTATCTACTCGGACGCATCGGCCGATGGAGTGGAAGCCGAACGCTTAGGCCGATCGTGCCTCGCTATCGCTTGTTCCGTGCTCTCGCTTGCACGCGGAACGTGACACTTTTTCGTGCGTGCAGCCAGCGTACATCGATTATATTACGTCAAAAAAGAAGAAGGTAGGACACAAATATACACCAATTAAAACTCAGATCCATATGAGAACCCAAACCCCCTTGTATCAAAGGGAAGAGCAAGGCTATTCGAACGTCGAGATAACATTCACAAACGCAAAATTGCCAGCATTTCTATTAAAACTTTTAACGGTTGTCAGCGGCGCCACTTGTCGCAAAGTTAGGCTTCTGTTTAGTAATTTATTATCATTTAAGCTATTTCTCGAAGCAATTTTGGCCGAAATTTTCCGGGCTTACAGCTCTTGGTTTCGGTGAAACGTGTTGGGAGATAAATTATTTGGCATCTGAAGCTCTACAGTACATTTTATTAATCCAATTAGGGTTTCTTGGATTGTTTAAATGTCGGCTTTCGTCGTTATTTAGTGTCTCGTCACTGTTAATATATTTACTGTTACAGGACAAGTAGTTTAACGATAGGTATTAATTCAGGCATATAAATCATAAGGATCTAATCACTCTCATTTTCCGAATAGATGATCGAATATAGGTGGATACCTAGTCGTATATTCGATCTGAATTCTGAAAAGTGACATTTAAAAATATAACATTGAAGTAAGTTTAGCAAAAGTGAAAAAAAAAACAATCTGTTTGATAACACGCAACTAGTAAGACTTGTACCACTGCGCCATCGGGGTCATCAATAAAACAGCTAGGCTATTAACTAAGCAGCTAATTAAACAAGCTGCAACTCTGACGTCACATACCTATTATGTGCCCGTCAGTAGAGTAGGAAGCAAGTTAGTTGTTTCGTCAGCGGAAACTCTCAGCACTATTCTCTCGGCAACTTTGCGAGATCTAGGTCTTAACAGCCTAGTTCAGTGTGTGTTGTGGAGTTTGTAACTGTGCTACAGACTGTCTTCATATGAACTGTCTTAGTTTGATTGTTCCTCTGTCGGATTTTTTATAATAATATTTTTTACATAAAGAGGAAATATTTGATTTTTTGTTTATATGTTTGTTTGTATGATTGTAATGGATAAACTTTAAAAGTAGAGTAGAAGCCCCGGTTTTGTCCACTTTTTGCTCTCAAAGTTTTCTAAAAATCATTTCGGCGTTTTTCCCGAAGACAAAATAAGATACCTAACCTATTTTAAGGTAATAATAACAATCGTTAGAATTCCTTAAACTATACGATTTTTTATCAATAAACGCCATTTTCTGTTTTAAAAATTTTAAAGAGGTTAAATTTTTTGTTTTTTTACAATTAAATTGTCGTTTTGCAATTGATGGCCAAAATGGGGCATTTGACACCTCTTACATATTTTGTGTTATATGTATACTTACAAATAACTAATTTATTTTTTAAATAAAAAAAGTAAGTTAAAAAGTATTTGACGCTGACTGTACCTACCCCTTCCTGTGGGAACATCAGGATAAAATGTGGCCTATATCACTCAGGAAGAACCTATTTTAAGGTAATAATAACAATCGTTAGAATTCCTTAAACTATACGATTTTTTATCAATAAACGCCATTTTCTGTTTTAAAAATTTTAAAGAGGTTAAAATTTATTATAAACCTTTGTTTTTTACAATTAAATTGTCGTTTTGCAATTGATGGCCAAAATCGGGGCATTTGACACCTCTTACACTATTTTATTTTTTAACCTCTCAGGCCCCGCGCCATCTTAAAGTAAGTTAAAAAGTATTTGACGCTGACTGTACCTACCCCTTCCTGTGGGAACATCGGGATAAAATGTGGCCTATATCACTCAGGAAGAATGTATCTTTATAATAGCGATTTTTTTAAATCGGTCCAGTAGGGCAGGAGACCCTTTGAGGCCACTTTTTTGACTTTTAAGGTGCTACTCGGAAAAATATGGACTTTTTGATTTAAAACTATAGGACGGTTACAGCTGTTAAAAATCTGGTAATCTATATATATAAAATTCAAAGTCCTGACTGACTGACTGACTGACTGACTGACTGACTGACTGACTGACTGACTGAGATATCAACGCACAGCCCAAACCGCTGAACCTAGAGACTTCAAATTTTGCACATATATACGTTATACAGTGTAGGCATCCACTAAGAAAGGATTTTTGGAAATTCCACCCCTAAGGGGGTAAAATAGAGGATGAATGTTTGTATGAAAGTCCGTCAGTTTTGAAGTTAGAATATTCAAACATTGTATTTAGGCTGGCAATTGAAAATTAATATTTACCTGTGTCAGCGTTTTTGACATTTCCACCCCCAAAGGGGTGAAAAGGGGATAAAATGTTGTATCTGGAAAGTCCTTCATTTAATTTATTATTTAGGCTTATGGTCGGAAAGTAAAACAAATAAGGAAACACGTATTTTGTATTTTTTCGAAAATCAACCCCTTAGAGGTTAAATGGGATAAATAAACCTAAAAATCGATATGGATGTCGTTATTGAGGTTTTATGGGATGACGATTGCAAAAACGGCATTTATTTTGATGTTTAACACGCTGAACATGATTCAACCCCTAAAAGGTTGAAATAGGGGTGAAATGAATGAAAAATTAGGAGGTAAAATAGACATTTCAACTTGAAACTTTGTAGGCTTACTTCTTAAAACAAATAGGCAACCCATTTCGTAATTTTTCCAAAATCAAACCCAGGGGGTGAAATAGGGGATGAATATGTGTATGAAAGTCCGTCAGTTTTGAAGTTAGAATCTACAAATTTTGTATTTAGGCTGGCAATTGAAATTTAATATTTTCCTGTGCCAGTGTTTTTGACAATTCCACCCCCGAAGGGGTGAAAAGGGGAACGAAATGTTGTATCTGGAAAGTCCTTCATTAAATTTATTATTTAGGCTTATGGTCGGAAAGTAAAACAAATAAGCAAACACATATTTCGTATTTTTTCGAAAATCTACCCCTTAGAGGTTAAATGGGATAAATAAACCTAAAAATCGACATGGATGTCGTTATTGAGGTTTTATGGGATGAAGATTGCAAAAATGGCATTTATTTTGATGTTTAACACGCTGAACATGATTCAACCCCTAAAAGGTTGAAATAGGGGTGAAGTTTTGAATGAAAAATTAGGAGGTAAAATAGACATTACAACTTGAAACTTTGTAGGCTTACTTCTTAAAACAAATAGACAACCCATTTCGTAGTTTTCCAAAGATCAAACCCAGGGGGTAAATAGGGTATAGAAACCTAAATCATCTTAAGTACCCTAAAAGTTTTTGGTACCTAAGCTACTCAGAACTAAGTTTTTGATTGTGAAACAGACACTTATTATTTACTAGCTTCCGCCCGCGACTTCGTCCGCGTGGACATTCGAAAAAATACTTAGGGGACCAATTACCAGGATAAAAAGTATTCTTTGTTTTAATTTCATAAAAATCTGATCAGCCGTTTTTACGTGATTAGGCGGGTCCTCCCTCACCAAGTGAGCAGACTCGTGCGAGGCCCGCCGCACGTGGCAAACGTTCTGCCTCGCGCGAGGCTGCTCGCTTGGTGAGGGAGGATCCGCCTAATCACGTAAAAACGGCTGATCGGATTTTTATGAAATTAAAACAAAGAACACTTTTTATCCTGGTAATTGGTCCCCTAAGTATTTTTTCGAATGTCCACGCGGACGAAGTCGCGGGCGGAAGCTAGTAATATATAAAATTCAAAGTCCTGACTGACTGACTGAGATATCAACGCACAGCTCAAACCGCTGAACCTAGAGAGTTCAAATTGTGCAAATAGATACTTTATACAGTACAGGCATCCACTAAGAAAGGATTTTTGGAAATTCCACCCCTAAGGGGGTGAAATAGGGGATAAATGTTTGTATGAAAGTCCGTCAGTTTAGAAGTTAGGATCTTCAAATTTTGTATTTAGGCTGGCAATTGAAAATTAATATTTACCTTTGTCAGCGTTTTTGACAATTCCACCCCCGAAGGGGAGAAAAGGGGAATAAAATGTTGTATCTGGAAAGTCCTTCATTTAATTTATTATTTAGGCTAATGGTCGGAAAGTAAAACAAATAAGCAAACACAAATTTCGTATTTTTTCGAAAATCAACCCCTTAGAGGTTAAATGGGATAAATAAACCAAAAAATCGATATGGATGTCGTTATTGAGGTTTTATGGGATGACGATTGCAAAAATGGCATTTATTTTGATGTTTAACACGCTGAACATGATTCAACCCCTAAAAGGTTGAAATAGGGCTGAAGTTTTGAATGAAAAATCAGGGGTAAAATAGACATTTCAACTTGAAACTTTGTAGGCTTACTTCTTAAAACAAATAGGCAACCCATTTCATAGTTTTCCGAAAATCAAACCCAGGGGGTAAATAGGGTATCATCAACAAGTTTTGGTACCTAAGCTACATAGAACTTTTTGATTGTGAAACAGACACTTATTATTTACTAGCTTCCGCCCGCGACTTCGTCCGCGTGGACATTCGAAAAAATACTTAGGAGACCAATAACCAGGATAAAAAGTATTCTGTGTTTAAATTTCATAAGTATTTTCTCGAATGTCCACGCGGACGAAGTCGCGGGCGGAAGCTAGTAAGATATATATTTCTTCATACCTTTATCTAGAATCGTATGGTTTCAAAAACGCGATTTTATGATTTTGCCTCGACACTTTTTATTTTCGAAAAGACCTCTAAAAAATACGAAAAGTGAAGATTATTCTTAAATGGGCTTACTTACACTATTGGAAATTGGTTTAATAAGTGGACACCAATAATATTGAGGATCGTATAGAAGCATTTTTTTTAAATCGCTGTAGTTTTTTAATACGAAGTGTTTTTGTGTTTTTTTTGCCTAATCTGCAAAATCGGTCTCGCTCCCGCGCGCGTCGTTTTGTCATTGCTATCTCGCTTCAGCACATTTTTCCGAGTATCGCCTTAAGCACTAAGCACTAAATTGGTCTTAGGTATTTAAGACACAAATAACATCTTAAATTATAGAGAATTTATCTTCTTTTTAATTTACATTTTTCAAATTTAAAAAAGTAAAATAGTTATTAGTAAGTACCTATATAACACAAAACGTGTAAGAGCTGTCAAATGCCCCGATTTTGACCACTTATTGATAGTCAAACTTTTGTAAATACTTATAGACACTTTAACACACTTTAACCACACGGGTGAAGACGCACGGAGCCCCTAGTGCTGTCTAAAGCTAGTAACTGCTTTCAGCAATCAGAACCTGCCATTAATCAATTTGCAACGTGCATACAATGCATGGAAATCAAGCCTTCATCTTAGAACTCGCTTTGAGAAATACAGGAGACCTAGAGTGTCTGGCAAATGGTCGGGTTTAGTGTTAAGATACTTACTAAGAGTATGGTTGCAATCTATACGGTTCACTTTTGCCTTTCAATTTGGATGAAGCAACCAAATTGAACAATGTAAACGTAAAAGTGAATCATTCAATATCAATGTGCGCCTGTATATCTGCGCCTTTCCTCCAAAGTGAATCAATTTGGTTGTACCGTGTAATATAATAACCATTACTCCAACAGAATTTCGTTTAATCACCTTATTAAATCTCGATGCAGCTATTAAAAAACGCATCACGAAACTTGTCCAGTCCGATGTAAATTCTCTGGAAAACCCAGCGCCCTCTGGCGGGAAAATTTGTGGGTCCCCCGAGGTCCTGCCTAATTTATGTTTTACAACTTCCGCTGTCTATGGGAAAAACAAATTACCGATTCTGTCTGCGCGCAGTTACCAACAGTGTCAAGTTTGAAGCTACTTTCGTTCTTTTTGTAATGGATTTTTTATGAAACTTTGAAATTCTATCGTGGTGTAATATCGTAAATGGGGAAGTTTGTAAGTTCGTTTGTTTGTAACTCAATCACGCGTTGACGGCTGAACGGATTTGGGTGAAACTTTGCATTCAGATATAACATGGACATGGCAAAAAACTAAATATAATTTGAAATAGCAATTATTTCATCTTTATCGATTGTCAAATATCTGGAAAGGTATTTCATTCGAGTATTGAAGGTAGTAATATCTTTACATTGATGAAATAAAGCGCTGGCTCACAGCGCGTAAGAAGTATTGGAAAGATTCGACGGTTCCTCTAACGACTCCGTAGCTCAGCGGTCAGAGCAGTCGCCCGGATAGTGAAAGGTCCCGGGTTCGATTCCCGGCGGAGCTACTTGGAGGTTGGGTCGTTTTTTTCTAATATTTCATTTTCAGTAAACAAACTCGTTGATTAGGGCCACAGTCTGTCCAATATCTATTTGTTTTGTTTGTTTAATAGAATATGTAACAGTTCGTTCAATTTCCGTATTTTGTCAAAATACGGGACATAGTAATACGGGACGGGATGGTCAAATACGTTGACAATCCCGTATATACGGGACGTATGGCAACCCTATCCATCGCCAAGAGCATTTCACCGAGCGTTCGATAGAATGGAACATCATGGAAATGCTTTAGTTTAGACTCCCTTTATGCAGCATTTCTCGAATACCAGCATCGTGTGAATAGACTGTCTCTACATGATGCCAATAGATATTGGAGTGGCTTACAGTACCCACTAACGGCCAGAATTAATAACCTATCCACAGATAGGGATAGGTGCGATCCAGATTAGTTGCTATGCAACGCTTGATATTAACATAGCATTAACGACAGTTGCCAGGATGTTGCTAGGTGTTGCCTAGCAACTAATCTGGATCGCACCTATCCCTATCTGTGGATAGGTTATTAATTCTGGCCGTAAGCCACTCCAAGATTATCCAATCTTAAGCATTGGCTCCTTGTAAATGCAGCAATAAGGTATTTTACTTTTTTTTATCCATAACGGGGTAGCACTTAGCCTTCATTACACCTGATGTTAAGTGGTGATAAGGCTGAAGGTGGAAGCGCACTACTCCCGGAAACCTCAATCACTGAGGAACTGGCTATCTTATCTCTCACTGCCGGAACACAATAATGCCGAAAACATCATTGTTTTGGCGTTAGACTTAGATAAGATCTTACGATGGTGGTAGCTAGCCAGGCGGACTAACAACAAGTCCTACCACCAACCAAACCGAAAACAATATGTACCCCCACTGGAAATCGAATCCTGGACCTCTGGGTCTGAAGTCGGTGGTGTGAACAACAAGACCACAGTGGCGGTAAAATTTTACATGTTAATAAAAATATACAGGATGTTTCTTTTAAGCCGGTGCGAGGTGATAGCCGTGTACCATACCTATTGATTTAACCCCCATGTGTGTTCCGAGATTTTTCGTAGTTTTGGAGTTATGGAGAAGTGAAATTATTATACTCATAAAACTACAATCAATAGGTAGTGTATTGAAAAAGAAATTACCGAGAAAATCCTTCCCAAAGATAAAATATTTTTTTAAAGCAGTTCCAACGTTAAATGATGTTTTGATGATTTGATGTTGTTGCAGTGCCCAACAGGGTCTATAATGCTCCTCTGTATTAATATAAGACCAAAATGTGTACCTACATTATAGTTGCAATGAATAAATGAATATGAATATGAATATGAATGAATATGAATAAATCTTCAAAAATAACGAAATAGTTATAGCTCCAAAACTACGAAAAATCGCGGAACATACATGGAGGCTTCGATTTAAACGGAGAAAAAAGGTTACGAATGTTACGATCTTACATTATAATTTATTATAAATGACAGAAACCACAGCCTTCTCTATCGTCTTCTAGACGATAGAGAAGGCTGTGCAGGAACCGTTCCAACCGGCCTAGCATGAGCGGCTTATAACGCGCGATATGATATGTTACGGCAAGTTGTCTTGCTTACCCCACTAAGGTGTAAGCAAGACGGCATGCCGTACCATATCATATCGCGCGTTATAAGCCGCTTATGCTAGGCCGGCAGGATTGAAATACCTTTGTATTATTGACACTGTTAAAATAATCTACATATAATTATACTCTCAACTGGGAGTATACGCTCGGTCATATCTGTCACTCCAACTATGTATCTAGAACTAGGTGTTATTGTTGATCGAAGCATGGGGGTTAAATCGATATTATTATTTCTTTATTTAATCAAAAAGATATACATGTTTTTATTTAATCTAAAACTTCGCCAACCTGATCATAGCAGGTTGTTGGCAAGACTGCGCTCATTACCAACAAAAGTATATCTTATAGTTTTACTTATAAATTTACAAAAAATACCTAACTGCAAATACAACTTAATAAAATTATTGTTATACATTACTATTAGCCTAATATCGATATTTTTAATTTGTGATAAAGTATGGTACTCACGTAAAGTGCATTTTTTTATATTTTATGTACACACGACAGCACATCAAGTTATACAGTTTAACTGCGATAACAGCTTTTATTACGTAGGGCATAAATTCGGTCTCAAGGTCAACATGTATAGTCTGATGTGCCGCCGTGTGTACCTGATTGTCATTTGCAAACTGTGGAAACAGTTCGTACATACCTCCACAGTTGTTTATCACAGCGGCTTCGTCCCAGTTTTAAATGTCCTATTTATAAAGCGGTGTTAGATCACGAAACTATTAAAATAAACATACATCACTGCGTGAGAGCGGTGAGTTGACCGCGCCCGTGACTTTGTCCGTATAGAAATAGCAAGACTATAAAATATTAACTATATTAAAAAAGAAATTAAATAATTTGGTCATATTTAAAAATATGTGGCGTCCAAGTCGCGGGCGGGTTAAAGTATCAAATTGCCATTTTTTGTATGGAGATTTTTGTAATTTTTGTTTTTTCCATACTAACGTTTTTGTAATTTATTCAACGACCAATATTATGTAACTTTACAAAATTTTACACACGCATTTATGGACATTTTAACTACTAAATGACACATTCGTTGAGAGAAAATAAAATATTTTCACTAAGTTACAACTAATAAAGTATGAAATTCTGGAAACAAAAATAGTCGTAACTTTCGGGATAAGTTTTTTCTGTTTAAATAATCAAACATCGTGGTTATTAAATTATTAAAAGTTGCTCGATACGGTCTTAATGTAACGCAATATTAAAGAAATTATATATTTCTAATATCATAAAAGTTGTTTATTTATATGTACAAAAGAAAAAAAACGGCAATTTCAATCTTTAACCCCTTAAGGAAACATTAGATTTTTCGTTTGTAATGGATTAACTCAAATATTACTGGACCGATTTTTAAAATTCTGTCACGAATAGAAAGCTACATTATTCCAGAGTAACATAAGCTATATTTCATCCCAATACTTCCAAGGGGACCACTAGAAGGTATTATAAATAAAATGAGAGGACAGCATGCGGCGAATTGATTGTTGTTCTTGTTGTCACGTGAATCAAAGGCATTGATTGATATAATTTCTTATTTATCATATAGCAGTATAGATATACAACGTGTTAATGCAATAACAGAAAAGTCCATGGACCCCAACTTATTTTTTTATATTAAATTGATTTCTATAATAAAAAAAAAATAAAGAACCTTTCAAGATTTTCGTGCTCATAGGTCTCCGTGACTTTCTGACAGATTTTAAGCTCTACTAGGTACCTAGGTATGATATAAGCGCACGTGACGGGTCGCGCGCGTATTGAATGAATAGGCAGTAGAAACAAAAATTTTTATTTTTAAAAAATAAAAACTTTTTTTTTTTAATTTAACCCCTATAAAAAATGTGTGGATACGATTTTACTCTCAATTCTGAACAAACAGTTTTCTCAGTTTCGCTAAAAGTATTATCACTTTGTACATTGCACTGCACACCTTCACACATTGCTCCAATCCCAAGTTTAAGTATCTTAAGAACATAATATATTTTAGCAATTGGTAACAAGGACGGGTAATTATCACGGAAATTATACTCGGCTTCGTCCTCCGAGATTAGCATAAACACATAATACTTGTAGTACCGCGCAGCGATCGCCATTGTTGCACTTTGTTTAGAGCACATCGGGAGCTTGATCCCTTTGCCTTTTTTTTTTTTTTTACATCTGCCAACTGTCACTTGACCTCATTCTGTTCCCGCGCTCTAGCCGTCATTCGCATTTCAGTGCTCCGCCATTACGCACGTATTCCTACTTAAAAGTGTATTTAAAGACAAAAATGCCTAAACGCAAGTCTAGTTATGAAGACATAAGTAGGAAAATCAGAAAACTAGAAGAAGAACTCCGTGAAACACGGGAAGGAAGAAAAGAACGTCGTCGTCGTCGTGTCAGAATTATCTCTTCATCATCGTCTGTGTCATCATCATCGCGCGATTCGGATGCTCGTCAGTGTGAAAATAATGGTTAGTAAATTTTACCTACTTTACGTACAAAATCCTCACGACAAATATTTTGTGGGTAGTTTTAAAACTACGAATCCAAACTTTATTAGTAAAAAACGTTAAGTATATATACTGAATCAAAGTTTGTGGGCAGCTTCTGGGGCTGTTCCTTACTTGTAACATAGTTGTGGTCAGTTTATTTTTTCAATCTTTATTCATGTTAAATACATGACATTTTGCGAAGGTATTGTGGTCAGTTTTCGGGACTGTCTCGTGCCAATCTGTAAGTGTCGTGGATAGCTTCTGGGGCTATCTCTTCACTGTCATAATAGCATAAAATAATATGCGTTGCTAATTTATGGTATTGTGGGCAGCTTTTGGGGCTGCTTCGTACCTCTAAGTATAGTATATTCTTACTATCACTGCTCACATAAATTAATGTGAAACACAATTAATGACGTTGCGGACAACTTTTGGGGTTGTCTCATACTGCACAATGCCGGATCCTATACGTCCAGAGACAGAAATAGAACCAGCCGTTGCTTCGACTTCGCGCGCAGCAGCCGGCGATTTACAATTGGACATCTTAAACCAAGATGTTGAAGGTAACAATAACATTTTGCCCGAGACGCTGGATGAGCTGTCATGTGAGTTAGATGCTGACTTATTGCAAATTCTGGGCTCTGACCCGACACAATTAATTAAATTTGGAAAAGATATTCACAAAGATGTTGCCCTTCGGTTCGAACATGTTGCTACTACCGGCCTGTCTAAAGATGATCGCAAGGGACTTACAGACAAGTACCTTATACCTGGCAACTGCAAGCTCATAGGCGCACCAAGCCTCAATCCAGAGACCAAGGCTGCTCTCTCCGAGGCAGTAGTAAAACGTGATAAAAGATCGCGTCAAACCAGGCTTTGTTGGCGTCTGCTATTTCTAGTCTCGGAGAAGCCATTAATCTTGTTCTTTTGAACAAGGAAAAGAATACAGATCTGTTTCGTTTACTGGTTGATACTGGTCGTATACTATGTGATTGCCAGCATAATTACTCAGTTACAAGACGCAACTTCATCATATATTCGGTTAAAAAGGAAATTAAATAAACTCTCCAGAGTTCAAAGATTGATAGTTCTTTATTTGGACAACAGTTAGCTGACACATTAAAAACAGCTAAAGCCATCCACAAGTCCGGGGTAGAACTTTTTTTTTTTTTTTTTTTTTTTTTTTATGTATAATGGGCTAGCTCTTGGCTTCACACTGAACCTTAGGGTTGAGAAGAAGCCTAAGATGGAGCGAGCTTACCCAGAAGCAGCCTATTCACTCTAGCTTTAAAAATTTTAGGGTTGTAGTCATTCGGGAATATAGACGCAGGCAGGGTATTCCATTCCTTGGCGGTGCGCATCACAAAGGATGAAGAAAAGCGCTTGGTACGCATTCGCGGGATGTTGACCAAGTAAGGATGATAGCCCGCTGTGCGTCTAGATTCTCGGTGGTAGAACGGGGATGGTGGAATGAGCTCATGCAGCTCAGAAGCACACTCACCGAAGTACAGCCTGTAAAATACCGATAAGTAAAAATTATCCTTCAAAAAACTGGAAACCTCCTCGCAAGCAGACAGCGCCTCCGAAGCCGAAGGAGTCAGCTCCATCGAAGGCGCCGAAGAGTCAGCAGCCCAGCTCATTCAGGCAGTCGCAGAGTCAGCGGAACTCGCGCAGTCGACGTTAGCGCCGCAACCCGGGACGTCGTCGTCGTCGACTTCATCGCCTGCTCCGGTAATCTATGCTGGTAAATTGTCACAGTTTTACCATCAATGGCAACTTGTAACTCGTGATCCATTTATACTGTCATATATACAGGGTTACGAAATTCCATTCTCTCGGCCGGTATTTCAGACTGAAATACCCTCTGCCAAGCACCTTTCTAAGGAAGAAATGACACAGTATAAGGGTGCCATTGGTGACTTATTGTCATGTGGTGCCATTTCAAAATGCAAACCTTGCAAGGGGCAGTTTCTATCCAGCATCTTTTTAGTGCCCAAACCGAATGGTAAAATGCGATTTATTCTTAACCTAAAGAAATTAAATAAGTTTATAGACACAAAGCATTTTAAAATCGAAGATTTCAGGACAGCTTTAAAATTAATATCTAAGAATTGTTTCATGGCCAAGCTTGATATTAAAGACTCGTATTTTTTTTGTAAAAATACACCCAAATTTGAGAAAGTATCTAAGATTTCACTGGGGTCCAGACACCTATGAATTTAACGTTTTACCATTCGGTCTTAGCACTGCCCCTTACGTATTTACTAAGATCATGAAACCTGTAGCTAAAGTTCTTCGTTCTGCTGGTTATTTATCTACAGTATATATAGACGACTGGTTTCTCATAGCTCCTTCTTATGAGCTATGTCAACGAAATATTGAGCAAACACGAATTCTTGTAACTTCGTTAGGCTTCATTTTAAATGAAGAAAAAAGTATTCTTACTCCAAAAAACCACTGCCTGTTTTTAGGGTACATAATAGACTCTAAAAATCTCCATGTTAGATTGCCACCTGAAAAAATTCATCGTATTAAAATAGAAATAGACAAATTTTTAACAATTAACCGATGTAAAGTAAGGGAATTCGCAAGCTTCGTAGGCCTGCTTATCTCAGCATGTCCAGCCATAGAATATGGTTGGCTTTATACAAAATTATTTGAACGTCTAAAATTTCTAAGTTTAAAACCAGATGATAATTATGATAAGTATATGAACATCCCTAGTAGTGTGGTACCAGATTTGAAGTGGTGGAAAAATACAATATGCCAATCTGTCAACAAAATAAAAAACGATAGTTACGCTATGGAGATTTTTACGGATGCCTCAAATACGGGATGGGGCGTAGCTTGTGGTGATGAAAGAGCTAGCGGTCTATGGAATGAAGAAGAGCGCACCATGCATATCAAACAGTTGGAATTACTAGCCGCATATTTTGGTCTCAAAATATTCGCTAAAAACTTACATAACTGTCAAGTCTTATTACGCGTTGACAATACAACCGCTATCTCTTACATCAACCGCATGGGGGGCATACAATACCCTCACCTAACAGAAGTAACCAAATCAATCTGGCAGTGGTGCGAAGCACGCAATTTATATGTATACGCCTCCTATATTAGCTCTGGCGATAATAAAGAAGCTGATGCCGAATCAAGGCGAATTCACCCGGACGTTGAATGGGAAATCTCACCCTTAGTATTTACACAGATTACTGAAAAATTTGGAACACCCAACATAGATTTGTTTGCCTGCAGGGTAAATAAGAAATGTAATAGATATGTGTCCTGGCATAGAGATCCAGAAGCGTACGCGGTTAATGCTTTTACAATAGATTGGAAAGATTTTTATTTTTATTCATTCCCACCATTTTCCATAATTCTTAAAGTCATACGCAAAATAATAACTGATAACGCCAAGGGGATTATGGTAGTGCCGATATGGCCTACACAGCCCAGGTTCCCCATTTTTAAAAGTTTGGTACGTTCTGAAATACTGTTATTTAAACCAGATCCAAACTTAATCATTTCTCCCTATTCCAGTGGTCGAGAGATTCATACCCAGATTACCCTGGCTGCCGCCATCTTGTCCGGTCAGCCTTCAGGAAAAAACATATCCCCTCAGCAGCCTTAGATATTATGATTGCGTCGCTGTCACCAAGCTCAATGAAGCAGTACGACGTATATCTAAGAAAATGGTATAATTTTTGTATCAGACAAAATGTTGATTTATTTAATGCTCATGTAAAAGATATCCTTTGTTTTCTTACTGAATTATATAATGAAGGCGCACAGTATGGCACCTTAAATACTTGCCGCTCTGCTCTCTCGCTGATTATTGGAGATCATGTTGGATCCAATCAGGCGATTAAACGCTTCTTTAAGGGCATATTTCGTTTACGTCCTGTACACCCCAAGTACGATTCAACCTGGGACCCAGGCTTAGTACTGACATATTTAGAGAAACTTTATCCTCCCAATAATATATCCCTCGAAATGTTATCTAAAAAAGTAATAACGTTGTTAGCCTTGATCACGGCACACAGGGTACAAACATTTTCAAAGATTAGTATTGAAAACATAACAATAACATCATCTCGTATTTCTATAAAAATAACAGAAATTTTAAAACATACTCGTCTCGGTACACCACAGCCCCTATTGATATTGCCGTTTTACAACGATAAACTTGAAATATGCCCCGGAAGAGCTTTACAAGATTATCTTATTATCTTAATCGAACTGCACCACTGCGTGGTGAAACTAAGAACTTGTTCATTAGTTTTAAGCGTAGACATGGTAGCGTCTCGAGCCAGACGTTGAGTCGATGGATTCGCAGCACACTACAGGAAAGTGGTGTGCCTGCTGCGGTGTTCGGAGCGCACAGCGCCCGGCACGCGGCTGTCTCGCAAGCGCATCGACTCGGCGTCAGCCTAGACGTCATAAGGAGGACGGCTGGATGGAGCCCATCCTCCAACGTTTTCTTCAAATTTTATAATCGTCCTTTAAATGAATCTGATTCTTTAAATGTATCGTTTGCAAACGCAATAATAAATAATACTTTATAGAGTGTGCTTAAAAAAGCCAATACATATACCTATATTTGATTTGTTGTCTTATTGATAATATCAATAAATAAATAAATGATCTATTAGTTTCAATAGTTTATGTTTTAATCATGTGCATAAGCCCTCTTGTACATATTTCTCGATTCTCCTCTAAAGGTCTACAAGTATTATGTGTTTATGCTAATCTCGGAGGACGAAGCCGAGTATAATTGATGATTAAACGAACTTACCTGTATGTGAAGTTCTATCATAATTATACGATGGCTTCGTCCGAAGAGATTAGCATCCCGCCCGCATATCATAATAGTTAATCAAAGAAAATTAGCCCAACCCCAATCGTGAAATATGTATCTCTAAACTAAATGACGGCTAGAGCGCGGGAACAGAATGAGGTCAAGTGACAGTTGGCAGATGTAAAAAAAAAAAAAAAGGCAAAGGGATCAAGCTCCCGATGTGCTCTAAACAAAGTGCAACAATGGCGATCGCTGCGCGGTACTACAAGTATTATGTGTTTATGCTAATCTCTTCGGACGAAGCCATCGTATAATTATGATAGAACTTCACATACAGGTAAGTTCGTTTAATCATCAAATATTTAAGAGGTCGGTTTCAATATTTACCAGACTGGGAAACGAACCCGGGTCCTCTGAGAGGGTAACCGGCGAGTACACCACTCGGCCACGGAGGTCATCAAAATACGGTATTTTACTGGTTTTTTTTTATTTCTTTAAAATGTTTTTCGAAATATTAGCTACACAAAACAAGTTTTCATTTTGAATTATCTATATATATAAAAATGAATCCCTATTTCCCTTGGTCACGACATCACGCGTGAACGGCTGGACCGATTTGGCTAATTTAGGTCTTGAAATGTTCGTGGAAGTCCAAGGAAGGTTTTAAGGAGGGGTAAGAAGGGGTAGAGTAGAAGATGGGTAAGGGTAGGGTAGTAGGGGTAGGGTAGGGTAGGGGTAGGGTAGGGTAGGGGTAGGGTAGGGGTAGGAGTAGGGTAGGGTGGGGATAGGGTAGGGGTAGAGTAGGGGCAGGGTAGAGGTAGGGTAGGGTAGGAGTAGGGTAGGTTAGGAGTAGGGTAGGGTAGGAGTAGGGTAGGGGTAGGGTGGGGGTAGGGGTAGGGTAGGGGTATGGTAGGGGTAGGGTAGGGGTAGGGGTAGAGTACGGGTAAGGTAGGGTGGAGTAGGGGGTAGGGCCACGGGAACGAAGTCGCGCTGGGTCAGCTAGTCTTAAATATTTTCAAAGATATAGGACTTCAAACTTTATAATTAGACAAGGACAGGACGCTATCTTAGTGACGTCAGTGGGTTAGTAGCGTCATAGTCACGCCATAGAAGATTTCGTTTTAGAAAGAGACAGCTATTGTCAAAATCAAACAGACTATAATTCTTTTATTATAAAACAGATTCAAAGTATTTTTTCACATTTGGTATTCTTAATTGCAATATTTTTTAACGTCATCATTAAATATCTACATTTCAACTACAGTAAAATACCCTATTACCAGAGTTTTCGGCAAAGATCGGACGCGAGACCCGAGACGTTACAGAGAAATGCTAAAAATAAAGATTTGATAAATCACTAAATCCTTTCCACTCTATTCAAAATCCTCAAAAACCCGAACTCTCCCGAATACCTTGTTTCCCGTTTCCAGTTGCTTCCTCCTCCTTCTCGCTCTAGGCGGCCATGTGTCACTAAGATGCTTGAGCTGCCTAAAAGCAACACCAACTTCCTTCTCAATTCTTTTACTGTAAGAGCTGCTCAGCTCTGGAACAGACTTCCTCTGGACATCCAGGATAGTCGGAATGTCCTGTCTTTTAAAAAGAAACTCAAAGCGCACTTTCTTGCACAATTGTCCCACTGAATCATCTTAAATTGTAATTACGCACCCCTCATATTATATAATATATTATAATTTATGTATTGTATGTATTTAAATATGTATTTTATATTTATTTCAAAATATATGTATAATATATTTGCGTTAGGTATTTATTTATATTTTAAGTGTAAGTATGTCTTGTATTTATTTTTATAGATTGTTCTGCACTTTACTTCCCCTGCTTATTTATCTATCTCTTACTCGTTCTGGGTTGACTGGAAGAGATCTCTTTTAGAGATAAGTCCACCTTTGCTCACATGTTACAATTATATTTGTGTTCAATGTATTTTTAATGTGCAATAAAGAGTATAATAATAAATTTTGTTGGTGAATTGACCATTTGATTTCATGATTAAGTAATTATAACTTAAATTAATTTTTGGTCACCCATCCCGTGACAGTATTGCGAAAGTTTCTTAGCCATAACGAACGCAGGGTGAGCTCACTAATCACTGCACCACGAGCCCAATGTCAATTTTATTCTTAACTTACTGCTCCCGGCATTATTTATTTGCCAAGAATCATCTCGGTCGTCTCCAGAATAGCTTACTAAAGTTTCATCACAAACAGATTCTGGTGAATAGTTTCGAAATACATAGAGAACGGTAAATAGTAACGAAATACATAGAGAGAACAAACATACAAACATTGATTTTATATGTACTTATAGATTAACTACAAGCGGCATTGCAATGGCACGTAAAGTTTTTTTTTTTTTGCAATTAAACCTTTCTCGCATTGTCATAATGTCCATCCAAAAGTTTCATCACAATCGATCTATGATTTCAGAACGCTTAAAGGACAAACATACAAACAGTGATTTTTATCAAAAAAGACAAAAACCACGATAAATAAGCGACTTCAAAAAGTCGTGAAAATAGATCAAAGTGTTGCTATTTCTGATTATCTTTTTATTTCCGATTTAAAACTCTTTAATTAAAGTAATTGATGTTAGAACGTAAATCTATCATCAACTTCGACTATCCAGTTTTTATGATAACGTGTGAAATAAGCTTAAGAGAACTTTATTAATTTGAATTTAATTGAATTAAAACATATGATGTTATTATTCGTTTACTGCAATTTAATAACAAAGATATCAGATTATAATTTTAAATTATTTTTTTGTAACTCAAAAGTAATTACAAAAATGTTTGGAGCTATGTAGAATTACTAATGGTGCGGGTTCGAATCTCGTCTGAAAATCTATTTCTACGGCTGTTTTTTACAATTATTCTTAAAGATTTGTACCCGATTCGAATTTTAAAAGCTACGCGATAATTAGAAATAATTTGCTAAATTAATAACAAAATCTATTTAATTTAGCACCTGCCAGTAACATTATTTCCACATATTTTGTTTCACAGTCGACTGATTTAATATGTGATTTTTTTTCTATGTAGTTATTAATTAGTACCTACCTAATATGGGTAAAAATACAAATAACATTAATGCTATTTTATTAAGCTTTTAATCAATAAAAAACAAATAAATAGGTACCTTAAAAATCCATCAGCGTCCTATTAATCAGCAATTCTGAACTCGTAACTGGGCTAACGGCATACTTTAGCGTCCTTGTCTAAAATATGCTAAGGTTTATTTTCATCTTCATAATCTGGCAACCACCACAATGTCACAATTTTGTCCACATTCAGTAACAAATTTGTCACTTTTCACTGGCAACACTCGCGGTTGAATGGAAAAAAATTATAGAAAAAAGTTGTTGTGTTAAATTTGATTTGAGAACGACACTTTTCGAATTTCGTACACGTGCATTCGATGTTCGGACGCGCGCGCGACCGTCTCCTTTAGCAGACGAGAACGTACTGAAGTATTCTGAAAGGTGTACAATTTTATGTCTGAAAGAGATGGGTCTATGCAGTGGTGAGCTTTCTCGTTCGCGCGGCTTCGGGAAAATGTTGAATGCAGTTGGCCACAGATAGCTTTCAATGAGTCGCTGTCTGCAAAAAGACAGTATGTGCTTTATTTTACTAGATATACCTATATGGAAGCGTCTGCCATCGCCATTTTAACGTTAACTTTAGAGCCAAGGAGCTAAATAGCATTAATTCAGAACATCATCATCATCATCATCATCATGTCAGCCGAACGACGCCCACTGCTGGGCATAGGCCTCCCCCAAGGATCTCCACAACTTAATTCAGAACAATTAAACAATATTAAAATATGAGTAAATTTTTAATTTGGGTCTCTGCTGGCCTTTTTTTAGCCCGCTCTAGTGAAACTGGAAACAAAAAGATTACTTATAGGTACATACCTAACACAAAATCCTTCCAAAAACTTCAAACGGAAACTCGCTGCCTAAAACCACCATAACATTAATAAAAATTGCATTGTGCATGTAAGTCAATAGTTCGACGACCGATTTGGCGCAGGGGTAGTCTACCCACCTTCTGCGCCAGTGGTCTCGGGTTCAATTCCCGAACAAGACAAATATTTGTGTGCATGAACATGTCTATTTGTCTTGGTCTGGGTGTTTACTATGTAAGTATATTAAGTATGTATTTACAAACAAAAAGTATTTAAGTACCTATATATTTATCCGTTATCAAGTTTTCCATGATACAGTTTCTTAATGAAATTAACATGGGCTTCGATAATTGGTGTGAATGTAAGAAGATATTTATTTATTATTTATTTATTTATTTATTTAAAAGTGCCGCTATCTCTAGAGGTTCCGGGTTCGATCCCCGGTCGGGTAAACATTAAAAACGAACTTTTCAATATTTCCTTGGGTCTGGGTGTATGTGGTTATGTGGTAATACCCGTCGTTGTTTCTATTTTCCATAATACTAGTGCTTAAGCTACTATACTTTGGTATTGGAACAATGTATATTATACTTACTTACACACATACTTACACCCAGACCCGAGGAAATATTGAATAGTTCGTATTCAATATTATCCCGACTTTAAATCGAACCCGGGACCTCTAGAGATAGCAGCACTTTGGAAATCGGTGCGTACACCACACGGCCACGCAGGTCGTCAAAACGCAAATAATGAAAGGTGCTACTTTTTCTAAATACTACTATTGGAACCGACTTAAGGTCATAGCCCACTTATACCGCACCGCTCCCACCCAACACCCAACCAAAGTAATAACAGCCAAATATGGACTTAAGGCGCTACTCGGAAAAAGTATGGACTTTTTGATTTAAAACTATAGGACGGTTACAGTTGTTACAAATCTGGTAATAAGATATATATTTCTTCATACCTTTATCTAGAATCGTATAGTTTCAGAAACACGATTTTATGATTTTGGCTCGACACTTTTTATTTTCGAAAATACCTCTCAAAAATAAGAAATATCAAGATTATTCTTAAATGGGGATACATATACTATTGAAAATTGGTTTAATTAGTGGACACCAATAATATTTAGGATCGTATAGAAGCATTTTTTTAAACTCGCTATAGTATTTGAATACGAAGTGATTTTGTGTTTCTTTTGCGTAATCGGCAAAATCGGTCTCGCTCCCGCTCGCGTCGTTTTCTCATTGCTATCTCGCTTTAACATAATTTTTCCGAGTATCGCCTTAATATCGTTCAATGTAGATGCACTTTACAGTAACAATATACAATAGCAGACAGCGCGCGGGCAGCGCGCGGTAAGCTAGCCTGCCGCAAGCTAAAGTGCATCTGCAGAGCACGACATTAAGGCCCGTGGTATCGCCAACGACCTTGGGCATAGAAAAGTGGCCTAATTTTCCCGCCCGCTGCCCGCACCAAAACAGCTTAAACACACGTTTCGTCAAAACTATGTATTATTTTAACACGAAAAATGCTCAGTTTTTAGTTAAACAAGTTAGCAATCTTTTCCTGAAAGAAACGTGAAAATATCACTTGTAGTTTAGAAGCAGTAGCGTATTTCAAGTTGAAAACAGCTTCATTTCAATGTTTTTTTTTAAAGTATCTTAAAGACTATGTTTTTTTTAAATGCTCAGATTGTAGTTTATATATCAATATTTAATATATATCAATTCTGGATTCATCAGTAGGCTAATTTATGAGTTTTAGGGCCTCAAAAATGATCGTTTCACGACTACATGCACCTTAAGTCTATATTTGACTGCTTATACATTGGTTGGGTGGGAGCGGTGCGGTATAAGTGGGCCAAGTCCTTTACGTAGCCCTAGCACGAAACACTGTTGCTATGGTTAAAGCTTATCGTAATCGTATTATTTTTACCGAAAACTGGAGCAGTGCCTCTTTCACTGGTAAAGGAACTGAAATTCAATAGATATTTCGTCGTATCCTACGAAAAGGGGCGTAACTGCAAAACAGCAACTTTTCAGCTGTCGCAAGCCCAATGCCCACCAATACCCACAAATCCGGGCATTAAGGCGCCGATTCCCTAAAATAGGGTATTTTAAATTATGGGTTACTCGCAAATTACAAGTAGGTACTTAAAATTTGGACAAAATATATGTTATTTTACAGTTATTTATCTAGTGCTTCCGGCCGTTTTTTTTTCGATTGGTGATATTTTACTGTGTCAAATAAAATCCCAAACATCCGTCTAATAATATTCAAATATCATATTACTTGCAGTATAATTGGTTTTAGTTAATGAAAAACATATGAAAATAATTGTCTTTGAATAGCAGAGGGATTCCGGCCGTCATAAATTAAATTTTCTTATGATTTAATTTTTAATTGAATTTGAAGTGATTTTCGATTTGCGGGGCGCTCGCGAGTTCACAGTTCACTGCCGGCTGCCGCTGGGTCCGCGCGAAGTGTATAGAGCGCGGCCGAGCAAGCGTTAGCGTGCCTATTTCGGTCGGGATTCCTCGCCTTAACAACCACAAACGCAGCCGGGACCAACGTCTGTAAGAACCATTTCACACTTTGCAATTGTCTCGCTCGCCACAATAAACATTTTTAAAGATTGTGGAAAACTCAGCATTTTTTTCAAAAAGTTCTTCATTATGTTACTATGCCATCATATGTCATACATTATTAAACATATTTCAACATTGTCAATACTGCAATAATAATAGAATTACGAACTTACCAATACTTATTTGAGTGAATAAAATAAATTTACTTAAAATATCCATAACATTGCGTTGTAGTGACATAATGAAACACTTTTCTAAAAAACACAATATGTTTTCCACAATCTATGAAAATGTTGCATTGTGCCATAGCGAGACAACTGCCAAATGGCTCTTAACGTGCCTTCCGAAGCATGGAAGAGGTCGAGGTAATCAGTTATTGGTCACCCTTCCCGTGGCCAACCATTGCGAAGTTGTTTAATCCAAACGATTTTAAGCCGAGCGTAATGAACACTACGCCAAGGGTTTCTCGCTTGTCATAGTATTTCAAACAAAATCATTAACAAGGAATGACAATATGCAACATTTTGTTTTACCCATTCCGGAACTCATGTCGCATAATCCGTTCGACTGCAAAGGGTTAACACCCAAATACGGAAAAAGATCGGCAATGATCCACCACGCGGGCCCGATGCGGATTGGTAGGTATTAACGACTGCAAACGCATACGATTACAAAGCACGGAGGAGCTTGAGATAATAAAATTTTGGTCACCTTGCTGGTTACCCTCCTGTGATCAAGCATTGCGAAAGTTGCTTAATCTCAACGATCGCACGCCAAGCGTGCTAGCCACTGTGCCCCGGGCTCCTTGCTTGTCAAAGTTGTAAGATAACATCTTAATATCTTACTAATGCCTCTGTGGTCTAGTGGTTCATACTACCGATTTCAGACCAAGAGGTCCCTGGCTCGATTCCCAGTGGGGCTACATAAATTGTATTCGGTTTGGTTGGTGGTAGGACTTGTTCTTAGTCCGCCTGGCTAGCTACCACCAATCTTATCTAAGTCTGACGCCATAACAATGATGTTTTCAGCATTATTGAAAGGATTTAAAAAGCCTCGTAGTTTCTTGACACTCTATTACACTCTTATTCGAAGCACTCTGGAATACGCCTGTGTAGTTTGGTCTCCATGCTATAGCGTGCACTGTGACAAAATTGAGAGTGTTCAAAGAAGAGCTCTCAGAATACTAAGTTTCAGATGTGGACTTGGCAGAAGCTTAGTTGGTTACAGAGAAAAACTCAACAGTTTTGGAGTTGTTTCGTTGCAGAACCGACGCAGAGAAATGACCTAAAATTTTTATTTAAACTGCTCCATAGTAAAATTGACTCGCCTTATCTTTTGAGCAAACTTAATTTTAACACACGACGTAATGCCCGTTTACCTAATAAAACTTTTTATCTGCAAGTTTATAAAAATAACACATCATTCTATAATCCTATTTCGAGAATGTGTCGGCTTTACAACGAGATATCCACTAGTAATTCTGATATTGATATTTTCAATCCCAAATTCGGTTTATTTAAATCTCTATTAAACGAAAAATTAGTTGATCAATAGATAAAGTATTATTTACCCGGTTTTCTAATTATTTTGTCCATCATTTTCTAAATGTTTTGCTTATTTATAAGTTCCGTTAAATGATTTCTTTCTTTAGCATGTAAGTCTTTACTATAAACTTTTACAATGATGTGTCAACATGTAGGATTACAATCTAGTACAGATCTAGCTATACTTTAAGTTGATATTGTTATATTGATTGTTATCTGTTTTGTAGACCACATAAATAAATAAAATAAAAATAAAATTATTGTGTTCCGGCAGTTAGAGATAAGATAGCCAGTTCCTCAGTGATTGAGGATTCAGCGAGTAGTGCGCTTCTACCTTCAGCCTTATCACCACTTAACATCAGGTGTGATGAAGGCTAAGTGCTACACCGTTATAGATTAAAAAAAACTCAATCACGGCGAAACAGCTAAACGGATCATGACGGGCTTTGGCAAAGAGATAAAAATACACATACTTAGGCCATTTTTTCCCGTAAAAATATATGATTTCCATGGGAAAACATTGTGTAGTTCACGCGGGCAAAATCACAGGCGGAAAGCCAGTAATAAATATTCCAAACAAAATATTAACGAGGGGTGACAATTTGTAACATTTCGTTTTACCCATTCCGTAACTTTTGCCGTATAATCCGTTCGACTGCAAAAGGGTTAAGTCAGTATAAGAAACTCCAAAGTTCAAAAGTTCTGTAATGGGTTGCCAACATAATTAACGTTTGACACGAGCGACATCGTTAAAACACAGAGAGGTATCGATTACTGAATGAATGAATGAATATTCGAATGCTCAGTTCCATATTTCAAAAGGTATCGGCTTTGGTATCGGGTTATTTGTGTAGACGTACAACAAGTACGTTGTAACAAGCAAGTGGTTTGCTTTTGATCCAAGCTGGATCGTGTTGTACCTACGGTAAAACCATATTTAAATCATCAACTTTGCGTTTAGTGATAACAGCAAAATATTTAGTTTCACACTTGATATATTGAAAAACTTTGGCAAATGCTGTAAAATATAATGGGGAAAAAAGGAATATGGTCTCGGTACCTAGCTTAATTGTCTGTTTTTTCGTAATCGCATCTAAATGGAAAGATCATAATAAATATAAGTTTATAACAAATGATTTTTAGTATTTTTTCTTTATTTCGCTTTAATGCAAAAATTAGGTCTCTCCTTACCACAGCGCACAGATTACGACGCTGCGATGACCAGACAGGGCACTCCTGTAAGGTGTGCTCCACACTGTCCGCCCCAGCGCTGCATTCGTGACACCGTGTGGTCGCCTCACTTCCAATCCGACAGGTATTTTCCAAAGCACCCATGCCCAGAAAACACATTGTCATGTGCCAACCTGAAGGTCAACGACTCGTACTTCCGGCTGCACCATTGCCTCAATACCGGGCGGATGGCTTCAGCTGTCCGCCTGCCCGCCGAATCTGCATCCAGTAGCCCCTCCCACCGGACCATCAACTGCTCATCCGCACGGCGTCGGGCTGCCGTCAACTCTACTGGGGCCATACGGTCCCCATTAACTAGTGCACTTTTTCTTTGCTGGTACACCTCCATCATCAGCTGGGCGTCTAACTCCCAGGGAGGTGTACCTGTAAGCACACACGCTGCGTTGAAGGACAATGGTCCTTAACCCCCTTGCAATCCTGATTGCGATCGCTCTCTGTGGCCGACGTAAGCATCTCCGGTTTTCATCGTTGAGCTTGTCAGCCCAAACAGGCGACCCGTTCAGGGCCATGCTCCTCAGCGCTCCGGCGAAAAGTCTCCGGCATGTGTCCCCCGGGCCAATTCAGAGAAACCTTGTTTAGAGAACCATAATATTTACCTATATTATGTCCAATTGATGATTATTATTAATATTATTTATGTTAACATGCATTTTATTATTATTATTGACTGATTAATTGTGATTGTATTGTATTGTGTAGAACTTTATATTGATCAATGTATGGGTGAAAGCCTGAAATAAATGATTTTATTATTATTATTATAAGGACAAAATGGACAAAAAGGCGTCGTTCGGCTGACATGATGATGATGATGATGAAGGACAAAATGTAGGCTCCAAATGTCAAATGAATCCTATGTTCAAATCCATATTTTTTTGCTGGTAGCACCCCAGAATCAACAAGATAATTCGATTTGTACAACTGTATTTTATTTTACCACCAGCACTATTTTATTTAACTAATCAAATTGTCGACCAGTCTCGGACAGTAAAAGAACAATAAATTTTTGATGGTGTCAGCATAGGTATATTGTTTTATTGATGAAAGGATATTAAGCTTGCGATTGCGAGACTGACGTAATTTTCCTCCTTCTGCTGTGTTAGATCTTAAAACAATACGAATAAGGTCCACATTTCAATAATAAAGCAATAGCTTGCACGTCTTAATAAAATTAAAGAAATAAATGTTAAATAAGCTTTTATTACGGTTTAGTGATTTCATCAAACGATTTGATTGGAAAAAACACTTTATTAGTGTATAATAATAAATAATAAGTAGGTACATTCACTTGTTTGTTGGAATGCAAATGAAATTAATAATTAAACTTTTCGTGGTTAGTGGCTACACTAGTGAAAACTGAGTGCGAGTATGACGAAAACTGACAGTTTTTTTCTAAGGGTCGTTTTTTCAATGCCTGGCTTCGATCGAGGATGCCTGGATAAAAATTATTCGTCTGTTATCGTTTAATACCTCCAAATTAAAAAGCAATTATCATTCATATCTCTCTTGTTTTGAGATTGACATAAGTTACTTTGGTTGTTAATTTAACTGACTGATCACTATTATCTGGGGGCCGATTCTCAGGCAATCGAGAAAAGTTCACTTTTATAAGCTCGAAATTCAAATATAACACAGTTTGTGTATTGTCAGAATTTCACAATCGAAAAAGATCGATCGAAAACCAGTCGAACGCAACGAGTGATACAGACCAATAGATGTTCGTATACGAACTTAACAGTCAAAATGAATTTGTTGACATGTTGGACAGCTTAAGTTTAGTTTATTTGAAACGTTCTAACTTTTCCATAGAAACCACAAACAAAATGTTCGACGTATACGAATTACCACACTGAAAAAGTTCGAATGCCTGAGAATCGGGCCCCAGATGATTGAAAAGTCAGCCCTAAATCAGTAAAAGCCAATGATACATTGTAGCCACATATTTTTTAACTGAACTGCCGGTATTGAGCGTCGTCGTCCAATTACGTACATCTTGAAAAGTTGAAAAGAAAATGGTGTTTTCTTCAGTTTAAAATGAACGTGTGTGAGCACAAGAAGAAACATCAGTTTTGACTGTCAGTCAGTTTTAGCTGTTCAGTTAACAGTGATCGTGTGTCATAGCCAAAATAACTTTGGAAAGTTTGTTGTTAATCGTAATTTGTCATTATTGCGAAAATATTACGGTCAGTTTAGTTTGACTCGCTCCTTATTGTTGCTGATTACTGAACTAGATGAAATAAATATTTATGCACTTTTGAATGGAGTGTTTCTTCAAAGTCAAAGTCAAAGTTAAATTTGTTTATTCAATTTAGATTGTTATTTACAATACTTGTGAACGTCATAGAAGCTACGCCATCGGTTCGCAAACAATACAGCGGGAGACCTTGTGGAGAAGAACCGGGCAAGAAAATCTTACCCCCTTATTACAAAACGTAGACTAAAATAGTCCTGGTTTAAAACTGGTACTAAACTGGTAAAACTGGTTAAACAGAATTAGCATCAATTTTAAACCAGGTCTAACTTTAGTCCACGTTTTGTAATAAGGGGGCAAGGGTTGTTTTTTTCTCCCTGTTTTATTTCATACAGAGTCGTCAAATTGAAAAATGACCTTAACATGGTATGACTAACGTCAGTTTCCATCACAATTACACAATGGGTTATGAGGGCATATCGGCATATATCGGCGATCAAACTCTGAATTTTCATTTTTTTTAAATTAAATTTCCTGACAAAGTATCATTGCTAGGTCTTCCAAAATAATATATGTGATAGATCTTTTCTTTATAAAGGGAAGTTACTAAATTTTATTTAAATCAAATAAATACAATGTGCTAAAAAAATGATTTTCAAGACCCCTTTTTTCCGTCTTAAACTCAATTATCTCAATAACTATTTGAGTAATCAAGCTAATTTTTTTTGTGTAAGTAGTTCTTAGTCATATCTAGGGAAGTTACTAAAAATTTTTTTTGTTATATTTATAGTCAATAACTAGTATCACAAAATGCATCGTGCACCGTTTCTCAGCTAATTCTTCAGTCTCCGCCTGGGATTGGCGGCGTTTGGACGTGGAGACTGTATGGCTCCGATTGCGCCAAAATTGAAAAAAAAAACTCACACTAGGATCCTAATTTTTTTCAATGATGCTTATTTTGCTCGGAAATATTGAACTAGCGCTTCAGGATTGGGTATAGATGAGTGCTTTGCCATTTATTGCATAACCATAGACCTATGTAACCTAGGACAAGTTATTTTACTCATTACCTAAAGCAAACATCAATAGTTTGAAATGAAAGTGACGGATAATATTGCCTAAGATACTTAAGAGCCCATAAAAGTTGTACCTATTTGAGTACCAATATTTTGTTGTGTTGTAGGTACATAATTAGTCTAAGTTTCTAACTACTGTATATTAAATTTATGTTCGTTTTAGGTTCCTCAAAATTGAAAATGTGAGAAACTTAAGATAGGTCGGTGTAAAAAATTGCATCAAGAAATAAGAAATTCGCTTGTTGAAAAAGTTTTTTACAGAGACATAATGTAAAAACAATTCTTGAAATAAAACCGACGTAAGAATTTTATATACCTAGTTGATCTAATATCACCATTACACCAATTTTATGAGACTGTTATAGTGTCTATACACGTTCCGATCCGACAGCCGATTTGGTCTGCTCCCAGACCAAATCTGCGCTACACACGTTCCGATTTGGTCTGTTCCGACCAAATCTGCGCTACACACGTTCCGATTTGGTCTGGGAGCAGACCAAACCAGGTTCCAGGATGAGAAATCAACATATTAACGGTTGCAGGACAATACATATATGAGAATATGGTATATGTGAAGAAGTATCTCAATACATTTGTAAAACGTAGCAATATACATCAATTCAAAACAAGAAATAAAATAAGATTGCCGTTCCAAGGATTTGTAAAGTGTAAAAGTGTAGCTAGTTTTAATAAACTTCCACAGAATTTAGTAGAGCTGCCTTTGCACAAATTCAAAAGTCATGGCAAAAAATCGCTCATGGGCAAAGGATATTATAAAGTAGACGACTATTTAAAAGACCGTAATGCATGGATTTGATGTAACAAACACATAACCTTAGCTGAACTAATGTAATATTATAATGAAAAAGTTGTAAAAGTTAACGATATAAATCTTTGGAAATATCGTTACTCCAATTATTAAAGCTGATAAGTTTATTGCGCCTGTTCTTCTTATCAGTTAAAAAAGTCTTGAACGGGTGGTACGAAAATATTGACGATTCAAAAGAGCTTATTTTATTAAGTCAAGTTGAATAAAGATATTTTTTATTTTATTTTATTATTTTATCCTTCAGGTCGTAAGGCCTGGCACATAATTGGGTCCTCCGTATTGCACCACTTACTGTCTTCACGCACTGGTGGTCTATGTGATCACTGGCAAAGATTAGATCAGGGTTTTAACCCCTTTTCCAGCGACCGCTGTTGAATGATGACGGAAATTTTGGATCATGGATCAAAGATAGTAGGTACGTGTCCATCAACCCATTCTTCAACCTTCACTCCGTTGTCATCACTGGTTCTGTATCCCCAGTTCTCGCTATGACTATTAAAATTACCAAGGACGAATCTAACCGGATGGGCGTTAAAGTTCGGCGGACAGCTGAAGTAATACGGTGCATTGGGAGGTTGGTAGACTGAAGTGACCGTACAGTTACTAAGTTCGGTAGTAAGGATCTCTATGTTACTGGTGTTAGTCTGATACACAGTGCGTACCTCTTTATCTGGCCTGGCGAATAAGCACTCCCATACTGTCGATGAGGGACTTCAGCTATGAGTTTCATCCCCTGAGTCACTTGTCAGATATGCTTTAACGAGTGTGCATCTGAGTTGCATAACCTCATTCCGCCCTCTCCTTTAAACTCACGCTCAGAGAATTAAGTACTCCTTCATCATGCCTGGAATACCCTGCCGGCTTCGGTTTGCCCGAGTACCTACAACCCAAACCTCTTAAAGTCGCAAGTGAATAGGCATCTTCTAGGTGAATCTATTCACACAAAATTTTATTCAAGTACTATAACCAACCACATTATAAAACTACCTTTGTGAGTTTACTCAATTCACGCGACTAATTTAATAAACATTGTTTAACTGTTTAGAATTTTCCGAATATCAGTCAATCACTTTACAATGCAGTGGATGCACCCATTATTGTCTTTTTTGCTGTCGCCTTTGGTTGTCATGTCACACATACCACAAAATTGTCTTGAGATTCATGTTAATGAATATGACAAAATTTTAACATATAGTTGTGTTGCTGTCGCTTCGGTATTATTTTTTAATTAGTACAAATATTTCAGCATATCGCATAATATTTAAACAGAAAAAAGAACCTGACGTTAGGCAAGTTTTTACGTTTTTTACCCATTTTAGAGCACAAGGGATATGATGCGTACATGGCGAAAAATAGTGACAGTGAAAAATAAAGATATTTTAAAATGAGTAATGAAAAAAGATTTTTTAAAGTGGCTGACCTTACGTGGCAAGTTTACATTAGTAAACAAAGTATCAATTATTTCAGTTGCGCTACATTTTGTTTAAACAAATTCGACGATCTCCGTGGCCGATTGGTGTACGCACCGGTTTTCTAGGTACCACTATCTCTGAGGTCCCGGGTTCGATTCTCGGACGGGTAAATGTCGAAAACTAACTTTTAGATATTTTCTTGTATCTGGGTGTATGTGATCGTTGCTTCCAATTTTCAATGACACAAGTTATTGTATTATTTGATATTATCATTTTTGGTATTGGAATAATATGTATGTATGTACTTAAACAATATTTTTATTTAAGTGTTTTTTTATATATTGATTTATATTATAGATTGATAGCGTGATTTTATACAAACGGTATACTTATTTAAATATTGATTAACTAAGTAGATTTATTTTGTAAAAAAGTATTAGATGATTGGCTAGTATGAGTTATTTATATTTTTTCATATTAAATTATAAGTTTTATTAATTTGATTGGAATAAATCTGAAAATGTACCTACTGGTTAGAGCAGTATACATTATTTATTTTTTTCAGTGTAATTTGTAGCAAATGTTGTAGTTTTTCCTGCGACGATCATTTCGATAATGGATATATTATCGAAATGATCTAGAGATAGAAAATAAATATAACAAGCTGCTGCTGTGTTCTGCATTTTGAAGAATCGTTTGAAGTGACTATCTTTGTTAAAAAAAGCTTTTTTTACTACATACGAATAATATCTAAGATCTACTTTTCCTACAAACCGACGTTTACATTAAATATTCATAATAATTCTTCTTGTATTCTACATAATATAATGTCCTTAGTAAAAGCGCACATAGGTGATATTTTAGATGTAAATAGAATGCGCGCTGCATGCCGCGTCTACACGTATTTCTCAGTCTACGAGAGTGCCGCGGCCGGAGTCTTACCGATCCCAGCACCCCCTCGCTTGTGTAAGCAACGGCCATCGACGATATTTTTTTTACCTATGCAATATCCTTAAGTATACTTCATGGGCCGACAAAACACTATCGTCCTAAGATCTAAGAGTAAGCGTAGGTAAGCGTCCTAAGTTTTCATACCAATCAGCAGATCCAGCAGGTTTCATCTACTTATGTACCTATAACGTCGGGCGTACCTCAGGGATCGCACCTCGGTCCATTATTGTTTAATATATTCATTAACGATGTTGTTAGCGTTCTCCAAAATTCAAAAATATTACTCTATGCAGATGACACAAAAATTTTTCGTGAAATTAAAACCTTGTCTGATTGTCATTTACTTCAGGAAGATTTAGATCGTCTCGCTCAGTATTGTTTGGATAATAAATTAAAATTAAATGTAGACAAATGTCACATAATAACATACAGCAGGAAAAAAAGTCCCATAATTTATAGTTATAATCTTTTAAATAATAATCTTCATAGAGTGATCGAGACACGTGACCTGGGGGTTCTCCTGGACAGCGATCTACATTTTACCTCGCATATCAATAAAATCACTGCTAAGACCTATAGAATGTTAGGGTTTATCTTTCGTCAGGGTTCTGATTTTAAAAATCCTAGCACTCTGGTATTATTGTATAATGCATTTGTAAGATCTGTACTGGAATACTCATCAACGGCTTGGAATCCACAGTATAAGACGCATATTGACTCTATTGAACGTATCCAGAATAAGTTCATCAGACGCATGAAATATAAATACCCTAATTTTAGTACGGACATGATAACACCCTTGTGGCTGCGAAGAGAACAACGTGATCAATTCTTTCTTTTTAAAATTATATGCAATATGGTTGAATCGATTTATCTTACCAGTAAGATATTTTATAAATGCAAAAGGTTTTGCTTGAGATCCTCGACAACTTTTGCTCCGCCTTTTTGTCGCACCAATTATGCCAAAAACCGCTTCTCGGTTAGAGCTTGTAGTTCTTATGATAAGAGCTATCAGCAAATTGATATTTTTTCCCTTAGTTTGTTTAAGTTTAAAAAGAGTATATGTAACAGCTGATCACCGTGTCATTGTTTATATCACTTAACTATGTTTTAATAATTTTAATAAGTGTCTAATGGTTTGATTGTGTTTTTGGTATCTATATAATTCGTTAAAATTGTCTAGTGTATACTCAACTTATGATTTGCATTAATTTATCTTTGTGGAAACTGTGTTGGCCTTTGAACAATCATAATGCTTCTCAATAATAATGTATTATATAGTGGTGTATGTTTCCCTTATCCAATAAAATAAAATAAAAATAAAATAAATAAATCCAAGTCTAAAAGAGCCATAAGGATTCTTTAAGTGTTTTAAAAAACGTCAACATGAAAGAGTCCAGAACACCCTATAAACTTTTTTTGCCGTAATAAAAACGTATTTATAAGCGACCTGCAAAAAAGTTAACCTGCGCAGCGAGTTTCAGCAGCCTTCGAACTTCTCTCAGAGAGCAGACGAGTGGCGCTCTGGTGCGGAATCATTGCAATAGGGCAAACGAACAGGACAGGACCGGACAAGTTGTATAAAAGATAAGCTCACTCAAACTGTTTTTATACATTAGAAATGGTCTAACCGCCTCTGTGGTCTAGTGGTTCATACCACCGATTTCAGACCCAGAGGTCCCAGGTTCGATTCCCAGTGGGGGTACATATTGTATTCGGTTTGGTTGGTGGTAGGACTTGTTTTAAGTCCGCCTGGCTAGCTACCACCATCTTTTCTAAGTCTGCCGCCATAACAATGATGTTTTCAGCATTATTGTGTTCCGGCAGTTAGAGATAAGATAGCCAGTTCCTCAGTGATTGCGGATTCCGGGAGTAGTGCGCTTCCACCTTCAGCCTTATCACTACTTATCATCAGGTGTGATGAAGGCTAAGTGCTACCCCGTTGTTGATATAAAAAAAATAAAAAAAAAATGGTGTATGACCCAAAACACTCCTTTTGAGAACGCGAAAAGTTACTTTTTATTCATTGAATTGTTTTAAAAATAAGAATATTAAATTTCTAATAAATAACTACTTAACTATACCTAATAATACCCAACCTATTTTCTTAGTGTCAGTTAAAAAGGTTTTTATAAGAGACCGTGCACATAAAAGTTGACCCGCGCAGCGAGTTTCAGCAGACTTCGAACTTCTGTCAGAGAGCAGACGAGTGGCGCTCTGGTGCGGAATTATTGCAATAGGGCAAACGAACAGAACAGGACCGGACAAGTTGTATAAGCTCACAAAATCTGTTTTTATACATTAGAAATGGTGTAGGACCTAAAACACTCCCTTGGAGGACGCGGAAAGTTATTTTCTCTTCATTTGAATGCTTTAAAATATAATGAATTTCTAATGCATAACTACATAGTATTACAGAACCTATTTAACTACTCATGGGATGGACTAACTGTATATTTTATTAAACCTTACCAAAAATTTGATAAAGTAAGTAACTCAAAAATATCAAAAATATACGTAGTTAATTTGAACTGGAACTGTGACACATGCACTTGAAACCCGAATGGAAAATGGCAATGATTCAACCGTAGTAATAATAATGGCAGATTTATATTATCCCGTAGCTGTGTACAAGTATGCGTTCACCTTAATAACGATGTTTTCAGCATTTTTCTAATCCGGCAGTAAGAGATAAGATAGCCAATTCCTCACTGATGGCGAATGCCGGGGGTTATGCGTTTCCACATTATCTTGATTTAGCATGAGGCGTGATGAAGGCTAATTGCTACCCCATTGTGGTAAAAGAAACTTTATCTACACTCATGTTATAATATTCGAATTATGAACTCATGCCTGCACGTATACTGATACACTTTATGCCATAGTCAACTTTAAAAATAAAGCTTCTGTATCCGGGTGTTTCATAATGACCATTATGCAACACCCGGATACAGCTGTCACTCATTATAAAACACTTATATTTCTTAAATTTACAGTCTCCATGGCAACCGTAGGATTTACCGGCCCTGACTTCCAACTCTTTCAAGCTCTTCTTTAGCCGGCAACAATCAGAAACGTTTTTAAAATTAGAATTTTGAATTTAGAAGGAATAGACCGTATAGACTCCTATGGGTGGGGTTTGGCACCAATTCACATTTTATAATTAATATTGATTTACTTTATTTTTGAAATCTATATATATAAAAATGAATCCCTATTTCCCTTGGTCACGACATCACGCGTGAACGGCTGGACCGATTTGGCTAATTTTGGTCTTGAAATGTTCGTGGAAGTCCAAGAAAGGTTCTAACGGTGAGAAAATAGGGGAAGAGGGGGTAAGTGGGGGTAAAGTAGAAGTAGGGTAGGGTAAAGGCAGGGTAGGGTAAAGGCAGGGTAGGGTATAGGTAGGGTAGGGTATAGCTAGGGTAGGGTAGGGGTAGGGGTAGGGGTAGGGGTAGGGGTAGGGGTAGGGGTAGGGGTAGGGGTAGGGGTAGGGGTAGGGGTAGGGGTAGGGGTAGGGGTAGGGTAGGGGTAGGGTAGGGGTAGGGTAGGGGTAGGGTAGGGTAGGGAAGGGGTAGGGGTAGGGTAGTGTAGGGGTAGGGGTAGGGGTAGTGGTAGTGGTAGGGTAGGGTAGGGGTAGAGTAGGGTAGGGGTAGAGTACGGGTAGGGTAGGGTGGCGTAGGGGGTAGGGCCACGGGAACGAAGTCGCGCTGGGTCAGCTAGTATATAATAAATGTATAGGAGCTACCAGGCGTATGTTTAATAAAACATCTGATAGCACTATTATAAACAGTTTATTAGCTTTACTTAACACGAAAATTTACAAATGCTAGAGACACAGTTCAACACAGTTTCTTAACAAATCGCCATCTTAGTTATTATAGCTCTTGCGCCGGCTGGTGTTGCCAACGCAGTCTCACATGCGCGCGAGTACAGCGCGGTAAATTTAAATAAGTGAAGCTCGTACGCCACACCACCCCCCTAGGTTGAAAGATACCCCAACCATAAGAAAAACACAATAACTTTACATCTTACATTCTAAAAAAAACAGAAACAGAAACAATGAAATACACAAGTTTAAATGTTACATTCTACAAAAACAGAAACAATAAAACACACAATAAAAATGTAAATTGCAAATAGGATGCAAGAACATGCTTAAAACTAGTACACAAAAAACAAATACACATAACATAAATGGACGGTGGGTGAGCTAAAACTACAGATCGAGACGGGCTTTGAAGCGAACGTTACGACCTGAGCGTGTCGTGTATTGCTGCGGTTGAGTTGGGGATGCGGTCACAGGAACAGGCGCAGCTTGAGGCGCGTTCGGGGCGTCGTCGTCGGGGACAACCGGAACAGCTGAACTTGTGCTAGGTGTAGCAGATAAGTTAGCGATTGGAGCACGGTATGCCGATGCGGTTGGGCTGTCGAAGATAAACGCCGGTTTTACTCTGTCAAGGCTCACCTGGGTAGTTTTATCACCCACGGTGATGGTGACAGTTTTGTCTGTCCTGGAAACGACCGGGTATGGACCCCTGTAGGGAGGCTTCAGTGCAGGCCGAACAGTGTCGTCTCTCAAAAAAACGTGGGACGCAGTCTCGTGTTCCTTTGAAATGAAGGTGCGCTGCTGTCCATGTCGAGAGGCAGGTGTTGGCCTTAGGCGTGCCATGTATTGTCGCAGCTGTGTTGCGAAGCTTGAGAGATCTTGGGCGCGATTTGGATCTGCAGAAGATGCAATAAATTCGCCGGGCAGGCGCAGGGGCTCCCCGTAAACGAGCTCGGCTGTGGAACATTGCAGGTCTTCTTTGAGGGCAGCACGCATGCCGAGAAGTACCACGGGCAGCGCTTTGTACCAGGTCTCCTCATGGCACATTAGGGCGGCCTTGAGGGTGCGGTGCATTCGCTCGACGAGGCCGTTAGCGCAAGGGTGGTAGCTCGTAGTTCGATTACGCTTAATACCGCAAAGCTGCGTCAAATTCTGAAACAAAGTAGACTCAAACTGCCTACCTTGGTCAGTTGTCAAAATGGTAGGAACTCCGAAACGGGAGATCCAGCCACGGAAGAAAGTCTCCGCTGTCTCCTCCGCCGTCATAGTCACCATTGGCCAGACCTCGGGCCAGCGAGTAAACCTGTCCTCAGCAGTAAGACAGTATTGGTAGCCATTGCTTGAAGGAAGAGGGCCAACGATGTCTATATGGACGTGGAAGAAGCGTTTAGGCGGATCGGAAAAAGAACCGAGAGGTGTGACTGTATGCCTGGACACCTTACTGCGTTGGCAAGCAACTCAGGAACGAGTCCAGTTGTGGCAGTCTTTTTGTATGCTTGGCCATACGAAACGGTTAGCCATCATACGTGCGGTTGCCCGCGCGCCCGGATGACTAAGGTTATGAACCTTTTCAAAATGATGTCGCCGAAAAGAAGGGGTAAGGAAAGGACGAGGCTTTCCTGTCGACATGTCACAAAAAATCTCCACGTCAGAACCTGGTATTGCAACTTTTTCTAATTTCAGGGACGAGCTAGTTTGCGCCTAACGGAGTTCCTCGTCGGTCGCCTGTTCTGCGGCGAGGGCGGCGAAGTTCTCATCGAGACGGATGGCCTCTATGCGCGACATGGCGTCAGCGACGACGTTGTCCTTCCCACTAACATGGAGGATGTCCGTTGTGAACTGGGAGATGAAAGAAAGTTGGTTCAGTTGGACAGGAGGCAGCTTTTCTCGCTTCTGGGAAAAAGCATAAATCAAGGGCTTATGATCGGTGAAAATTGTGACATGCTGTGCTTCCAAAAGGTGGCGAAAGTGTTGGACAGCAGCATAGACTCCCAGCAGTTCTCTGTGGTACGCAGGCCAAGCCTGACGGGCAGTAAGTTTCTTACTGAAGAAAGCGAGGGGTTGCCAGGTGCTGTCTACATGCTGCTGTAAGCAAGCGCCAACATGGGTCGAGGAAGCGTCAGTGAAAAGGCCGAGCTTGGCATCCGGTATTGGGTGAGCCAGGAGAGTCGCGTTTGCGAGGTGGTCCTTACACTTCTGGAACGCTAACTCGAGCTCTGGTGTCCATGGAACTGGTTTCGCTCCTTTCAATTGAGTAGACGCATAGCAGTCAATGAGAGGGGCTTGAAGTTCCGCTGCATTTGGTAGGAAACGTCGGTAAAAATTGACCATTCCTAAAAATCTGCGAAGGCCTTCGATGGTCTTCGGCAGTGGGAAGTCTTGCAGGGCTTCTATGCGCTCGGGAGGAGGGCGAATACCAGACTGGTCGGTTCTGTAGCCGAGGAATGTGATCTCATGTACGCCAAGCTGGCATTTGGACGGGTTGATTACAACACCGTACTCGGAGAGGCGCTTAAAAAGGGCGCGAAGATGTTCTGCGTGTTCCTCAGGCGATCTGGAGAAAACCAGGATGTCATCAACGTACGGAAAGCAAAAGGGTAGGCCCATCGTGACCTCGTCAATGAACCTTTGAAAGATTGCCCAGCGTTCCGCAAACCAAAGGACATGAACGGGAACTCGAAGAGCCCAAAAGGGGTTATTATTGCAGTTTTGCAAATGTCCTCTGGCGCGACCGGTATTTGTTGGTACGCTTTGACGAGGTCTATCTTGCTGAAGATGGAACAGCCAGCTAAGTTGCTTCCAACGTCACCGATATGGCGCACTGGATAACAGTCGGGTATTGTTCGAGCATTTACACCTCTATAATCGCCGCATGGCCTCCAGCGATCCTGAGGACAGGCTGGTAGTTCCAAATGTCTGTCCTTGGGGACCATCTGTAGTGGAGAAGACCATGGACTTTTGGAAGGGCGGGCGGTACCACAACGAACCATGTCCTCGAAGACGGCTTTCGCGACCTGCAGTTTCTGCGGTGCAAGGCGACGAGGGCGGCTCGAAACAGGAGGACCTTCTGTCGTGAGGATGTGGTGCATGGTTGCATGCTTGACGACCCGCGGGAGTCCTGGAGGTCTCGTGATGTCAGGGAAATCCTGTAATATTACAGAGAAAGGGGAATTATCCGATATGATAGTTTTGACACTAGCTTGTGTGATAGATGCCACAGAGGCGAGCACAGAGAGTTTTGTGGTGCCATCAATCAGGCGGCGGTTATAGCAGTCGGGTAGCAGATTATAATATGCCAGAAAATCTGACCCGATAATTGCTGTGCTCACGTCCGCGATGATAAAGTTCCATCTAAAATCCCGTCGGAGACCCAGATGTAGGTTAAGTGAAATAGTGCCGTAAGTTCTTATGGCGCTCCCGTTAGCGGCGCGAACGTCAAAACTAGTGGCATTGTAGCAGCCACGGAGCAATCGGCGCGGGAAACAACAAAGGTCCGACCCAGTGTCGATTAAGAATCGATTACCTGACCCGGTATCAGTTATGAACAGACGGCGGCTCGTGTTATCGCAATCAGACGCCGCCGCTACTAATTGCTGGCGGCGTTTCCCGGTTGGTCCGGTTGCCAACTGCAAGGCGTGATGCACTTCACTGCCTTTGTGCCAAAACGGTCGTGGTACCAGCACATATCTTTCCTCTGGTGCGAAGATGACCTTGACCGGGGACGAGTGTTTGCGGGAGACCTAGAGCGGGAGCGTGCGCTGTCCTTACTTAAGGCATCAACCCTTTTGGTAAGATCTTCCATGCATTTTAAAATGCGGTCAAAGTCCGGTGCCGCACTGGAATAAGTAGCGTTAACTGACTTACCCGGGGATGCATCCACAATAGCATCAGCCAAGTCGGCTACCTTGTCCAAGGGCAGGTCCATCTGGGCCATCAGGATCCGCTGGACCTCCTGAGGCAGGCTCCGCATCCACAGTTCGCGGACGATGCTCTCATCACTCTTCCCTGCCAACGAGCGAAGGTGCCGCAGGAAGGAAGACGGCTTGCGGTCACCGATTTGCTGCTCGCCGAGTAACTGGCGAATACGCTGCTCTCTGGAAATGGAAAACCTCTTTATGAGTTCATTTTTTAAATTTTCATATTTTCCGTCACTAGGAGGGTTAGCGATAATGTCCTCAACCTCATCAGCTAACCTAGCATCCAAAACTGACAGTATATGTCCATATTTGGTCCCATCCTTCGTTATTCCGGCTATTTCAAATTGTGCCTCCGCTTGTGCAAACCAGAGATGTGGTTTGTCCGGCCAAAAAGAAGAAAGTTTGACAGACACAGCCCCAACACTAGGCGTTGCATTCATGCTAGCAAGTTGCTCTTGGAGTACAGCGATCTGTTGCTTTAGCTCTTCCTCAGCAGACATGGTTAAGCACAATAGCACAAACCAAACCAATTATTTAAAACGAATTAAACCAAATATTTTTGTAATAAAAGCACAAAACAAAAGATATAGTGTTAAATCATTCAAAGCAAAAGTAAATTGTTAAAATATTAATTAAAACCTTAACCACTATAATGTTATTTTTCTAAACAATTTTATTGTTACCGATTGTCAGCAATAATAAAAGGGAAGCTCCGGCATATATTCGCGTCCGAAATACCTCAATGTCTCAAGACGAAAGTCTTTGACCAGTGTGTGTTGCCAGTAATGACCTATGGAAGTGAGACGTGGTCTTTTACTATGGGTCTCATAAGAAGGCTCAAAGTCACCCAGCGAGCAATGGAGAGAGCGATGCTTGGTATTTCCCTGCTCGATCGAATCAGAAATGATGAGATCCGCAGGAGAACTAAAACAACCGACATAGCTCGAAGGATTGCATCATTGAAGTGGCAGTGGGCGGGACACATAGCGCGGAGAACCGATGGCCGTTGGGGCGGAAAGGTTCTCGAATGGCGACCGCGTACCGGACGACGTTCCGTGGGCAGGCCCCCTACAAGGTGGACCGACGATCTGGTCAAGGTCGCGGGAAGCCGCTGGATGCGGGCAGCGCAGGACCGATCGTTGTGGAGATCCTTGGGGGAGGCCTATGCCCAGCAGTGGGCGTCGTTCGGCTGACATGATGATGATGATGACACAAATTTTCCTGCTGGGTACACATACACTATGCACACAAACAATATCAATCAGTAATGTTATAAAACACCAACACCTTATTAAAACACCAATATAAAATACAGCAATAAGCATTGGTACTTAATTAAATATGAAATGAGACACAAGACATTAATGTAGCTTGTTCACAAAATTGTAAACATGATTGTTGATTGTAAACATTGCTTGGCATGGTAACAAATGATATGATATTAGGAGACAGGTAAGTTTAATTTATACTATAGTTACAGTTTACATTATTGTTGTCAAGTGGTAAAATAAAAGAAAAAGTCCAAGAACTGTAGCGTCTCTGATCAACATTTGCCTGGTAACAAAGTTATTCGTAACTTATATTGTTTAAATTATGTTAGGTAGCACTTTGTTAGGTAGTTAGGAAGCACCACGAATGTTTGAAGATGGGAACGTTAGTTTATATTCACGTGAATAAACACCGTATGCACTGTCACCAAAATAGCACGTTTTTATTCATTGTACATGCAAGTTTTATGTAGGAGCACAGTCAGTTCACTCACCACGTTAGCCGGTAGGTAGATAAATGCCGGGCGAGCGCGAGATTCGCGCGCCACGGCTCACGTACCTGGGTGGCACTGGGTAGCGACAGCCACACAATACCTAGGCCGCTGGGGAGAGACGCGGGCTGTCGTCATGCGCGTCGATGAACCAGCCAGCACGTCGTTGTCCAGGGCCAGTAGGGCCTTTATTGAGCAGTGGGCACAGGGCTGCAGAGGGCACGGGGGGTCATCCCCGAACCGGTGCGTATGCGCGACCCGCACGTGGGAACCGAAGAAAATCAGCGTCAATCGCACTACTCCAGCGATGGAATCACCGGCATGGAGTTCATACGAGCCAGCACAGCGATGATAAGCATGCCCAGCGCGCTATTTCTTATCCTCGAGCACAAAAACAATAAAACTTGTTTGTATTGTCGAACGATGCCGGCACAAGAATTCAATTTAACGAGGTAGGTCACCATTATAGGAGCTACCAGGCGTATGTTTAATAAAACATCTGATAGCACTATTATAAACAGTTTATTAGCTTTACTTAACACGAAAATTTACAAATGCTAGAGACACAGTTCAACACAGTTTCTTAAGAAATCGCCATCTTAATTATTATAGCTCTTGCGCCGGCTGGTGTTGCCAACGCAGTCTCACATGCGCGCGAGTACAGCGCGGTAAATTTAAATAAGTGAAGCTCGTACGCCACAAATGTAATGAGTGTAGATAAAGTAGTGTATGAGACTGCACATAACTCGGTATTATGCGACAGTCACATAAACTACTATTAAAATATACCTATTGTCGTAACGTAAACGGACTGAAACTCAGTTCGCCCCTGTCATTTGCCCCTTCAAACTAAAGTCAGAATGGCAAGCGGCTGGCAAGCATCAGTTTGGCGTAATTTACCATCTCACAATGCACTACCATACGTTTTTACGTATCGTTCGGTGTCAGTTGATTGAAAATTCCGGGAGTGATGCGCTTCCACCTTTCTTATCTTCGTTTAGCAACAGGTGTAACGAAGTTGCACATGCCATGATCACGGAGTAACTGGGGTGCGATTCTGTAACGAAGTTTCACCGTCACATCGTCGTTTACTTCGATTCTTTATGTCAAAATTCATAATTAAGGCGCTACTCGGAAAAAGTATGGACTTTTTGATATAAAACTATAGGATGGTTAGAGTTGTTACAAATCTGGTAATAAGATATGTATTTCTTTATACCTTTATCTAGAATCTATTCATGTAGTTTCAGAAACACGATTTTATGATTTTGGCTCGACACTTTTTTATTTTGAAAATACCTCTAAAAATACGAAATTTCAAGATTATTCTTAAATGGGGTTACATATACTATTGGAAATTGGTTTAATTAGTGGACACCAATAATATCTAGGATCGTATAGAAGCATTTTCGAAAAATCGCTAAGTATAGTTTTTTAATACGAAGTGATTTTGTGTTTTTTTGGCTTGATCTGCAAAATCGGTCTCGTTTCCGCGCGCGTCGTTTTCTCATTGCTATCTCGCTTCAGCATAATTTTTTCGAGTATCGCCTTAAACAAGTGAAAGTCAAGCGAAAAAGAACGACGAGTTTGTTGATCGAATCTTAGAGAATCGCACAACAGATCATGTTACTGTTACTCCTATTACTCCGTGATCATGGCGTTGTGCAATTGCGCCGAAATATCGGGGACTTGACAACAAATTTTATTTTATTTTTTTATTTTTAAAGAAGGTTTACAGCTATCAAAAGCACAGATAATTTCAAACTAACACCTCAAAGCCAATTACAAACCCTCACATATAAAATCAAAACATGTTATTTAAATTTTTACTTTTTGCATTCACAATTCAATTTTTATTTAAAAAATAATGAAGTTTTTAAAAAAAAAATACCCGTCTCACGACCAGCTCTGATGGGACTTGAACCCACGACCTTTCGCTATCCGTGCGACTGCTCTAACCACTGAGCTACGGAGTCGTTTTTTTTCTAAATACTTCATTTTCAATTTTTCATAATCAAAACATGGTAAAAATCCCGCTTTTCGTAATACTTACAGTGGTAATGACCATGAAAGTCTAAATACGACTGAAACTCGGGCCGACCCTGCCATTTGCCCCTTCAAACCAAAGCCCGAATGGCAAGCGGCCGGCATCAGTTTGGCGTAATTTACCATCTCACATGCACCGTACCGTGCTAGTGTTGCCGATCTATAGTGGACTATCGATAATCAATCGATAGTCTATCGATAGGCAAAGACAACAAGACTATCGATCGTAGTATTGATTCTATTGATATATAGTATCGATCCTACAGATAGCTAATAACGTGTCAATACTATTGAAAAAGTGCAATACTGTCGATACTATTATTTACACTATTACACTATCGCTAGTTAGCCCGAGAGCCAAACTCATTCGCTCTATGGAGACTCAACAATAATTCTGTATCAGTAATTTCTTAACATAGAAAATTAGATTATCTAGTTTAATAAATAATTCATTAGTAATCCACCAATACTTATGACAGCAACACTAAAAAAACAAATACAAAGCTATAAAAAATGGGAAAATGGTATAAGTATTATTCACTTTACATTTGAATACATTTATTAATTATCTTTCGTAAAAGTATATAATCCCCCTATATAATTATGTAAATGAAAAACAAATAAACTTTAAAAAAACTCTCTACGTAAACTCAAATTGGCATTACACCTACCTATATGTTAAAAATGCTATCTGTACCCCGAGTGTAAGTTTTTATGTCAAGCAAACGCAAACTATTTCGAGTACGTATTTATGTCAATTTGTATGAAAACTGCATAAGCGCGCTACTCGCCGCTAGAGGCGCTGATACAGTTTTCATACAAATTGACATAAATACGCACTCACGATAGTTTGCGTTTTTTGACATAAAAACTTACACTAGGGGTACAGAAACAACCGACTTCTTCCTAAAGTATTAGTTTCCCGTTTTATATCTTTATGGATTTCGACTTTGGTGCTTAGATATGGCGTTAGTACTAAATATTCTGTGGATATGGTGAACATAAACACATGTTCACGATAAAATTGGTGATAGCATATTTGCTGCAAAATTGCACCATTTTCGGGGTAGGTATAACTTTTTTTTGATACCTTCCAATGCGAGATTATGTTGGATTCCAAAATATAGTCTCTTGAAATTATATTTAATAACCGTTTACAAAAATTTGGCCTGTTATTGAATTTTTTACAAAAATATTGGTTAGTTCTTGGGCGTAATGTAAGGTTAAGTGGTCTTTGGTTCTAAGTGTAATAATTCTTGTAATTCTCTTGCAATAGTATTGACACGTTTTGAGCTATAGATAGAACATTATCGATTGTATCGATAGGCCAATCGAGAAGACGTTATCTCTTATGTACAAAAATCGATAGAAATACTATCGATAGTTTGAAAACACTATACCGTGCATATTTTACGTATCGTTCGGTGTCGGCCGAGCTCATCGAACGCCTTTGTGTTCTAACGAGCTGATGGCACAGAAAAAAATTGAGCGCAAATAAAAAATCTTGTGTAAATCGGTAGTAGGGTCTTTGTAAAAACTACTTGTCTTTTCAATGCACAGAGAGTTGTAGGCTAGGTTTGTAGTAGGTATAATAGTAGATACATTTTATTGTCAAAAGAAAAGATTTTTTTTTTATTTTAATCAAAGTCTTGAAGTAGAAATTCGATAATGAGACGAAAAAAGTACAGTATTTTCACCAAATAAATAACGTAAGTACTTTGAAGTCGGGCGTGAAACATGTACAATTTTTTGTTGTTTTTGTTAAAACCCGCCCGACTTCAAAGTACTTACGTTATTTATTTGGTGAGGAATTATTTCTTACTTTTTTGATGTGGTTTTTTGAAGGCGGTTTTATTTTTTTATAAAAATAATTTTTATTTCACTCTTTTTAGTGCATCGTGCAGGCAATTTACGTGTTTTCTGGTAAATAGGTATGTGATCAAACTGAAAACCTCCTTTTTCGAAGTCGGTTAAAATACCTTGAGGTATCCCCTTTTTAACAAAACAAGAATCATCTAAATCGGTTTATAAACAAAGGAGTTATGCCTAAAGATACGTATTAAATTCACATAAAGTGGTAACGAAAACGACAGTATTTTCAAGATTTCCTGAAAACTACTGAACCGATTTCAAAATTTCAAAAAATGGGACCAACTTGGAAATCAACCTGATGTAATAACGTTTGAACCATTAAGTCACCCTTTTTAAAGCTCTCTGCCAAACTCTCTACACCTGTAATCTGTGGGTCAATTATATCCAGCGGGCCATCAACGCGCTCCGTGTACAATATAATAATGCCTTTAGGGTGATGTTGGGGCTCCCGCGCTACTGCAGCGCCTCTGAAATGTACGCACACACGTGTACAGATAGTTTTCATACGGTGCTGCGGCGCCGCATTGCCTCTCTCCAACGCAGGGTGCGCGGGAGCTCTAACACCATCTTGAGGATGCTCAGCGAGAAGCCGGACTGCCCGCTTCAGAAGCACTGGGTACAAGCACACTTGCTGGTACCCGGTGTGTCCGAGGGGGGTCGTAACCTAAGGTAGTAGATATTTAAATAATTTAATGAATGATTGTATTATTAATTTTATTTTATTTGACCTTTTAAGACATGTTTATAATTATTTCAATATCAATATTATTATTATTTTTTAATTTGATTCGCATTTTTTTTTTTGTAATTTATTGTGATTTTTATAATTTGAATTTTATTTTAGTCCGATTGATTTTGAATTTTAATTTTAATTTTATTTTAGTTACTTATTTATTTCTTTTTCAATTAAATGCATTTTTGTTTTATAGGCTTTGAGAATTTATTTTATAAGTGTTTTAAGAATTTTACTATGGACTGAGTCTGAAATAAAATTATTTTATTTTATTTTATTTAATTTATTACAATCGGTTGAGCAGTCTTCCAGTAATCGGGGGACATACACAAAAAAAAACATACATACAGACGAATAGAGAACCTCCTCCTTTTTGATTTAGAAGTCGGTTAAAAAGAGGAGATAACGTAATAAAGAGTTTAAGATTCAAATCTATTAGTGGACTGTATTAGCCATTATTTAATTTAGCAGACAGATGAGATCAGATAACACTTTGTTGCACACACAATAAAGAAATCATTTTTTGACACACACTATAAGTAAAGACATAACATAATGCAAAATGAAATGGAACAGTTTACTAAACTTTTCTGGGGACGACGGTGGGGTTAATCATAATTACACACAAATCAAATTAAAATACACAAAAAACATAAAAGTGACAAATGTTGTGTTGATAAAATAACGATCAAATTAGCGGAATGAACATAATTTTCCAAGCTTCTAAACTGACAATTTAAAGCAACGAAAAATTTATAATAAAATTGTTTTTTTAATAATTATAAGTATTTAAATTCCTATACAAATGGTGTTTTAAAATTTTTTATTGAAATAATTTTTACATTGATTTTTTATTCCATATCAAAGTACCTACATCTGCATTCATACTACTATTGTTACTATCCTACTAATCCTACTTCCTACTAATATTATAAATGTGAAAGTTTAGATATTTGGATGTTAATGACGCCAAAACGGCTGAACGGATTTGGCTGAAATTTGGGACACAGATACTTTGAAGCCTGGAGAGGAACATAAGCTTCTTTTTATCCCGGAAAATGTCACATTCCCGCGGGATAACGTCGTGTAGTCCACGCGGGCGAAGCCGCGGGCGGAAAGCTAGTAAAATAATATTATTTGGTGACATTACTATGTGAGGCACGTCCCGCATCAGTTTGGTCATAATATGCGTAATAAAGTCTAAGATTATTCAAATCGTAGTGGGCTGACGTGTTAATCTGATTGCTTAGTTTGTAAACTAGGGTATTTTAAATCTCTACGATTTATTACGCGTATATTGCACACATACCTAATTGGTAGTTTTTCATTTAGTTTTTAAAAGATTGGCAAAAAAAATGCAGACAAAAATACAGTGGCTATATTCTTGTAAATTTAATCATTTATAATAGTAAGAATTTATTTATTTCGTGTAGTTTCAATGTTTCGAACCCTAAACTACACGAAATAAATAAATTCTATTATTTATAATAGTTAATTATTGAAATACAAGCATCCGTTTTTTCCGGATCGGTAAAATTCAGTGTAGTGCACAAACGCCCTTACTCTTTTCATAGTTTTATGCACCGCTTATGACCATAGCCATCGTAACCATCTCATCACCTAACGCTTAGGTTGACTGAGCAGGTAACTTAGTCCGCGATTTGTACTCTGTACAGTCACGAGCCATAATATGTATGTATACAACATAGAACTTTGTCACATTGAAGTTTTCCGAAAGAAAACGATCAGTGTCACAAAAGTCATTCAATATTTTAATATGACATAGTCCTATGTTGTATACATATTATTGCTCGTGACTGTACAATAATTTGAAATAAATAAAAAAATAACTTTAAGTCTTCGAAGCTGTAAGTACATCTTATAAGCTAAGTGTCGTGAAATAAATCAAATACCTACCTAACTACGTAATTTGCTCAAAATGTACCATTCTACATTAATTTTATTTCTAAGAAAATTATCCACAAGCAAATTACTTTATCACTCAAATCAAGGTGCTATAATCTCGTTGGAACCACAATTAATATTTAATTATGAACTCTGTTGACCTAACAATAAAGATCGCTCACGTGGCGCCCTCTGTGAATATTAATTAAGAAGCCTTACTGGCTGGCTACACGCCAAGTATAGCAGTGGCGAATTTAAATTTAATTTAAAATAAACATGGAGACAGTTCGCTTAAGATTAAATGCATAAATTTAGACGCCACAAGTATTTTGCTGAATGTTAGCTCTAATCTGATTATATAAATGGTTGTTAATGTACGTCTAATAAGTAGGCATAAATAACATGCCCCATATAAAGTTTGTAACATCACCGCAATTATATATAGGTATACTAGCTGACCCGGCAAACGTTGTTTTGCCATATTAATTATAGTGGACCCGGTAAACTTCGTATCACCAACATCTTTTAAAGATGGACAAATGAAAATAAATGATCGCGAAGAAATGTCACTTATTAAAAAGTAGGTAATCCAAAGCTGCTAAAACGTCAGTGATTACAATACTCTTTGACATACCTCTTTGGAAGCGGCTATGGAAGAAATGACAGTTTTGTATAGTACGACAGTCTATCGATTTTCTATACAAAATAATCATTATTATTTTATAATTTTCCGGAATAAAAAGTAGCCTATATCTCATCAAAAACATAAAATATGTGAAGTGAGAGCCAACTTCAATATTAGGAAATATGCCTTGGTTGCTGACTTCAACGACAAAAGATGTGAGATCTAAATGGGTGCCAAGTTTAACGGTCAGTCCTGAAAATTTAGTACATAAAATGTTTTATAACTTAAAATATAATTTCTTCTTATAACTTTGGATAATATATTGAAGCCTAAGGTCTGACTTGGCTAGTTCTCGTATACGAATTATTATTAGGTACTTACTGAAACAGTCATGGAAGAGCCCTATGTTCATCTCTAGTTTCTAGTCTACCAGCAAGCCAAATTTTCGGAAGAATACAATAAGAACTTCGGCTTTAGAGCTTGCGAAGGCTATAATATATATATAACTCGTATATAAAAACTAGCCAAGTCAGACCTTAGGCTTCAATATATTATCCAAAGTTATAAGAAGAAATTATATTTTAAGTTATAAAACATTTTATGTACTAAATTTTCAGGACTGACCGTTAAACTTGGCACCCATTTAGATCTCACATCTTTTGTCGTTGAAGTCAGCAACCAAGGCATATTTCCTAATATTGAAGTTGGCTCTCACTTCACATATTTTATGTTTTTGATGAGATATCATTACTTTTTGTAGAGAAATTATTAGTAGGTACTTATTCATAATAAAATTAATACCAAATGTTTCAGTATATTTTATTTGGTCAGTTATATTACTTTGCCCTTGCGTATCAGCTACTGACAATGAAACTAATTTTATGCTCGTGTTTGGTGTGGACGTAGAAATATATTTTTTAACAGATTTTCCTATTTCCAACAGTCTCTTTTTCCTAGTTGTAATAGTGTATGGTGTTTTTCTTGACGAAGTTGCAGGTATTTAATGTTCCTGAGCAGATATTGCATTTCCATTTGCGTTTTGATTCTGGTTTCATTAAGCGATAAAGCTTTTCGGACAAACTCTTATCTTTTGCCGCACAATGCACTAATATAGAATCCTTGGCAGTAGCAAAGAATACTATATAAATTATTACTACGTAGCCACTGACCTCTATTATTTATACACTGGACAGGCTGTCTCCATACAAATTACAGCTAATTTTGTGAGGCAATTTAAAGCGCCGCCACTACGAGTGTCTCGAGAACTAATTTTGACACAATAATTACCGCAGTCGACAATATTTTATGTCAGCCAGTCCAGTGTGTAAATAATAGAGATCAGTGTATATAGCAGTAGTTTGTCTTTTACATTTATCATTTAGCGCTATCTCTTGACAATTTATGGATGTAGCCGTTTTTGTTGACATCTAATCTTGCTTATTGATTCTTTATTTGCTAACTAGCTTAAGCTGACCCGGCAAACGTTGTTTTGTCATATAAATTACAGTGGACTAAAGTAGAATAAATAATACTCGTAAGAAGACTATGTCTTATGTGTGTGTTTATTTATACACCAAAAGTTGCCTACACCAGACGATAGATAGCGCTAGTTAGGTATACACTACCAATAAAAGGGCCAAGATTGGTCTCTACTTCCTACATATATAAATTACTCTGTAGAATGCGCGTCAGATAACTCTGCGCGCATGCGTGACTGGTGCATTTTTGGCGCTAGTTACAGTACATTATTTATGCTAAGCTTATGGAAAAGATTAGTATTCGATTTTGACCGCGCGCAGACGTCAGTGATTACATACTCTTTGAAAGCGGCCATGGAAGAGATGACAGTTTTAAGCCCCCAGTACACGATGGCCGATCATGGTCGGCGACCATGACCAATACATCGTACATTGACACTTTTGAAAGAACCTTTTTAAACTTGTTCGTTCAAAAGTGTCAATGTACGATGTGTTGATCATGGTCGCCGACCATGGTCGGCCAACGTGTACTGGGGGCTTTACAGTTTTGTATCTCACACTCCATTTGGTGTATAAACACACACATAATATGCAAATTACAAAGGCATATAATAAACACCGACACACACATAGGCATAGTATACATATTATTTATTTATAAGGAAACTTAGTGTAAATGAAACATAGGTTAACACTGCACCCTTTATTAACAATAAAACAACAAATATGCATCACTAAAGGCATTAACAATGTTCAAAGAAGTCTTTTTTCAAACACAGCACATCACCATAGATTAATAACTCTTCGCTTCGCTTCTAAGCACATCACCAAAGAATTCTATATACACACTCAACACCAACGAGTCTTTTTCTCAAAAAGCGGTACTCCGAGCAACGAAACTATGTAATTGCTAACGGAATTACGGATCTTTACGAAACAGAACATAGCAAATAACAAATTTAACAAACAAAAGTATAATTTAGATTATTTGACATTATTTTTCATAAGTACACTTTACTCTCATTAAATTTTATACTCTTCCATCAACTTTCAACAATATAGTATAGAAATAAAGGATTTTTTTCTTCTTTTCTAAACTGTGGGTGGGTGTATTAACTTGGAGCCATCTATCGTTTTTTGAACTTTACTTTAGTGAACTATGTATGTGCAAAGTGTGCACCTACAGGGAGAACATAGCAACTTTCGCATTATTTGGCTTCTAGTTCCCATTTAAATGTATGAAGATTGCGCCCCCTGGTGGTCGGGTTATAAGTACTATGCTCCGTTTTGACGTGAAAGAAGGACAAACAAACAAACAAACACACTTTCACATTTATCATTACGACTCCGTAGCTCAGTGGCTAGAGCAGTCGCCCGGAAAGCGAAAGGTCGTGGGTTCAAGTCCCATCGGAGATGGTTGTGAGATGATGGTCGATTTTTTCTAAATACTTCATTTTCCGTTTTTCAATAATAAAAATTGGATTGTGAATGCAAAAAAGTAAAAATTTAAATAACTTTATAATTTATATTAATATTAATAATTAATTTAAGCGAAAGGTCGTGGGTTCGAGTCCCATCGGAGCTGGTTGTGAGATGATGGTCGATTTTGTCTAAATACTTCATTTTCCATTTTTCAATAATAAAAATTGGATTGTAAATGCAAAAAGTAAAAATTTCAATAACTTTATAATTTATATTAATAATTTATAAATAATAATATGGATATCGTGCTAGAAATGGTGCAAGTTTGTAATTAATTTACCGCGAGGACAAAAAAGTGTTTGGGTAATCTGGGGTGCGAACTTGGTTCCCTCGAGTCCTCAATATTGAATGGCCACTACGCCGTCAGCGCTAGCCGAACTTCAAGAGGTATGACGAATTATTGGTATATAACAGAATAAAAACTATTACAAACTTATATTTGTACTTCATCTTATACAAGATCTTATACAGAATAAGTGCACAGGGAACGCAAATATAAGTTTGTCAACGTTTTATTTTAAAAAAATACTAGTTTCGGATTTTTTCCTTTGTATTCACCAGATTACCTGTCTGCATGCCAAATTTCAGCTTTCTAGGTCATCTGGAAGTGGGTTATAGTTTTGATTATAGGTGAGTCAGTGATAAAAATAACGATTATTGGACGTAAATATCTAAATAACCGTTTGAGGTGTGTATATAAAATTTGGAGCACATATTTATCTCGCTAGTCTCAATACATAAGCCAAATTTGACATGTTTCTGTGTAATAGTTTTTGAGTTATGACGGGGTCAAAAGTGGCTCCAAATGGTTCGTGTTAAGATACACACGGTGCTGCTCGCCAGTTCTGTTTGCTTTTGAACTTGGCTTTGATACGCTTCCGCGTATCTAGATTACTCTCCAGCTCCCAAACTATCCCCATACCAAAAATCGAGTCGATCCGTTGCTCCGTTTTGACGTGAAAGCCGGACAAACAAACAAACAAACAAACACACTTTCACATTTATAATATTAGTATGGAAGTACCTATGGATATTTTTATAACAAGTCCGCACCGAACCACATCTGTTAACTGTTTATGATTTCTTTTCAACTTTTTATCTCTATCATTTACTAATTTTATCTATTCACATTTATACTCCTTCTATTACTCAAAACAAAAAGTTTATAAATCACAATTGTCTTATAAATAAGCGGTAGATAAATTAAATTAATACTAAGAAAACTGAAAGTTCAACCCCAAAATTACGAGTATGCTAACGACAGTGTACAAGGAGTTAGGCAGTTGGCTTCGACGTTCAATCAACACAGGTTGTGACAGCTCCAATACTATAGCTCAAACTTCTGAAATAACACAGGAGTGTGTAATAGAACAGAGACACCATTATTGTGAAAAACTAATGGGCAGCGTTTGGGAAGCTCCGACATATATTCGCGTCCGAAATACCTCAATGTCTCAAGACGAAAGTCTTTGACCAGTGTGTGTTGCCAGTAATGACCTATGGAAGTGAGACGTGGTCTTTTACTATGGGTCTCATAAGAAGGCTCAAAGTCACCCAGCGAGCAATGGAGAGAGCGATGCTTGGTATTTCCCTGCCCGATCGAATCAGAAATGATGAGATCCGCAGGAGAACTAAAACAACCGACATAGCTCGAAGGATTGCATCATTGAAGTGGCAGTGGGCGGGACACATAGCGCGGAGAACCGATGGCCGTTGGGGCGGAAAGGTTCTCGAATGGCGACCGCGTACCGGACGACGTACCGTGGGCAGGCCCCCTACAAGGTGGACCGACGATCTGGCCAAGATCGCGGGAAGCCGCTGGATGCGGGCAGCGCAGGACCGATCGTTGTGGAGATCCTTGGGGGAGGCCTATGCCCAGCAGTGGGCGCCTTTCGGCTGACATGATGATGAATCATATGTAGCTTACTTCCGCAAAAAAGACAACATGCAAGAAGCAAGGCCCGCCCGCCCGCAAAAAGAAAAAAAAATGCATATTATTATGCACAGTTGCACACCACGAAAATACACTTCACCGATTAGACTACTCTACTCGTGTTTCGCCCCAACCGTTTTGTGCACTAGTATTTTCGTGGTGTGCATGTGCATGTGTTCCATCTTGCATTTTGTGTTTTTTGTTTTTCAATCAAATAGCTGACACAATATTGTCTTTGGCTGTTGTACATAATCAACTACCATTTTTAAGGTTCCGTAGTCAACAAGGAACCCTTATAGTTTCGCCATGTCCGTCTGTCCGTCTGTCCGTCTGTCCGTCTGTCCGTATGTCCGTCTGTCCGTCTGTCTGTCCCAGTCTAGCTCATAGAGTCTTAGTACTAGAAAGCTGTAATTTGGCATGAATATACACATTCATCACGCCAAAAAGTGGTAAAGTAAAATTTTGAAAAAAATATATTTCAGTTTTCCTCCCTTACACGTGAAGTAAGTAATTTTTTTTTCTTGTCTACCCCATAGTGTGCGGTGTTGTGTGTGTGCAATTTCAAAAATATTGTGGGTTCGTATAGATAGTTTTTTGATTAAGGCATCCGTTTGTGAATTACTAAGCTTTAAAGTGCAAAATTTTGTTAAGAGTCATGTGTATGCCCACCCTGCCAGCCAAATTGTTGTTTCTGGATACGTGAAATAATTCACGATAGTAGTACATAGGACGAAGTTAAAAGGAAAACTATCACAGCTAAGTAGGCTTTACAAGTTTTTGAGATATAACACATTTTCAAAAACCGCAAATATAACTTTGTCATTCATACATACTATGAAAAACAATTTTTTTTTCTGGCAAAAAATGACTGTGGTATTTTTGCTAGGTGTACGTAATCGGTACGTTAAGTGGGACGGAACCCTTCATGAGCGAGTCCGACTCGCACTTGGCCGATTTTTTTTTTAGCTTGTTAATCTCTTGTTTTAATCATTAGATTTTTAATTTAGCATTACATACTGCAATAAGAATATGAAAAATAGGTGGCTCTCCGAAGTTTCACCCGTGTGGACCCCGTTCCCCTGGGAATATCGGGATAAAATATAGCTTATGTCACTCAAGTAGAATTTAGCTTTCCAATAATTAAAGAAATCCCATCCGAAAATTTTTCGCGAACTCTAATGTTCCTATCTGCGATTTCTATGATATACTTAGTTACGTTTTAATTTTATGTGACTTGGTTGTTGACTTGTGCCCACCAAACTAATCAACATGTAGAATGTTCAACGTCCAAAGTCACATAAAATTAAAACGTAACTAAGTATATCAAAATGTGATAGTAAAAAACCACGAGCCCCATAAGTAGCTTTCAGGCGGGATTCCTACTTATGGGGCTCTTGGTTTTTTACTATCACATTTTTCCTATACTTACAAAATTGCATTGTGAATGCATAAAAATAATATAAAATATAAGTATATCAATAAAGAAATCGCAGATAGGAACATTAGAGTTCGCTTGACTTTACTGAGAGATTACAACGCTTTTTGTAAAGAAATAAGCAGCTCCAGCGAGAAATGGTCAGTTTTTTATAGGATGATTTTGGTAAGATACATTTTTCCTATAATCTCTGGTCGATTAACTTTCTCTGTAAATATCTAAGTAAACCTTACGAAAGTTCCGTACTACTGGTAAATCAACATTTGTGATAATTAAACTAACAATAATAATAAGAGAGGTATGTACTGTCGACCGCACATCATGCTTTAACCGCCTCTGGAGTCTAGTGGTAGACAGCACCGGTATCAGACCCAGAGGTATCGGGTTCGATTCCCAGTGGGGGTAGCTATTATATTCGGTTAAGTTGGTGGTAGAACTTGTTCCAAGTCCGCCTGGCTAGCTACCACCATCTTATCTAAGTCTGACGCCTAGCAACGATGTTTTCAGCATTGTTGTGTTCCGGCTGTTAGAGACAAGATACCTCAGTAGTAAGATTCCGGGAGTAGTTAGTATCAATTATCCATTTGCAATAGTAAGTTTCAAGATTAGGTAGTTAGAAAAAGTCGCACATTTTCGAATAAAAAAGGAAACATCGAAATTGGTTAATAGTTCGTGAAGATATTGCAGTCAGATATTTTAAAGCAGTCGCCAACAATGTGTTTTTCAGGATTCAGAAAAAATTTCAGAATCTAAATTCATGGGATTAAATTGAAACTTTGTTCTATCAGACAAATATTTGATAAAACGGTATTCTGGCGCTTCATTTATGTGCTTCTACTGCTTGATCAAAAATACCACTAGTCCACTAGATGACCCCTCACAAATTAAAACTCAACCACAGTATATAATACACATCGCAAAGAATGTCTTTTTTTTAAACGGAGAAAAAAGTTATGAATATTATCACATCATACGTCAGAAATTACAAGAATCGATATGAAATATGAGCGCACCTTTGACGTGCGCTCTTATTTGCTAGGCCGTTTTCCGACCAGTTCTGTTATCTAGTGGTTTTGTTGATTAAAGTTCTATATCCATAAAATGTCTAAAAGCGACATGAATGGCATTTTTATCTGCAAAGTTGTAAACTATAGGGAGTTTCGTAATGGAAAAAGGAAGTTCGTGTTCCGATATTAACTAGTTTGTTCGTTCGAAGTTCATGAAGCTCTCTGTATTGAAATTTCAAAACCTCGTAAAAAGAGCGAAGTTATACGCTGAAAAACTTGTTTCTGAGATTAACTGTGTGGAGTAAGTAGTTAATTTTGTTTAAAATTTTGTGTTCCTTTTTTAGATGAACTTTAATGTAAGAGAAAGATAAAAAGCTCATCATCGCCAGCCATACGACGCCCACTGCTGGGCATAGGCCTCCCCCATAGATCTCCACAGCGATCGGTCCTGCGCTGCCCGCACCCAGTGGCTTCCCGCGACCTTGACCAGATCGTCGGTCCCCCTTTTAGGGAGCCTGCCCACGGAACGTCGTCCGGTACGCGGTGCCATTCGAGAACCTTCCACTTCAACGGCCGTCGGTTCTCCGCGCTATGTATCCCGCCCACTGCCATTTCAGCTGAGCAATCCTTCGAGCGATGTCGGTTGTTTTAGTTCTCCTGTGGATCTCATCATTTCAGATTCGATCGCGCAGGGAAATACCAAGCATCACTCTCTCCATTGCTAGCTGGGTAACCTTGAGCCTTCTTATGAGACCCATCATAGTAAAAGACCACGTCTCACTTCCATATGTCATAACTGGCAACACACTCTGGGCAAAGACCAAATAGAGACCTAAGATTAGACCAGATAAAAAATAACATTAATTTTAACGACTGCAACATCTTTTTAAAAACTTATTTAACTACATACACTTTTCTTAGTTTTTTTTCAGCTGAACAAAGTATAAAGCTTTCTACGGGAAATATGTAATGCAAAGCACGTAGGTAGTATTTTAGCGAAACAGCGCTTGCTAATATACCTTTGAGCATTTTTATGCTTTCCTAGGTTATAATAGTTGGTGCTATGTTTACCTTCAACTCGTTTGCCAAGAAATGGGGGGATAACTTTTCTGGCAACACTGGCAAAAAACTGTTGTGTATATATAGGGTTGCCATACGTCCCGTATATACGGGACTGTCTGTCACCGTATTTTACCATCCCGTCCCGTATTACTACATGTCCCGTATTTGTCAAAATACGGAAATTGAACGAACTGTTACATATAGGTAAATTATACAAACAAAACAAATAGATTATTTTAATTTTTAGTTTTTTGCATTCACAATGCAATTTTTAGATATTAACGAATAGATATTGGCCAGACTGTGGCCCTATTTAATTTAACCAGTTTGTTTACTTCAAAGATTATTTGAATAAAAATAGTGTATGGTTCGCGTGTCGGGTTTTGGGCATCGGATGACAAAACGTTCCGTAGTGGTTCCTAGAAGTTATGGCTACCCTATTTATATCGCACAAAGCAGAAGATCTGAGGGTAAGTACTAATGTAAGAATTATTTTTGTAACCTTGTTAACTTATTCCTATATTATCAGTGTTTATTCTAAGGTTTGTTTTTAGGTGTCGAAACACATCATGCCGATAAATAGGCAACCAAAGTTCGGCGTGATTGCGCCTGCAATGCTATGATGACACACACTATGGCCGAAATTAAAATAATAATGATAAATATAGGACACCAACACATACATTGTTCCAATACCAAAGCATACTACTTAGCACTAGTATTACGTAGGTATTAGTTATTACCTAATACCTACGTAGGTAGGTATTTCCTCGGGTCGAAAAGTTCGTTTTCAATATTTAACCGACCGGGCATCGAACCAAGGAAGCACTAGAGATAGTGGCACCTTCACCACTCGGCCACGGACGTCGTCGTCCAAATTACGTCGCGTTATTGCATACATTCGTGTGATGTACAGCCCCGCAATTTCGGTCGTGTACTTTCGGCATAGTGTGTTTCGGCACTATGGCTACTTAACTATTATTATTCTGTGACTATGGTGGCAGCATTAACACTTATTATTAACTAGCTTTCCGCCCGCGGCTTCGCCCGCGTGGACTACACGACGTTATCCCGCGGCTCTCCAGGCTACAAAGTATTTGTGTTTCAAATTTCAGCCAAATCCGTTCAGCCGTTTTGGCGTAACAAACATTCAAACATCCAAACATCTAAATATCCAAACATCTAAACTTTCACATTTATAATATTAGTAGGATCTCAAAAATTCAATACGTACTACAAGTTGTTTCAATGTTCTTAGTTCACAGTTACTAAACTGAGAATAGCCTAGTACCTAAGTACTAAAATATTTTACCGTCTGTAAACCCTTAAACGTTAACGATACAAACTAAATGGTTCGCGGTATGTTAAAGTAACAATAAAACGCATTTGTTGACGTAGTCATTACGTGAACAATTTTGTATGTATTGATAACTATCTGTCCCGTTGGCGCAGTGGTTAGCGCGTTTGGCCTGCGATCGTTGAGGTTAAGCAACTTTCGCAATGGTCGGTCACGGGATGGGTGATCAACTTGCTTACTAAAAAGAATTGTCTTTACGTGTCGAAACAGAGTCTGTTTCGACACGTAAAGACAAATCTTACTATGCCGATAATTATAATACGCCACCGAAATTCAAATACTGACAATTCGCTTGACGTAAAATTTTCGTGACACTTTCGACACTGGTAGCAGGACAAGAAGGATATAGGTACAGCAAAATATGCAGTTGTTAAGACCCACCAATTGGCAATGCATTGGGCACGTGTGGTGAGGTGGGTCATGGCCCATTTGTCTTATTCATCCATAACGAAAGCCTGTGCCCCAACTATTGGGTCATTGGTTTGGTTGAACGGATAGGTGGGCGACTAGAAACGGAGCCGGGACCACGGGAGGTATCCAAAAGACCACCGGTAGTCAGTTGAGACAAAGAAATCCCATTTCATTACTGGTGATGAATCAGGAATAAGTTGCTCCCTATTGACCTCTAGTGATCAAATGGGAATATTTTAGTCTCAACTGACCACCGGTGGTGAAATTTGGTGGTTAGATGGTCTGGAGGTTGCGAAGCACAAGCTCGAGATGAAAAGCTTTTGATCACCCATCTCATGAGCTTAACCCCAACGATCGCAAACCGAGCGAGCTAACCACTGTGACACGGGCGTCTCAGGAATAGTTCTGTTATTCTTTTTTTGTTTAATTCACAACGAGGTAACACTTAGCCTTCATCACACCTGCCGGCTTAGCATGAGCGGCTTTATCGACTATTGACGCATAATAAAAAGCCTATATCTTGCTTACACCTTAGTGGGGTAAGCAAGACAGCATGACGTGCCATATCATATCGCGTGCTATAATGATAATCATGCTAGGCAAACTGTTGTTAAGTAGTGATAAGGCTGAAGGTGGAAGCGCACTACTCCCGGAATCCTCAATCACTGAGGAACTGTGGCTATCTTATCTGTAACTGCCGGAACACAATAATGCTGAAAACATCATTGTTATGGCGTCAGACTTAGATAAGATGGTGGTAGCTATCCAGGCGGACTAAGAACAAGTCCTACTACCAACCAAACCGAATACAATATGTACCCCCACTGTGGGAATCGAACCCGGGATCTCTGGGTCTGAAATCGGTGGTGGGAACCACGAGACCACAGAGGCGGCTTAAACTACTACAACGTTACTAAACTGGAAATAGCCTAACAGCTCTAATATAATCTACCTTATCTCAGAACGTAAAGATACATTTTCATTAGCTGTTTGGGAACAAATGACAACAAATGATAGTACCCCATAAAGTATTGTGCTAGGAGTGATTTTTGTCAAATGTTCAGATATTTTTGGTAGGTTTTAATGCTCAGATCATTTTGACGCCGACTGTACTTAAGTAGGTATTTTACGCTCGTGAAAACCCTAACTTTGTCAGCGTTAACCCGGCAATATTAAATCACATTCCTCGTTCAGTGTTAGCATAAGGTTACCCTTTGTAACATTCACGTGTATAGTCTAAGAGACGAGAAGGACATTTCTACCCTCATCTGTTATTTAACTCTAATGAAGTATAGATGCTTGATAATGTCTAGATTGATACATCGCACATGGTTTGCCTGGCTAAATCCTGTGCCTTTGATATTAAAATTATAAAATGTTAAATCAAAGGAGAAAGTTCAATAAGAAACCCAGGACCGGCGCAAAAAAATTTTCCATAAGTGTTTTTATTTATACGTAAACACTGTACCTATAGGGGGAATCATCGAAATCGCGATGGCTAAGTGTAAGTTTGCCAGGTAAGGCAGAGGTACCCTTTGTGGCCACTTTAAGGATTTTTTGAATTTTAAGCACTAAGTACTAAATGGTCTTAGGTATTTAAGACACAAATTATATCTTAAATTATAGATAATTTATCTACCTTTAAAGGTACATTTTTCAAATTTATAAAAGTAAAATAGATTTTTTTATATTACACACAATGTGTGAGAGGTGCAAAATGTACCGGTTTTGGCCACTTACTGATAGTTAAACTTTTGTAAGTATTGCGAAAAATCAAAACCAAACCCAGGTAAAATCAATATATTCTAATGCGCTAGAAACCAGTCAATTGCAAAACAACAATTTAATTATAAAAAACAAAGGTTTATACAGTATTTCATCCAAAACAAATTTCTTAAAATTTTCATACAAAACATTTTTTCAAACAGAAAATGGAATTTAATGAAAAAAATTGTATGACATAAGGAATTCTAACGGTTGTTATTATTGCCTTAAAATACCTTATTTTAATTGCCTTTATCAAAAATGGCTAAAAGTTGTTTAGAAAACTTTTAGAGCAAAAAGTGGCCAAAACCGGTACAGTGGCCAAAACCGGTACGCAAGCCCTACCTATAGACTTACAAGTAAGCGATAAAAGATAAAATCTAGCCCACCATGGATCGAACACACTTTTTAATATATTTTGATTGGATTGGGAATAAAAGCTTTCATTTAATATGTAGTTCGATTAAATAGTTAACTAATGTAGTTCAATTAAATGACTAACCATCGATTCAATCCAAACTTAGCCGTTGAGAGTCATTTCGATTTTCTTCTATGCAATGTTTACCTATAGTGTAAGAAAAATTTCGTTTGCGCCGGGCCTGGGTTTTTAACCGACTTCTAAATCAAAAAGGAGGAGGTTCTCCATTCGTCTGTATGTATGTTGTTTTTTTTTGTGTATGTCCACCGATTACTCGAAGACGGATAGACCGATTGAAATGATTAAAACGTTATAACATCAGGTTGGTTTTCAAGTTGGTCCCATTTTTTGAAATTTTGAAATCGGTTCAGTATTTTTCAGGAAATCTTGAAAATACTGTCGTTTTCGTTACAACTTTATGAGAATTCTATACGTATCTTTAGGTATAAATCCTTTGTTTAAAATGGGATACCTCAAGGTATTTTAACCGACTTCAAAAAAGGAGGTTTTCAGTTTGATCACATACCTATTTACCAGAATACACGTAAATTGCCTGCACGATGTACTTTTTTAGTACATCGTACAGGTGCGGGTTTTAACAAAAACATCAAAAAAATTGTACATGTTTCACGCCCGACTTCAAAGTACTTACGTTATTTATTTGGTGAGGGATTATTTCTTTCTTTTTTGATGTGATTTTTTGAAAGCGGTTTTATTTTTTTATAAAAATATTTTTTTTACTAATTCTCTTTTGATTAAACATTTTATTTTTTAACATCATGGGCACAGGATTTAGTTAGGTAATGTGCAACTTAGAATAATTACGTAATAATTATTCTAAAATGTGCGATTTATCAATCTAGACAATATCGAGCGATTATTCCTTATTTGAATCACAGATAATATAATACCACAGTTTAAGCAATCTTTCTATACAGTTGGACGACGCCCTTGAAGTTGGGCGATGCCGACGCCTGAATAGGTATTTACGTAAGTACGTAAGGGTTGTCACTTTAAAATGTGACGGTGGACCTTTTATGACCCCGGGTGGGTACATTGGTATTGCGATATTAAATTAATAAAATAATTTAATAATGCAAATGCAATGTCAAAATTATTAAAAAATTCAAGATGGCGGCCGGCCGACTTTTTTGTTTGTAGGCTGATTTCGATGAAACTCGGTTTTTGGTACTATTTTGACAAGAAAACAGCAACGTAATGTTAAAAATATAAAAATCCAAGATGGCGGCCAAATTTTTTGTTTGCTGGCCGATTTCGATTAAATTCAGTTTCTGGTACTATTTTGACAAGAAAACAACAACGCAATGCTAAAAGTATTAAAAAATCCAAGATGGCGGCCAACTTTTTTGTTTGCAGGCTGATTTCGATAAAACTCAGTTTCTAGTACTATTTTGACAAGAAAAGAGCAACGCAATGTTAAAAATATTAAAAATCCAAGATGGCGGCCAACTTTTTTGTTTGTGAGCCGATTTTGATGAAACTTGGTTTTTAGTACAATTTTGACAAAAAAAAGACAACACAATATCAAAAATAAAAAAAAACCAAGATGGCGGCCAATTTTTTTTTGTAAGCCAATTTTGATGAAACTTAGTTTCTGGTACTATTTTGACAAGAAAACAGCAACGCAATGTCAAAAGTATTAAAAAATCCAGGATGGCGGCCAACTTTTTTGTTTGCAGGCCGATTTTGATGAAACTTGGTTTTTAGCACAATTTTGACAAAAAAACAACAACACAATATCAAAAATAAAAAAAGATGGCGGCCAACTATTCTGTTTGCAGGCCGATTTCAATGAAACTCAGTTTCTGGTACTATTTTGACAAGAAAACAGCAACGCAATGTTAAAAGTATTAAAAATCCAAGATGCCGGCCAACTTTTTTGCTTGTGAGTCGATTTTGATGAAACTTGGTTTTAGTACAATTTTGACAAGAAAACAACAACGCAATGTCAAAAATAAAAAAAAAACCAAGATAGCGGCCAACTTTTTTTTTGTAAGCCGATTTTGATGAAACTTAGTTTCTGTTACTATTTTGACAAAAAAACAGCAACGCAATGTTAAAAGTATAAAAAAATCCAAGATGGCGGCCAACTTTTTTGTTTGCAGGCCGATTTCAATGAAACTCAGTTTCTGGTCCTATTTTGACAAGAAAACAGCAACGCATTGTTAAAAATATAAAAATTCAAGATGGCGGCCAAATTTTTCGTTTGCTGGCTGATTTCGATGAAATTCAGTTTCTGGTACTATTTTGACAAGAAAACAACAACGAAATGTTAAACATATTAAAAATCCAAAATGGCGGCCGACTTTTTTCTTTGTGGGCCGATTTTGATAAAACTCGGTTTTTTGTACTATTTTGACAAGAAAACCGTTCTTAACACAATGTAAAAACAAACAAATGGTCAAGATGGTGGCCGTTTTATGTTTTTGTTTCTCTCTTTTCGCTTATTAAAATGTAACCGGTTTTTATTTGAAAGCTTGAGACAGAGTCAAGTATCATCATCATCATGTCAAGTAAAAGATTTAATTATTTATTAATTTGCTATAACACAAGCACAGTAAATTACGACGTAACATCCTTCGTAATTTACTGTGTTTTTGACAGCTGTAAACCCTATTTTAAAAAATAAAAAATAAGTAAATAAAATAATAATTGATATTAAGTTACAGAGTTTGAAAATAATGATTGTGACATGGGATGATTTTGATATATAGACGAAGGCGCTTTAAAGGTTAAGAAATATGAATCGGCTTATTTCCAATCTAAATATTTTTCTTTAACAAAACTTCAACCCATGCAAACGTCAGGAGTAGGTCAAATTTACCTTGCAAAATTTCATGGCAGACAGACAGACAGATACAATTATTGGTGAAACTGAATAAAACATGTAATATATTTTATTTTGATACTTCTAAAATGCTAACCATAATTATTTATTTTATTTGATTTCGCAATACACCAAAATGTACCTGCCACATTTTAATTTTGTTACAACCGTTCCGTAGTTACGGAAATACCTATACAGACGTCGGTATCGCCTAACTTCAAGGGCGTAGGCCTACTTTATAAAAAATTGGTTATACTGTGGTAATTGTAACATTTATGTATATTATTGAATTTAGCGTTGCTGTTGCCTTGTCAAAATAGTACCAAAAATCGAGTATTATCCAAATCGGCTCATAAATTAAAAAGTTGGCTGCCACCTTGAATTTTTATATTTTTTTGACATTGCGTTGCTGTTTTCTTTTCAAAATAGAACCAGAAACTAAGTTTGATCAAAATCGGCTTACAAACAAAAAAGTTGGCCGCCATCTTGGATTTTTTTTATACTTTTAACATTGCGTTGTTGTTTTCTTGTGAAAATGGTACCAGAAACTGAATTTATTCGAAATCGGCCAGCAAATAAAAAAAATTTTGTCCGCCATCTTGGATTTTAATATTTTTAACATTGCGTTGCTGTTTTCTGGTCAAAATAGAACCACAAACTGAGTTTCATTGAAATCGGCCTGCAAACAAAAAAGTCGGCCGCCATCTTGTATTTTCATATTTTTAACATTGCGTTGCTGTTTTCTGGTCAAAATAAAACCACAAACTGAGTTTCATTGAAATCGGCCTGCAAACAAAAAAGTCGGCCGCCATCTTGGATTTTTTTATACTTTTAACATTGCGTTGTGGTTTTCTTGTGAAAATGGTACCAGAAACTGAATTTATTCGAAATCGGCCAGCAAACAAAAAAATTGTCCGCCATCTTGGATTTTAATATTTTTAACATTGCGTTGCTGTTTTCTGGTCAAAATAGAACCACAAACTGAGTTTCATTGAAATCGCAAACAAAAAAGTCGGCCGCCATCTTGGATTTTTAATATATTTAACATTTCGTTGCTGTTTTCTTGTTAAAATAGTACCAGAAACTGAATTTCATCGAAATCGGCCAGCAAACCAAAAATTTGGCCGCCATCTTGAATTTTTATATTTTTAACATTTGTCAAAATAGTACCAGAAACTGAATTTCATCGAAATCGGCCTGCAAACAAGAAGTTGGCCGCCATCTTGGATTTTTAATATTTTTAACATTGCGTTGCTGTTTTCTTGTCAAAACAGTACCAGAAACTGAGTTTCATCGAAATCAGCCTGCAAACAAAAAAAATGGTCGCCATCTTGGATTTTTTATACTTTTAACATTGCGTTGTTGTTTTCTTGTCAAAATAGTATCAGAAACTAAGTTTCATCAAAATCGGCCTAAAAAAAAAATTTGGCCGCCATCTTGGTTTATTTTAATTTTTGACATTGCGTTGTCGTTTTCTTGTCAAAATTGTAATAAAAACCAAGTTTCATCAAAATCGGCTTACAAACAAAAAAGTTGGCCGCCATCTTGGATTTTTAATATTTTTAACATTGCGTTGCTGTTTTCTTGTCAAAATAGTACCAGAAACTGAGTTTCATCGAAATCGGCCTGCCAAAAAAAAAGTTGGCCGCCATCTTGGTTTTATTTTTATTTTTGACATTGTTTTGTTGTTTTCTTCTCAAAATTGTACCAAAAACCAAGTTTCATCAAAGTCGGCCCGCAAACAAAATAGTTGGCCGCCATCTTGGATTTTGGAAATTGCCTTTTTTTAATAAGCGAGATGAAGATTTGCACGCACTCACACTACATGTCGTATGCACCATAATATTAATTTAAATTATAAAAAAATAAAACCGCCTTCTAAAAAACCACATCAAAAAAGTAAGAAATAATTCCTCACCAAATAAATAACGTAAGTACTTTGAAGTCGGGCGTGAAACATGTACAATTTTTTGTTGTTTTTGTTAAAACCCGCCCGACTTCAAAGTACTTACGTTATTTATTTGGTGAGGAATTATTTCTTACTTTTTTGATGTGGTTTTTTAGAAGGCGGTTTTATTTTTTTGTAAAAATAATTTTTATTTCACTCTTTTTAGTGCATCGTGCAGGCAATTTGCGTGTTTTCTGGTAAATAGGTATGTGATCAAACTCAAAACCTCTTTTTTCGAAGTCGGTTAAAATACCTTGAGGTATCCCCTTTTTAACAAAACAAGAATCATCTAAATCGGTTTATAAACAAAGGAGTTATGCCTAAAGATAAGTATTAAATTCACATAAAGTGGTAACGAAAACTACAGTATTTTCAAGATTTCCTGAAAACTACTGAACCGATTTCAAAAAATGGGACCAACTTGAAAAACAACCTGATGTAATAACGTTTGAACCATTTCAATCGGTTCAGCCGTCTTCGAGTAATCGGTGGACATACATAAAAAAAAAAAAAAAAACAAAACATACATACAGACGAATAGAGAACCTCCTCCTTTTTGATTTAGAAGTCGGTTAAAAATAAATTATAACGATAAAGACGTGATAGCCCTGGAAGACTTGTCCCGAGTTACTATGAACGGCGTTGTATGTAACTCGGGACAACCACTCCCCCGTCTCACCCCGCAAGCCCCGCACGATTGACCTGTCTAGACGTCTCCGTCGGCCTACTGTATGAAAAGTTGCTTATTCTGTGATAATACTATACTAGGAATTAAATAACAGATGAGGGTAGATATTAACTTATACCGGATCTCGTACTATTAAAGGAAATTAAACCGCATCTTAAATAGATATAGGAGTTGTATTGCAGAAATTGTGTCATAGGAAACCTGGCGCAAGTTGAAAACATCTAATACTTACTAGCTTTTTTCCCGCGGCTTCGCCCGCGTGGACTACACGACGTTATCCCGCAGGAATGTGATATTTTCCTGAGATAAAAAGTAGCCTAGGTTTCTTTCCAGGCTACAGAGTGTCAGTGGCCTAAATTTTAGCCAAATCTGTTTAGCCGTTTTGGCGTGATTGAGCAACAAACATCCAGACATCGAAACATCAAAAGCTTTCACATTATAATATTAGTAGAATTGTATACCTAAATAACGTTTGACTTTTTACTAGGTACCTATGCCATTTTTATTATTATTGAAAATGAAGTATACCTTCAAAAAAAAATCAAACCGTCTCACAACTGGCTCTAATGGGACTCGAACCTACGACCCACGATCTCGGTGCGAATGCTCTAACCACTGAGCTACGGAGTCGTTAGAAGACATGTTCAACTTTCATCTTTATTGATTGTTAAATATCAGGAATGGTATTTCTTTCGAGTGTAAAAGGTCAATTATTATTTCATCTTTTTTGATTGTCAAATATCTATAATGGTATTTTATTCCGAGTGTCCGAAGGTAGTAAAATCTTCACGTTGATGAAAAAAAGCTGACTAACAGCGATTAAGTATTGGATAGGTTCGACTTGTCTTTTAACGACTCCGTAGCTCAGTGGTTAGAGCATTCACCTAACTATAAGCTACTACTACTCTATTACTCTACCGAAGAACTCTCTAAACCATTTTACTCTTATGCCGAAATAACACGGTTCAACCAAATTCATTCACTTTGGCTGAAAGGCGCAGAAGTGAAAGATACTGCTGTTTACACGTACCTATCTTAAAAGTGAACTATCAAAATAATAAAGAGAACCAATCAATTCACATTGCTTGAAAATTTCTACCAATCCGGAAACACATTGAAATTGAACATCTACTGAATCCTACAATTCTTATGTTTACACGTTCAACTTTCGTTCGTTTGCATTGAACGTTGAACGCAAAAGTTAAAATATTGAACAAGCTCAATTCTTTCAACGCGATTGAACATTGCCATTGAATGATTCACTTTTACTTTTACATTGTTCAATTTGGTTGCTTAAGCTAAATTGAAAGACACAGGTGAACCGTGTAGGTAATACCACCATTAGGAACTGTTTCACAATGTCTAAGTAGGTAAGTAGGTACTCAGTAGCTTAAACTGGAAAGTATGTCTTAAACAGACATTGTGTAACAGGCACATCTCATAAATCGCATATTTCCTACAACTTGAACCACAAAAGTAGTTACCACTCGAGTAGGGTTACCATACGTCCGGATTAGTCCGGACATGTCCAGACTTTTAGCACAGAATAATCTTATAGACGTTTGTCCGGCTTTTTAATTTGTTCGGATATTTTTGCTTTACATGAAATATGAGGAATAAAACTAACAAAAGTAAGATTTTTTATTATTTTTATGCATTTACAATGCAATTTTGTAAGCATAGGAAAAATGTGATAGTAAAAAAACCACGAGCCCTATAAGTATCCCGCCTGAAAGCTACTTGAAGGGCTCGTGGTTTTTTACTATCACATTTTTCCTATGCTAACAAAAATAATTTTAAATCAGTATATCGTCTTTATGCTATAAAGTCTTTTTGCTTTTTTTATAGCAATTTAACCGGCTCTGACTTCTAAGACCGCTATTGTTGGACAACAACTTGACAGCAAAATGACATTTAACAGAAACATGTTAGTTTCACATTTTGACCACCGGAACAGAAAAGATTGTTACACTGTATATTACTTTAAATCACTGTTACGAAGTGGGTATCTAATGTTTGCATTTTGTGACACAAATGTCCGGACTTTTTTTGCACTGTCAGGCTTTTTTCAGGACTTTGCAAGTTTCTAAATGGTAACCCTACACTCGAGTCTTATTTGCTGTACCACAGCCGTCTCTATCGTAGAAGACGATAGAGATGGCTGTGGCTGTACATATTACGATGTGCCAGCTGAAAATTATGATGTTAATCTTTTTTAAAGTTCAAGACATCTTGGAACTGAAAATATGATTGCGGAGATCTAGTTACCTACTTAGTTTATTATTAACTTTGTTTTTTTTTATATATAAATACTATCTTTCCGCCCGCGGCTTCGCCCGCGTGGACTACACGACGCTATCCCGCGGGAATATTCGATATATTTCCGGGAGGTTACAAAGTATCTGTGTCCCAAATTTCAGCCAAATCTGTTCAGCCGTTTTGGCGTGATTGAGTAACAAACATCCAAACTTGAAATGAAATATTATTTATTTGCTTATGAGAAAGGGTTACATTGATGATATTACAATATAGTACTTATTGCTTCTCCTCTTCAGCTAGCAAAAGTAGCATGCAAAATTTAACATTAATAAAATAAAATTTATTGAATTTAATTTACTTACCTCCATTATTTGTCAAAGTAGCATGCAAAATTTAACAATCATTAATTAAAATTTATTGAAATTAAATTACATTATTGGACATTTATAATATAGTAGGATTGGACACCCATCTGGGTCGGGCGTAGATCATCGGTGCGATAAATGAGAGGAGGCAAATAGATTTAAATGGCTTTACTTGCGTTTACATGGTACGTACACAAATAGAAATATAGAAACACAATGCGATGGGGGGAAATTAATGCGAAATGATGCAAAATGAGAGAGAGAGAGAGTTTCGTTGCCTTCAAAAAAGAAACATACTGACGCCTACATACTATTTAGTCTTATCATGGGGACAGCCACAGCCTTTAATAAATATATACGAAAATTAACAATACATACCTATGGTTTATAAGCATTTTTGGTGAAATTCTAGTATTATATTTTTGTCTTTGAAACACTTAGTTTTTTTCTCTTCATAATAATGGCTCAAAGGAAAATATAAAATTTTGTTAAAGTATACTTAGGTACTAATAATTTTATTAGTGCTAGTCAGTGAAGCTAGAAGAAGGAACTAAATGGGCTTCAAACAATTTATATAAATTTAGGGTTCCTCTTTCAACAAAAAAGTTATAGACATCCTACTAATGTTATAAATGCGAAAGTTTGTGAGTATGGATGTATATTTGTTACTCTTTCACGCAAAAACTACTGTACGGATCTGGATGAAATTTGCAACAGAGATAAATTATAGGCTGGGATAACACATAGGATACCCCGATATTCCCACGGTAACGGGAACCACTCGGGTGAAACCTCGGGCGGCCGCTAGTAAATAAAAATATATAAATTCTGATGTTCATCTGTCAATAGATTTTTAATCACGATAAATAATCTTGGTAGATTGTTAATGATGTTCATCTGTCAATAGATTTTTAATAAGGTACGATTAATAATCTTGGTAATCTACCAACTTAACAATCTGTTCAGTTCCTGTTTTGGAAACTAGGTAGGTAGATATTAATGATTAACATGTTAAACATTCTTTTATAAAAAAAAACAAAACTGCATTCATAGATATAAATAAATGTTTAGTAAAAATATCATTTTTTATGACAAGCTTTTTTGCTGACTTTACTTTAATATTGTATTGTCATCTGAACCACACCTGTATACAAAATTTCAGCTCCATCGGACACTGGGAAGTGGGTCAAATTAAGCTTGCAAGATTTGTCCCCCACTAACTAACTAACATACTAACTAACTAACTAACATGGCAAGTTAATAAAAAGCTTGTAAAAAGCAACATTTCCATAGAAAACTACAACATCGACTCGACTCATAATCTTGTGTTTTTCTAAAATTAATCAAGCTAATTTATGTAAATCTTTGAAGGCAGTTTCTTTTAAAAATTAAAGAAAAATAAGTACATATTTCCTTTCAGTAAAATTAGCTAACTAAAGAATTTAAGGCAGGTTCCCTCCAGGGTCCATAAATTTTTCCATCTTTATAATAACCAGAGATCGGAACCTATTCCGATCTCTGGTTATTATGGAATAGGAGAGCTATTTTGTGTACTTGTGATATTTCTTATTAACATGGATGGAAATTCCCATATGTTTATTTCATTTAAAAACACGGAGTTCTGCGATTTGATATTTAAGCTAGAAGACCTCTCCATTGCCGTAAAAATCACCGCGTAGATGCAAATAGTACGTACACTAAAGTGAGCAAGTTTTTTATGAAAATTGTGTGTCAGGTCTGCCAAGTCAACAATGACAATAGTCACAGAATATTGGGGTACGAGGAGTGCAGCCCAAGGAGTTAAATTCAAAATCTTGCGGAATGTCCATATTAACATAACGTTTACGGTCAATGGACCTAAAGAGCTCTACCTATTGCGATTTCTGATAGTACGGAGACGTCACGCGTGAGCACGTCGACCCCTCAACGTGCGTACGCCGCTGTCACCGCTGCAAACCAACTTGCTGACCAAAGAATTTTGACCGAAGGGTGTGTACTGTTCCGCCGGTTTCGAGGCCGGCTACCAAGGTATTCCACCAATTTGAACCGCACCATTCGAACCGCACCAAAAGCATTCCCATTACGGCACCAATCGTTAGAGGCGTAGTAGAGCTGTTACCTAACTAAAAAACATCGATAACACAGTTCAGTTCTTTATTATGTTTGAAGATTTCTTTCGCGATTCTAAAGTACCAGGATAACATAGCTATGCAAAGCTAAGGTAAGCTAAGGTTGGAAAAAATCTTTATCTATGTATACTACCGCCTCCATAGCTATGCTATCCTGGTACTTCAGGATCCAAACGATAATTCGGACAGCTACATTGGGTTTTTCACCAACTCGATACGAGATACAGTTCAGTGGCCGATCATGATGATAAAAACATTTATCTGCTTGACTGTACTTTGTACATGAATTCGGATAAAATGCGAACGTGTGACCAGTTGGAGAAAACATAAAAGTGATTTAATTTAAGTTTCACTATCTGGACACACGTGTGTTGAGCCTCTCGTGTCGAGTTGGTGAAATACCCGCTACATTGTACTTTATACATTGCATATTTTATTTTATTTTTATTTTATTTATTTAATCATTTAATTCTCCAGGACTTACAGTTTAACCCGAGACGTCTTGGAGAACAGTCACCTTCTACTAAACATAGTACAAATTTCTTACAATAGTAACTAACAAATAATAATAATAAAAAGAAAAATTGAATTAAAAATGTAAAAAAAAAAATATTGACCAAATATAATAACAATAATTATGATTTAAAAAAAAACATTGATTGATTTATTTAAAAATACATTCAATAAAATTTAAAGTGAAATAAATGTTAAAAATGTAAAATAATAAAAAAAAACTAATAATTAAGAAATAATTTCATGCAATAAAATATATTAATAAACGAAATTTATATATTGTTATAATTATGATAAAAACAAAATCACATTTTTTTTAAATTGGCAGGCATTGTCTGAAAATGTCTTGTTCAAGGAACTTATTAATAAGTGCCACAGCACGTATCGAGGGACAATACGGTATTTTACTGATTTTTTTTTATTTCTTTAAAATGTTTTTCGAAATATTAGCTACACAAAACAAGTTTTCATTTTGAATTATCTTGAATATTTTCAAAGATATAGGACTTCAAACTTTATAATTAGACAAGGACAGGACGCTATCTTAGTGACGTCAGTGGGTTAGTAGCGTCATAGTCACGCCATAGAAGATTTCGTTTTAGAAAGAGACAGCTATAGTCAAAATCAAACAGACTATAATTCTTTTATTATAAAACAGATTCAAAGTATTTTTTCACATTTGGTATTCTTAATTGCAATATTTTTTAACGTCATCATTAAATATCTACATTTCAACAACAGTAAAATACCCTATTCTGCGCATAGCGTGTGCGCGTCGCCCGCTGGTAGAAAAGACGCGGACGACGACGCGCAGGTATCGCACCCTCCCCAATATCCACTCGCGGCTTGGGAACTAGTAAACCTAGCCTACTCAATGCAATTGGATTGTCCACCTTGTTCCGAAGTAAGTTAAAGTAGTGCATAAAAATCAGATATTTACGTCTCAGCTCCAAGGTCTTGCCGGTTCTTCTCGTTACAAGGCCTCCCGCCGTAGGATTTGCGAACCGATAGCGTAGCTTCATTGACGTTCACAAGTGCTGTATCAGCCTAAAATGAATAAATGATTTTTGATTTTGATTTTGATTTTGAAGGTGTGCATATCAACCATGCCAGTTATGAAAAGAGATGGATACAGTAGAGGGTAATATCCATACTTCCGCTTATACAAAAACCTAGCGAACTTCTTTTGGATCTTTTCAATCAGTAAGGTATACTTTTTTTCGTAAGGGTCCCATACTATTGCCCCAAGTTCAACTTTACTTCGTACATATGAATTGTAAAGACACATTGCTACTCTTATGTCATTAAATTGTTTTGCCATCCTCATCACAAAGCCAAGTGCTTTGTGGGCACTCTTGCAAGCGCTCTTTATATGACTCCTAAAGTTCAACTCACTGTCCAAAAGTAAGCCAAGATCACGTATTTCACAAACAGTTTCAAGAGGTTCATTTGACAGAGTGTAATTCCAAGCGATAGGTGTCCTAGATCTGGTAAAAGTGATGGTTTTACATTTTGACGTATTGAAGTGAAGTCGGTTTCGAAGACCCCACTCCACTACTGTGTTGTATATATAATGTATTATTCTGTTGTTTGTTACTAGAATACCTAATTCAAATATAATAAAGAATTAAATTGATTTATCGATGTTTTTAGTAAACACCTCTACTTTAAACCAGTGGTGCTGTAACGGGAATGCTTTTGGTGCGTTACAAATGGTGCGGTTAAAATTGGTACCGCAACTGGAATACTTACCTCCGGCTACCGGCTACCGGACCCTGGGTTGCGTAACAATAATATTGTAGTTACCTGAAATAAATGGTTAAATAAATAAATAAATACAGAACCCAATTCAACATTTATTTGGTTTACTTGTCCAGTATTATATTTTTTTCATTTTTAGCTTCTTTGTAAAAGTCGTTTGACAACTTCAACGGAACAAAAGAGTTGATGAAGCAAACACGACCTTGTTAGTTAGAGAGACGCTTGCTGAATAAATTTTTGTCAAAACCCCTTATTAGGTTGGGGTGAGTTGGTATTGAAGCCTAAAAATAGGAAAAGAGAAAAATTCGTAACTTTTAGTGCTTAAAATTTATAAGAATATAAATATTGGCCTTTGAGAAGAAAAGTTCCGTCCCCTTATTTACAAACTGTCGGAAACGGCCCCGACAGCGGAATCTATAAATTGTCACTCACTTCAGATTAGACAACGAAGCCCAGAATTCGAAACTGATTCCCTTTCCGAATGATTGTAATGTATCATGGGGCTTGAATGATAACCGCGCACGGGACGATGGTGTTCCGTGAACATACTATGAGGTTTTGACATTTACTAACTAATTATTACATACTAGCCTTCAACCCGCGGCTTCGCCCGCTTGTACTTCACGCCGTTATCCCGCGGGATTGTGATGTTTTTCCGGTATAGAAAGTAGCCTATGTAGCTCTCCAGCATCCAAACTATCTTCATACCAAAAATCACGACGATCCGTTTCTCCGTTTTGACGTGAAAGACGGACAACAAACAAACAAACACACTTTCACATTTTAATGTTAATATGGATTTACTGAAGTGTACCTAGGTCGCCCGTGACCGTCGGGGAAACCCAAAAAAAACTTAAAAATAGCACTTATAAACATACAAAAGTGATATAATTAAACGAACATTAGTTATCTGTAAACGTTTATCGCGCTCAGCCTGCGATCGTCGATGTAAAGCAAATTTCACAGTGGTTGGTAGTGGTAATGGATCAAATGATTGCCCATTATACTTTTTTTTATTATTTTATTTTTTATAGTGAAAGGAATCCGTTTACGCATACCTCGCCCGCTTACGGTGTGTGCGGGCGATGGTTATGTGAGACTCGCCTATCCGTGACAAGGACTCGATGGGGGGCAGGAAGCGAGGATGTCATCTCGCAGAAGGATGCATCGAAGCGAAGCAAGCAGGATGCTCATTCCACCGCATTCCACTTTAGTGGGTGGTGGATTGTGCGGTGCAGGTGAAGGCCTGGTAGCTGTCACCGGGATTACGCGGTCCCCTCCGGGTCCGCGAGCAGGATGCTCATGCGGATCGGCTCTGACGAAGGCGGGACGTAGGATGCGGCGCTGTGCATACCTGCCCCTGTAGACAAGTGGCTGTCTATTAGCGAATTCGCCAGTCGAATAGAAAGAAAATGTATGGGATTGACATTAGCGGTCACGTGACATTTCGATCGCTAATGTCAATCCCATAGGTACATTTTCTTTCTATTCGACTGGCGAATTCGCTAATAGAAAGCCACTTGTCTAGGGGGGCTCATTCCACTTTAGTGGGTGGTGGATAGAGCGGTACGGGTGACGGCCTGGTAGCTGTCACCCTCACACCAGCCTGGGGGATGGCGTCGCTTGCTCGGCATCCTCCCGCCGCGTAGGGGCCCGGAAAGCCGGGCCAGCCGTCGGGTTGCACGGGGAGAGTAGACTGACGGCGGTGAGAGCAAGCAGTGAGGGGTTTATTGTGTATTGCCCATTATCCTTATCAATCCATAAGGAGGCCTGTGCCGTGTGGATATTAAATGGCTGATGATGATGATGACGTGACTTAACTTTGACTGCACTTAGAGCCAACGCGCACTTGTGACTTTTATCGACCGATAGTTTAGTTTTATGCGGTTTTTTTAACTCGGGGAAAAAGTACGGTCCTCTGGGATAGTTTTTTTTTTCACTTGAATTTATTCAATGTAGCATGGGTCCTATGACAGCACATTTTTATGCAAAGCAAAATGTTGTTTCTGAACAAGGAATAAGGTCTAATTTTCTAGCAATAAAAATGCTTAAATAAAACGTTTTTGAAAAAAAAATGTAACCGCCTTCAAAACGGATCTTCCATCAAAAATTAACAAACACTAAAAAACGAAAAAAATAATAAGATTTTTTAATTCAAAGGACGATGATAAGTGACTTTTTCTAATTTATCTTGGTACTGACTGAACTGTGTGAAGTCGGTGCTGTCTTACGTATTTAGGTAAATACGTCCTACACCTCACGCTTGGGACCGGGGTTTTTTTTAAATATGTTTGTTATTTCACTCAGTATATTTCGTTCTTATTCTTTTTGGCTTGGCACCGACTTCAAACAGTTCAGTAAGTACCAAGATAAATTAGAAAAAGTCACGTATCATCGTCCTTTGAATTGGGTATGTGACTGTTTTTTTTTTATTGAATTAAAATGTTCATTTAATTAGTAGAAACACAACACATATATATTTTCAAATATCTTGCATATTTTCAGCGATATAGAGCATCAAACTTTCTAATTAGGCAAGGAGAGCGCTATGGAAACGTGACGTCACATTTCTATAGCGCCATACTGTCGCCATAGAAAATTTTGTTTTAGAAAGAGATAGCTAGAGTTACAATTAAGTAGCTCATAATTCGCTTGTTCTAAAACATATTGAATTTCTTTTTTCACATTTGTTATTCAAAAATGTTATATTACTGAATGTCATAATTAAATATCTACATTTGAACAACAGTCAAATACCCAATTAAAAAATCTTATTATTTTTTTCGTTCTTTAGTGTTTGTTAACTTTTGTTTGAAGATCCGTTTTGAAGGCGGTTACTTAAATTTTTTTTCAAAAACGTTTTATTTTTCGATTTTTATTGAAGTAGCTTAAGAAACTACATGGTGATTATGATGAATTGTTGTAAATATCCTAACCGTTACGGAGTTCAGCTTTCCATCTTTAGCTACTTAGATAACTTGAAGGAATACAACTGAAGGTCCATTCGTGCATATGGTATTTATAAAACACCATATAACTCCTAACTGTTGAGGAGTTTCACCTCTCATCAGCAGCTCACCCTAATAACCTGAAAGAATATAACTATTGGCACATACGTACGATTAATACTTAGAGAAATATTCTCCAGCTCCTAACCGTTAAGGAGTTGTAGCTTCCATCACCAGCTCATCACTATGAGATGATGACTACCAGATGCAAATACTTGACTAACTTCAAAAATAAATGGAACGCCTTGCCTTTATTTGAGAATTTCTCTCAACTTTCCTGGGATTTGATCCCCTGGTCCTAACTTGGTGAAAATAAGATCAGGTCAGAAGTAAGTACCAAAATAAAAATAAAAAATTGAAAATGATCCCAAATTTGATTTGATGATTGATTGACTTCCCCCTTTTTTTTTGAAGTCGGTTAAAAATATGTAATATTGATTTTTTGAGTTTTATTCCAATATCATAAAGAACTCTTTGCTTTACACGATTGAGCTGACATAAGATAAGACCTAGATATTAGCAAAGTATTGATTTTATTTTTTGCATTTTGGTAGTTCAAGATCAAGAGTAGGAGAATGTCAGATTATTATTCATGCGAAAGTAGTTCCCGTCTGTTTGTCTAAGTATCGTTACCTTCTCATGCCTAAACCACTGATCTGACTTTCATGAAATTTGGTATATAGAGCAGTGGGTAGCGTGCTTGGCCTTCAGTCGCTGAGGTTATGTTATGCAATGGTCTATTATCACGGGATGGCTGTATATATATTTTATCTACACTCATGTTATAATATTCGAATTATGAACTCATACCTGAACGTATAATGATACAATTTATGCCATAGTCAACTTTAAAAAATAAAACTGCTGTATCCGGGTGTTTCATAATGACCATTATGAAACACCCGGATACAGCTATCACTCATTATAAAACACTTATGCCCGTTTGCACTAAACTCGAATTGAGCTTGTCATAGATAAGATACATCTTAGCTTAGAAACAGCCTAAAACAGCCGAGCTAAAATTTTTGTTTGCACTGACAGACTACATCGTAAATTAGTCATCACCTTGCTAAAAGAATGAATGAATGAATTTAAATATTAATTGTTTATGGATTTTAAACCTGGCGAGGTAAAGTAGGTCACTGGATATTTTTTTGGTTGAAACTTCTCATTGATTCCTTCGTAAGGTAAAAGGAGACAAATGCCCGTTTGCACTAAACTCGGGTTGAGCTTGTCATAGATAAGATACATCTTAGCTTAGAAACAGCCTAAAACAGCCGAGCTAAAATTTTTGTTTGCACTGACAGACTACGTCGTAAATTAGTCATCACCTTGCTAAAAGAATGAGTGAATGAATTCAAATATTAATTGTTTATGGATTTTAAACCTGGCGAGGTAAAGTAGGTCACTGGATATTTTTTTGGTTGAAACTTCTCATTGATTCCTTCGTAAGTTAAAAGGAGACAAAAGCTAAGGCGTTGTCTATTTTATTTGGTAGGAGTAATTCACCGAGAAAAGAAAAAGTCAACTGAGCTCAACTGTCAGGAAAAACATAAATACAGTGCGCAACCTTTTCTGTTCCGGTGGCCAAAACTAGAACTAACGAGTTTTGTTTTTAATGTCATTTTGCTAATACTTTCATGTTTTGCTGCTAAACATAAGCGCCGCTGTCATGGGAACAGAAAAGATTGTCGATCTGTAATGTTTTTTTTAAATAAATGAGGAATGACGTATGTCACATGTGTTGTGTCTCTATCTAGCAAACAAGAATACAAAAGCCACAAGCTTTTCTGTTCCGGTGACAGCCGTGACACAGGAGTCACTTGCAATACGAAATTAGCTGTCAAAATGGACTGTCGTATGAAAACTGTTTTAGTTCCAAAGATAATCACCGGAACAGAAAAGCTTGTCGCACTACTCTTTGCTCACAATGCCACAGACAATAATCACTGATATAGGTATTTCTTAAGCCTTAGGTGCTCGATATTGGGCCCGTAAGTTAAGAATAGCCAAAAGTGCATTTAAGAATGTCCTAAGGTTAGTGCAAAGCAATTTTTTGTTAAGAATGTCTTAAGTTAGCTAGGAAAAGACTTAGGCGATTTTTAAGTTTAGTGCAAACGGGTGTTATATTTCTTAATTTTACAGTCTCCATGGCAACCGTAGGATTTACCGGCCCTGTATTCCAACTCTTTCAAGCCCTTCTTTAGCCGGCAACCATGAAGTTCGACTTAATACTGAGGTAACTGGAGCGTGCAGTACGAACAATTTTTTGAATACCACAAATAACACAGTGGCTGTCTTCCGTCTCACCTACACTTTAAAAAAATACGTATGGTCATATGAGACAGCTGACAGCCACTACATACATAAATGTCAAATTTGGTGGCGACACTTTTTTATTCAGGGTGAGAGCTCCAGTTACCTCAGAGTATTAAGTCAAACTTCATGCCGGCAACAATCAGAAACTTTTTTAAAATAAGAATTTTGAATTTAGAAGGAATAGACCGTATAGACCTATGAGTGGGGTTTGGCACTAATTCACATTTTATAATTAATATTGATTTGCTTTATTTTTGAAATATATAATAAATGTAATGAGTGAAGTTAAAGTAGTGTATGAGACTGCACATAACTCGGTATTAAAACACTCGTGGAATACTATTAAAAAACTCGCCAAGGCTCGTTTTTTAAACTCCCACTTGTGTTTTAATACCCCTCATTATGCGACAGTCATATAAACTACTATTTCAACACACTTGCTCATAAAGTGAGCCTTATTACATCGATCTTAGGGCCATAACCCGAACTATAACACACGCGTGAATAATAATATTACAGTACTAGTTGCGTAATAGAATTATCCCTACAAAGTTAAGTAAGTACCTAACGGCAAATTATATGCGAGTAAACAGAGACTTTTCAATTTAACCGGGTAATACAGTATCCCTACAAAGTTAAGTTAGTACCTAACTGCAAGTTATATGCGAGTCAACAGAGCATTTTCGATTTCACCGGGTAATAGATACAGTTATTTTTTTGTAACAACAAAGAGGTTTTATACGGCTGAAAATCCATTTACGTTTTTAGAATTAATAAATGTGTCCCTAATTAAGACAAAAAACATAATTAAGTATATTATTATCAAATTATTAATAATTCACAATAATTTGCTAAAAAACATTTGCATTTTATCACTATTATTATAATTATTTTGAAGTAGGCTGAATGGCTGTATGTAATCAATGATCTTACATTTGGCGAGTGCAAAAAAAAAAATTCGCGCTTTTTCTCTTAGCCAATATAAGTTATTATAATTATGTTATGTATTCAATAAATGTTTGTTTTTCCTCGCAAGTGTGTTGAAAAAGTGCGTAGGAAACTCATGAGCAACTTACTCACTAGACACTCGGCTGATTTACACCCTCGCCTGCGGCTCGAGCTGCAACCCACCGCCTCGTGTATAATGAGCAACCTTAGCTCACTTGTATCATAATATACTAATTATGGTGCTTCGGAAAACACGATTAGCCAATGGTTCTGGTTGCATTTGGATTGATGCAATGGGCCCGTGTGGCCCATTCTCTTTATCCATACTAATATTATAAATGTGAAAGTGTGTTTGTTTGTTTGTTGGTTTGTCCATCTTTCACGTCAAAACGGAGCAACTGAGCGACTTGATTTTTGGTTAGGAGATAGTTTGGAAGCTGGAGAGTAACATGGGCTACTTTTTATTACGGAAAATTATAAGACAAAAATGGTAATTTTGTATGGAAAATAGTTTTGACTGATGAACGATACAAAACTGTAGATAAATGATTCTTCCATGGCCGCTTCAAAATCGAATAATAATCTTTTCCATAAGAATAAAACAAAACAACTGTACTGTAACTAGCGCCAAAAATGCCCATGCTCGCAGACTTATCTGTCACGTGCAACCTATAAAACTTCTTCGTGATTATTTATTTTCATCCGTCTAATTTAAATGGCAAAACAACGTTTGCCTGGTCAGCTAGTCCTAGAATATTATAAGTACGATACAGATAAGGAAATCTATTATTTTTTGTTACCTCACAAACCTAGTAAGTACTTATACCTAATTATTGTTAAGTATAAAAATATGTTTTAATAAACATCTCGAAATGAAAATCATTGTGTCTGTCAACCTTTTAGTGAATTGAAACTCTTTTTCTCATGTACAAATTCGGACAAATTAAATAAGTATTAACAAAATAAAATCACAATCAAGTAAATTATCGTGTTATTTGTATAAATAGTTTCCTTTATAGTAAAACTATTTATACAAATAGAAATGATGGACTAGCTGGTTTTTTGTGCGCAGAATTACATAGTACCTTTCAATTCAACATTTGTATGTTTTATTTTGAACAAGATAGGATGTGTGTTTAGTAGTGGTGGAGGAAATGGGCTCTATGCCTAAAAACAAGTTATTAAAATCTTTAATAAAAGAATTATGTGTTAAGGGTTCCCAGAAAAAATATTGATTAAATAACAAATCTACAACACAAGTCTAATGATTTAATTGAAAAGATAGATGTAAGTTACTAAAAAATTCTTTACTGAAAAGCTGAACTAACATAGTTATAAACGTAAACGCATAATCTCAAAATCTTATATAATCACGTCCATAATAATTTGTACTTGGTAATAAACAAGATAAATAATTACACAAACTTATTGGGAAATAACATCAAAGTATAAGAAACCAATAATACTTTTCTGATTGCATACAATTCACTGCGCAGCATAGTCACTTTAAGCCTTGCATAGCTCAGTGCCCGTAGTGTAAGTTTTTATGTCAAAAAACGCAAACTATTTCGATTCCGTATTTATGTCAATTTGTATGAAAACTGTATTAGCGCCTCTAGCGGCGAGTAGCGCGCTTATATAGTTTTCATACAAATTGACATTAATACGCATTCGAAATAGTTTGCGTTTGCTTGACATAAAAACTTACACTAGGGGTACAGTATCTCTATTATTTTGTCCCGCAGTGTAACCAGAATGTCGAACAACGGGCACGAAATGGATGAAAAGGAGGTAAATTTCTCATTTCTTTTATATTACCGTTGCGTACATTGCGTACCCTAATGAATTGAATTCGGGCGACATCGCAAAAAGCGCGCAAGACAAATGTCTTCTGTACTGTTAAGTACACCAATATGTCATGTGGAGGGTATGACTTCTTTTTTTATTAAACCATCGACTTTTTTTTTCATTTTGTGACGTTTTCATCTCACCTGCCCCCTGATTCACAAACCGCCGGGGATGGAATCGGATTCCACATTCATTGCTTTGTCTTTGTCTATTCTATAGTGAGTGACAGTGATAGTGCAGTGACGAGGACATATTGTAGATTTGCACACTTCATGAAATGATCAAGGTCATGAAATGATTGACAATATCGTTGAATAGGCAACGTTTAATGATTATTTTCAACAACGTTTGATCATATCATGAAATACGACTAATTTATGAAATGACCCACCAATCATTTAAGTCTGTCATTCTCACGACAAGGTGTTCTTTGCATAATTTCCATCACGATTTTTATTTTTCAATTACTTCTTTTAACCGGCAATTAAATTTAGAAAAGACGTGAAACTGAAGAAAATTATGTATTTGGCACTTCAATGTAGTTTCTGGTTTTGGATTTATGAACGGTGCCCGCATCCAGCGGTGCACCGCGACCTTGACCAGATCGTTGGTCCACCTTGTAGGGGGCCTGCCCACGGAACGTCGTGTGGCACGCGGTCGCCATTCGAGAACCTTTCCGCCCCAACGGTCATCGGTTCTCCGCGCTATGTGTCCCGCCCACTGCCACTTCAGCAGAGCAATCCTTCGAGCGATGTCGGTTGTTTTAAGTTCTTGAAAAATGGAAAATGAAGTATTTAGAAAAAAAAAACGACCCGTCTCACAACCAGCTCCGATGGGACTCGAACCCACGACCTTTCAGTTTCCGGGCGACTGCTCTAACCACTGAGCTACGGAGTCGTTAGTGGTCAGTGGTTAGAGCAGTCGAAAACGTTTTCATCGGCGAGGCTATATTCGTCAAAAAATTTGCGGTGTAGAATATTGTAGTTTTAGGCCAGCGTTTTTTAACCGATAGTGGAGCTAATATAATCTTTGCGACGATTTCTGAAAAGTTTACTATTTAGAGACATCGTTTTATTTTTTCTGTAATCCTTACATAAACTTCTCTAACATAAAATAATTTCAGATTTTTCTCTATGCAAACTTCGGAGATAAAGGAGGGGGAAACGGTATTTTTTTACATTTTTCATCAAAAGTCGAAAACTATGCGGCCTAAAAAAAGAAAACATATTTGAGAATGTGCAAGCAGCGCTCTTTCATAATTATGATACGACTAGCTTTCCGCCCGCGGCTTCGCCCGCGTGGACTACACGACGTTATCCCGCGGGAATTTGTTATTTTTCCGGGATAAAAAGTAGCCTATGTTCCTCTCCAGGCTACAAAGTATCTGTGTTCCAAATTTCAGCCAAATCCGTTCAGCCGTTTCGGCGTGATTGAGTAACAAACATCCAAACATCCAAACATCCAAACATCCAAACATCCAAACTTTCACATTTATAATATTAGTAGGATACCACATATGTCCTAGTAGCCCCACTTCGAATGTTTAAGACCCCATTTCAGTCCCTGCTGCAAAAAAAATATCAATATTTTTATTTACACTTTTAAACTTTCGCGTTGCATTATATAGTACTAGCCTTCCGCCCGCGGCTTCGCCCGCGTGTACTACACGACGTTATCCCGCGGGAAGGTGATATTTTTCAGAAATAAAAAGTAGCCTATGTCCTTTCTCAGGCTCTAGACTATCTCTGTACCAAAATTCATTCAAATCGGTTAAGTAGTTTAGGTGTGATTGTGTAACACACAGACAGACAGAGACGCATTTATAATATAAAAAAAATAATAAAGTAAGGTGTTCACGCGCGCTTGCGAGCGGGGAGTTGTCATTGTCAAGGTCACGGGCGACACGCAATGCGCTCGGGCCGCGTGCAGAGCAGTTGGCCGTAAGCAGCCGTGAGACAAGTTCGTGTGTTTCTGTAGCGACGTGCCGCGCAAGTTACCTACCCATATTGGGACCGAGATTTCGTTTTGCACCTACTAGGGCTCCGGTCGGGGTACGGACTTGTAACCCGTGTGTGTTCGCTTTGAAAAGCGCCGGGAAAGTTTTAGCTGCCTATTAGGGCATTGTGTAGTATAAGAGTGTTAGCTGTAAGAGTATCCCATCGGGGGTTGTGTGGAGATCGTTTTGCCCGGCGCGCGCCGGCGAGACAACGTTCAGCCCCCCTGGATTACGGACACTATTTTCTAGTAAGGTAGGACTAGTTTTAATTTACTTAATTTTGCATGAGAAACCTTCGTTTCAATAAACTGTGGAACACAGTAGATGTGGTCATCACAATTGTGCGTGATCATATTTTTGGTAGCAGAGCGTACCTAGTTGATATAATTAGTTAATTTTCATATTAAAATTAACTAGGTACATAAAATTTCATAGTAAAAATAAAATTATTTTTTTGTTAAAAAGGGTATTTCCGATCCGATTCCCGATCCGATCCGATTCCCGATCCGATCCGATCCGAGACGAGAAGTACTAAGAAATTGTTCTAGTAAATTCTCGAAGCGAATGTTTCTCACTTGGTGGATCCGATAATAGATAGACACTTATATAATTGTTGTCACATACTAGTGTTTTGATACGAGTTTACTCGCCTAGATGTGTATATTTTTTTTTTTTGTGTGTCCGGATTTATTTGACGAATAGTTTCGTTCGAAAGTGTTGTTTATTAGTACCACATACTAGTGTTTGTTCCGAGTCCGCTTGCCTAGTTAAAAAAGTGGAACTAGTTTTAATTATTAGTAGTATTAAATTACGAGTATTATTATTAAAAATAGTTTTGTTTTCGTTTGTTGATAACGGTTTAGTAGTTGATTGGCGAGGTATGCCATACCGTTAATCCTATACGTTTTGTTCATACCGTTATATTGTTAGCCCTTGAAATTGGTAAGTTGTTAATAATTTATGAAAATAGTAGGGTCCGTGTATGTCGTCCGAATTTTAATTGTGTTTTATATTATCGTGACGCGACCTATTTCTATTGTTTTTTGTTGATGTTTACCACTTTTATATTTCTTTGTTTGCTTTGTTTATTAAACGGATTATAAATGGCTCCTACGAATCCGACCACCGTATCCAGGGCTGGCATCCAAGGAGCTTTGCGTTGGCTTGCTTGTGCGGTCACATTAATAGACCGAGCCGACCGGGTAGGTGCGTTGCTAGCTCGGTATGGCGGGCTGGCAGCTCGGCTGCAAGACCTGGAGCGCCACGCCATGGAGTGTCGCGCGTATTATTTGGAGAACCCCCCAGCTGATGATGCCGTGTCGGAACAGCTGGAGCAGGATGTAGCCCAGGCCTATGAGCTGGCTGACCAGTTCACGGAGGCGGCTGAGAGGGCCCTGGCTGTTCGGAAGGGGGAGCCGGTTTTGAGCGGGGAGGTCAAACCTACCCCGACGGCGTTGCTAGGCCGATTGCCTACATTGGAGATTCCCACTTTTAATGGGGATCTGTCAGCCTGGATGGGCTTCATTAACCTGTTTGACAGCCTAGTGGATTCACGACGGGACTTATCCCCTAGTGAGAAGTTGGCCTATTTGCGCTCCTCCCTGCGAGGAGAGGCCAGCGCGGTGATCCAGCACCTGCTCATCAGTGACGACAACTACCAGGTGGCTCGCCAGCTTCTGGTTAGCAGGTACCAGAATGTCCGGTTACTGGCGGACACCCACGTGGCCACGATTTTGGCCCTCCCGCGAATCACGCGGGTACACCTGTTACGGAGGGAGTTGCTGAACCCGCTACTGTCAGCGGTCAACTCCCTAAGGCGATTGGACCTGCCGGTGGATCAGTGGTCCTTTATACTGCTGCACATAGTCCTCGCCAAATTGCCCGCTGAAATGAAGGGGCGTTTCGAGCAGAGGTACGGAGGCGACAGCGCCTCGTATCTCCCGCCCTTCGCGGACCTCCTTCGTTTTTTGGAGGACGAATGTAGGGTGACGGACCACCTGGAGCCCGCCCCGGTTCCAGGTGTTGGTCGTATGGTGGCGGCGAGGGAACAGCCCCGTCGCCCGACCAATCGCTATGCTGCCTTCCAGCAGTCCCCTCCCCCCGCACCGAGTGAGCGGTGCAGGTATTGCAGGGGAGATAGGCACGGGGTGCACGAATGTGCCAAATTTAGAGGCCTCCGCCCAGAGGGACGGAGGGCCGTTGCAAGACAGCGCCAATGGTGCTATAGGTGTTTGGGGGGACACATGCAGTCGGCGTGTCCCCAGACCGAGGATTGTCGTCTTTGCGGAGGGAGGCATCACCCCCTCCTTTGTTTGGACCGCAAGGACGCCGGGAGCGACCGGGGTTCGAATTCCTCGCGCACGGGCGGGGGCCCGGCAGCCCGGAACCGGTCCCCTAGAGATTCGGCGGGGCTTAGCCCCCCCGTTCAGTCCCCCCCGGAGAGGGGGAACTATAGGAGAGACGCCCCCGCCACGGGCGGGGGTAGGGGGGTACCACAAGAGTACGCCACGGTGGCGATGGGCACGGGCCCTATTTGCTACTCCCCCCCCCTAATGGAGAGGCCTCGATTGGGGTACTATGTACCGAGGCACGCCCCACACGGGTATTACCCTGCACCTAGGAGTGCTGTTGGTCGGGGCCAGTATGTACCCGATTGGGACCCGCTCGCCCGGTACGAGCGTCCCACATTTGGCGCGCCGACTCAGGCGCGAGGGGGACAAGTACCCCCCCAAAATTTTTAATGGCGCCCCTGTCGGACCCAACCACCCCTCCGGAGCTTGTGCTGTTGCCAACAGCCTCCGTGAATGTTTGGGGACCTAAGGGCAATGTTGTCACGGTGCGTGCCCTTTTGGACTCAGGTGCCCAGGGGTGCATAATGTCCAGGTGGCTTGTCCGACAGCTGGGTCTTTTGCTTGTGCCGCATCACGAAGCGGTACGGGGGGTGGGAGACTCGCGGATCCCTGATCCGATTGGTCGAGTTGAGTTCTCCTTCTCCCCCCACTTCACGCCAAGGCCGAAGATCGGTGCTTCGGCGATAGTTTTTGATAAGGTGGTTGGACCACTCCCGCAAGTGCGAGTGCCGCCATCCACGATTGAGCTGACGTCTGGACTGGCTTTGGCTGATCCTTCCTTCCACCGACCGGGCCCAATACACTTGTTGATTGGTGCGGATGTCCTCGGTCGTGTACTGTGTGGAAGCAAGCGAGTTTTGCAGACAGCCGATCTTGTCGCCTTGTCCTCGTCGCTGGGTCATGTGGTGATGGGAAAGGTACCACAGACACCAGAGACCCCGTCGGTAGACTGCCAGACCATTGTCGGTTCTACTTTGTCCGACGTTCTCCAAAAGTTTTGGGAGGTGGAGGAACCCCCCACTGCCAAGCGGTTGGATCCGTTAGCCGAGGAGTGCGAATTGTTCTACCAGAACAACACTGGGCGCCTCCTCTCGGGTCGCTTGATTACCCGCTTGCCCTTCTTGGCGGTTCGCCCTCCTTTAGGGAGCTCCCGACCGATGGCCGAGAAGAGATTGTTGTCCATGGAGCGTAGGATGGCCAGGGATCCCGCATTCAAGGAGAAGTATATAGACTTCATGCGGGAGTATTTGGACCTTGGGCACATGTCCATCTCGCAGTTGGACTGGCGTAATGTGGAACATTACTTCCTGCCACACCACGCTGTTTTGAAGACTTCCAATGGGAAGATCCGCGTGGTCTTTGATGGTTCAGCGCCCACGTCAACCGGAGTGTCGTTGAATCAGTGTCTGCATGCGGGGCCGAAGTTGCATCACGATGTCTGTGATGTTTTGACCAACTTCCGCCGGCACGCTGTCGTCTTTGTGGCCGATATCCGCATGATGTTCAGACAGACCGTGATTCACCCGGAGGATAGACGATACCAGCTCATCCTTTGGCGTGAGGATCCCCAGGATCCGATGTTGGCTTACGAGCTGAACACCAACACTTATGGTTTGCGGTCGAGCCCCTTTGTGGCGATCCGTTCGCTTTTGAAGCTCGCAGAGCGCGAACGGCTACGCTATCCCCGGGCATCTGCTCTTATTGAGGGGGGGGCCTTATTTGTCGACGATATCTGCACGGGGGCCTCGAGCTTAGATGAGGCTCTCGTCTTACGTGATGAGCTGATTGCGCTCTTGAGGGCTGGTGGCTATGAGTTGCGGAAGTGGCTGTCTAACTCACCGGACCTATTGGCAGATTTGCCTAAGGACCACCAGCAAGAGCCGCTCCTCTTTGAAAATCCGGAGACTCCAGACATGCTGTCTGTTTTGGGAGTCCAGTATCGACCAGTCCCGGATTTGTTCACATATAGATTGGAACTGCCAGACCCAAAGGTCTGGACTAAACGCACGGTGCTGTCTACTGTAGCCCGTACCTTTGATCCGAACGGTTGGCTCAGCCCTGTAGTGTTTTCGATGAAGTGCTTCCTACAGGAGCTCTGGGCTGCGGAATTGTCATGGGATGAGCCCCTCTCTGGTAGCCTCCTACGAGAGTGGGTGAGGTTCGTGTCATCCCTACCCGACGTCAATCGGGTTTGTATACCGAGGCAAATGCTGCCTTCGGGAAAGTTTAAAGCCTCCCTGCACGGCTTTTGTGACGCGTCCGAAAGCGGATACGCGGCAGCCGTTTACATCCGAACGGTGGATGCAGCAGGCGTTGTCGCCGTACACTTAGTTACGGCCAAGAGTAAGGTCGCCCCCCTTCGGACTAGGCTAACCATTCCGAAGTTGGAGTTGTCCGGCGCCACTCTCTTAGTACGGCTACTCAATCATGTTGCCGACACCTTGGGAAACGGTGTCGACTTGGAGTCGATATTTGCGTGGTCTGACAGCCAGGTCGTCCTTTGTTGGCTGAAGAGTTCAGTCCACACCCTTGAGGTTTTTGTGGCCAACCGGGTCTCACAAATTCAGACTTCAAAGGCCCCGTTGATTTGGCGCCACGTACCGGGCGAATTGAACCCCGCAGATTGTGCCTCCCGCGGCTGCGAGGCGCCTGAGTTAGTGGACCACCACCTATGGTGGAGTCCATCATGGTTGTTACGGCCTGAGCGCTCATGGCCTGCCACCCCGGCTGTGGCCAGAGTCCCAGACCTAGGCATGCGTGTTCACGCCGTGCAGACGGTGGCGGCTCCGCAGATGGAGTTTTTGTTAGACCGCTACAGTTCTTTGGATAAGTTGCTCGGCGTGACTGCTTGGATGAGGCGCTTTGTGCGAAATTGTCGCCAGCCTCAGGAGAAATTGTTGTCTCCGGTACTCGCCCCACAAGAGCGGCAAGACGCTCTGTTGCATTGGTTGCGAGTGACGCAACAGCGAGAGTTTGAACCGGAGCTGAAAGCCCTGCGCTCAAGTAAGCCCAAGTTGAAGGGACCCTTGGTGCGGTTGAATCCCTTCTTGGACAGTACCGGATTGCTGCGTGTCGGAGGTAGGCTCAGACATGCCAACCTGCCGTACGGATCACGCCACCCTTTGTTGCTCCCCAAGGATGGACCGTTAGTTAGACTGTTGATTACAGACCGACATGTAAAGAATGCTCATGCCGGTTGTAATGCTTTGACCGCGCTCCTCCAACGAGAGTTCTGGATTTTGTCAGCGCGGAGAATAATCCGATCCGTTATTTTTCGTTGTCTCCCGTGTTATCGTTTGCGCGCCGATACGATGCAGCCCCAGATGGGTGATTTGCCTGCCGATCGAGTGAACGAATCGATGCCCTTCTCAGGAGTTGGAACGGATTTTGCGGGGCCATTTACCGTTAAGACATCGCGGCTTCGTAATGCTAGAACGGAAAAGGCTTACTTGTGTGTATTTGTTTGTTTGGCCACTAAAGCGGTCCACCTGGAGGTGGTTAGTGCCCTCACCACAGAAGCCTTTGTAGCCACGTTGAATCGTTTTGTGTCTCGCCGCGGAATGCCGTCGTTAATAAGGTCCGATTGTGGAACCAATTTCAAGGGCACCGATAGGTATTTAAAGGAAGTTTGTGAATTTTTGGATAGGAATAATTTTGAGATCGGATCCACACTCTCTCGCAGAGGGGTACGATGGCAGTACTCCCCGCCATCCTGCCCCCACTGGGGAGGGATTTTTGAAGCAACTGTAAAGGCCGCTAAAACTCACCTTCGTCGCGTTATTGGGGAGACGGTCCTCACGTTTGAGGAACTCGCGACCGTATTTTGTAAGGTTGAGGCGGTCCTCAACTCGCGTCCGTTGTGTCCGTTGTCTTCGGACGCGAATGATTTAGAGGCCCTTACGCCGGGCCATTTTTTGATTGGCAGACCGCTTAACGCCTTGCCGGAATATCCTTATTCCGAAGTGCCCTCCGGACGGCTCTCGCGATTTGAATTGCTCCAGCAGCTTACGCAGAGTTTTTGGCGCCGTTGGCATCTGGAGTATTTGCACATTTTGCAGCAACGCGTTAAGTGGTCGGATAGGACGACCCCACCCAAGACTGGAGACCTCGTATTGGTAAAGGATCCAAACCTGCCGCCCCTCCGCTGGCGTTTAGGACGCATTGTTCAGCTTCATCCGGGGTCGGATGGTGTGCCCAGGTTTGCCGAGGTTCTGGTGGGGGACTCTGTTTTGAAGCGAGCGATCGCTACCCTCTCTCGCCTACCCTTAGATTGAGTTGGCGGACAGTTTGCTACTGTCCGGGACGGGGGGATGTTCACGCGCGCTTGCGAGCGGGGAGTTGTCATTGTCAAGGTCACGGGCGACACGCAATGCGCTCGGGCCGCGTGCAGAGCAGTTGGCCGTAAGCAGCCGTGAGACAAGTTCGTGTGTTTCTGTAGCGACGTGCCGCGCAAGTTACCTACCCATATTGGGACCGAGATTTCGTTTTGCACCTACTAGGGCTCCGGTCGGGGTACGGACTTGTAACCCGTGTGTGTTCGCTTTGAAAAGCGCCGGGAAAGTTTTAGCTGCCTATTAGGGCATTGTGTAGTATAAGAGTGTTAGCTGTAAGAGTATCCCATCGGGGGTTGTGTGGAGATCGTTTTGCCCGGCGCGCGCCGGCGAGACAACGTTCAGCCCCCCTGGATTACGGACACTATTTTCTAGTAAGGTAGGACTAGTTTTAATTTACTTAATTTTGCATGAGAAACCTTCGTTTCAATAAACTGTGGAACACAGTAGATGTGGTCATCACAATTGTGCGTGATCATAAGGATAAGGATTGAGAAAACAGGTATTACATTTATTATTATTACAACAGGTATTATTATTACAACAACGTCGGGAAAAGGTAGGTGTTAAACACCTATGTTTAGTTTTAAACGCGTTTAATACTTGTTTTCTCAATACTAATTATTTTTATTTCTCTCTTATTTGCAAAATAGTTGGACAAACGTCATCCAAAACTATTCCAAATTTCAAGTTTTTAACATTAGTAGTTCTCGACATAACCAGTTGTGACAGACAGACAGAGTCGCACCATTTAAACCCGTTCCTTTTTACCATTTTGGTTCGGAACCCTAAAAGCAGATCTCTCCCTAACATGCAAATAGGTAGGTATTGTTCGTATCTTGTTACATTACATTTACAGTGTAATAAATCTTATTTTCAATTTTCGCCAAACCCAATTTCTATTGACTTACCATTTGACAGGTGACCTTAAATAAGGGTCGACGCTCCCTCAAACACAAAACGTCAATGTTCCTCGAAAAGAAAAACCGAACCCTTTACTTTGCCTTTTATTTGTAACCCTTAAGCCAACACTATAAGGTACATAATACATTAATAAGTTGGTGACTAAACATGGATTTATATTTATTGAACTATTTCACACTTGGGCGGTTTTAGTTTTAAAGGACCGTGAAACAAATTGCTTTGAGCGCTCCTCAGCTGGAAAAATGTCTTTTCATTTGAATTTGTATGAGATTAAGACGTTATACTCACATTGTTGCCAGTCTGGGTACTATCGGCCACAGAAAAAAAATTACACCAACCATTTTTAAAAGCGGTTTGTTTGCTGTGTTTAAATTTTAATGTCTTTTAACTTATAAACTACTAAAAGTAACGTATTTTAGTAAAAGTCGTTGAACAGTGATTCCTTTCCGGTAAGATTGTAATAAATTAGCCCACTTAAGCTAACTTTTAATTTTAGATTAGTAATTTACATATTTTGTAACTGGAAAGATGCTACTCAACTACTCATTTTTCAATTCAAGTTATTTAACCCACAACGGGGTAGCACTTAGCATTCATCACACCAGCCTGTCTAGCATGACCATCATTATATCACGCGATATGATATAAGCACGTCATGCTGTCTTGCTTACACCTTTAGTGGGGTAAGCAAGACAGCATCATGTGCTATATCATATCGCGTGATAAAAGCCGCTCATGCTAGGCCGGCTGATGTTAAATGCCGATAAGGCTAAAGATGGAAGCGCTCTACTCCCGGTATCCTTAAGGATACCTTGAGTAGTACGCTTCCACATTCAGCCTTATCACCACTTAACATCAGGTGTAATTAATCACAAGGCTAAGTGCAACCCCGTAGTGGATAAAAAAAACAGACGTGTCTCTGGAAACCAGTCGAATCTAAATGTCCCCACTGCTGGGGCACTGGCCTTCCTTAGGAGTGGGGTGGCGCGCTCAGCTTGGGATCGTTGAGTTTAAGCAACTCTCGCAATGGTCGGTCATGGGATGGGTGACCAAAAACTTTTCATCTTGAGCTCCTCCGTGCTTCGGAAGGCACGTTAAGCCGTTGGTCCCGGCTGCATTTGCAGTCGTTAATACCACATACCCACCAATTCGCATTGGGTCGGCGTGGTGGGTCATGTCATGGCCCATTCTCCTGATCCACCCACCAGGAAGGCCAGTGTACCAGCAGTGGGGAGATTAAATGACTGATGATGATGATGATGATGATGATGATGATCTGTAGAAAGCTAAATTTTTCCTGAGTGAGATGGGCTATATTTTATCCCGGTACTTAGACGAGAGGGGGAACTACGCTAGTAAAACAGGGGCAGATTGTTGTATTTATTATAATAAAAGGTTATTGTAAGATCGTAACATTCGTAACCTTTTTTCTCCTTTAAAAAAAAGTCAGTCTGTGCCATAAAAGGTTTCATTTAGTTCGTGACCTTCATCTAGTACCTAATAATGTTGATCGAAGGTAACAGCTATGAAAAAAAGTTTGGCTACTGTCAAATTCCATCAAAATAAACTCCATCAGGTTAAAACTAACTTATCCACCCATTTTCATGCACTCCCCTATTCTAATACACTTTCCCATTGCGTGTGTGAAACAGCGCAATTCACTATACCGCCTGAACCATTTATATCCACAAAAAAAATATCATAGGTATGTACACTACACTTGACTCACATTTCGTTTTACCTCCGAAGATCGACGCGGCCGCGGGAAACAAATATAGGTAAAACTGCTTTTATACTATCCGATTCGAAATTGCCATGCGTCCGATTTAATATTTCAATATGAAACCAAATAGCTTTCTTCCGCTTAAGGCGATACTCGGAAAAAATGTGCTGAAGCGAGATAGCCATGAGAAAACGACGCGATGCCGATTTTGCAGATTAGTCAAAAAAACACAAAATCACTTCGTGTTAAAAAACTACAGCGATTTTAAAAAAATGCTACTATACGATCCTCAATATTATTGGTGTCCACTAATTAAACCAATTTTCAATAGTGTAAGTAACCCCATTTAAGAATAATCTATTTTTTAAGTATTTATTAGAGATCTTTTCGAAAAGAAAAGTGTCGAGGCAACATCATAAAATCGTGTTTTTGAAACTATACGAATCTAGATAAAGGTATGAAGAAATATATACCTTATTACCAGATGTGTAACAACTGTAACCGTCCTATAGTTTTAAATCAAAAAGTCCATATTTTTCCGAGTAGCGCCTTAAAACATCTACCTATGAAAAATCCTCCATAATGTTTTCATGATTTTTATCGATTATTCTTTTGCATTGTCTATAAATATCTATAGAAATAAAATATATATGCAGCGTATCATAAAAGCAGTTGATATAAGGTTCACTGTCTTTATTATAGGTTTTATAGTATTTAATAGGTATGGACTTCGAAGTAGTTCAATTGCTTGGTCACTCATTACTTGTTAGAATATAATTCGAGTGACAACATCAAAACTAAGTCTTTACCATTTTCCTAATGCATTTCTTCATAGAAAATATATCGTTGATACCTGCAGTACTTGCATATACTCAGACTAGGGTACCAAGCTACATCAGCTAGGCTAGCGAGTGTGCTAACGAGCTGGCAGGAGAGCTACGCTCACATGTGGTGCGATATTCATACTTCGGTTTTGTTAAACATACGAGGCTAAATCGCCCGCTCGCTTACTCGCTCGCCTCTCCCCCCAGTTCACCTCTGTTCGCCCGGTATGGCCCGCTATTGAGGCTTTGAAAAACTGGACGTCCCAGTACGCACTCGAACCGATTCCGAATCGGATCGTGTAAAGTGCTCTACTCACCTACACGTTTGCGGCCGTAACTTCAATAATGGCGGGTATTTGTCAAGACCATAGAGTTACGGGTAAGCGGACATAACCGCAGCAAGCGGCAAAATCCATAGACTATAGACAACCAAATGGCAGCAATTTATTATGCTTTCAAATATTTTCATGGAGAGATATTTCAAAGTTGTGTAATGTTTGCCTATTTTTTACTGGCTGAATCCATATCTATATAAACTCTTGCGTTACTTACTGACAGACAACGCACACGAAACTACTGGATGCAAAAAGCTGAAATTTGGCATGTATGGTCCTTGGAGAGTGTAGGCACAGGGTAAGAAAAACTACTACTGGTTAGCACTAATTTTTTTGGAAATTCCCCTCTAAGGGGGTAAATAGGGGGTCCACGCAGACGAAGTAGCGAGCGGAGCGCTAGTTAATATTATAAAATGTGAAAATGTGTCCGTGAGTTTGTGTGTTTGTCCGTCTTTTAGCGTCCGGGTGCTGCCAGTGGGAATGGGTCTGCTCTTATCTGCTTGCCTTAAAATGTGTTTTCTTTTGTTTTTATTCATTTTATTAAGAATTACATTTGAAACATGTATGGCGCAACTTGCAGTATATAGTAGAATTGTCTTTTGTTTTAAACTAATATTAAAGCTTTAAGTAGAGTTCCTAAGTAACTGAAAATTGTTCACCGCTATGATCATTAGTTCGCCTATACTTAACTGTATTTATCATAACCCATTGTGTAATTGTGATGGAAACTGACCTTAGTCATACCATGTTAAGGTCATTTTTCAATTTGACGACTCTGTATGAAATAAGACAGGGAGAAAAAAACAACCCTTGGAGTTTCTTGCCGGTTCTTCTCCAAGGCCTCCCGCTGTAGGGTTTGCGAACCGATGGCGTAGCTTCTATGACGTTCACAAGTATTGTAAATAACAATCTAAATTGAATAAACAAATTTGAATCTTGAATCTTGAATCTTTATGTCAAACGGTCCCGGGTCCGATTCCCAGTGGGGCATATTGCATTCGGTTTGGTTGGTGGTAGGGCTTGTTCAAACTCCGCCTGTCTAGCTATCACCAAATTTTTTCAATGTAGCATGTTTCCTATGACAGCTCATTCGTGCAAAACTTTATTATAGTTTATTATACTAGCAAGTTATTTTACTATTTATGGTAATATAGTATCGTGAGGCCAGCAGCGCCATAAAGCCATTTTTATTTTATTTTTTAATGTTTATTATTAATTTTAAATAATTGTTTTTAACCTCAGATCATATAGTATTATATGATCTGAGTTTTTAACATAAGAGATGGCATCCGCGGAAGACCAGCGTCTTGGTAAATACCAGGACATACTTATTATACTGAGCGGAGACCATTTTGATGCATGCATGTTCTTTTACAGTGATAAATTTGAGAAAATCATTATTTTGTTTGTGTGTATCAAATAAAGTTTTTTCTTTCTTTCTTTCTTTCTTTCTTTCAAAGCCAAAAAGTTCTTTAAGCTATTGGAATAAAACTCAAAAAAATCAGCACTAGACATTTTTTGGGTTATTTCCGATTGGACAGATTTTTGCTTCGACAGAATTTTGTTTCGTCGGACTTTTGTTTCGCCAGATTTTTGTTTCGCCAGATTTTTATTTCGCCGGATTTTTGTTTCGAGTGCAAAAGTACAATCACAAGTATTGATAGATTGAGTGAAATTGTTTATACGTAACTGTACATTTGAGATAACAAAGTGACATGCTGTTGAAACGATAATCTGTCGAAACAAAATCTGGCGAAACAACAATCTGTCGAAACAAAATCTGTCGAAACGAAAATCTGTCCAAACGGAAAAAACAGCATTTTTTATGTAAGCTGCTTAAATGCATGCATATATATAAGACCCTATTTCTTGTCTAGAAACAACATTTTGCTTTGCACAAAAATAAGCTGTCATATGACCCATGTTACATTGAACAAAGTAATGTTTTCCATCTAAAAGACGCTAAAGTGAGCATGAGTAGGTATGTTTAGAGATTAACATTTTCTAACTTTATTTAAGAGCCATTTCGCACTTTGCAATTGTCTCGCTCGTACAATTAACATTTTTAAAGATTGTTTAAAACACATTGTGTTTTTTGAAAAAGTGTTTCATTATGTCCCTACAACACAATTAGTTATACATATTTCAACATATTTCAACATTGTCAATACTGCAAGTTTTCGAAAATTGACTTCCTAATTCTAACCAATACTCAATTGAATGAATAAAATAACTTATACAAAATATCCGTAACATTGCGTTGTAGGGACATAATGAAACCCTTTTCTAAAAAACACAATGTGTTTTCCACAATCTATGAAAATGTTGAATTGTGCGAGCGAGACAACTGCCAAATGGCTGTAATTGCGAAATGGCTCTTAATAGTTCCAATGTGAAGTCATGATCATCATCATCGGCCATTTGATGTCCCCACTGCTGGGGCACAGGCCTTTCTTATGCATGGATAAGGCCAATGGGCCATGCATGACATGGGCATGACATGACCCACCAAGCGGGCACTATGCGGATTGGTGGTATTAACGACTGTAAATGCAGCCAGGACCAACGGCTTAACGTGCCTTCCGAAGCACGGAGAAGCTCGAGATAATAAATTTTTGGTCACCCATCCCGTGACCGACCATTGCGAATATTGCTTAACTTCAACGATCGCAGGCCAGTGCGCCACGAGCTCCTCTGATGTGTAGTGATTATTGTTTATTGCATCATCATTAACTCGGATTTATCTAAGCCCTATAGCAAGGCACTAATGTCAGTACACCACCGCTGCAGTGCGGTGGAGCGACGCTCGTTGAATTGACAAATGAGACATTCAGCGATCTTATGTCGTAGTCAGATCATTAAATTGGTAATTTGATGAAATAGTAGAATTTCATTCTCATGCTCTTATCCCATATTTGGGGAATATAAATACGCTAACCCCTGCGCCTCGGGCTTGTCTGGTGTGAAATGATTATTGTTTATTGCATTATCACTAACTCGGTCTATCTAATCCCTATATAGCAAAGCACTGACATCAGGTAGGTAGTAGGTAGGTACACCACCGCTGCAGTGCGGTGGAGCGACGCTCGTTGAATTGACAAATGAGCGCCATTATCAAAGTCCTGCCTATTCAGGTGCGCTGCCTTTGTTACACTCATAGTTCTGTTGATTTTGATGCAATGAATTTGTGTAACAAAAACAATGTTGACATATCAAATGAATTTACATATCACTCCTATGGTTTTACAGAAATGCTGCATGACTCGTGATTATTATTTAAAAAATATAAAATTCAAAGAAACAATGAATTTCGTGGCTATTCAGCGATCTTATGTCGTAGTCAGATCATTAAATTGGTAATTTGATGAAATAATAGAATTTCTATTTCATGCTCTTATCCCATATTTGGGGAATATAAATAAAACTAACTTAACTTCAACGATCGCAGGCTTAGCGCGCTAACCTCTGCGGGCTCCTCTGATGTGAAATGATTATTGTTTATTGCATCATCATTAACTCGGTCTATCTAATCCCTATAGCAAGGCACTAATGTCAGTACACCACCGCTGCAGTGCGGTGGAGCGACGCTCGTTGAATGCGTTGCCTGCCTATGTTTTCCCCGATAACTACAACCTTGGTATCTTCAAGGCCAGAGTGAACAGGCATCTCCTGGACAAGCATGCAACATCTTAGGCCACATCCTGTTAACAAACAAGATGGTGGTCAAATGCCTGCCCAGTTTTATATATAAAAAAAAAACAAAAAAATTGACAAATGAGCGCCATTATTGAAGTCCCGCCTATTCAGGTGCGCTGCATTTGTTACGCTCATAGCACAAAACAAACTGGTACAGAAGACACTCTACAAGTCTACATATAAAATGCGCTCGAGTAACGCACACATAGACACCGCTCATGGACACGATATCAGTCGAATCTTGTACGAGCGCGAGAGCGATATACACGCGTTTTTATGAAAAGTAAAGTAACTACATACATGAGTTTGACTTCTGTACCTGTTTATTTTGTGCTCATAGTTCTGTTCATTTTGATGCAATGAATTTTTGTAACAAAAACAATGTTGACATATCAAATGAAGTTACATATCACTCCTATGGTTTTACAGAAATGCTGCATGTTTCGTGGTTATTATGTAAAACAATGAATTTAGTACCTAGTCAGCGATCTTATTAATGTCGTAGTCAGATAATTAAATTGGTCATTTGATGAAATAGTAGAATTTCATTCTCATGCTCTTCTATACTAATATTATAAAGAGGAAAGATTTGATTGTTTATTGGCTTGTTTGTTTGCATCGAATAGACTCCGAAACTACTGGACTGATTTAGAAAATTCTTTTACCATTAGAAAGTTACATTATTCCTGAGTGACATAGGCTATATTTATCCCGATATTCTCACGGGAACGGGTACCACGCGGGGGAAACCGCGAGGATCCGCTAGTATCCTATATTTGGGGAATATAAATAAAAACGCAGGCCGAGCGCGCTAAGCTCTACGCCTCGGGCTCCTCTGGTATGGTATGAAATGATTATTGTTTATTGCATCATCATTATCTCGATCTCTCTAATCCCTATAGCAAAGCACTGACATCAGTAGTAGGTGAGTACAGTGCTACAATCTTTACTGTTCCGGTGACAGCAGAGCTACGAACGTTTTTATTTTTCTGACTTCCAAGAACTTCAGCCGCCAGCAGCGCTATGTCAAGTTGATGTCCAACCGGACATCAACTTGACAGCAAAACAACATTAAAAAAACATTAAAATCGTTATTTTCACATTTTGGCCACCGGAACAGAAAAGATTGTGGCACTGTACACCACCGCTGCAGTGCGGTAGAGCGTTACTCGTTGAATTGACAAATGAGCGCCATTATTGAAGTTCCGCCTATTCAGGTGAGCTCCATTTGTTGCGCTAGTAGTTCTTTTCATCATTGTTTTTGTTGCATTTGTTTAAGCAACAAAAGCAATGTTTACATACCTATCAAATGAAGGTACATGTGACTCTTTACAAGTCTATGATTTTGGAGAGAAATTCTATATGTTTCGTCATAAAAATTTAAGTCAGTTCTTATTAAATAATTTTTTTTAAGAAGCATTAAATTTAGTGCCTAGGCAGCAATCTTAAATATTTCGTAGTCAGATAATTAAATTGGTCAATTCATGGTATTTTGGTCATTTCATGAAATCACTATTTTCATGCTTAACTACAATTTCATTAAATTTTAATGATATTTTAAATAGACAACACCGTTGCAACGTTTGATTTTATATCCAACAACGTTTGGCCATGAATATACGAGTCGATCATGAAAATACGTCTATTTCATGGAATGTCTAACCGTATCATGAAATGAATGTAATGTAAAGTAACTAATGTAGTGCGACAACGTTTTCTGTTCCAGTGGCCAAAAACTGGAACTAACGAGTTTTTTTAATGTCAGTTTGCTGTCAAGTTGTTGTCTAACCATAGCGCTGCTGCCAGCTGAAGGTCTTAGAAGTCAGGGCCGGTTAAGTAAGTACAAAAAGTAGAAAAAAATACATAGCGCCGCTGTCACTGGAACAGAAAAGATTGTCGATCTATATAAGGATCAACTCACACTGGCGCTAAGTCGAAAGGTCAATCTATAACTTATACTTAATTTACTACTATACTTACTTAATTTACTTATACACATAGCAAATTCACCCTTTTTAATATATCTCTAACTAACTTTCCGCCCGCGGCTTCGCCCGCGTGGAATATGCGACGTTATCCCGCGGGAATGAGATATTTTTCCGGGATAAAAAGTACCCTATGTTCCTCTCCAGGCTACAAAGTACCTGTATCCCAAATTTCAAATAAATCCATTCAGCCGTTTTGGCATGATTGAGTAACAAACATACAAACATCCAAACATCCAAACATCCAAACATCTAAACATCCAAACTTTCACATTTATAATATAAGTAGGATAATGCACATATTTCTTCTAAAAAATAAACTTATATTTTCGTCGTCAAGAAATATGTGCATTTCTTTGAGGATTTAATGGTAAATTTGCTATTTGAAATTTCAGAGTGTGAGTTGAGCTTAATACTAACCGAGGCAAACCCCAGGGGCAAATATCATTGAACTTTCAAAGAAATTAATTTTGTAACTCCTTTGGGATGCTAAGACATGGGCGGTGGCGAGTATAAAAAAAATGCTCCTACGAAGAGCGATGCTAATCGTAAAGAGATTTTCGCTTTGTAGGTAGGTATATTATAATTGACAACTAATATAATTATATACGGGATGTGAACCTAAATACAGAAAACGCGAAATTCCGGAATATTAACATATTTTATTTTTTATTTTACTTACACGCTTTTATACGTCACATTGCCCGCTGTAATCTAGACCCAACCCTACATTAACTGTATAGTCTGTTCGCCAAGAGTTGATAAGTATGATTTTGACGACCTCCATGGCCGAGTGGTGTACGCACCGGTTTTTAAGGTGCCGCTATCTCTAGAGGTCCCGGGTTCGATACCCGGTCGGGTAAATATTGAAAACGAACTTTTCTATATTTCCTTTGGTCTGGGTGTAAGTGGTTAATACCCGTTGTAATAATACTTACTGGTGCTTAAGCTTCTATACTTTGGTAGGTATTGAAAATTGTTTTGTGATATTGTCCAATATTTATTTATTATTTATGATACGTCATAAACAGCGTTACTGTCGCTTAATTATAGCAAACTGTATGGCTGCCGTCGCTTACCTCTCGCTTTTTTTTTGTCAACCACGGCCCGAACGGTAGAGCGGACGGGACGACCATTTTGTCAGTTTGTCTTTTTTTAATAATTAGCGGACCGCAATTAAGTACTAATCGATTGAGAAACCCTGACTTTATCAACTCTCGGCGAATAGACTTTACACACTGTATACGTCATTCAGGCGCCACCCTACATTAACCGTATATACGCACACAAACATCGTAAACATCTCATTAGATAAATTGTCAGTCTTACGAAATTGATGACACTGCGTGCGACGAAATGCCATTTGCAAAAGATCTAAACGTATAACGATGGGGGCTGAAAACCAAAATGGAAACTCCTTAAAAGCAAATGACGTGGCTACAATTACGACACAACATTACCTAAGCCCGAAGTACCAAAACATCGGATTAAGTTAAAAAAAAGACTTAAAATTTTGATGTTGTCTAAAAATTCAGTTTATCGAGTAGATTCAACCTCTGTTGCCGATCCTATCCTACATTTAACGTATACCACGCTTTTATCTGCACCCCACCCCATATTAACCGTATGCACGTACACAATAACACCGTGGGCGTCTTATAAGATAATTGCCAGTCTCCCTAAATTGATGACACCGCGACGAAATACAATTTGCATAAGTACGAGTAACTTACTAATCGTATAACGATGAGTTGGGGGGTTAACTGGAGCTCAATAAATTGTGCTTATTTTGATCGCGCATACCTGTATACTACTGTATACTTACACAAGTATAACATGTTATTCTGGGTCATTCATAGCTACAGGACTTTTTAATCTTAAAACCAAAATGGAAACTTTTTAGAAGCAATTGGCGTGGCTAGAATTTCGAGACAAGATACCTTCAGCCTTATCACCGGTTATCATCAGGCTAAGTGCTACCCCGAAGTGGATAAAAAAAACCTAAGACCGAAGTACCGAAACTATATAATAGAATGATAATGATAATAACCAAAACTTTGGATTGAATTAAAAATAATTACATATTTTGTTGTTAGTTATTAAAATTTTTACTTTTTTGCATTCACAATCCAATTTTTATTATTGAAAAATGGAAAAGTCGTTGAACGACTCCGTCGCCCGGATAGCGAAAGGTCGTGGGTTTGAGTCCCATCGGAGGTGGTTGTGAGACGGGTATTTTTTTTTGAATACTCCATTTTCCATTTATCTTTTGTTGTTGTCAAAAAATGCAGTTTAATGAGTAGTTACCGACGCGACGGGGATGGGGATCCTACATTAACCACATAAGACGCTGTTATCAGCGCCCCATCCCACTAACCGTATACACGTACATCCTAAACACCGTGGGCGTTTTATTAGATAATTGCCAGTCTCCCGAAAACCGCCCGCGATGAAATACAATTTGCACAAGTAGGTACGAATACCTAACTAATCGTATCGATGAGCTGGAGGAGTTAACTGGGGCTCAATAAATTGTGCTAATTTTGATCGTGCATACCTGTATACTACTTAGTTTAACACAAGTATAACATGTTATTCTGGGTCATTCCTAGCTACAGGACTTTTTAATATAAAACAAAAATGGAAACTTTTTAAAGGCAAGTGGTATGGCGTGCCTAGAATTTCGAGACAAGATTACCTAAGCCCGAAGTACTGAAACTGTAATAAAATAATAACCAAAACTTCGGATTAAATTCAAAATAAAAATTATTTTTTTGTTGTCAAAAAAATACAGTTTATTGAGTAATTGAGTAGCTTCTAACGCTTTTACCGAGGCCCCATTCTACATTAACCTCATAAGACGCTGTTATCAGCACCCCACCCTACAAACAGTATACACGTACGCACTAGACCGTGGGCGTCTCATTAGATAATTTGTCAGTCTCCCGAAATTGATGACACCGCGACGAAATACAATTTGCATAAGTATCAAAACGTGTGTAAGTAGCTCGTGAAAAAAAATCTTTCTCTTTTGCTATTTCATTTGTTTTAGTATAATCCACTAATTATTAAAAAAAACGACTAAGTAAACTCTTTTTATTATATCGTTTTTTTTTTCATTTTTAACGCTAAAATTCAAAACTGATTCGAGTTTAAATAAAATGCTTCGCGTTTCTAACGTGCAGACATAACCGTTACTCGCTGACAAAACCGCGGGCTGGTAACGCGTTACGACCCGTATATTTGTATTTACGGCTGTTTAGACGGTCGCATTTGCCCCAACAACATCAGATATACAGGGTGTAAGTTTAAAAGAGTTCCTAAATCTATACTAATATTATAAAGAGGAAAAATTTCTTTGTTTGTTTGCATCAAATAGGCTGCGAAACTACTGGACCGATTTAAAAAATTCTTTCAGCATAAGAAAGCTACATTCTTCCCGGTGACATAGGCTATGTTTTATCTCGATATTCCCACGGGAACGGGTAAGTCCAAGCGGGTGAAGCTAGTTATAAATAAATGCCGCCCACGACGACGTCCGCGTGTAAAATAAAAATAGGGTTTAATATTTAGATAAAATAACACCAATTATCTAAGCCCATGTTAATTTCACTAAGAAACTGTATCATGAAAAACTTGATAACGGATAAATGTATACTTAAATACTTTTTTTTGTTTGTAAATACATACTTAATATAGATAGTAAACACCCAGACCAAGACAAATAGACATGTTCATGCACACAAATATTTGTCTTGTTCGGGAATCGAACCCGAAACCTCTGGCGCAGAAGGTGGGTAGCCTACCCCTGCGCCAAATCGGTCGTCATAAAAATTTTGCAGTTTTATTCCCCGTACTTGAGAGGTTAAGTTACCAATTATGTACTTACTTATATAAATTATAGTTACCCAAACGCTACGACCCGTATATTTGTATTAACATTTTGTTTAGACAGTCATATTCACCTAAACCCTAAACGCAAGCGCACGCCTGAGGCACTTGAAGTTACTCTCGTCCAATTTTTTTTTATGTCAATCATACTAAAACACCCTGTATATGATGTTGGTATTTGAGTATGTTCAGTACACTTTGTAATGTCGCCCGTACATTTTTAACACCTCTTGTTACGATCAACTTTAACGGTATTTGCATTCAGTTGCTGCTTGTTTTTGTTATTTGTTTTTATTTCGACTTTTTATTTTATTGTTTTGATTTTAAAAACGCGTATAAAACTTTTTATTTTTTTATAGTTCTCTAACTCACACATACCTAGTAAAATAAATCATTTTTATACTACGCGCTTTTTACTACAGCAATTTACTTAGACGATTTTTTTTTGTTATGAAGATTGATTGCACCGTGTCGCGTCGGAGAAAACCTAGCCACCTTTGGTAGCTAAAATAAATCGTGTAGGATGATAGGATAGTCTCTCATCACTTTTCATGTAAGAAATAATGAAAACTTATTGTTACTCCGTTATCCGCTGAGCCGTTTTGGCGTGATTGAGTAACAAACATACAAACATGCAAATATCTAAACATCCAAACATCTAAACTTTCACATTTGTAATACTTAGTCTTATTAGTAGGATGTAGTGAAAATATAACCTAATATGTTTTTTTAAAAACTTCGTTTTTATGGCTTTTTGTTTACTGTAGGGCAGAGGTACCCTTTGTGGCCACTTTAAGGATTTTTTGACTTTTAAGCACTAAGTACTAAATGGTATTTAAGACACAAGTTATATCTTAAATTATAGATAATTTATCTACCTTTAAAGGTACATTTTTCAAATTTGTAAAAGTAAAACAGTTTTTTTTATATTACACACAATGTGTAAGACGTGCCAAATGTACCGGTTTTGGCCACTAACTGATAGTTAAACTTTTGTAAGTATAGCGAAAAATCAAAACCAAACCCAGGTAAAATCAATATATTCTAATGCGCTAGAAACCAGTCAAAAGCAAAACAACAATTTGATTGTAAAAAACAAAGGTTTATAAAGTATTTCATCCAAAAGAAATTTCTTAAAATTTCTAACGATTGTAATTATTACCTTAAAATATTTTAATTGCCTTTATCAAAAATGGCTAAAAGTTGTTTAGAAAACTTTTAGAGCAAAAAGTGGCCAAAACCGGTACAGTGGCCAAACCCGGTACGCCTGCCCTACTTTATTGTATTGTCATGCAAACCAAGCTGTACCACAGAATATAATACTTATTAACCGACTTCTAAATCAAAAAGGAGGAGGTTCTCTATTCGTCTGGTATGTATGTTTTTTTTTGTGTATGTCCACCGATTACTCGAAGACGGTTGGACCAATTGAAATTATTAAAATGCTATTACATCAGGTTGGTTTCCAAGTTGGTCCCATTATTTGAAATTTTGAAATCGGTTCATTATTTTTCAGGAAATCTTGAAAATACTGTCGTTTTCGTTACCACTTTATGTGAATTTAATACGTATCTTTAGGCATAACTCCTTTGTTTATAAACCGAGTTAGATGATTCTTGTTTTGTTAAAAAGGGGATACCTCAAGGTATTTTAACCGACTCCAAAAAAGGAGGTTTTCAGTTTGATCACATACCTATTTACCAGAATACACGTAAATTGCCTGCACGATGCACTAAAAAGAGTGTTTTTTTTTTTTTTAATAAAAAATAAAACCGCCTTCAAAAAAACCACATCAAAATAGTAAGAAATAATCCCTCGCCAAATAAATAACGTAATAAGTACTTTGAAGTCTTTTTGAAGGCGGTTTTATTTTTTTATAAAAATAATTTTTGTATGCAAAGTTTCAGCTCAATCGGACACTGGGATGTTGGTCAAATTTAGCTTGCAAGATTTAACGACGATGTTCAAGGTCGCGGAAAGCCGCTTGCTGGATGCGGGCAGCGCAAGTAGTTTTTTTTACCCTGTGGCGCAGGACAGATCGTTGTGGAGACCCTTGGGGGAGGCCTATGCCCAGCAGTGGGCGTCGTTTGGCTGACATGATGATGATGATGATGATTGTTTCTTTGTTTGTTTTTCCGTCTTTCACGTACATATGGATCGAAATTATTTTTGGTATGGGGATAGTTTGGGAGCTGGAGAACGAAAAGGGCTACTTTTCATCCCGAAAAAATATTACATTCCCGCGGAATAGCGTTGTATAGATCACGCGGGCGAAGCCTCTAACGCAAAGCTAGTACTAGGTCGATAAGATTGTTGCATTCTACAATTTTTTTTTATCAGTTACTACACGACGTTATACCGCGGGAATGTGATGTTTTTCAGGGATAAAAACTAACCATTTATCACTCTCATGTCACTCTTCAGCCTCCCAAAGTATTCCCATACGCAAAACTCACGTCGATCCTTTGCTTCGTTTTGACGTGAAAGACAGACAAACAAACACATTTTCACACTTAAAATGTTAGTATGGCAATCCATTATGTTTAGGACCTAGCTACTTTATTACATTTAAGTTAAATTTTCACCCACTTTACCACCTTGAGATGTTTGTTTTTGCATCGGCGGCGGCTTTATGCAAATTCTAGAAACAACAATCTTTTTACCGGAAAAATACTTCAGTTCTTTTCTTATTCATTATTTGAATAGAAAACGAGTCTTATTTGTGTACAAAGCAGTTGTTTCCGCTGAGATTTCAGCGGTGCCATTCTGTAAGGGTATCCACAGTCACATCACATTCACTTTCCGCAAGAATCTTTATGGGAAAAAACAGCAAACTAGTGGAAGAAAACAGCGAATTCATATGCGAGTTGGTAAGCAATTTAGTTTTTATTTTTTATTTGACAAATGATGGCACAGTATAGTTTTATCTTTTATTTGACAAATGATGGCACAATTTAGTTTTATCTTTTGTTTGACATAATTATAACACAATTTAATTTTAGGTATTCTTAATTTAATTCCTGACATCGCTCGAATACGTTAATAAGCCTTTTTATAAATTATGATAAATTGAAATTATGATTTTATTGCGATAATTAATTTTTACGGATATTATTGTATCTTACCTTGTAAAAGCACGTTAAAGGTGGAAGTGTAGTGAAACTTTAAACCTATTTAACACTCTTGTACACTCGACAGCATATCAAGTTAAACAGTTGAACTGCGATAACAGCTTTTATTACGTAGGGCATAAAGGCGGTCTCAAGGTCAACATGTATAGTCTGATGTGCCGCCGTGTGTACACTAACAATGTGCCTACCTACATTTCACAATACCTAAAGACATTTGTATTTGTATATTTGTATTCGTATGTCGTCAGAGGAAATGCATACTGTTAAATAGTGAGGTTGTAACGATGTCGATTCGTACCAGTCATTATGGATGGTTTAAAACTCTATAATGGTTGGAAACTCCATCAAGTTCTACATACTGGCCATTAATTTTATCGAATCCTATCCTGTTCTTTCAATTCAAATTCAAAATCTTCGTTTCACGTGCCCTGTTCATCATTTTTGATTCAGTAATACTAAAACCACCAAGCCGTACAGAGCTCGCGGAGCATTACCAGTTAATATATCAAAATCATTATACTTACCAGTTGTAATTATCAGCTTAAATTGGTTGATTATTGTATAATAAAATGGAACCCTTGACCCTTGGAAAGGGATAAGTTTTCATAGTCATACCTACTACTACCTACTTACCTACCTACTTTTTGTTATTCATGTGTTTTTTATCTTGTTGTTACAGTTCCTATGCTTCCTATTCTTCCTATATTTTATTAACTCTACCATTACAATAAAACAAACCAAGCCCCTATAAACATATTTTTATTCATATCTATCTAACTAAATACTGGGTGGCGACTTCCGACGTTCCGGCTAGTGTACCACTGGCCGACGAGGACGTCCCGTCACAAGGTATATAAATAGTGATACTTTGGTTCAAATGATATTTGAGTATCTTGGTGAGGCTGGTAACTTGACGTAAAGTTAGCAGCCTCACCAAGATCCTCAAAATATCTTTTGAATACGTGTCCATCAAATACGAAAGTTTTTTACTATGGGGCCAACCGCGGAATTACAACAAAAAAATCAGCTGTTCTATACAAAAAAATCACATCAAAAAAGTAAGAAATAATTCCTCACCAAATAAATAACGTAAGTACTTTGAAGTCGGGCGTGAAACATGTACGATTTTTTGTTAATTATTTTTATTTCACTCTTTTTAGTGCATCGTGCAGGCAATTTACTTGTATTCTGGTAAATAGGTATGTGATCAAATTGAAAACCTCCTTTTTTGAAGTCGGTTAAAATACCTCGAGGTATCCCCTTTTTAACAAAACAAGAATCATCTAAATCGATTTATAAACACCTTTGTTTATAAACCGATTTATGCCTAAAGATACTTATTAAATTCACATAAAGTGGTAACGAAAACGACAGTATTTTCAAGATTTCCTGAAAATACTGAACCGATTTCAAAATTTCAAAAATTGGGACCAACTTGGAAACTAACCTGATGTAATAACGTCAATCATTTGAATCGGTCCATCCGTCTTCTAGTAATCGGTGAACATACACGAAAAAAACATACATACAGACGAATAGAGAACCTCCTCCTTTATGATTTAGAAGTCGGTTAAAAAGTACAACATCGACTCTACTGAAATGTATGGAACAGCGAACAGCAGATTTTTTTATTGCGATTCCGTTGTTGGCCCCATAGTATTTTTTTTTCGTATTGATGGACACTGTCATCACTTAAAATCTTTGCACTTATTAAAATTTCGATTCGAATCGAATTTCTACAGAATCGACCTCTTTGCGACATTACTTGATCGGAAATCAATGGCACTTGAAAGCAGATGAACGGATGCCATTCAATATTGGAGTTTATTTGTATAAACAGAAATCTGAGTATTAAATGACAGCTATTTGATTACAAAAGAGGATTCGTTATACGATTTTCGCTGAGGATTCGTTATTCGATTCTTCAGTGAATTCAATTCATAAGATTTTTACTTGACTTAGGTAACTTAAATAAATAACATTTTCCTTTACCTTTATTGCATTGCTAAATTTTATTGAATGATATACATTTGACACAATATATCAAAGGAAAAAGCAAAAAAATAAGTAGGAGTGCATGTAAACTTTTAACCCGGGGGGGAGGGGGTCGTCTTGTGGTAGGTACATACTGCCCAGCGGTCCCGGGTTCGATTCCCAGTGGGGGTACATAATTGTATTCGGTTTGGTTGGTGGTAGGGCTTGAAACACAAAATAACTTCGTATTAAAATACTACAGCGTTTTTTTAATGCTTCTACACGATTCAAATATTATTGATGTCCACTAATTAGACCAATGTTCAATAGTACCTACCTACTTATATGTACCTAACTCCATTTAAGAATAATCTTGCAATTTCGTATTTTTAGAGGTCTTTTTCAAAAGGAAAAGTGTCGAGGCAAAATGATGAAATCGTGTTTCTGAAACTATACGAATCTAGATATAGGTATGAAGAAATATAAATCTTATTACCAGTTTTGTAACTACTCTAACCGTCCTATAGTTTTATTTTTTTTGGTTGGTGGTAGGGCTTGTTCTTAGTCAGCCTGGCTAGCTACCACCATCTAATCTAAGTCTGACGCCATAACAATGATGTTTACAGCATTATTGTGTTCCGGCAGTTAGAGATAAGATAGCCAGTTCCTCAGTGATTGATGATTCCGGGAGTAGTGTGCTTCTATCTTCAGCCTTATCACCACTTAACAATTAATGCTGTGTCCGTAAAGGGCGACTAAGTTTTTAAGTTCCATTTTTATTTTAAGACCAGTGTACACTTAGTTGGCAATAAAGATTTGTATTTGTATTTGTATTTTGTATTTGTAACATCAGGTGTGATGAAGGCTTAGTGCTACCCCGTTGTGGATAAAAAATAAACATACTTTTTCCGACTAGCGCCTTAAATTCAAACGCCAAGAAGATCGTCACCAAAATACGCTTTTGCAACCGATATCCCTCGTCTCAACATTTTATCAAAATTCACTGTCATACTGACGTGAAAAGCATTAAGATCCATTATTGGAAAATTTGCCTTTAATGCGTCCCGAAAATGACACTTATTGACACCAAATAAGACAGGCTTTTGAACTTAATTGACTTTGTAAAAGTGAGAAAACAGTATTTAGTTAGTGTAAGCATAGGTGTACCTAAGTTAGTAAATGTGTTAACGTTACTATCGCGTTTGAATAAATATTTTGACAGATAGATCGTAATGGTATAGATATTTGCATAATATAACAAACTTAAACCCATTGACGGCGGCCCGGCCGAATGGGGCCAGAGAACAATGAAAACTTATATTTTTTTTTACTTTTTTGCATTCACAGTGCAATTTTCATAATTGAAAAACCCACGCCCGGATAGCGAAAGGTCGTGGGTTCAAGTCCCATCGGAGCTGGTTGTGAGACGGGTCGATTTTTATAAAATACTTCATTTTCAATTTTTCAATGGAAAATCTATTGTATAAATAATAAATAATCTCATTTTCCCAGGCTTGAACGATTGAGTCGGAATTAAAAATACACCTGACTGTAGCTGCCACACTGGGTGGCACACAAGCTCCTTGCACGTGTCGTCTACTTTCATGTGTATCCACTTACTCGCATGCCTGTATCTGAAAAGAAAGTAGATCGCACAGCATTTAATTTTTTGGCACTTAGTGGCAATTAACGAACGTACTCGACAGGTACAGGCATGCCAGTAGCTGACGAGTTATCGGCGTTGGTTCATGTTTTGTTTTTGTTTGGTTGCTTTTCTGATCGTTTCAAGTTGTTTTTGTTTGATTTTTATATTCACCAATTTATAGATTGTATAAATCTATAAATTGTAGTATGGCAGTGTGGCATTGACAGTACAAAATGTCTTTGGTAACCGACTAGTTCTCTTTATAAAAATAAAATAAGTAGCCCATGACAATGCCTACTACAAGAAAGATTTAAGCGTGGGAATGACACGTACTGTCTCGTGAACTGGCGTGTACCCATACGTCTAGGAAAAATAGACATGCAAGGACGCAACTTGCAAATGTATCCACATTGTGCCAGTTACTTCCACATGCCGATGCGTGCATGCTAGTTGCATGCACGCTACTGTTCCGTTTTACAGGCATTGTGCATCGCTGCCTTTAGTAACATTTTCAATCAACATGTAGGGCAGGCGTACCGGTTTTGGCCACTGTACAATAAAATTATTTTATGGTTATTTAATATTTTATATCATATTGGAATATGTTTCTTCTAGCTGGATTATGTGTTGATTTTTCACTGTTCTTACAAAAAGTTGGGAAACAATAAGTGGCCAAAAGTGGGGCTAGAAATTTTAGCATTGTGCCACCTTTGGCCACTTTGGCATTAGTAGAAAGTTTCCAACCTATCATAAAGTTCATTTATTTTAAAAGATTCACAACTCACTTTTGTTAGCTAAAGTACTAGAAAATTAGCGGATTGAGGCTAGTGTAGGCACTAGCCTACACTAGCCTCAATCCGCTAATTTTCTTTTAATCAAGTGATAAAGGTATACTTATAAAATTCTAGTAAGGAGCTAGCTGTGATTGAAATACTATTTCAAGTAGTGTTTTAGTCCAGAACTCTAATAAGACATCAATTAAGCATAAACTCAACTTATAAATATAGTAATTTTATGAAAGTGGCCAAAACCAATGCAAACGGTGTATTTGGCCCCCTCCGCAGAATTTGTTCTAAATAAAAAAACTATTGTTTTTTTTTACTTTGTAGAATGGACCCTTAAAGGTCGATAAATTATCTATAACTCTACATTATAAATTTTCTCTAAAATACTTAAGATCATTAAGCACTAAGCGGTCAAAAGTGAAAAAATCCTTAAAGTGGCCAAAACCGGTACGCCTGCCCTATATCTTGTGTACCTATTTATAAAGTTATTGCAATTTTAAAAGTGTGATACATAGTTTTGCAGGCCAGTGTATGTAATATAGTAACTTAAGCGCTTGTGTTACGGATTTCAGAAACAACGAAGATAGGTATTTCAAATATATACATATGACACCCACACACGGAATAAACACAAATAATAGATTTTTTAACACACTTGCTCATAAAGTGAGCCTTATTACATCGATCTTAGGGCCATAAACCGAACTATAAAACACGCGTGCATAATAATATTACAGTACTAGTTGCGTTATAGAATTATCCCTACAAAGTAAAGTAAGTACCTAACTGCAAATTATATGCGAGTAAACAGAGACTTTTCAATTTAACCGGGTAATACAGTATCCCTACAAAGTTAAGTTAGTACCTAACTGCAAGTTATATGAGAGTAAACAGAGCATTTTCACTTTTCAATTTCACCGGGTAATACGTACAGTTCTTTTTTTGTAACAACAAAGAGGTTTTATACGGTTGAAAATCCATTTACGTTTTTAGAATAAATAAATATGTCCCTAATTAAGTCAATAAAACATAATTAAGTATATTATTATCAAATTATTTATAATTCACAATAATTTGTTATAAAACATTTGCGTTTTATCACTATTATTATAATTATTTTGAAGTAGGCTGTATGGCTGTATGTAATCAATGACCTTACATTTGGCGCGTGCAAAAAAAAACTTGCGCGCTTTTTCCCTTAGCTAATTAGGTTAATTAATTTATGAATGAATGCAATAAATGTTTGTTTTTCCTCGCAAGTGTGTTGAAAAAGTGCATATGAAACTCGTGAGCAACTTTAGACACTCGGCTGATTTACGCCCTCGCCTGCGGCTCGGGCTGCAACCTACAGCCTCGTGTATAATGAGCAACGTTAGCTCACTTGTATCATTCATAATATACTATTTCTAAATAATTAATTTTCAATAATAAAACTTACATTGTGAATGCAAAAAATGTAAAAATAAACTGAATGTACAGTCGCCAGCACGTCAGGTTACTACGAACTGTCAAATTTCCTTAAATAAAATTCAACCTTATGTCCGCAGGTAGAGTATCAATTAATAAATTTTGACATTTTGTAGTAACCCGACGTGCTGGCGACCGTACATAACTAATGGAGACTTGAATAAAGGCCTTAGAATTAGAAGCCAGGGCCGGTTAGAATAATTGTACAAGAAATTAGAAAGTGTTCTCAGCTGAAAATCATAGAAACCAGGGCCGGTAAGAAACAACCGTTAGAAACTTTTTCCCACGCGCTAAATCATTATATTATTATTATAAATAGATATTATGTTACTTTTACTTTTTTGCATTCATAATGAAATTTTTTTATTAATGAAAATGAAGATTAGAAAAAAGGACCCGTCTCACAACTAGCTCCAAAGGGACTCGAACCCACGACCTTTCACTGTCCGGGCGAATGGTCTAATGGATAGATCTTATATTAAAATTTGTTTCCAATATGATCTTATGTACCAAAACTTTGCAATAACGAAATACCACACCCAAACAACAACACGTACCTTAGTTAAATTAAAGCTTGTCAAAGTTAAACACCTCAAACAAAGTTTATCTGACTCATTAGAGACAAGAAAGGTAAGCAACATCACTAAAACATTACTGGAACATCACTGTAACATTACTTATATACTGAAACGCTGAAATCAGGTGGGATTTCACTTTCGCGTCATCTCGTGTGCAAGCGGGTTTAATAAGCAGCTTTGTAGAGATGGGTTCATTGCACTGCACAGTGTATTTAATAGCGGTATAACAGCGATGGCCGTTAGGGCAGGGGTGCGATTCTCTTACAAAGTTTCACTGTCACTTCGTCGTTCAGCTTCGATTCTTTATGTCAAATTCATAACAAACAAGTGAAAGACAAGCGAAAAAGAACGTCGAGTTTGTTGATTAAGTTTTAGAGAATCGCACAACAGAAAGGTTCTCGAATGGCGACCGCGTACAAAACGTCGTTCTGTGGGCAGGCCCCTTACAAGGTAGGCCGACGATCTAGTCAAGGTCGCGGGAAGCCGCTGGATGCGGGCAGCGCAGGACCGATCGTTGTGGTGATCCTTGGGGGAGACCTTTGCCTAGCAGTGGGCGTCGTTCGGCTGACATGATGATGATGACGATAACATGTTTGAGGAGCCCATGGCGCAGTGGTTTGTAACGGCCAGCGTTCGACGAGGTTAAACCACTTTCGCAAGGGTTGGTCACGGGATGGAATCTCAAGCTCTTATCTGCTGCGGAACCGCCTTTTAACCGCCTCTGTGGTCTAGTGGTTCATACCACCGATTTCAGACCCAGAGGTTCCGGGTTCGATTCCCAGTGGGGGTACATATTGTATTCGGTTTGGTTGGTGGTAGGACTTGTTCTTAGTCCGCCTGGCTAGCTACCACCATCTTATCTAAGTCTGACGCCATAACAATGATGTTTTCAGCATTATTGTGTTCCGGCAGTTAGAGATAAGATAGCCAGTTCCTCAGTTATTGAGGATTCCGGGAGTATTGCGCTTCCACCTTCAGCCTTATCACCACTTATCATCAGGTGTGATGAAGGCTAAGTGCTACCCCGTTGTGAATAAATAAAATAAATAAATAAAATAAGAAGTGACGTTAAGACGTTGTATTCAGTCTAACCGAGGTCTTCTGGCTTCAATGCCGCTTGTTTTCTAAGCTAACTGAGCTATCACAACTTTGAAAACGATGGCGACAGTAGCCTTCGTATTCTAATGACGTTGTAATAGTTTTTCGATCAGCCCCCTGATTCACTAACCTTCGGAAACGGGATCGGATCCGAATTCTGTGCTTTGTCTTTGCCTATTCTATAGTGAGTGACAGAGACAGGGCATACCTACATTCCGCTGTCGGGAGCGTTTTTGACGGTTTGTTAATCAGGGGGCAGGTCACGTGTCCGTCTTACGATCTTGACAGTCACGTGATCCTGACGCGAGTTTAACATTTTTTACCCATCACAAAAAGTACACAACGCCACTTAAGAAGTTTTCACTTCAAAAATACTTTATTTATATTGATTTAATAAATAAGCTCTTTTTGCTCGTTAAATATGGAACCGAATTCAGTATTTTTACAGTTCTTTCAAGTTTTATTGGAAGTCTAGAAAGCAGATGAAAATGTTTACATACTGCCCTTCCCATTGACTGTATCCTTTAGTTCGTTCAACGCAAATTTTCTCAAATAGATTTTAATATTAAAGTTCGACTTAGCAGCGTTCTAGCTACTTCAGAATAAAGATTATTGTTTAATCCATACTAATATTAGAAAGAGAAAAGATAACTAAATATTATACTTTGTGTTTATATACAAAACTCGTTTTTACCGTTAACACATGTAATTCGAATGTGAATGGACATTAAAAGCATTTCATATTCCAGAAAACAAGAAACCATTTTCCCATCCTTATCAATCTATTTTCCATCCTACGATTTCCTCAACAAAATACCACAATTTCTAAACGTTTTTCATCGTAACGTTATGGCGGGATACTCGTATCTATCATTTGGCCGCATTTAAATCAATTGATAGCTTGTGTGGGCATGTAGCGTAGGTACTACATAAGTATAGGGAAGTGGTAAATAAAGCTGTAACAAATAAGATTCAAATAAGTTTTTAGTAAAAATTTCATTTTCATGACAAGTTTTTTTGCTGACTGTTCTTTAATATTGTATTGTCATCTAAACCAAACCTGTATACAAAATTTCAGCTCCATCGGACACTGGGAAGTGGATCAAATTAAGGTTGCAAGATTTGTCCCCCACTAACTAACTAACTAACTAACATGGCAAGTTAATAAAAAGCTTGTAAAATAAGTTTTTAGTAAAAAATTCATTTTTATGACAAGCTTTTTTTCTGACTGTACTTTAATATTGTATTGTCATCTAAACCAAACCTGTATACACAATTTCAGCTCCATTGGACACTGGGAAGTGGGTCAAGTTAAGGTTGCAAGATTTGTCCCCCACTAACTAACAAACTAACTAACTAACTAACATGGCAAGTTAATAATATAAGGGTTCCGTTTTTTGCCACTCGGCTACGGAACCCTAAAAAGCTTGTAATGAAAGCAGTCCAAGTCAATGTTTTATCAATTCAGTCAATGGGGAGAAACAGGAAAAGCTTTTTGTAGCTTTTTTTCGTTTTCGTTTTGTGATTGGGGGTCCTCTTTCTACCTAATCTGTGGGATAATAATGTAGGTATAGTGCAGCAAGCTTTTCTGTTCCGGTGATTATCTTTGGAACTAAAACAGTTTTCATACGACATACAGTCCATTTTGACAGCTAATTTGGTATTGCAAGTGGCTCCTCTGTCACGGCTGTCACCGGAACAGGAAAGCTTGTGGCACTGTACTCTAACTACTGGGCGCAAAAAGCTGAAATTTGGTATGTATGTTCCTTGCGGAGTGTAGGGGAGCGCTAAGAGAGGATTTTTTCAAATTCCCCCTCTAAAACGGGGGTCCACGCAGATGAAATCGCAAGTGGACCTTACCTTTTTATCCCAAATCCAACCCACGACCTACTGCAACAGACCCAGGTCTTAATTATTTGCTTTTTCTTAATAACTTTACAGCTTTTTCCTTCCAACGGCGGCGGCGGCCCATCACTAGCGCCCCCTATAAATCTAAATGTAACATTTCGGACGTAAACTCAATCCCATAAAATAACCCATTACGTGAACTGACGCGGACGTCGGCCATTTTTATATTTCCCACCTGTGTCGTAATAATATTGACCTTTAAACGAACCATATCTTTGCAAGTCAGGTATTTTCGTTTTTTTATATCCATAACATAATATTGTCAAACAAAAGATTGTTTTAGTAAGTATATAGGTACCTAAATTATTATATACCTAATCTATTGAATTTTAATAGTGTGATAGTGATTTGATGCCCGATTCAGATTGGCTCAGTGTTTAGTAGATGACTAGGGTATGTAAGTACTTAAACTAATACATAATGCTAAATGCAGGCCCCTGATTCACAAACCATCGGAAACGGAAACGGATTCTGATTTTGTGCTTTGTCTTTGTCTATTCTATAGTGAGTGACTGAGACAGTGCCATACATTCTGTTGTCGGGAGCTTTTCCGACGGTTCGTGAATCAGGGGCTGGTGTTTGATTTGTACCTAAGTATTTTAGCTAAATATATACTTAAATACTTTTTTGTTTGTAAATACATAGGTAGGTAAGTACCACTTAATTTAATATACATAGAAAACACCCAGACTATAACAAATAGACATTTTCATGCACACAAATATTTGTCTCAAAGAGTACCTAAAGTAATTGACACGAGACCTCAGGCGCAGAATTTAGGTTTTTTTTTTGTATCTTATCCCTTCGTGGCCAAATCGGTCGTCAAAGTAGAATCTATAGATCTGTCCTGCCTGCATTATTCCTAACTGACATACGTTATATTATCCTGATTTTCCTACGGGAACGATTGCGACACGGGTAAAACCGCGCGAATCCACTAGTACATTAAAATAACGTTGACTCAGTGTGTCTACTTTAGAAAATACTAGCTTTCCGCTCGCGGCTTCGCCCGCGTGGACTACACAACGCTATCCCGCGGGAAACTGATATTTCTAGGGGATAAAAAGTACCCTATGTTCTCCTCCAGGCTTCAAAGTATCTGTGTCCCAAATTTCAGCCACATCCGTTCCGTCGTTTTGTCGTGATTAAGCAACAAACATCCAAAACATCTAAACTTTCACATTTTATAATATTAACTAGCTTTCCGCCCGCGGCTTCGCCCGCGTGGACTACACGACGTTATCCCGCGGGAATGTGAAATTTTTTCGAGTTAAAAAGTAGCCTATGTTCTTTTCCAGGCTACAAAGTACCTATCTGTGTCTCAAATTTCTGAAAAATCCGTTCAGCCGTTTTGGCGTGATTGAGTAACAAACATTCAAACATGTAAGCATCCAAACATCTAAAGTCCGTTTTTCTATACTTGAGTTAAGTAGTAAACAAACCGCACTCAACCACAAATCATCACATCCCAAAGAAAACTCACAATATAGGCGGCCACAACAACTTCTAGAAAGTAGTTTAAACGTAAACGCATTCATTTTCACTAAAAATTGCTTGAAAACATAGTTAAAAACAACACTCGTAACAAAAATCGTAATTCCAACCAAGTCACTGTCTACAGATTATCGAGATGTCATGTAAGTTTGACATTTCTTTATAGAGAGGAGAAAAAGTGAATGAAAGAATGATTAGGAACGATGACAGTTTTCGGTTGTTTTATATTTTTATTTTAATACTTATAGTATAAATTGTCTTATGTTATGATAAAATCTTTCCTAATATTTATTTTTATTGCAAATAGTGATGTTCTTTTTTGTTTGATATGGCAATACTAAAAAGAACAAAAAGCTAAAGAGTTCGTAATTTATCGTTTAAATTAATATTGTTTATGTTTCGTTTATTTTTATACATAGTTCTAAGAAGATGATTATACATATATAAACAAACCATTAAAACTGTAGATATCATGTAATTCGATAGTGTCATCAATTGCGTGTCTAATGTTTTTTCTACACTATTTAATAATGAAAAAATATTAACACAAAATTAAAAACTGATTGAATAAATAAAATTTAATAAAATCTAATTAATATTAACATTTATATTTTGTATTCCTTGATGTCGGTATCGTGTTTTATTTGAATGGTACATTTAAGCATCGAATAAATCGCCCATAATGTAGACGGTTGCTTGGATATAGCTAGATCATTAAAATACGCCAACAACACAGATTCCGAAAACGTATGCGATTTTTTTCACTTTTCCAAATTAGGTTTTGATATAATATCTTTCTTTTGATTTTGCTGGCAGTTCTGTTATTAATTTTGGTTCTGTTCTCAAATTTGGTGGAGTACATTCAATGTCTGTATCTGTCTCATTGTCAGAACTCATTTTGATAATTTGTTATACATTATAAACTGTATCGATATAAAATCAAACGCTGAAAATGATTCCCGCCGTTTTTTAAGTATTGGCTTGAGAGGCCATGTGGAGTGGAACAATCAGTCATACAACCTATTGATATTATTATAAAATGACGCTAGATGAGTTGTCAATTCTCGGTGGTAGATGCCGCTGTACATATAAGATGGTGTAAAACAAACTGCAAATAGAGCAGGAGGTGTTCAGGTCAAGTGAATAGAACATAAACAAAAAATATCCCAATTTTTTTTATATTATTTAATTTTACAAAAAAAATCTAATATTATTTTTTGATATCAATTCAATATGTACAACACCAAACGTTTTAATAAAATATTTCATTTTACGATGAAAACAAGTAATTTCAGAGCGCACGCGGGCTGGGCGCCGCGGTCTTCAACCCCGGCGGTCCAACAGCTGATCGGCCAGCCGCTATAGCGATACTCCTACCGCGCTATTGTATGCGCCCACCCAATAGCTTCCGGATTATCGTTTACCTGTCTCGTGGTTAAATAAGTAATTTTGTTTTTACGTTCGGTCACAGCCTTCACGTTCGGTATTATGTTAATTATTGAATTGAGATCCATAGATAATATTAGACTTTTTTGGAAAATTAAATTAAAAAAAAAATGGGATTTTTTTCTATTTTATTTACGTTCTAAACACTTAACCTGACCACCCCCTGCTCGTTTTGCAGTTTGTTTCAAAAGATCTTATATTTCCCATACAAAATTACTTGTAGAGGATATTTTGTATAAATCTCATTTCGTTTTTTTGATAGATGTTCGTGCTAAGGTTACAAAGTGCTTGTGGTACAATACGATGGAATAAACTATGTGGGCATCATATTAAAAAAAACGAAACCATATTAAAGTATTAAATTATTATAATAATAATGTGGCTGTATGGTACAAATGTGCCTTTGCTTTTTCTGTTTTTATGAACAGGAATAACGAAAGAAAAATAATGTTGTGCCGCAGGATTTGCCGTTTTGAATTTGGATTATTACTTTCCTGCACAAGTGCAGGAAGTAAGTATTGAAATTATTTCCTGCACTGAATTTCAAATTTTGAATGTTCACCTCGGTAATGTGACACGTCTCGCATTCTTTTTTCAATTGGAATGTTAACATTTCAGAGCATGAGTGAGAAAAAATATTTATTTTAACAAACAGTATGAAATTGATATTTATTGTGATTTATTGTCCCTAAAGTCCTACTTCTTATTATAGAACAGGTAATCACACGTTAAAATGCATTTAAATTAAAGCAACACTTAAATAAGCATTCAATCATTCGTTCATTCAATGATTCCCAACCCTATCATAGGTCAAATTTTATAAGGCGCCATGTTTGTTTACTACATAACTCAAGTATAGCAAAACGGACTTTAAGCTTTCACATTTATAATATTACAAGTGGCCGCCCGCGTGGTTCTCGTTCCCGTGGGAATACCGGGATAAAAAGTAGCCGAAGTTACTCCTTATTACATCAGCTACCTGCCAGTGAACGTCCCGTCAAAATCGGTCCAGCCGTTTCAGAGATTAGCCGGAACAAACAGACAGACAGACAAACCGACCGACAGACAGATAGACAAAAAATTTAAAAATGTTATGTTGGTATATGTAGGTACCGTATATATAATCATATGCATGTAGTAAAAAGCGGTTATTTTAATATTACAAACAGACACTCCAATTTTATTTATTTGTATGTATAGAGTATAGATATGATATATCTATAGTACAAAAAGTTATCTAATATTTTTTCTGCCTAAAGCTTTATCAAAACGTACAGATTCATACATATTCATATACTAAAGAGAGCAACCATTATTACAAAAATTTACCTTGTTTCTAGAATAATAAATAACAGGATATTAGAAAAATTTTATCGCATTAATCTTATGTAAACTCATTCCCCGAGGAACCAAAACATTAAATTACCAAACATTTTACTGAATACATAAAAAAAATTTCAAAGAAAATATAGATAAACAATCTTCGGGTTATTCCACTTATCCCCATCGACTTCCCCCATCAATGGGGGATTGTGAACTTTTCTTCCACAAATCCCCATTCAGTACTAAACAAATTGACAATGGGGATTTGTGGACAAAAACAGTTCACACAACCCCATCAGTTGAAAATAAAAAACGATTTATTATAATAATCAGATAAACAATAATGTTAATTACTTATATTGATGTTTGCTGCTGTGTATGCATTTAAAAAACATTTTAAATAATAAAATGAATAAATATATTTTGACACTCACATCAATTAGGTATCCAAATTTATTTCATGTGTAATTTACACGTTGTCTTTAAATTGTGCTTTAAATTAAAGAAAAAAAAACATGGATACTAGACAACGGACGTTTTTAATTATAATAGAAGTATAAATATTTGAAAATATACTTAACCCGGCGTCATGGGGGTGGAAAATTGTAACATGGACGTGGGGGTTGGGGTCATTATTACCCATGTAGATACTGTTATAAGTAGCAGTATATATTTAAGAATATAGTAAATATTTGTTTTGGGCCTCATTTTAATTTTATTAAGGCAATAAAACACAGAAAAAATAAAATGATATATATGATACTATAGGAAACAAGGCTTTGAAACAAATACTCTAAAAATCAATAAAGTTTGCTTCATCTAGCTAACTCCAAGTTATTTCTTTGTATAAACTTCCATGACTCGTTTACACAAAATAATAATCTGTAATAATAACAGGTAAAAATACCGGCCCAGCCGTAACAATATGTCATAAATAAAGTAGCGACACTTTGAAATACTGATCTTAAGGTAATGACAATAAGTACCACAATTTCTGTACGAAACAGTTACTCCATGTAACTAATTTAATGTAAAATGGAAAATGAAGTATTTAGAAAAATCGACCCGTCTCACAACCAGCTCCGATGGGACTCGAACCCACGACCTTTTTTCTAATTACTTCATTTTCCATTTTTCAATAATAAAAATTGCATTGTGAATGCAAAAAACTAAAAATTAAATTAACTTGCAATAGTAATTTCATCTTTAGCGATTGCCAAATACCTGGAAAGGTATGTCTTTCGCGTGTGAGGTTAGTAATATCTCCACATTGATGAAAATAACGCTGACTATACAGCGCGTAAGAAGTATTCGATAAATTCGACGCTTCCCGTAACGACTCCGTAGCTCAGTGGTTAGAGCAGTCGCCCGGAAAGCGAAAGGTCGTGGGTTCAAGTCCCATCAGAGCTAGTTGTGAGACGGGTCGATTTTTAACCGACTTCTAAACCAAAAAGGAGGAGGTTCTCTATTCGTCTGTATGTATGTTTTTTTTTTTTTTTTTGTGTATGTCCACCGATTACTCGAAGACGGCTGAACCGATTGAAATGGTTCAAACGTTATTACATCAGGTTGGTTTCTAAGTTGGTCCCATTTTTTGAAATTTTGAAATCGGTTCAGTAGTTTTCAGGAAATCTTGAAAATACTGTCGTTTTCGTTACCACTTTATGTAAATTTAATACGTATCTTTAGGCATAACTCCTTTGTTTATAAACCGATTTAGATGATTCTTGTTTTGTTAAAAAGGGGATACCTCAAGGTATTTTATTTCTAAATTACTTCATTTTCCATTTTTCAATAATAAAAATTGCTTTGTGAATGCAAAAAACTAAAAATTAAAATAATTTTATGTATACTGATATGTATGTATGTGGCGCAGGGATTTTATCAAAGCCGTGATATTATAATTCCACTAGAGAAATTATAATTTCGCGTGATATTATAATTCCACTAGTTAAATTATGAATAGACAATGAAACAATCCATAAGTTGGATTGATACAAAAAAAATAATCACGAAATTTAAGCGCAGCGAAGCGTGTTCTATATGACTTCCGAGGCTCACAGCCGTGTGCACACTGTCTCGTAATGTCTATTCATAATATCACGCGAAATTATAATTTCACTAGTGGAATTATAATATCACGACTTTGACAAAATCCCTGCGACATATGCATTGTATGATAAAATAAAAGAATACCTTTATTACTATTTATATAATATTATTTAATGTATTTCATATAAGAATATAATATAAAAGTAACACTTAAAAAATTCAAAGACTGGTTATTATAGAAATAACTTGGATTTAGCTAGATGAAGCAAACTTTATTGATTTTTAGAGTATTTGTTTCAAAGCCTTGTTTCCTATAGTATAAAGTGTCTTCAGTTTATTTTTCCTGTGTTTTATTGCCTTAATATAATTAAAATGAGGCCCAAAACAAATATTTACTATATTCTTAAATATATACTGACTTATAACAGTATCTACATGGGTAATAATGACCCAACCCCCACGTCCATGTTACAATTTTCCACCCCCATGACGCCGGGTTAAGTATATTTTCAAATATTTATACTTCTATTATAATTAAAAACGTCCGTTGTCTAGTATCCATGATTTTATTTTATTATTTAAAGCACAATTTCCAGACAACGTGTAAATTACACATGAAATAAATTTGGATATAATTGATGTGAGTGTTAAAATATATTTATTCATTTTATTATTTAAAATGTTTTTAAATGCATACACAGCAGCAAACATCAATTTAAGTAATTAACATTATTGTTTATCTAATTATTATAATAAATCGTTTTTTATTTTCAACTGATGGGGTTGTGTGAACTGTTTTTGTCCACAAATCCCCATTGTCAATTTGTTTAGTACTGAATGGGGATTTGTGGAAGAAAAGTTCACAATCCCCCATTGATGGGGCAAGTCGATGGGGATAAGTGGAACTCTATATAACCTGTTGGAGTGTCAATAAGAGCGCACTGACAAGGTGCGCTCTTATTTTATTATCGCCTCCTGTCATTTATGACATGAGATCGTAACATTTGTAACCTTTTTTCTCTGTTTAAGGTGCATGTAGTCGTGAAACGATCATTTTTGAGGCCCTAAAACTCATAAATTAGCCTACTGATGAATCCAGAATTAATATATATTAAATATTGATAATATAAACTTCAATCTGAGCATTTAAAAAAACATAGTCTTTAAGATACTATTAAAAATAAATTATATTAAAAAAACCTTTTATTTAAAATCAAGCTTTTATTCAAATGTCCTAAAAAGAATAAAATAAACTTTGTATCAAGTCAAATCCAACAAATTTATTACATTAAACAATTTATATGTTTTAAAAGCTTGTCGCTTTATTTAATTTCATATGTCAAATATAAGTTAAAGCATTTGTGTTTAGTGCAAGCCCAGTAACAATAAAATCTCGCGACAAGCTTTTAAAACAAATAAATTGTTTAATGTAATAAATTTGTTGGATTTGACTTGATACAAAGTTTATTTTATTATTTTTAGGACATTTGAATAAAAGCTTGATTTTAAATAAAAGGTTTTTTTAATATAATTTATTTTTGTATTTTTAGTTATTATTGGACGTGTTTCTAAGTTGCTTCATTTCATTTAATGCATAATTATAGCATGGTCGTTTGCCAGTTAATTTATTACAGTCTAGCTCTTCAACTGCATCAAGTCTGCAAACACACAAATATATTTTACCACCAAATAGAGATTGTAGATTCTTACTACAGACACACATATTCATTAAATACAAGGCATATTCACATAGGTATAAGAGAAGGAAGCACTGTATTACGAACAAGAATAGAAAACACAAATTAGACCCAATAAGACAACAAGTTAAAAAAAAAATGTGTGTGTGCCGTGCCGCAGCAGTACTCAATGGTCGCAGCTCAGCGTATATTACTTGTCTTGCAACGCAAGCAAACGCTGATTTTCAGTTGTAAATTTTAGTACGTATTTCAAAAATAAATACTAAAGAACAAGACACATTTAAGTTTCTATCAAAGTTGATTAACATAGTACATAAAGAAAAAAAGGTTTTTTCTTTTCTGTAGGTAGACTATGGTTGTATTAACTTGGAGCCATCTGTCGTTGACTTTAGTGAACTATTTATGTGCAAAGTGACACATAGGGTCTGAATATAGCAACTTCGCGTTTTTTCCTTTTTTTTATAGTTCGTTCGTTCTTATAGCCGCTACACACGTCCAGACCAGACCCACACACCGATTTGGCGCGGACGAACTTTGCTGTAAAGCAAATATAATCCGTGCTACACACGTTCGTACCAAATCAAAATTAAATCAAATCAAAAAATCAAAAAGCTACACCAAATCTGGTCTTGGCCAAGGCTTTGTATCACATCACTGAACAAGGCCTTGTATCACATCACTTTTTCTTATCAAATACCCACAGAAATCACCTGGATTTGCCAATGCAATGCAACGGTTTCGTAAAGAAAAAGACCTATTAACAAAAAAAGGTCTTGGATTTGAAAAAAATTTAACGGTACCTGTCATAAAAGAATGACGAAAAATTCTTCAAAACCATTTTGAGTAGCCTGTAACTGACAGGGAAACTTCATTTTTAATTAAATGTCATTTTTTTAAGTAATTGAGAAAAAGCCTAAGTCCAGGGACTTTAAATTAATGTTTTAATATAAATAATAATACTTTTCATTTCTCATGCTCTAAAAGTACGCAAATATAGCCCTACGAAGCGGGACTAAATAACCACTTTAGTCCCTAGGGAGTAAAATGTAATTACTTTTTTAATTTCCTTCATGTGACATTAGATAAACTCAAACAGCCAGTGAATCACTACATAGTATAAAACAAAGTCGCTTTCTCTTTCCCTATGTCCCTTTGTATGCTTAAATCTTTGAAACTACGCAACGGATTTTGATGCGTTTTTTTTAAATAGATAGAGTGATTCAAGAGGAAGGTTTATATGTACTTTTTATCCCGATATTCCCACGGGAACGGGAACCACGCGGGTGAAACCGCGGGCGGCCGCTAGTAACTAATAAATAACTTCTAACATTCACACCAATTATCTAAGCCCATTTTAATTTCATTAAGAAACTGTATCATGGAAAACTTGATAACGGATAAATGTTTGTAAATACATACTTAAGGCGATACTCGGAAAATATGTGCTGAAGCGAGATAGCAATGAGAAAACGACGCGTGCGGGAGCGAGACCGATTTTGCAGATTAGGCAAAAAAAACACAAAATCACTTCGTATTAAAAAATTACAGCGATTTAAAAAAAATGCTTCTATACGATCCTCAATATTATTGGTGTCCACTAATTAAACCAATTTCCAATGGTGTAAGTAACCCCATTTAAGAATAATCTTGACTTTTCGTATTTTTTAGAGGTCTTTTCGAAAAGAAAAAGTGTCGAGGCAAAATCATAAAATCGTGTTTTTGAAACTATACGAATCTACTAAAGGTATGAAGAAATATATATCTTATTACCAGATTTGTAACAACTGCAACCGTCCTATAGCTTTAAATCAAAAAGTCCATATTTTTCCGAGTAGCGCCTTAGTAAACACCCAGACCAAGACAAATAGACATATTCATGCACACAAATATTTATCTTGTTCGGGAATCGAACCCGAGACCGCTGGCGCAGAAGGTGGGTAGCCTACCCCTGCGCCAAATCGGTCGTCAAACCGTAACCGTATTGTAAACAGTGTAACGATCATTATTTGTTATGACGTCAATGACTTCTCCCCTTTCAAGGCAGCCGGAACGGACAACATCTTTCCGGCATTACTACAATGGGGAGAGAAGCAGGTAGTTCCGGCCCTCACCCGTCTGTTACAAGCCTGTTTGGCGCATCGCTACACTCCGCACCTATGGAGAGAAGTCAAGGTAGTGTTTATACCTAAACCAGGTAAACCCGACTACACTAATCCAAAGGCCTTCAGACCGATCAGCCTCACAACCTTCCTGTTGAAGACAATGGAAAGAGTGTGTGAGTGGTACCTACGAAGTGGAGCGTTGGCTAACCTCCCACTACATAAACATCAGCATGCTTACAGCGCTGGAAAATCGACAGAATCAGCTCTTCATCAACTAGTCGGTAAGATAGAGGAGGCTCTCCAAAATAAACTTATCTGTTTAGGCACCTTCATTGACATAGAGGGCGCTTTCGATAAAACAACATTCACCAGCATCGAGGCAGCACTAAGGAGACACGGTGTTGATAAACAACTCATAGACTGGATCGTGAACATGTTACGTAATAGAACGGTACAGGTGTCAGGAGACGTCACCCAAAGAGCTCTGGTGGCGAGGGGATGCCCCCAAGGAGGTGTGCTCTCTCCACTTCTGTGGAACCTGGTGGTAGACGACCTGATATCACATCTAAACTCTAACTACTTCTATACTATAGGGTATGCGGACGACATTACCATATTAACCATAGGTAACCAGGCCGGCATAACCTGTAACACCATGCAAGCAGCCCTGAAAAAGGTTGAAGAATGGTGCCAACGACAAGACCTGACCGTCAACCCCACGAAGACGGAAATGGTAATGTTCACGAACAAGCGCCTGGTAGGCGATTTCCGTCTGCCGAAGCTGTTTGGAACTACACTACAACTATCTAACGAGGTAAAGTACCTAGGCATAATCCTAGACAGCAAACTAAACTGGAACAGCCACTTGGAGTATAAAACGCAGTCGGCCAGCGTCATACTATGGCAGTGCCGGAAGATGATTGGCAAACGCTGGGGTCTAGCACCCAAACTATTCCTCTGGCTATACAACACGATCATAAAACCCCTGGTAAGCTATGGATCTGTAGTATGGTGGCCAAAGGCCGCTCAAACCACTGGCGCAAAAAAACTACAGGGACTACAACGGCAGGCCTGCTGCGCTCTCACAGGTTGCATGAGCACAGCCCCCACAGCGGCTCTAGAGGTAATGCTGAACCTAACACCACTGCATCTCCACATTCAACAGGAGGCAGCCAAAACAGCACTAAGACTAAAACAACTGGGATCTCTAAAATTCGAAAGGGTAAAACATCTCAGTGTATTACTGAAGGACTGGCTAAACGACCCTCTTATCGAAGCAGTATGCGACAAGGTCAAGCCAACCTTCATTTTCGACAAAAAATACAGAATACACCTGATAGACGACATCAGCTCAGGGAAAACACACAAGGCTCTCCTCATTTACACTGACGGCTCCAAGACCTCATCGGGCACAGGGTCGGGTGTCTTCTCAGAGGACCTCAACATACAAATTGCATCCCCCTTAGGCTCATACAACACGGTCTTTCAGGCCGAGTGCATGGGCATAATAATGGCGGCTCGGGCAATCGAAACAAGAGAGGTAAAAGACCGCGACATCTTAATTCTCTCCGACAGTAAATCCGTCCTACAAGCTCTCCAGGGAAGTCGCATCACTTCGAGCCTTTTACTTGAGTGTCACCACGCCTTAAATATAGTAGGTGCACTTAATACTATTACTATCCAATGGATCAAAGGTCACAGCGGATCACGTGGAAACGATGCAGCCGACGAACTGGCCAGACGCGCATCCGGCTCGACGCCTGTTGGCCCAGAGCCGATCGCGCCCATCCCGACGAGCTGGTATGCAAATAAGATCCGTGAACGCACTACAGAATTACACCAACAGAACTGGAGCTCGCTGGATTCGTGCAGACAGGCGAAGCTCGCACTGCCGCGCGTGGACGCGCGTTTATCCAGGGCCCTGATACAACTGTGCAGACCGCAACTTCGCCTGGTAACAGGTGCCATTACTGGTCATGGACAATTTAACAGACATCTTTTTAATTTAGGTGTCACCGACAGTCCCCTATGCAGAGGATGCATGGAGGAAGAAGAAACAGCTGCCCACGTACTGCTGGAATGCAGGGGGGTGGCCCCCTACCGGGCGAGGTACCTCGGCTCGCCGGGCAGCGTCCAGGAAGCGATCACTAATGTGAAAGCTCTTGGAGCGTTCCTGGCTGAGCTGGGCTGGCTGGAGTGATCTGGCCGCGCACCCTCCGGACGCAAAATAGGCGCAATAGACGTCGAGTTGCGGAAACCGCCCGTATTGTTAAGAAGAAGAAGAAGAAGAAGTTATGACGTCAACAGTGTACGATTAGTGGCCCCAAGCAGTTAAACAAGTTTAAAAATGGCATTTTCTCTTCATTTTCAAACTTGAATAAAGCTTGGCCAAAGTGTGGCCAACGAAAATAAATTGCATATTATTATTGTAAACAGTGTAACGATCATTTTTTGTTATATCATCTACAGTGTACGATTAGTGGCCAAACAGTTTGTTCAAGTTTTAAAATGTCATTTTTTCTTCATTTTCAAACTTGTATACAGCTTGGCCAAAGTGCGGCCAACAAAAATAAATTGCACATTGGTACTATTGTAAACAGTGTAACGATCGTTTTTGTTATGACGTCAACAGTGTACGATTAGTGGCCAAGCTTTATTCAAGTTTGAAAATGAAGAAAAAAAATGAGATTTTCAAACTTGAATAACTACTATGACACTATACTATTACACTGCTTACAAGTAATGTGCAATTTGTTTTCGTTGGCCGACACTTTTACTTTTTTGGTCCAATTTGACTGATCTCCTTTAGATATCCAATGACGTCACACAACATGGGCGATAGTGTTTTCATCAGTTCAAATAAAAAATTAAAAAATACAGTGTGCCCCTCGATATGGTGCACAAACGAAAAGGGCGTTGACTTTACCGGATTTTATCGACAAAATAGAATTAAAAAAAAAATTATTGCTCATGTTAGAAATGTACTTATTTAAAAAATTAAATTCTTTTTAGGTCCTCTTGTCATAAAAAACATATAGTTTTCGAACCAAAAGAGATATCGTCATGAAATAAACGCTAAAATACTTGTGAAGGATTGGCAAATAAGTGAAAGAGTAAAATGAATTCATAAAAGATGACTAACATGACATAAAAGAGACAGATTCAAACATTTTCGAGACTTTTTTACACTTTTTTTCATTATTAGCGATTTTGTGAAATACTTATACTTTTTTTTTATTTATAATTTTTTTTATTTGTTGATAAAATCGGGTATAATCAACACCCTTTTCGTTTGTGCACCATATCGAGGGGCACACTATATTTTTCAAATTATTTTTACTTATCTTTCATGATATCGCTATATTACGTTTTCCTAAGCCAAGTACCTACTAAAGGAAATATTCATTCAATGTATCAAATTCCATAGTTAATTTGATATGTCAAGTAGCCTATTAAAGGGAAAAGAGCGCCTACTCGCGGCAATTTCATCGAATTGAAAGTCCATCAGGGCCTTTGGTAGACATAGCGGGAACTAATTTCATCCTACTAATATTATAAATGTGAAAGTTTAGATGTTTGGATGTTTAGATGTTTGGATGTTTGTTACTCAATCACGCCAAAACGGCTAAACGGATTTGGCTGAAATTTGGGACACAGATACTTTGTAGCTTGGAGAGGAACATAGGCTACTTTTAATCCCGGAAAAATGTCACATTCCTGCGGGATAATATCGTGTAGTACACGCGGGCGAAGCCGCGGGCGGAAAGCTAGTATACTATTAATTGTGAAGTGTGGACCATCTTCATTGCGAAAATGTTAAGATGTTTTTTGTTTCATGGTTTTTCCGCAAGGAAGGTGGCGCCATGTGTTTTAAATTGTCAATTTATGACTGGTTTAGCGGAAAAAACTTACTGCGAGTTTTTGGCGCCATTTTGGCGGGTTAGGTTGAGTGGATATTTTAATTAATCGCAATTTGTTTCATAGTGGATTTTGTGACTCAAGATAGGTGTGGTTTTTGTGCCCCAAGTGTCTACGCAACTGAACGATATGTAGAATGATTAAAATAGGCGCTATCTCGGTAAAGTGATGCCGAGTGTTTTATTATAGTGGTGTGGTGACTAACCTCAGCAAGAATTATCGAGAAGGTTGGCTTGACACACTTGACGCCAAAAACTCCAAGAAGCACTGGAATGTAACACACCTACATTCTTATGAAAACATAAGAAACTTATAATAATTAAATAATACTCAATAATTGGCAGTATGGCTAAATGTCTTGGCCTGTCCTACAAAAGGGCGAATATTTTTACTACTACTACTACTGACCGCGAAAATGTCAGAATTTGTTAAATGTTTTTGTACTAAATTGACTAGTTTTCTCGCACTCGAAGTGAAAAGTACAGTTTGCACCTCGAGACTAAACGCCAACTTAATATACCCTCGGTTTCATTGACTCCCTCGCACGCTCGGGAGCCAAACCACCTCTGGTATATAATGGCTTCGTTTAGTCCCTCGTTATAAAATATTCTATTGATAATCTCAAATTTATGTAAATAGTATATTATAGCATACTTTTCAAACAGACTGTTTTTTTGTCTCCATAGCAATTATGTGACATGGACTCAAATAACCAATTCAAATCGGCTGTCGGGTTGGGACGTGTGTTCTATTACTAGTTGAATTTAGAGAGTGCGCCAGATAAGTCTGCGCGGGGTCAAAATCGAATACTAATATTTTCCATAAGCTTAGAACAAAATAATGTACTGTAACTAGCGCCATAAACGCCCCAGTCGCAGACTTATCTGACACGCACTCTATGAAGATTGCGCTCGCTGAATGCTCGCTGATTATAACTTTATGGTACCTACCTACATTGACAAAGTGTCAAGTAACCATCACAACAAAACAAGAATATAGTACTTGAAAATTTGCAAGAATTCTGAATTGATAACTATACTGATTATATATTTAATTGCATTGTCATCGGAACTAAAGGTGTATTCCAAATTTCAGCTCAATCGGACATTGGTAAGTGGGTCAAATTTAGCTCGCAAGATTTGACGAACGGACATACATGCATACATGCATACACTGCAAGTTAAATAAAAGCTTGTAAAAACATTGAAATGAAGCTGTTTTCAACTTGAAATACGCTACTGCTTCTAAACTACAAGTGATATTCTCACGTTTCTTTCAGGAAAAGATTGCTAACTTGTTTAACTTAAAACTGAGCATTTTTCGTTTTAAAATAATACATAGTTTTGACGAAACGTGTGTTTAAGCTGTTTTGGTGCGGGTAGCGGGCGGGAAAGTTAGGCCACTTTTCTATGCCCAAGGTCGTTGGCGATACCACGGGCCTTAAATGAAAGTCAGTCGGTGCCGTATTTACGTTTTGTTTTAGTTCGGGGTCCAAAACTGAATTTCAACAAGTTATAATATCAACAACTAGCGGATTCTCGCGGTTTTACCCGCGTGGTACCCGGTCCCGTGGGAATATCGGGATAAAATATAGCCTAGTGACAACTCGGTGAAGAATGTAGCTTTCTAATGTTCAAAGAATTTTCTAAATCAGTCCAGTAGTTTCGGAGCCTATTCAATTCAAACAAACAATCAAACCTTTCCTCTTCATGTGATATTAGTATTAGTATAGACTAGTATACCTAGACTAGAACATGTCGGATGGCAATAAGCAAGGTCACCCCTGTTAAAAGGCTAGATTATAAACGTCTCAAACCCGCTCAAACCCTCAAAACAAAAGTGATATTCGACGAACAAAGTTCTCCATAATTTGATAAAAGTCTACGGAGGATATTGCCAAATTGAATAATACTTACGTAAGCAAAACTGGTTTTGAAGCTACGGAGTATACAGGGCGTCCCAAAGTTATGGGATATGAAGTGAAAGTGCTCTAAATCATGAAGATAATTTCTTTATTTTTGGCAAGAAACAAAATTGCATTCACTGACGTTGTAAAAAAAGTAGGTACAGTGCCACAACCTTTTCTGTTCCGGTGACAGCGGTGCTACGTACGTTTTTCATTTTTTTTTGTAGCAATGTAACCGGCCCTGACATCTAAGAATTTCAGCCGCCAGCAGCGCTATGGTTGAACATCAACTTGACAGCAAAATGACATTAAAAAAACACGTTAGTTTCACATTTTGGCCACCGGAACAGAAAAGATTGTGGCACTATACAGTCAGCTGTCACGTCAAATTGATTTGAGTAGTCATAATGATCTCAAGGTGTTCAAAATACCTTGCTAGTTACTTAGGCTGCATTCGAATAAAACTTTTATTCCAAGAATAACGCTTACTTTCGGATAGTAATGTAATATCAAAACCATGCAGCCTTACTCATTTTTTTATATTTATATGAGCACTCAGGGTGTTCAAAATTATCTTAGCAAACAAAGTTCTCAAAGTTGTCAAGTTGTCATTGTCATCATCTCAACCGTTCGACACCGTACGGCCGCATAACTTGACATTTTGTCAAAGGGTGCTGATCGTCACGGTCGGTCGGAAAAATAAGCCTTATTCCCATGTCATAATTTTAGTTTCGGATATTGACACGCGCCAAGTTATGTGGCGCGTATTCAGGATCTCCACAACGACCGATCCTGCGCTGCCCGCATACAGCGGCTTCCCGCGACCTTGAGATCGTCGACCTCACTTTGTGAGGGTCTGCCCACGGAACGTCGCCGCGTCGCGTCGTCCTGGGTGCCTTCCATCAACTCTTATTGCGGTTTTGTTTAGGAACCTAAACTGAACTGCTTCGCTTATTCGTACCACGACAGCTTAATATCAATGACAGCGATTCAGTGATCATTCAATGACATTTCACAGCCGCTGAGCTGTCATCAACTCTTATTTGACTTATAACTCGGCCAAGCTAACATGATATTTGCAGGTTATACCCGCCCCTTTCACTCTCCGGGCATGACAGAATCGAGTGAAAGAGACGGGTAGAAGAAAAAGGGCACAAATCGTTCAGTCATTCACATTTAGCAATTCATTTGCGATCCAGTTTTAAGAAGGTCAGAGTACGAAAGAAAGCAATTCATTTTAGGAACCTATTCTGCATCGCGCTATTTTTGAATCGCTGTCTTAAAGTTGATGGTAGACACCCTGTTCGCGGTAAAATGCAAAACCCATCAAAATTTACGGATGAAAACCAAGTTCCCGCCAAGGGCAGGCCGTTCCATGGGAAAGCTAGATCAGATTATATCCTTCTAGCACTCGCTGTATTTCATACTATTCTGGAGTGGTACAGTGATTAGCGCGCTCGGCCTGCAATCGTTGAGGTTATGCATCTTTCGCAGATATCAGTCCCGGGATGGGTGACCAAATTTAATTAACTCAAGCTCCTCTATTCTTCGGAAGGCACTTTGAGCCTTTAGTACCTACTAACTGCGTTTTAAGTTAAATAATAATAATAATTAATAACATTAAAGTTCTCATTTAACTCTTTAAAAGTACCTACATACCACAAAACATTGTTAAAACCGACCAAATTATTTAAATGATTAATATGAATTTGTGTTATTTTAATAGTGGGTCAATAAAAGTCATTTACCAACTCATTTGGTAAAATTAATGGGACTCTTAGTTGCGTTTATTTTTCAAATTTCAAAAATATTATTTATTTTCACCAAAACAAAACTTTTGTAATATAAGTAGGTAGACTGTATAATTAACCGTTCGTTATCGACAGCTAAATAGGCAGATCTCCAAGTCCTTGACAAGCGACCTTCGCAAGTTTAATACCGAGCGTATTAAAGAGGCCATTGAGCGGAACAAAGGCTCCAAAGTGTTCGCTAGAGATCTGGCTATAGGGTAAAGTCAACTGACGAGGCTGCAAGCTGAGGACGGTAGTATCATTTCATCAACACCTGAAATCCTGAGAGAGATTGAGAGTTCCTATGGACAGTTATACTCCACGCAAACACCTGTTGAAAGTAATGCTACAGAACCTAGAGCCAAGCTTACCCGACATTATACCGAAGATATCCCGGACGTCAGCCTGTACGAGATTAGAATGGCTCTCAAGCAGCTCAAAAACAGCAAGGCGGCGGGCAATGACGGAATCACAACAGAACTTCTGAGAGCGGGCGGTAAGCCGATACTTAAGGTCCTCCAGAAGCTCTTCAACTCTGTCATCCTCAAGGGCAAAACGCCAAAGGCATGGGGCAGAAGCGATGTGATGCTGTTCTTCAAGAAGGGTCATAAGACTCTCTTGAAGAACTACCGACCCATCTCGCTTCTGAGCCATATCTACAAGTTGTTTTCGAGAGTCATTACGAATCGTCTCGCTCGCAAGTTCGACGACTTCCAACCTCCCGAACAAGCCGGGTTCCGGAAAGGCTACAGTACCATAGACCACATTCATACGCTGAGGCAAGTTATACAGAAGACCGAAGAGTATAACGTGCCACTTAGCTTAGCGTTCGTGGACTATGAGAAAGCCTTTGATTCGATCGAGACCTGGGCCGTGCTGCAGTCCCTCTAGAGGTGCCAAATAGACTACAGGTACATCGAGGTGCTGAGGTACCTATACCAAAACGCCACCATGTCGGTCCGATTACAGAACCAAAGCTCTAATCCTATCCAACTACAGCGAGGTGTGAGACAGGGAGACGTAATTTCTCCGAAACTGTTCACAGCTGCGTTGGAGGAAATTTTTAAGCTACTGGACTGGAAAGGATTCGGCATTAACATCAATGGCGAGTACCTAACATACCTGCGGTTTGCCCATGATGTAGTTTTCATGGCTGAGACCTTGGAAGACCTGAACACAATGCTCGAAGATCTCAGCAATGCTTCCCAAAGAGTGGGTCTGAAGATGAACATGGATAAGACGAAAATCATGTCCAATGCCCATGTTGCATCCGCACCAGTTAATGTTGGGAACATTACACTCGCAGTTGTTGACCACTATGTCTACCTAGGACAGACAATCCAATTAGGTAAGTCCAACTTCGAGAAAGAGATCTCTCGTCGAATCCAGCTCGGATGGGCAGCGTTTGGGAAGCTCCGGCATATATTTGCGTCCAAAATTCCTCAATGTCTCAAGACTAAGGTCTCTGACCAGTGTGTGTTGCCAGTTATGACTTATGGAAGCGAGACGTGGTCTTTTACTATGGGTCTCATAAGAAGGCTCAAGGTTACCCAGCGAGCAATGGAGAGAGCGATGCTTGGTATTTCCCTGCTCGATCGAATCAGAAATGATGAGATCCGCAGGAGAACTAAAACGACCGACATCGCTCGATGGATTGCTCAGTTGAAGTGGCAGTGGGCGGGACACATAGCGCGGAGAACCGATGGCCGTTGGGGCGGAAAGGTTCTCGATTGGCGACCGCTAACCGGACGACGTTCCGTGGGCAGGCCCCCTACAAGGTGGACCGACGATCTGGTCAAGGTCGCGGGAAGCCGCTGGTTACGGGCAGTGCAGGACCGATCGTTGTGGAGATCCTTGGGGGAGGCCTATGCCCAGCAGTGGGCGTCGTACAGCTGAGATGATGATGATGATGATGATGAGACTGTATAATAAAACCCTCTATTCCCACGTGGTGAGATGCAGCAAAGCATTTTAAATAAATCATCTACAAGGTGCTAACTCCAGCATTTTCTTTATACTCCAACAGATGACGAATTAAAATATAATCAGCTCCACCATCAATCTTACTGCAAAGGGAATTAGGTTTATATTTGTGTAAAGGCCAATTGATGTGTTTTTTCAACGGCTTTATCTTGAAAATGGAACCGTCAAGGTGACAAGTACAGATTGCTTACAGATCGCATGAGGGGTGCACGATGAATTGAAATTGAATCTATACGTTAGGTACCTACGTATTTTTTAAGTGAAAGCTTCTTTAGCGGCTTGATGGGTAAAGAATGTTAAACTCGCGTCAGGCAGGACACGTGACCGTCAGATCGAAAATTCGTAAGACGGACGCGACTGTTACAATGTTATTAGAATACAAAGGCAAATTCCGCCACCGTTTCCAAAGGTGTAATAGCTCAGGTTAGAAAACGGGCGGCATTGAAGCCAGAAAACCTCGGTTCAAATCCAGTCCGTATTTTTTTCTTTTTTTGTCAAATTCTTTTTTTTTTGTGTGTAAAAGTCTAGGGAGCCCTTTTCACTTCTGCCGGCACTCCCGGAAGTGCAACCCGTTGTTTTTTACCCGTCTGCGGCGAAGCCAAAAAAGGGTTATGTATTTGACCTGTATGTATGTGTGTCCGTTTCTATGTTCCCTCGTAACTTCTAAACGGATGAACCGATTTCAATAAATAATACGTCGTCAGATTCGTCTTAACGGGCCGAGTGGCAATGGGACATCAAAATTAACAAAAAAAACAAAATGGCGGCTCTTAGGCGATATATTCTGTGCATTGTAAAAAAAATATATTTTTTAATTCCATCGAGTGGGGTATCAAAATGAGGAGGATACAAAGACGATGACGAAAATATAAATAAGTGATATGTTTTGAACTAGTTTCGACTAATAAGTGCTAATTGTTTGTATGGGAAAAATAAAAAGTGTTGTTTTACTATTTTTCACGCAGTTTCTTCATAAAAACCTTCCCGCGTGCTTTATACAACATATGAAAAAAAATTAGCCGAATTGGCCTAACCGTTCTCGAGTTTTGCGCTTATCAACATTCATTTATGAATTTTATATAGATATTGTTTTCTTTGGTCACAGCTAGATGGCGCTGATAGTCGATTAGAACGCGCTAACGTTTGGAAAACATAAAATACTTTTTCACTTCTCATGCTCGTAAAGTTCGTGTTTATGTTGGGTATAGGCTGCATAAAATCGCTTTTTATGCTCTAGTGCATAAAGTAAAATCTTCGTCTAACACCCGTTTGCACTAAACTTAAAAATCGCCTAAGTCTTTTCCTAGCTAACTTAAGACATTCTTAACAAAAAATTGCTTTGCACTAACCTTAGGACATTCTTAAATGCACTTTAGGCTATTCTTAACTTACGGGCCCAATATCGAGCGCCTAAGGCTTAAGAAATACCTATATCAGTGATTATTGTCTGTGGCATTGTGAGCAAAGAGTAGTGCGACAAGCTTTTCTGTTCCGGTGATTATCTTTGGAATTAAAACAGTTTTCATACGACAGTCCATTTTGACAGCTAATTTCGTATTGCAAATGACTCCTGTGTCACGGCTGTCACCGGAACAGAAAAGCTTGTGGCTTTTGTATTCTTGTTTGCTAGATAGAGACACAACACATGTGACATACGTCATTCATCGTTTATTTAAAAAAAACATTACAGATCGACAATCTTTTCTGTTCCCATGACAGCGGCGCTTATGTTTAGCAGCAAAACATGAAAGTATTAGCAAAATGACATTAAAAACAAAACTCGTTAGTTCTAGTTTTGGCCACCGGAACAGAAAAGGTTGCGCACTGTATTTATGTTTTTCTGACAGTTGAGCTCAGTTGACTTTTTCTTTTCTCGGTGAATTACTCCTACCAAATAAAATAGACAACGCCTTAGCTTTTGTCTCCTTTTAACTTACGAAGGAATCAATGAGAAGTTTCAACCAAAAAAATATCCAGTGACCTACTTTACCTCGCCAGGTTTAAAATCCATAAACAATTAATATTTGAATTCATTCATTCATTCTTTTAGCAAGGTGATGACTAATTTACGACGTAGTCTGTCAGTGCAAACAAAAATTTTAGCTCGGCTGTTTTAGGCTGGGGTGCGACGTCCGACAACGTCCCCGCCGTGTACCCTGGGCAACGTTGTCCGCATTTCCTGCGGCGACGGCAGATAGTCGGACGGGAGGGGAGCCTCGCGGCTCTGACCGCATTTGCGGTGTTGGTGGCTCCGCGCTGGCGTCCCAGACGTACTCTGGGTAGCGGTAGCGCGGTTCGGGCTCGGCTGGCGCCCCGGATATTCTGGGAAGCGGTAGTGTGAGCGTAGGCGGCGGGTCCGTCCGATTGCGGTTGTCGCAATCTGCGGACAGGCCTTCATGGCCAACCGTCGGCGAAGCCGTCCCTTCAGTCATGTTTTGGGGGACGGTGGGGCTGCCCTTAGTTGGGTGTCCTCGCGAGGAGACAACCTCAATAAAAAACCCTAATCCCACGCCTGCCATGGGCTAGGGGATGGATGGCTGGTGGGAGACCAGTCGCAATGTGGCCACCGGAGCAGGGAACTGGCGGACCCCCTGCTTCGTTAATCCTACGCTTACCCGGGTATGGGGCCTCTGCCCGGGTGGACCGACTTTTTGCCACCTTTCTCGTGGGACTAACAATGAGTACAACGAATAAAAACCAAAACGTTTCGGAGGAGTTGGACATCGCCCAGGGTCCAAAGAAAAACTGCGGTCTTCCTTCAGATGGAAGTAAAACGAAGAGTGTGGAAGGCACTGTTGATTTAGTGGAAACAATATGCGCTAACAATGCACAAACGGAAGTCGTTATTAGCACTGTCATTGCGGATGACGACTATACCGACATGAGTGAACAGGAGAGTTCGTCGGAGAGTAGGTCAGTCGTAACAAGGTCCAAGGCTAAAAAGATAGGAAAGGCCGCTTTGGCTTTGCAGTTTTTACATCCACCCGACAAACGACGTAAAGTGAAGGCGACGGGTACAAAACACGAAGTGAGGGAAAAACCCAAAAACTGTGGTCCAGCGGCTCATACTACCGTCGGTCTGTCCGATGCCAGAAAACGACTGCGCAGCCAAGGGAGTTCTGGCGAGGAGTGGCGTGAAGATGTCATTGCTTCAGGTGGTTCATCTCCGTATCTGCTGTCTGGTTCGATGCACACATCACCATCCCCATCGGTTTTGCCTCCGAGTGAGATCCGCAAGAATGCTTTCGGCGAGGTGGAAAAGATCTGGAAGGAGGTCGAGCTGTGTAAACAAATCTCGAAGACAAGGAGGAATGCCATCAAAGAGGCAACAGAAAACCTGAATAAGGCAATAGGCGGTCTCAGTGAGTCTTCCCTCGCTGAAGAAGTTAGACGCCTGCGGGCAAATAATGCCAGGCTGGAGCAACAAGTCTCCATTTTAAACCAAAAGGTGGCAGCCATCCAAAGTGGCTACCAAGATAAGAGCGTGGAGGCGGCCAATCTAAGGCGCTCTCAAAGTAGGCCTCAAATAGTGGTCAGTGGCGTTGAGGAAGCTTTGGGCTCGACTGTCTCTTCGGAAGTGCTCGAAGTAATTAATCGGTCGGTGCTCCAGTCTGTCGGCACATACATACAGGCGAGGCTCGAGGGACTCGAGGAGAGGCTTCTCCCAGCCCCCAACCACCGCCCTCCCTTGCAGGCAGACAAAAAGAACGCGGCCAAGGCGGCACCAACAACGAAGAAAGGGGCACAGCCCGCCTCCTTTGCAGACGCAGCAGCAGGGCCCTCCCGCCTGAGCATACCATCACCACTCTCACCTCCCCCGCTCCCTGCGGGACAGAGTGATCAAGGCTGGTCAGTGGCAGGAAAAAAACGGGAAGGCAGTTAAGCCGAAAAAGGCGAAAGTCCAGCCCAAACCTAAAAAGGCACCGGCGGCGGCGCCTCAAAATAAGAAGGGGCCAAAGCTGTCTCCGCCTCGATCTGCAGCGGTGGTTCTGTCCATCCCAGCAGAGGCAGCTGAGAATGGGGTCACATACCCACAAGTAATGGCCCGGGCCAGACAGGCCATTAACCTGGAGGAGTTGAAAATCGACCGTCTCCAGGTCAAGGAGACGCAGACCGGTGCCCGTAAAATTGAGATCCACGGCGCGGGTGGCTCCGAGAAGGCGGATGCTATGGCGGCAAAATTAAAAGAGGCGTTAGCGGACTTCGCGACAGTCTCCAGACCCGTGAAGTGCACGGATATGCGCATCGCCGGGCTGGATGAGTCAGTGACTGAGGAGGACGTCCGCGCCGCATTGGCAAAGAAGGGGGGCTGCTCGCCGGAGCTTATAAAGGTGGGCCCCATTAGATCCGGCTCGTGGGGACAGCGCACGGTGATGGTCAAGTGTCCGGTAACGGCCGCAAAGGTAATTGTAGAGACCAGGGTCTTGGTGGGTTTCAGCAGTGTCCAAGTCAGGGCGCTAGAAGCGCTGCCGCCACGCTGCTACAGGTGCATGGCGCCGGGGCACATGAGCCGGTTTTGTCCGCAGGAGGTAGACCGCTCCGCCGCCTGTTATAGGTGTGGCAAAGACGGCCACAAGGCGGCTGAATGCAATGATGAGCCTACGTGCGCAGTTTGTCTGGCAGCCAAACTGCCAGCTGCGCACGTTATGGGCGGAAAACGCTGCCATCCACCGAAGGTTAAGCCGAAAACGCCGCCCTCGAAACAAAAAGGGACAGATGGAGGGGCCACGGGCATGGAGGTGGCTGAGACAACACCCAATGTCTAGTCGGACACTCAGCTTCCTCCAGGCGAACGTAAACCACTGCGCAGCCTCGCAAGATCTGCTCATGCAGCACGCAGTGGAATATAACTCAGATTTTGTCGTGATGTCGGAGCCATATTGTGTTCCCCAGCGCAGCAACTGGGTGCAGGACGAAGACGATCTCGTCACACTTTTGGTCCCACAAAAGGCCGGCTGCTCCCCCCCTCTCTCGGTTTTGGAGAGAGGGCCGGGCTATGTAGCTGCAGCCTGGGGAGAGTTTGCCGTCGTAGGCACTTACTTCTCTCCAAACCGGCCACTAGTCGAGATGGAAGCTTGGCTTGTTTTGCTTGGCGGAGCGCTCAGACGATTGGCGCCAAACCAGGTCATAGTCGCGGGAGACTTCAATGCCAAACATTCAGCTTGGGGCTCCCGTGTAACTGACCAGAAGGGGAATGCCGTGCTCGACTGGGCGATGTCGCACGGACTCGCCATTTTGAACCGGGGCACGACATACACCTGCGTCCGGGGAACAGGGGGATCCAGGCCGGATATATCTTTTGCCACACCCGCCCTGGCCTCCAGAGTCGAAGGGTGGACGGTGTTAACATCGCCACTCACGTTGTCGGACCACCGCTATATTGTTTTTAAGCTGAGGCCGAGAGATGGTAGCCCAGCGCTGAGACCACGACCGGCCGGTTCCCACTTTCCCAGGTGGTCCGTCACGCGCATGAGCCTTGACCGAGCGGAGGAGGAGGCTATTGTCCAGGCCTGGTGCTCAGATGCACAGCCCAGGGGACGCAACATCGCCGAGAGAGTCGAGCAAATCTCCCGCTCCCTCACTGCGGTATGCGATGCCGCCATGCCCCGTTCACATGGGCCCCCGACGAAGACCCAGGTCTATTGGTGGTCCGAGGAGATGGATTCCCTCCGGGTCAACACCCTGAGAGCAAGACGGGCCTTGCAGAGATGCCGCAGGCGTCACAGCGTTCAGCCGGACGAAGAGCAGCGTCTCTTGACGGCCTACCGCGAGGCAAAAGAGATTTTTAAGACGGCTATTTATAGAGCGAAGTCGCAGGCGTGGGAGGAGTTTCTGGGAAGTCTTGACGCCGACCCATGGGGTCGCCCATTTCGGAGTAAACTCCGCCACCAGGCGCCCCCCATGGATTCCATGGAACCAGAGCTCCTGCGTAGAGTTGTTGAGGGCCTCTTTCCGTCATACCCCCCGCTGGCCACCCCATTGGTCGCCCCACGGAGCCCCCGGGAGCTAGATTCCGGATTCTATCCAGTAACGGAGGCGGAAATGGAGGGCGTGGTTGACCGTCTACGTCATAAGAAAAAGGCGCCGGGCCCGGACGGTATCCCGGGCCGAATTCTGCCCACGGCATTTAAGCACTTGGGAGAAACACTCCGGGAGTTATTTTCTGACTGCCTGGAGTCGGGGGAGTTTCCTGATAGGTGGAAGATCGGGCGTTTGTGTCTTCTATTGAAGGAGGGCCGACCGATGGACTCTCCGTCAGCCTACCGTCCGGTCGTCCTTATGGACGAGACCGCCAAGATGCTCGAACGGATCATCGTTGATCGTATTGTCCGGCATCTCGAAACGGTAGGTCCTGACCTGGCGGAGAACCAGTATGGTTTTCGGAGGCAGCGGTCCACTGTGGACGCCCTCCTTGCGGTGAGGGAGTTGTCGGAGCGAGCGGCGAGACGAGGGGAAGTAGTCATTGCGGTCTCCCTGGACATTCGTAATGCTTTCAACACGCTTCCCTTCAGTGCCATCAAAGACGGGCTCCAATACCACGGCCTGCCGCCGTATTTAGTGGCCGTAGTCGAGAGCTACCTCCGTGACAGGAAGGTGATTTACCACGCCGGCGATGGGAACCTAATTGAGCGGGAGATGGTGTGCGGTGTTCCACAGGGATCGGTCTTGGGACCGCTCCTGTGGAACATCGGATACGACTGGCTCCTCAGAGGTGTTCTACTCCCCCGGATGAGCGTATTCTGCTACGCTGACGATACGCTCGTCACTGCCCGGGGTGAGTCATTTGAGGAGGCCAGAAGGCTGGCAAATGTGGGGTCCTCCCTTATTGTTGAGCGGATCGCGCTGCTCGGCCTCAGTGTCGCGCTAGATAAGACCGAGGCGGTGGTCTTTTACGGGCCGCGCAGGGCCCCTCCGGTGGGAGCTGCACTGACGGTGGACGGCGTTAGAGTTCCACTGCGCCCGTCGATTAAATACTTGGGGCTGGTTCTAGATGGGCGGTGGAATTTTGTGGCCCACTTTAAAGAACTGGTCCCAAAGGTGGCGAAGGCAGCGGGTGCACTCGCGAAAGTTTTGCCGAACCTCGGTGGTCCAGGGGACAGGTGCCGCAGGCTTTACGCAGGCGTTTTAAGGAGCATGGCCCTCTATGGGGCGCCAGTGTGGGCCGACAAATTAAACGACGCAAACCGTCGTCTTCTTCGTCGGCCCCAGAGGGCCATTGCTACCCGGATAGTCAGGGGGTACAGGACTATGTCTCACGCGGCGGCCTGCGTTTTGGCGGGTACCCCTCCCTGGGAGATAGACGCTTGGGTCCTCAGGGAGCTGTACCTTGAGCGTCGAGCGCTGCTCGCGGAGGGGGGTAGGGTGACCCCCGAGGAGTTGTCCGCGGCCCGGCGCATAGCCGACGGGTGCCTGATGGACATATGGGAGGGGAGGCTGGAGGGGGAAACAGCTGGGAGGCGGACGATCAATGCCGTCCGCCCTCTCCTCCGAGAGTGGTGTCATCGCCGGCATGGGTCGCTGACCTTCAGGCTGACGCAGGTGTTTTCCGGGCACGGGTGTTTTGGAAAATATCTGTGTCGGATAAGAAGGGAAGCGACCACACGGTGCCATGATTGCGGCGCTGGGGTGGACAGTGCGGAGCACACCTTACAGGCGTGCCCTGCCTGGGCATCCCAGCGTCGCGATCTGCGCGCTGTGGTAGGGACGGACCTCTCGCTATCAAGCGTGGCTCGTGCCATGCTTGATAGTGACAGGTCCTGGTAGGCGGCAATCTCCTTCTGCGAGGATGTCATCTCGCAGAAGGAGGCGTCGGAGCGGATCCGCGAGCAGGAGGCTTATGCGGACCGTCTTCGACGAAGGCGGCCGGGGCGAAGGTGGCTGCGTTTTGCGCGCCTCATTCCCCTCTAGCGGGGCGGTGCGGTCCGGGCGGGTTAGCTGGCCTAACGGCCGGTTAGCTGCCGTCCGGATCGCACGGTCTCCCCCCCGGTTGTCTTCGGAGATGGCCCCGCTTGCTCGGCCATCTCCCGCCGCGCAGGGGCCCGGAAACGGGCCAACCGTCAGGCCGCAGGGGGTGCATATCACCACGGCCCCCCCACAGCCGGTGTGCTTAAAACTGACGGCGGAGAGTTTTTTTAAAAAAAAAAAGCTCGGCTGTTTTAGGCTGTTTCTAAGCTAAGATGTATCTTATCTATGACAAGCTCAACCCGAGTTTAGTGCAAACGGGCATAGTCTCAGACTTTAAGACAAAGATCGTCAGGTAAACAGCCACAAACGCAATTAAACTTCGTAAAATAAACTTATTATTTCATTATATTTCTTCAATTTTGTACATAATCCATGTTAAATTACTAAATTAATAAAACTAGGCAAAATTAATGAGTTTTCTAAGAAATAAGGACATTATGGACTACGATCTAATGCTAAAGTCACTGTGCTACCAATGCCACGTATAAAAAAAAGAAAAAGAAAGTCTTCCCGCCAATATGGCGAAGTCTTTAGTTTTTATTTTTTGCAATATTGGTATTTATTTTCCTCACACTCTAAGTGAAAAGCAGAGTGTATAACTTGTACATAAAACCCTTTTACCCTCGAATTGAATATCCACCCTCGCCTACGGCTCGGATGGATATATACATCTCGGGTAAAATAGTACGTTTTCATCCCATCGATTCGAAAAGCGATGGTTGTTTATCTAATAACAGGGTCCAAAACGATTCATTTTTTACCTGTTATGACAAGAGGGTATAAATGAGATTTGAATTTTGAATAGCTTCATAACAGGGTCCAAAACGATGAGATTTGAATTTAGAACATAAATAAGGAAGCATTGGTTGGAGTGTAGCAAAGGGTGTGCAGTACTTAAAAAAAATTCAACTGATTTTGTATGGGGCCGGGACTTTTTTCGGGACCGAGAAATTTTCAAAAACGGAATTTTATAAAATTGAGATTATATCGTAAACGGTGAGTCGTAGCTAAAATCTAACAAAATTTTCAACCCCCCTACGGCATCCCCGGAGATATTTATAAGAAATCTGATGGACATATATTTTTTTTATTTTTTTTTATTTCAAAACCAAATTATTTTTTCTTGCCCGACTAGCGCTATGATGTATCCGAACGACAAAGAAAGGTAGGTAGTTTGAGTTAACTTTACTGCTTTTCTCATAGAGGGGGATGAAAAGCAGAGTGTATTACTCGGCCGCAAAATTATTTTCACCTCGGGCGGCGTATATTGAATCCCTCGCTGCGTTCAGGATTCTACTTTAGTATCCCTCGCTGCGCTCGAGATTCTACTCTAGAATCCTTAACTGCGCTCTGGATTCAAAATAGCGCCCTCGCCGTAAATATATTATTTTGCTCCCTTGTAATACAATCTACTATTTATGCACTTGTTGTACAATCTACTATTAAGTGAGTGTATTTAAAACCTTAAATATTTTGAAATAACTTGAATTTGTGATACAATAATGATAGATACGAATTGCGATGTTAAAATAAAATATCTGTTTTAGGTATATGACGTGACATTTAATAAATTAAAAAAAAAATGTTCGTCGAATTTTAAAGATTACGAAATCGTTTTCATTGATAGTTAAGTTAGTCAAGAAGTTTTATTTTCTTTGGTTTATTATAATATAATAGGATAGGAGTTGTTTAAAATTTTGGTTTATTTTCTTTGGTTTATTTATTAGGAGGCGATAATAATAGGAGTTGTTTAGAATTTTGGTTTTTCGTGAAGTTAACGACGAAACTCCCAACAAGAATTGACACGTCTGCGAGGTCTTGCTCGTGTACATAGAACATTTAACTAAAAAGCTTAAAATAAAAAAATCGAATTTAAAAAACGAAAAAAAAACCCGTCTGCTGTGCAAAAAACTAAAAAGAAAAAAACAAGCAAAAAAAGATCGATTGTGGATTGAATATGTTATTAGTTCTTACTAGTAAATTGTATGCAGCGTTATATATATTAGGTACTTAATACAAATTTTAAGTAAGAGAATTCTTGGAAGCAGGCGGGATCCATGATAGGTATTTTTATAGATTTTATACGCAAATGGATGGACTGTGTTTTTGCCCCGGCGTGAAGAAGTTCATCATCAACCACTGCTTGGCATAGGCCTCCCCCAAGGATCTCCACAGCGATGGTCCTGCGCTGCCCGCATCCAGCGGCTTCCCACGACCTTGACTTGATCATTGGTCCACCTTATAGGGGGCCTGCCCACAGAACGTAGTCAGGTACGTGAACGCCATTAGATAAAGATAAAGGTAAAAATATTCTTTATTCACTTAGACATAATAAATATGTACTTATGAATCGTCAATATTTTCCTACCACCCATTCAAGACTTTTTTAACTGACAAGAAGAATGGGCGCAAGAAACTTGCCAGCCTTTCTTAGTTAGGTAACGACATTTACAAAAAAAAACATATCGTTACTAATACAACAATTGCTTAGTATAAAAATACATCATATTAAACAGTGATTATGTTATGTGTTACATCATGACCATGCATTGCGGTCATTCAAATAATCGTCTACTTTATAGTATCCTTTGCTCATCAGCGACTCTTTAATGTAACATTTAAATTTATGCAATGGTAGTTCAATTATATGCTGTGGAACTTTATTAAAAAAGGCTATGCTTTTCCCCAGAAATGAGGCTCTGGATTTTTCTAGCCTAAACTTGGGAACGACAAGTTTATCTTTATTTCTTGTGTTAAAGCGATGAATATCGCTCTGCTTTACAAATGTATTATAATACTTTTTCACATAAATTATATTTTCATAGATGTAATGTCCTGCAACAGTTAAAATGTTTATTTCTTTAAATAGATCTCTTAAAGAATCTCTCGATCGGAGGTTGTAAATGGCGCGAATAGCCCTTTTTTGGAGCACGAATATACTTTGGATGTTAGCGGCTGAGCCCCACAACAAAAGGCCGTAGGACATAACACTATGAAAATAACTAAAATAGACTATTCTAGCCGTTTCAATATCGGTTAAGAGCCTTATTTTCTTAACTGCGAATGCAGCCGAACTGAGTCTACTCGCCAAGGCTTCGATATGAGGATCCCATTGTAGTCGCGAGTCTAATATAATACCTAGAAATTTTGTATTGTTAATGAATTCGACCGTATCGCCGTCTAGTCTAATATGAAAATCAACTTGTCTTACATTAGGTAACGAAAATTTTAAACACTTAGTTTTCTTTGAGTTTAATGATAAATTATTACTATTAAACCAATGTGACACTTTTGAAAGAGCACTATTTACTTCGTCAGAACAGTCATCACCTCTATCTACTTTAAAGACTAGAGATGTATCATCGGCAAATAGCACCGTCTCACATAAATTCTTCGCGTAGTAAGGAAGGTCATTTATGTATATTAAAACAACAGCGGGCCCAATATTGATCCTTGGGGTACGCCCATAGTAATGGGAGCTCCGGTAGACTCAGTTTTATTAATAACTACCTTCTGAGTTCTTTCATACAGATATGAATGCATAAGGCTTACTGACATTTCAGAAACACCATAATGTTTTAACTTCCTTAATAGTGTTTGGTGATCAACACAATCGAATGCCTTGGAAAGGTCACAAAAAATAGCGATTACATCCTGCTTGTCCTCCCAGGCATCAAGTACATGTTTTAGAAATGCAACCCCAGCATCAGTTGTACTTTTACCTTTTGAAAAACCAAACTGTTTCTCATGCAGTATACTATTTAATTTAAAATATTCTAAAAGTTGAGCATAAATTAATTTCTCAAGTATTTTACTTATTGCTGGTAGTATGGATATAGGTCTAAAATTTGCTGGGTCACTTTTGTCACCAGCTTTAAACAGAGGAATAATTTTACTATTCTTCATTAAATTAGGAAAGACCCCTTCACTTATACATTGGTTAAAAATTATTGCTAATGATGGAGCTATCACATCAATTATTGATTTGATGATACTTGTAGATATGCCCCAGAGATCTTCTGTTTTCTTAATATTTATTGCTTTGAATGCTTTAATAATATCTTCGGTAGTGACATAGCTAAAACTAAATGTTTCCTGGCACTTGTTCACACTAGATTCCATAAGAGAGACAGCGGTGTTGGGGCAAGAATTAAGTCTGCTAGTAGTTTCTAACGGTATTCGAGCAAAGAAACCTTCAAAAGCACTAGCCACCTCAATATCTGATTCAAAAGTCTGATCACTAATTTTTAAGTTAAATGAATTAATTTTGCTTTTTGTTTTGCCAGTTTCTTGGTTTATAATACTCCAGGTAGCTTTTATTTTATTTTCAGATGATTTAATTTTATTTGAAATATACCTAGATTTTGCCAAAGCACATACTTTCCTAAATGTTATTGAATATTTCTTGACATATTCAATGAAGCTAGGATCACAGGAAGTCGTTTTTTGTGCATAGAGTTCAAATAACTTTCTTCTGCTATTGTAAATACCAGGTGTGGCCCAGTCACTAAACTTCTTACGATCATTACACTTTATAACTTTTTGTTTAAAATTGTTACTAAATTCTTTTTCAACAATATCAAATAATGATTGATAAGAGTTATTAGCGTCAGCAGAAGCTGGCAAACATTGAATTTTATCTTGTACATTATTTCTAAATTTATTAATACCACGTTTCGGTATTGGCCTGCAAATTACTTCGCGTTTAGGAATAACATTATAGTGCTCAAAAGAAGCTAGTTGTCCACTGTGGTCGGATTTAATAATATTAATTACCGATTTCTCAATTAAGTTACAGTTGGAAAAGATGTTATCTAAGCAAGTAGCCGATGTTGGCGTAATTCGCGTCGGTTCATTAAAAGTGTGAAGCAAATTAAATGATTTAAAAAGATTAAGGAATTTACTGGAGAGTTGTGCTAATTTAATATCTAAGATGTCTATATTAAAATCTCCACAAACTACATTTTTTTTATTCTTACGACAGCATATTTTCAAAACATCCTCCATAGTGGACTCAAAGACTGTGTAATTTGCTCCAGGGGGGCTATATACACAGATTATAATTATTTGTTCAAGTTCCACGCATGATATCTCACAAATTCGTTCAACAGAGAGGGATACTATATCCTTTCGCTCTTTATATTGTGTGTTATTAGGTAAAATTATTAATGAACCCCCCCTTATTGTAGTTCAATCAAGAACCTTTCCGCCCCAACCACCATGGGTTCTCCGCGCTATGTGTTGTGTCCCGCCTACTGCCTCTTCAGTTGAGCAATCAGAGCCTATCGCTCAGATTTTGGGTCACTCAATTAGCCCCAGGATTTTATTTTAGGATAACAAATTAATGTTTTATTGGGGCGCCTATGAATCGCCAATGATGACCCAGGTCACAGCCGAGAAGACGATAGAGAAGGCTGTGCCCAGGTGCAAGGGCGTCTACAGCCCAGGGGGCGGGGGAGGAGAGGAAGGCCAAGTTGCTAGCCCATGGCTCTAGGGGGGGGGGGGGGCAAGTGGATACTATGGAAGATAAACTATTTGAGAAAAGTACGACATTTACGTAATTTGGAGTCTCTATGTAGGGGGGACAGCACACGACTATACACGGTAATTTTTTTATCATTCCGAATAATTATCAGGGATTATTCTACTCATGAAAACAAACAACTTTTACTATGGGAACAAAACTGAAATCGCTAAAAATAAAATTCAGCTGTTCCATACAAAAGTGCAAAAATATTTAATCGAAATGTATGGTCCCATAATAAAGTTATTTGTTTTCATGAGTAGAAATATCCATGAAATTAGGTATCAGAAATGATAAAAAAAATTACCGTGTAGGTATGTTAGAAATAGACTGTGTTTTTGCCAACCAGTGATTAGAAAAAAGCGAAATTAAGCAGAAAATTAAAAAATAACTTTACACATACCCATCCTAATAAAGAAATACTTTCACAAGGTATTTTTCACGCGTCCCCATATCACTTCATTATAGCATATTATTTCCATAATTACCGTTACAATAACAGCCTTATGGCGTTGTAATAAAAGTGATAATACATTATTCACCCTTTCATTAGCCGTGAACAATTTTTCGCTGCCCTCTCGTTCTGCGAATGGTTTATGATGCTTGGAACAGCTATGAGGCGGGTTAATACTTTATGGGATGGCTTAGTAACGTGTGAAAGAGATAGTTATGGAAGCCCATACAGTGTGACAAGGATCTTTTGGCACTTGGATGACATTAAAAGAAGCACCCAGTTGACTGATTGAAGCCTATAGAGGATGGTTTACACAGAACGATGGTTTATGTTACCGATTTCGACCGCGCGCCAAATATTTCTCGTCGCACTGTACAATGTTTTTTTAAACAATTTTACCGGTCATAAGTGCTCGTCAGATAAGTCTGCGTGCGGTAAAAATCGAATACTAATCTTTTCTATAACATAAGAACAAAAAATGCACTGTAACTAGCGCCAAAAACGCGCCAGACACGCGCAGAGTTATCTGACACACACTAGCTACTAAGGCCTTCTTCATTTAAAGCTTTCATGAAAAGCAGGTGTATAGTCCCACACTCCTGTCTGTTCCGGTGACAGCCGTGACAGAGGAGCCACTTGCAATACGAAATTAGCTGTCAAAATGGACTGTCATATGAAAACTGTTTTAGTTCCAAAGATTATCACCGGAACAGAAAAGCTTGTCGCACTATACTTCATTCCAATGCTTCTTGGAGTATTTTGTATCCAAAATGTTAAGTCAGAAGTATGCTATATCTCTCGCTCTCTCTCTTTCTCTCACTCTTATCTAAAACTGCAATCTCTATTACATTACATACAAATATACCTAAATCTCTATGACAACACGAAATAGAACCACCACCGTTACAGATTTCAACAATAAAATTGTTTTTACTTCAACTGAATAATAAACCTTTATAACACCCAAAATATGTCTTTTAATTTTATATAAAGGTGGTGGCGATAAAGTGTGAAATTTACGATTTCAATTTGACCCTTGTCTGTGTACCTTGCGAGGTAGGCCGCAGGCAAAGGAAAGCCAGTAGGTAAGTTTTTAAAGTGATAGAATTGCCTAAGTAATCTTATTCCGCCATCGCTCTTCTTCCATCGGACAACCAGCCGTACGAATCAGCGTTTTTTGGCATATTCTAAAGACACTTTATCATCTGTACCGCTAGAGAAAGGAACTCCTTGCCTGCGTCTGTGTTTCCTGATAGGTACGGTCGCCAGCACGTCGGGTTACTACAAAATGTCAAAATGTATTAATTGGAACTGAACTCTATCTGTTGGACATAAGGTTGAATTTAATAAAATATAAAGAAATTTGACAGTTTGTAGTAACCTGACGTGCTGGCGACTGTACAATAAACAAGGTACTAACTAATATACCTCCAAGTTGGAAGTGAACCGGTACATGGTATGAGAAAGCGATTTTCTTGCCGGTTCTTCTCGCTACAAGGTCTCCTGCCGAAGGATTTGCGAACCGATGGCGTAGCTTCATTGACGTTCATAAGTGTTGTTAAACAAACCTAAATTGAATAAACGATATTGAATTTTGAATTTATTTATAAAAAAAGGTTGCACAGTAGGTCCACTTCACGCACCGCCGCGATGTGGTGACCTCCCACTAAAACCTAAAACCCCCAGGGTGCCTCTTCTGGACGTGGGGTGGAGTGACGGCGGGTCCAAGAGTGTTAGTCACCGCAACCCCACCCCGTGCCTGCGTCCCTTCGACGCTTCATCTCCTCCGCCTCCGGTGAAGCGCGCCGGGGGCACCTGGCGCGCCTTTTCACCACGGGGACAAAATCGCGATGTGGTGACCTAGGCGGGGAAGTGCGACGGTGGAACGGGGATTCCGTTACCCGTCCAGGACCCCCGTGGGGGAAAGGCGCGTCATGTGGCCTCGGCGCGCCACACCGAAGAAGGTGGATGAAGGTGCGTCGAAGGGACACGGGCATGGAGAGGAGACACGATGACTATCACACTGGCCTCGTAATCTCCATCCTTGTGCAGAAGCACCCTGGGGGTTTTGGTGTGTTCAAGCCTATGGGTGGGTTTCCCACAAGAAAAAAAAGTGTTACGCAGTAGGTGGTAGTATTCTCATCGCCGAGATTCTCATTCTCATAGGTTCTTAGCGCATTCAGCTTTCGATTAATGAATAAATGCAGGTTAGGTGACCTCTTTGCTTTGGATTAGAAGGCGTTAAAGGTGTTAGTAGGGTACTGATACCTTGTTACCTGTCTGGCCACCTTCGTAGCTGGTTAAGTGGCGAGTGTCTGTTAAACAAAGGAGTGACATACTCCCTGGCTGGTGTCACTCAGTCGTTGTGTGCTTTTGAAGTGCAGAGGGTGGTGTAAATGATAGCTAGCTAATAGCATGCATTGGTAAACCTAATATCATGGTGAGGTGTCGTGAACTCGTGACGAGGACGTACCGTAGTTGTTACGTAGTTACTGCGGGCCGATCGCCGTAATTCTATGCAGCGCGGCTTGATCACGTTTGCGTCTTGACGTTGGACTTCGTATTGCCGTAATGAAATAACGACGCACACGTCACGCAAACCTATAGTCCCACAATACTGTCTGATCCGGTGACGTCCGTGACAGAGGAACCACTTGCAATACGAAATTAGCTGTCAAAATAGTCTGTCGTATGAAAACTGTTTTAGTTCCAAAAAATATCACCGGTACAGAAAACATTGTCGTACTGTCAAAGCCGCGCGTTATCAAAAACGGTTTTGCACGTCAACTGCACGTATTATACACTTGAATAATGCGTCATAGGAATACCGCGATCGGGGCGCTGTACGTTTTGTTTTTTTTTTTAACTTATTATAGATTTTGACATATTTGCACTTTAGTGATTTTATACAAAACAAAAAAAGTGCCAATATTTTCAAATCAACTATGAATTTAAAAAAATAGGTACAAATCGTACAGCCTAGTTCTTATGCATTTCAACAACATACCGAAAATTCATTGGGCTTAGACGGTGGAAAACGTTATCGCTATTTGTATGGAGACAGTTTGCTATACACCTACTATACTTATGTAGGTGTGATGGTGTTTAATATTTATTATTTTTAACCGACTTCTAAATCAAAAAGGAGGAGGTTCTCTATTCGTCTGTATGTATGTATATTTTTTTGGTGTGTATGTCCACCGATTACTCGAAGACGGATGGACCGATTGAAATGATTCAAACGTTATTACATTAGGTTGGTTTCCAAGTTGGTCCCATTGTTTGAAATTTTGAAATCGGTTCAGTAGTTTTCAGGAAATCTTGAAAATACTGTCGTTTTCGTTACCACTTTATGTGAATCTAATACGTATCTTTAGGCATAACTCCTTTGTTTATAAACCGATTTAGATGATTCTTGTTTTGTTAAAAAGGGGATACCTCAAGGTATTTTAACCGACTTCAAAAAAGGAGGTTTTCAATTTGATCACATACCTATTTACCAGAATACAAGTAAATTGCCTGCACGATGTACTAAAAAGAGTGAAATAAAAATTATTTTTATTAAAAGATTAAACCGCCTTCAAAAAAATCACATCAAAAAAGTAAGAAATAATTCCTCACCAAATAAATAACGTAAGTACTTTGAAGTCGGGCGGGTTTTAACAAAAACAACAAAAAATCGTACATGTTTCACGCCCGACTTCAAAGTAGGGCAGGCGTACCGGTTTTGGCTACTGTACCGGTTTTGGCCACTTATTGCTCTAAAAGTTTTCTAAATAACTTTTTGCCATTTTTGATAAAGGCAATTAAAATAAGGTATTTTAAGGTGATAATAACAACCGTTAGAATTTCTTATGTCATACGATTTTATTTTAATAAATTCCATTTTCTGTTTGAAAAAATGTTTAGTATGAAAATTTTAAGAAATTTGTGTGGGATGAAACACTTTATAAACCTTTGTTTTTGACAATTAAATTGTTGCTTTGCAATTAACTGGTTTCTGGCGAATTAGAATATATTGATTTAACCTGGGTTTGGTTTTGATTTTTCGCAATACTTACAAAAGTTTAACTATCAGTAAGTGGCCAAAACCGGTACATTTGGCACCTCTCACACATTGTGTGTGATATAAAAAAACTATTTTACTTTTATAAATTTGAAAAATGTATCTTTAAAGGTAGATAAATTATCTATAATATAAGATATAATTTGTGTCTTAAATACCTAAGACCATTTAGTACTTAGTGCTTAAAAGTCAAAAAATCCTTAAAGTGGCCACAAAGGGTACCTCTGCCCTACTTACGTTATTTATTTGGTCAGGAATTATTTCTTACTTTTTTGATGTGATTTTTTAACATAATATTTTATTAGGTTACTGATAGCTTTTTCGTTGTCTTGCCACCTTCGTAGCTCGTTAAGTGTTAAGTGTCTGTTTAACAAAGGAGTGACATACTCCCTGGTTGATGTCACTCGGTCGTTATATGCTATTAAAGTGCAAGGGGTGTAAATGACAGCTAGGCTATGTTCCTTTGTTCCATTATTGTGTCGCACTCCTAGGGTCGCTGATTCGAAGCCCGCCTGAAAGCTTCTTGCTGGGCTGGTGGTATCTTCTTTTTAAAACATGTTCTTGTTACAACACCCAGACCCGAAACAAACGCAAATGTTCATCACATAATGACTTATAGTCCAGTCAATATCGACACAAAAAACGACAAACATCGCAAACTCGCATGTAACTACGATTTTTTTATATGTTGTTAGGTCCCCTAACGGTCAGAATTAATAACCTATCCACAGATAGGGATAGGTGCGACCCCGACACACAGTCATGGAGTGTCCGGCATGGGCGGTGCAGCGCCAGGAGGAGGTGCGGTTGGGCCGGACCTTTCGCTTCCCGATATCTCAATAGCGATGCTGGGAAGCGAGGGGGGATGGCAGGCCGTGGTCTCCTTCTGCGAGGATGTCATCTCGCAGAAGGAGGCCGCGGAGAGGGTTCGCGAGGCGGACGTCGCAGCGAGCCAACCCCGACGTGCGCGGCCGGGGAGAGCGAGACGACAACGTGCGCGACTCGATCTCCCCGTGTCGCAAGGGGGGGCGCAGTAAGGCCCTCTGTCCCCCAAAGGGTGGAGCCCTAACGGGCCACTTTCCCCGGGTCAAGTGGCGCGTGCTACAACGTTCCCACAGACCCGGCGGTAAGGCGCAGGTCTTCGAGAGGAGTTTAGTTGGTAGTGGTGCATCCTCCTATTCGCCCCGCCTGGCCTGCCCGCCAAGAGCGGGTAGCCACGTGGGGAGCTGGGGAGGACGCTTCCTCCTCCTGCCCGGCCTCCTCTCGAGCTTTCGAGCTCGTTAGTAGGCGGGGCAGGGGTTAGAACCGCCCAGCCCTGACGTGAAGCCTATTAGGCTTGGCGGGAGGGCTGGGTGCGGCGAGGAACATGCCCTCGGTGTGACCGAGTCCAACATGCCGTTTGGTATGCCTAAAGATCGCATTCTCCTCTTGATACAAAAAAAAAAAAAGGGATAGAGGTGCGACCCAGATTAGTTGCTAGGCAACACCTAGCTACACCCTGGCAACTGTCGTTAATTCTATGCTAATATCAAGCATTGCATAGCAACTAATCTGGATCGCACCTATTCCTATCTGTGGATAGGTTATTAAATTCTGGCCGTAAGAGAAGTTTACACCCAAGTTTGCAACCCTGAAAACCCTGTGCTAACCCCACGGTGCTAGAAAAACTGCGAAATTTTGGCACTTGTTTCATTTTTTTCGAAAAAACTACACTAAGGAAGCGTTTTTCAAGTGTATTTGTTCTACACTTTTATAAAGATAACTAAATTTGCTACAATTGAGCGAAACTTGAGCATACTACGTCCATTGGTTGCGAAGATACAGCAAGTCAAAGATAGGCAATTCTTCCGCAGTTCTCGGAAAACTGTGAAATTATGTCACTTGTTTCAGTTTTTTAAGACGCCGATTCCCGAAAATATGGTATTTTAAATTATGGATTACTCGCAAACCACAAGTACTCAACACTTGGAAAAAATATGTATTATTTTACAATTATTTATCTAGTGCTTCCGGCCGCTTTTTTTCGATTGGTGATATTTTACATTGACACACAAATAAAATCCCAAACATCTGTCTAATCGTTATCCAAATATCCTATTACTTGCAGTATACTTGGTTTTAGTTAATGAAAAATATACGAAAATAATTGTCTTTGAATAGCCGAGGGATTCTGGCCGTCATAAGTTTAAATTTCTTTTTATTTAATTTTTACTTGAATTTTATGTGATTTTCGATTCGCGGGGCGCTCGTGAGTTCACAGTTCACTGCCGGCTACCGCTGCGTCCGCGTGAAGTGTATCGCGCGCGGCCGAGCAAGCGTTAGCGTGCACATTTCGGTCGGGAATCCTCGTCTTAAAGTAAAACTTCTTTACGCCAGCTTGATTTGGGGAGTAAGCTGGTGAATATTACCCGATTATTTACTATTTTTGTTATTTTTGAGGAAACTATGAAACCTTGACGCTACTTTCTCATCAAATTGAACCTAATTAAAATTTTCTACAAATTCTTGCCTCATACTTTTCTCTAAGACTATTAGTTTAGCCAGAACGTGTCTTTGCATATGACAAATACACAAAATTATCACTTAAAAAAATGCCTACCTTTGAACAGCTGTATCTCTGCAACCATTGGACCTAGAGTGCTGGCGTTAGTTCAAATTGTAGTAAATTTAGTAGGCTTTATTAAATTATATTGCAACCATACTTGAAAACGCTTCCTTAGTGTAGTTTTTTCGAAAAAACTGAAACAAGAGCCAAAATTTTGCAGTTTTTCGAGCACCGTGGGGTTAGCACAGGGTTTTCAGGGTTGCAAACTTGGGTGTAAACTTCTCGGGACCTAACAACATATAAAAAATTCGTAGTTACATGCGAGTTTGCGATGTTTGATGTCGATATTGACTGGGCTGCTATTATAACATAGATATGTATACATTTATTAGTAGTTAATATATTATTTATCATAACCTAGTCTGGGAATCAATCCCACGACCCCTAACTCAATTGCCATGACTAGCACCACTGCACCATCAGGCAGTGCAAATATAAAACATCGGTGGATTGAAATGTATAATCGTGTCGGCATTTCACGTACACTCGCATGAATAATTCAGTTTTGAAGCGACGTCGCTGAAAAATGGCCGTTTTCAGCGAAGTGACGCGACCGTGTGAAACAAGTCGTCCTAATTCCAATTCATTTATGCAGCGAATTTTTTGGGGTTCTGTAAATGTAAAATATTAATTAATTTATAAGAATTTTGATTGACCAAAGTGTTAAAAAAATATTGAAATAATCTTGTAAAATGAAATTATCTATTTCTATACTAATATTACTTATAAAGAGGAAAGATTTGATTGTTTGTGTGCTCCGAAACTACTGGACCGATTTCGAAAATTCTTTGACCATTAGAAAGATACATTCTTCTCGAGTGACATAGGCTATATTTTATCCCGATATTCAAACGGGAACGGTTACCACGCGGGTAAAACCGCGAGGATCCGCTAGTTTTAAGATAAGTTCCTCAAATTGCACCCAGGTCCCTTCCCTTTTTTGTCCTCAGACGATTATTACTTTTCTACTCAAGGTTGCCTGGAAGAAATTGCTACGTAGCAATACGGCCGCCTTTTGTGTGCTTCTTTTGTGTTGTCTTCTTTTTGTTATGTTTTATTATTATTATTAAACAACAAAACAACAAGTCTACGAGCCTATTCTGTTGCAACAAGGACTTGTGATGAGAATGTAAAAAAAATCGGCCAAGTGCGAGTCGGACTCGCTCATGAAGGGTTCCGTACCCACTTAACGTACCGATTACGTACACCTAGCAAAAATACCACAGTCATTTTTTGCCAGAAAAAAGTATGAATGACAAAGTTATATTTGCGGTTTTCGAAAATGTGTTATATCTCAAAAACTTGCAAAGCCTACTTAGCTGTGATAGTTTTCCTTTTAACTTCGTCATATATCGTGAATTTTTTCACGTATCCAAGACCAACCATTTGGCTGGCAGGGGTGGGGAGGGGACATGACTCTAACAAAATCTCTAACAAATTGGCAATCAGTGCCACCACCTCAATCGCCACGTTTTTTTTTGTGAAAATTCTTTCACCATTAGAAAGTTACGTTCTTCCCCAGTGACATAGGCTATATTTTATCCCGATATTCCCACGGGAACGGGTACCACGTGGGTGAAACCGCGAGGATCCGCTAGTTTTCAATAAATACTTAGGTACGGAGTTCTCGAATTTACTTAGCAATTCAGTATTGCAACTTTATTTTATATATATATATACGATAGTTTTGCATGCTATGGGTACGGAACCTTGCAACACCCAGGCGTTTCCCCTTGCCACAAACAACAAACCCCCCATTTGTAGGTAATCTGGTGCCGAATGAGACTCGCGTGTCCCCCGGCGACGCTCGTGGGATTAAAACGTGTACTCTTAATGAAACGCTTTTGGCGAGAAGTTTAATTTATGACAATAACAATGCTTATTGGACGTTGTTTCTGTTGGTGACAATTTTTGTTTATTTTTTTTTGTTAATATATCCTGTGCTTTTTTAATAGCAAAGCGTTGGAAATAAAACACTGACGAATATAATTATTATTTAATGATTTAAGAAGCACTTCGGAGTTGTAAAAAACGTTTTTTTATTATATTCTACTAGCTGTATTCCGCAGTTTTACCTGCGTTAATTTAAGGAAAAGGAAAAAACTACTAAAATTTATTTTTTTCCCGTTTTGGCATCATTTTTAATTGATGCTCCACCTCTGTTGGTCGTAGCGTGATGTAATCCTACTATTCCTACTATATTATATACAGGGCGTCCCAAAATTAACTCACATGGAGGGAAAGTACCATAAATAATGAAGATATAAAATTTTACTGAAAGGAGACTTCATTTTTATTTTAAAAAGAAAACGAACTGCATTCACCGAATTTTGAATAATCACTTGTCTGAACTGGGAATCGAACCCGCTGAATGTAAAAAGCATATTTCTCTAATTTAATTGTACCGATCGAAAGGCTCGATCATACCTTATCATTTTTTCTTAATAACATAGCATCTTAAATAAAAGGAAGACTACGAAATTTAACATTTAATGTTGAATAACAAGTTTGTGCAGCGTTAATAGCCTTTTCTGTGACTGTATATATATATATATATATATATATATATACAGGGCGTCCCAAAATTAACTTACATGGAGGGAAAGTACCTTAAATACTGAAGATATAAAATTTTACTGAAAGGAGACTTCATTTTTATTTTAAAAAGAAAACGAACTGCATTCAAAGAATTTTGAGTAATCAACTGTCTGAACTGGGAATCGAACCCGCCGAATGTAAAAAAAAATATTTCTCTAATTTAATTGTACCGATCGAAAGGCTCGATCATACCTTATCATTTTTTTTTAATAACATAGCATCTTAAATAAAAGGAAGACTACGAAATTTAACATTTAATGTTAAATAACAAGTTTGTGCAGCGTTATGGATAGCCTTTCCTGTGACTATCATGCTCAAAACTTTAACATTTCAATGTATTACTAATGAGTGAAGATTGGAGCAATTATCATAAAGTGTTTGATAAAGTTATAATGTGTTAAGTAACACCAGCTCGATTGGTTTAAAAATGTTTGAATAGTTACTTTGGTGCGGTCTATTCCAGCATATGGCATAGTCGTTGGACGCCCCCAGGGCTTCCAATGACTATGTCACATGGTGGCAAAGACCACACCAAATACTGTAGATAGAAAGTTTTATTGAAATAGGACTTTATTTTTATTTAAATAACAATAGAACTGCATTCAATTTTTTTTTAATGTTTGTTTTTTTGTTTTTTCCAAACCGAAAATCGAAACCGCGACGAATTATTCGAACGAAATTATTCAAACTTTTTAAAACCAATCGAGGTGGTGTTACTTATCACATTATCAAACACATTAGGTATAATTGCTCCAATCTTCACTCATTAGTAATACCTACCTACATTGAAATGTTAAAGTCTGTATTGAGCACAACAGTCACAGAAAAGGCTATTCATAACGCTGCACAAACTTGTTATTCAACATTAAATGTTAAATTTCGTAGTCTTCCTTTTATTTAAGATGCTATGTTATTAAAAAAAAAAGATAAGGTATGATCGAGCCTTTCGATCGGTACAATTAAATTAGAGTGAAATGAGAATGAAGTCCACGCGGGCGAAGCCGCGGGTGGAAAGCTGAAGTTAGCCTATATAGCCTTCCTCCATAAATGGGCTATCCAACACAAAAAGATTTTTTCAATTCAGTCCAGTAGTTTCTGTTCTGTGGTTAGCGCGTTCAAACAAACTAACTCTTCAGCTGTATAATATACTAGCTTTCCGCCCGCGGCTTCGCCCGCGTGGATTACACGACGTTATCCAACGGGAATGTGTTATTTTTCCGGGATAAAAAGTAGCCTACGTTCCTCTCCAGACTACAAAGTATCTGTGTCCCAAATTTCAGCCAAACCCGTTCAGCCGTTTCGGCGTGATTGAGTACCAAACATCCAAACATCTAAACTTACACATTTATAATATTAGTAGGATTATTAGTACCTATAGCTGATATGCCCATTTTAGACAATAAAAGACTCATCTTTTAAGTCCCGTAACTAGCAAAAAGGAGGTGGTAACTAGGTACAACTTGTAGATATCTAATGCCGACTCAACACGTTGGCCAAAAATGCCGGCAATACATCGCAACGTATACTATACTGATTTTGTAGCAAATAATGTCATAAAGGTTCTTTCCAAAGAGTTAATGTATGTTGAATTGGGCAACATTACCTATGCCCAACGCGTGGAGTCGGCATAACACACAGCCACTGGGTGTCCGTGTAATAAAATTGTGAAGTCGAAATTTTCTACTTCTTGTCAAGTAGGTTGACAAGAAGTACTTGTTTGGTGGAGGTATTCCTAGAAGCGCTCCCATTTTGGAGCGCTCCCAACGAAGCGCCCCAAAACTATTGCTCGGAGCGCTCCTTTTAATACTGCTAATAAAAAGAGCGCTTCACAATAGAGAATTCAAATAGAGATGGGTACTCCGTGAGCGTAGATTGGTTTGCAAATATTAAGGTGATTTGAATTAGTGCAAGTGCAAGTTAAAATATTAAATATTAATAAAAAGTATATTGGATAGTAAAGAAAAACTACCAGGAGTACAGAATTTATAAGGAGCTAGATTTTAATTTAATTTTTATAAATTCTCAAGATAGTTTAATTAAAGGGCTTTAAAATTAACTTTCAAATTAGCTCCTGTGGTCTATGTTGTCAACGTGGGAGCGCTTCGAGGAATAAAATTTCAATATTTTTAATTTTGAAGCGTTCCTTTTATTAGCAGTTATTAAAAGAAGCGCTTCGTTTATTACTACATTTAAACTATTGTTTTGGGGCGCTTCGAGGAATAGAGGTTGGTGTAAGCAAGAGATATATTTTCACAATAAACTCCCATTGCAAAACAACTAAATATAAGTATTTGGTTTTATGAATAGGTATACTTAGTAGTAGTCGTTTTTTTATGAAAGTTATAACTTTAAAATACTTAAAAATGGAAAATAAGGTATTTAGAAAAAATCGACCCGTCTCACAACACAATCAGCTCCGATGGGACCTTATTAGACCTTATTTTCCATTTTTCAGTAATAAAAATTGCATTGTGAATGCAAAAAACTAAAAATTAAAATAACTTTAAAATACTTAATTATTATGTGACTAACGACTTTTAAGCATTTAAATTTTGAGATTTTCGTTTAGGAGCAAGAAGCAAGATTTTGCAAGGAGCAAGGTTAGAATGGTGAGAAATAAGACTAAAAGTTATATGACTATTGTTTTTATTAAACTCGTACGTACGTGCCTTACTCGTGGGTTTGTAAACCAAAATAAAAACATAACTTAAAAGCTAAATCACAGTTTTATTGCATATTACTTAACTTAATTGCACCTCATATACTCACTATGATGTAGTCATAATTAAGCAGAAAGAGCCGACAATAGTGATGTATTTCCTGTATTCCCGTTGTCCCCATGATTTTTGTCCCCATGATGGGGACAACGAAAATTGAATAAATGTATTAAAATGGAACTGAAAAAAAAACATGGGGACAACGGAAATACAGGAATTATTTTAACAGGTACAAACATGCTCACTTCACTTCACAGTCACTTAGGTAGGTGGTTTAAGAGCTTAAATGAAACTTTCATTACATTTCTACAACGATTAATGTGTCAGATGTTTTAAACAATTTTTTTTTCCGATAAGCATTTGAAAACCCTTTGAAAATCTCTCCAATGCCCCACAACGGAAAAACTTTGAATTTTTGTTTACGTTCCATTCCAAATATTGTTCAATGAAACTCAACTTGCTTTGCATTTTTGCAGTTTGGGAATGTGAGGAGATATTCAAAGTTATTTCATATTCTTATCGGAAATACAGACATCTATCCAAAACATCTGGCACATAAATCATCAAAACACTGATAATTTGATTAAGCATGTTTGTATTAAAAAAGTGTGCCCATTATTTAATTTTTTTCGTTTTGCATTCACAATGCATTTTTTATTATTGAAAAATGGAAAATGAAGTATTTTATAAAGTTGTGAGACGGGTCGATTTTTTCTATAATTATTCATTCTCCATTTTTCAAAGTGTGCCCGTTTTTTCTGCAAGCAAGTAGATAACTTTTCAGTTGTCGGGTTTTATGTTCATATTAAGTAAGTACTTACCCGAAACGCTGATAAATCCGAATAATGACATAGCATAGCAAACTTATTTTACATTTACAAACTTAATAAATACTTAATTAAAACTAACACACAAAACCTAATGGAGAGCTCGGTATGACTTCATCCATACTTATATTATAAATGTGAAATTGTGTTTGTTTGTTTGTTTATTTGTTTATCCGTCTTTCACGTCGAAGCGGAGCAACGTATTGTGGTGATTTTTGGTATTGGGATAGTTTGGGAGCTGGAAAGTGACATAGGCTACTTTTTATATCCCGTAAAAACATCACATTCCCGCGGGAATGGCTCCCAGCCTGATTGCATTTTCCGTAAGAAACAGTGGTTTTATTTATACTTCTATACTAATATAATAGTTTGTTTGTTTGCATCGAATAGGCTCCGTCCAAAACTACTGGACCGATTTAGAAAATTCTTTCACAATGGTGAAAATGATCTAATGAGAAAGCTACATTCTTCCCGTCCCGAGTGACATAGGCTATATTTTATCCCGATATTCCCACGGGAACGGGTACTACGCGGGTGAAACCGCGGGGAGCCACTAGTGATTGTTAAGTACCTACTTAGTAAAGTATTTACCTGCTATAAATAAAAGCTTCGTTCGGAATGTATTATAAGTACATAGCTTATGTATTACTATCAGTGATGACTATGATAATTGATATTATATCTGAAATATGACTGTAAAGTTCTGAAAGCACAATAAATTAATTTATTGTAGAATTTTTATAGGTTGCGAATATGAGAATTTAATGGCTCTCCATAATAATGTCAAAAGGCTTTTGTTTTCATGCCACGCAAATGGAAAGCAATATGTCATTATTGAATTATAAATAAAAACATATTTATAAACTTTTTAGTCATTTTCAGCAGGTTTCGTTTTTAGGGTTCCGTAGTCAACAAGGAACCCTTATAGTTTCGCCATGTCCGTCTGTCCGTCTGTCCGTCCGTCCGTCCGTCTGACCCCAGCCTAGCTCATAGACTCTTAGTACTTGAAAGCTGTAATTTAGCATGAATATACATATTAATCACGCCAACAAAGTGGTAAAGTAACATTTTGAAAAATATTTTTTTTATGTTACCGTGAAGTGGGTATGTATTTTTTTTTCTTGTCTACCCCATAGTGTGGGATGTCGTTGGATAGCAATTTCAAAAATGTTGTGGGTTCGTTAAGACAGTTTTTTGATTGAGGCATCCGTTTGTGAATTATTAAGCTTTAAAGTGCAAAATTTTGTTAGGGTCAAGTGTCCCCCCCCTACCAGCCAAATGGTTGTTTCTGGATACGTGAAAAAATTCACGATAGTAGTACATATGACGAAGTTAAAAGGAAAACTATCACAGCTAAGTAGGCTTTACAAGTTTTTGAGATATAACACATTTTCAAAAACCGCAAATATAACTTTGTCATTCATACGAATACTATGAAAAACAAAGCTATTTTTTTCTGGCAAAAAATAACAGTGGTATTTTTGCTAGGTGTACGTAATCGGTACGTTAAGTGGGTACGGAACCCTTCATGAGCGAGTCCGACTCGCACTTGGCCAATTTTTTTATTTGTTTGTTTGTACATAATATATAAAATAATGGATAAAATCAAAAGCTACTGGACCGATTTTAAGAATTATTTCACCATTATAAAGCTACATTTTTACTGAGTGACAACATAATTTTTAATCCGATATTCCCACGGGTTAATCAGCTTTTTAAACTTTACCTATTTAATGTTTAAAAAGGTAATCTGATAGGAATGCTATTTGTAAAAAGTACGCAACAAAAAATTTGTCATTATAAAACTAGTAACGAGACTTACACCCGTGGCTTCGCCCGCGTGGAATACCCGGCGTTTTCCGGGAATGTGATATTTTTCCGGGATAAAAAGTAGCCTATGCCTCCAGCTCCCAGACTATCCACATACTTAAAACCACGTCGATCCGTTGCTCCGTTTTGACGTAAAAGACGGACAAACAAATACACTTTCACATCTATACCTAATATTAGTAGGTAAGTATGTGGGTGGATAAGAACTTTTTTTTGTAAAATGTCCACATAAGTTTGATGAATATTATTAGTTTATGCAGAAATTGTTAACTTTTAACTACGTACTAAAGGAAATATAGTTTGCAGTACCTACATAGGTACATAATATGGCAGGCACAGTGACTTCTAAGAGATGAAAGGGATATTTTATTCTATCTAATAGTCTTAGTGCCAGTTCAGACATAGCGAAATTCAAATTTACATTAGGTACGATCCGGTCAGGTGTAAATTAATGTTAGACGTAAAAACAACCAATCAAAATCAAGTCTGATCAGACTATATCGGTGAGAAAAATCGGTCGTGTATTCCTAGCCTAATATGGAAACTAGAACCGCGCGGTTTCCGCCAGAGTCTGAATGACCCTTAACGGTGCGATAAAGAAATAAAACGGAAAAACGTTAAAACAACACTCATCCGATTCGAGTCATTGACTGACTGACTGACGTGATTTTACTTCTTGTTATTGAAAATTAAATACTTATTAGAAAAAATCCGTCTCACAACAGCTAGCTCCAATGGGGCTAGAACCCTAGGTTAGTTGAGATTAGAGCATTCGCCCCCATAATTTCTGTCATGTTAGTACTGCATTCTAGCCTACGTTTCATACTATTCATAATGTCAAGTCTAAAGAGCATGTAATCACTACGTTTAGTAAAGTCAATATATGGCACTCCCGTCGTTATTATCTTGGGCTGTGAAAGGTCGTGGGTTCGAGTTCCATCGGAGCTAGTTGTGAAACGGGTCAATATAATACAAATTTTTCGTTTTCAATAATAAACATTGCATTGCCAATGCAAATAAAGTAAAATTAATGGATTTTTGGTTGTTATAGGTAATATATTTAAATACAGTTAACTACGATAAAAATATCGCTTAGGTACACGCATCTCTCGCTAAAGCTATAAAATCACATGCAAGTACAAGACTTCTTCATTTAAACGAGAATACCTCTTAAAAAATGGTTACAAAAGGTTAGAACCAAAATGCCGCTTATTAGACTATCCAATTCCTATTTCTCCTTATTTCGGAATCTAGAGCTACATAAAAATGCAAAGAAACCTGGCAATAAGTAATGGAATGAAGATCCCATAGAAAAACTTCAAAGATGAGAGCAATTAGTTTCCTTTAAGTATATATAATTGTGTAATTTGCTTTGGTTTTTGAGTCTCATTTAATTATTATTTTGATTATTCATGAGATGAGATTAGTTTTACCTACTTATCCCCAAAGTCCTAAATATGTCATAAAAACACCAGCTGCCGTTCAATTTAAAGACAGCAGCCGCAGATCCAAATTGGAACCAGTAAGAAGCCTATTGAACTGTCTCACACAACAAATACTTCATCATTATTAATTTTCTTTATTTCCGAAGTATAAACCTCATTTTCTGGCATCAATCCTGATTTCCCTCTATAATAAGGGAAGTAGTTAGTCGTTGACAGGTAGAAGATACCAGGCTCACTAAAATTGGTCCTTGGGCCAACGATATTAGTCTCAGTATTGTTGTAACAAGCAGCCATCCTTGCTTCTTGGACGGAATTACATTTGACACCTATAAACTTGGAAGGGTGTTCTAAAGCTTGCCACCAGTAGAGAACCGATTTCAAATGGCTGCACATGACTAAGCAGGGTATGTATGTTATATCTCCTGGTTGGAACTCTCCTCCGTTGACGTAGAAGTCGACGTGGCCTAGAGGTTCAGCTATTCCGAATCCGTCAATGTTTGTATGAACTACGTCAACTCGTTCTCCGTCTGTGGGATTCAGTCGGTACTGAGGAGGTAACGACCTGTAGCAAGGTCCTGCCGGGTCTAGGCCAGTCACTCTCGAAGGTTTCTTTCCCGTGACGGCGTATAAGTGCTTGGCTGCGAAGGACATGATGTGGGCGCCGAGACTCAAGCCGACGAGCTCGAGCTTGTCGACTGCCAGTCCTTGTTGTACGGTTAACTTGACGAGCAATTCCCCAATTTTCTTACCGATTGTTCGAGCTAAGCGCACGGATCTGTAAAGAGAATTGTTATTGTTACTGAGTTTCAAGAAACTGATGACAACTAGCAACTTACAAGATAGTTAACTTAAATGTTTGTGTAACAGCGAGCTATCAAATCGTCCATCATCATCATCATCATGTCAGCCGAACGACGCCCACTGCTGGTCATAGCCCCCCCCCCCCCCCTCCCAAGGATCTCCACAACGATCGGTCCTGCGCTGCCCGCATCCAGCGGCTTCCCGCAACCTTGACCAGATCGTCGGTCCACCTTGTAGGGGGCCAGCCCACGGAACGTCCGGCACGCGGTCGCCATTCGAGAACCTTTCCGCCTCAACGGCCATCGGTTGTCCGCGCTATGTGTCCCGCCCACTGCCACTTCAATGATGCAATCCTTCGAGCGATGTCAGTTGTTTTAGTTATCGGAAATCGTCCATCATCAATAAATAATCCCTACTGCTGGGGCTTTTACGCATGGGTAATGAGAATAGGCCATGACCTCTCATGCGGGCCCAATACGGATAAGTGAGTCATTAGACCTATTAGAAATGAACTTGACGGAATCTACACCGGATCTCAGAGTACATAATATTATAATATTAAAAAAGCTTTATTGATTCCACATTCATAAAATAATAACATTAATTCGCAAACACAAATTCATTTCATTAAATAATATAAATACATGACATTAAAAACAAGTAAGTATGAGATAAAAGATATAAAATGATTCAATAGGATAATATAAAATGCAAATTCGATATTCAAATTTATATAACATGTCAAATTGATTATATTATAGTAAATTTAGGTATGGGTTCTTCGATCAGTGTTATTGTTGATCGAAGTATGGGTTATAGTGATTTGATATAACATGGACTCCTTACGGGTAAAAGCCTCCTCCAACCAAAGAATCCCATTTTTGTCTGTCATTGGCTATGTAGCCGAAGACAGACAAGAATGGGATTCTTTCGAGTCATTTCGGAAAAAAAGGACAGAGATTTGTATCTCTGTATCTTTGTACCGCTACGTGGTAATAGCTGATCTTGAGGTCTCCCAACACTTCTTGTCCCGGATGGTCCTGTCCATTTAATGCTGGCTCCACAGTATCGTCCAACACTCGAACCTTCAAATCTCCTCCGAACCCGCGCAAACCCGATCGACCTCCAAACCGGCCCGCTACACAATCGAGACCGAACTCCGAACTTTCATGCAGCATGACCAGATGCGGTACTTTTCTACTTTTTTAGTAGATTTAAGACAATCACAGTGGTCAATAGTCACCGGCCGCACACACGCAAAGTTTTTTTTTTCTAATCTATTAAGTGATATAAAGATGGCTTGGAAGTCTGTTTTGCTATATTTTTTTTATAATGGCTTGGAATGGACCGCTCAAGTGTCGTCGGCATCGGTATCGGCTTCATTTGACACATGGATGTGACACATTGCTACTTTTCTTGGTGCAGAAAAGAAGTAGCAATGAATGTATCACATCCATCTGTCAAATGAAGCCAATACCGACGCCGACGACACTTGGACGGTAGCCCCACAGGTTTGCCTACTAAAGTAGAAATTTTCTAATTCCAGGAAAAACAGTAACTAAATATGTAAGTAGTATTTCATAATCTAGTTATTTTGTCTGATCAAAAAAATACTTTGTATTATATTTTCCCCTATGCATGGTAGTATATTTGCATTTCAAAATCTGGCGACACTGCTGATGTGTGGACAGCAGGTTTGTACGAGTTCGTCAACTCACCCGAACCAACCCTCCACACATTGATGGTTGGACGATCGGTTCGGACGTTGGACGATACTGTGGAGCCAGCATAAGAAGTCTTGACGTCCATCTGTCATCAGTGTATCTAGCAATATGACCCGCCCATCTCCTTTTCAAGACTACAAACAATAGAGCATCCGTCACTATAGTTCTATTTCTTATGTCAGAGTGTATTTTCTTGTCTCTAAGTTTAATATGGAAGCATCTCCTCTCCATCGCTCTCTGTGTTGTTTGAATCATACTGCAAGTCATGTTGTTAAAGTTCCAAGTTTGGCACCCATAAGGTTAACTAGGTAGAGAATAGCTTAATCCATCGCTACCTTTTTCAGTGCTACGGGGAGCTTGGATTTGAATATCTCTTTGTTAGCCCAATATTTTTTCCAACAGATCGCTGCTCTTGTATGTACTTCCTCTATATTTCTTTCTTTTCTAAACGACAGAGTACATAGCTAAGTGATAATTTGCGTTATCTGCGAAACTTCTTAAAAAATCCTATCCCTAAAAATGTAATTTCCCATAGAAAACGAGATGAAGATGTTTGTTTTTGACTGCGGGCCAATCGCCGTAATTCTATGCAGCGCGTCTTCATTGCATTTGGGTCTTGACGTTTGACTTCGTATTGCCGTAATGACATAACGACGCACACGTCACACAAACTTATATAGTGCGCCAAGCTTTTCTGTTCCGGTGATTATCTTTGGAACTAAAACAGTTTTCATACGAGAGTCAATTTTGACAGCTAATTTCGTATTGCAAGTGGCTCTTCTGTCACGGCTGTCACCGGAACAGAAAAGCTTGTGGCACTGTAGTCCTACAATCCTGTCTGATCCGGTGACATCCGTGACAGAGGAACCACTTGCAATACGAAATTAGCTGTCAAAATTGGTCAAAATAGACTGTCGTATGAAAACTGTTTTAGTTCCAAATATTATCACCTGAACAGAAAACGTTGTCGCACTGTCAAAGCCGCGCGTTATCTAAAACGGTTTTGCACGTCAACTGCACTTCAACTGCACGTACACTTGACTATTGCGTCATAGAGTTACCGCGATCGGGGCACAGGTAGAATTCAATTACCTAACAAACTAGGTTCAGCACTGTAGGTAAAGGATTTTAATCTCCAGGACTTAACCGTAAACCCAAGGTTGAATGACTTAAATGTTATACTTTATACTGTTACAGAATTTTAAGCAATCCTTATTGAAGTCGAACTACTTTGACGTCACAGATTAAACATGATTTGTTTGCAAACATGTGTTTATTTTAATTTAGTTCTGTTGAAGATGGCATACAAATGAGAATTTGTTTGACCGTCTCTGTTTTACCATTTCATTTGCATTTAAGTCCGATCCAGTTCATTGATTAGCAATGGAGATTAACGGATTTCGTTTGCTACTATTTGTTGACTCAGCAAGAATTACATTAAAATTTAACTTTTAACGCATGTTTTGTTTGTTATCACTTTTTGTGGATTTCAGCGTTGCTTTTGAGTTTTGTGTTTTGTTTGCTGACGTTTTAGCACCTTTCCAGGGACTATTGCTTCGGGTGCCAGAAATCCAAGATGTGCTTAATAGAATTACACTATTAAAAAGTTGGGGCAAATTTCACTAGTAGGTATACACAGAATAATATATGTTGAGATGGTGACTTCAATCAATAATACAACTAGATGACGCCACTCGAAGAAAACACAACGTTTATATAAGGCACCTAATATTTCTTCTAAACGTCGAAAAAAGTAACGAATGTTACGATCATACGTCAAAAATAACAGGAATCGATATGAAATAAGAGCGCACCTTTGACGTGCGGTTATCAGTTGGTATTGTTGATTTAAGGATGGTGATTAAGTAAACATATTTTCTGTAAACATATTTATGAAAGTACTATTAGATGACGTAAGTGTTAGTAAACAGTGTTTTCCCCGTGAACAAGTGGAATGCTTTTAAAACTCTAATGCCCGAATACTCGAACGCTACTTAACTTTGGGAGCGTCTCAAGAATGGCCCTGTCGCTTTAAATGTCAAACGTATGAAAGAGATGCCATGATGTTTGAGACGCTCCCAAATTTGATTTGCGTTCAAGAATTCAGGTGTAAGTTACCTATTTAAATACCAGTAGCTCTATCTAGGGACCCTAGCAACATATATGTAATAATAATAACTTAATAACTTCTTACATTCACACCAATTATCTAAGCCCATTTTAATTTCATTAAGAAACTGTATCATGGAAAACTTGATAACGGATAAATATATACTTAAATACTTTTTTGTTTGTAAATACATACTTAATATACATAGTTAACACCCAGACCAAGACAAATAGACATGTTCATGCACACAAATATTTGTCTTGTTCGGGAATCGAACCCGAGACCACTGGCGCAGAAGGTGGGTAGCCTACCCCTACGCCAAATCGGTCGTCAATGTGTTTGGTTAGTGGTAGAACTCTAGGACTTGCTCTGTTGGTGGTAGGTATGTTTTCAGCATTGTTGTGATCCAGCAGTTAGAGATAGTCATAGTCATAGTCATAAATTTTTATTCATATCTAGATTAAATAAAATTAATGCTTATGAATCGTCCAATATTTTTTTACCTACCACCTGTTATGGATATTATAAGATAGCCAGATAGTCAGAGGTTGAGGATTCCGGGAGTAGTGCGCTTCCACCATCAGCCTTACCTTGTCTTAACTTCAGGTGTTATGAAGGCTACGTGCTACCCCGTCGTGAATGGAAAAATATATCCCATTTATACTTACTTAGGGTAGATGTAGGTAAGAAAGGCGAACGTCTCCGTGATAAAAACGTTGTACCCCTTCTTGGCATACGAGTTGCCAACCGCCTGCGTCTGGGGGAAGATCGAGCTGTCTATGTACCCCACTGCGTAGAAGATAGTCTTCTTGTTCTTCAAGTCTGGAAAATGGAGAAGTTATCTTATGTATACTGATGAAAATAAAGTTGAAAAGTTTGTTTATTTGATCGCGATGGTTGAAACGTAAACAATAAGTAAATAATTAAAAAATATAAAACGTGAGCTAAACCTCTTACGTGGTAATTGTGCTCATGAATATGAACAACTTTTACTATGGGGGCCAACTCTGCAAGTCAACAAAAAAAACAGCTGTTTACTGATGCCATACATTCGTCGAGTAGGGTATCTATAGACAATTTGTATGAAACAGCTGTTTTTTTTTGTGAGAGAGCTCTCTCTCTCTAACTGTAGCGTTCGGACGTTTCCGCTTAGAGGCAGGTGTATGTTATCCGATTTGAAACAACCGGACTAGGTAAGTACTACTATTTACAAATTGCATTAGTTCGGTCAACCCTTGTCAACCGGACAAACAACCGAAGCCGATCTAATAGTAGCAACAGTTAGGTGATTTAAATCAACCATACTTCTACTACTAAAAAGTTGCATTAGTTCGGTCAACCGGACTAACAACCGAACTACTGCTACTAAAGAGGACAACGCACAAGCACGTACCCAGGATTTTTTGTTGGGGGGGTCCGTCCGGGGGGGGGGGGGGGTTTAGTTTAGATGTTGCTCAGCAGAATGGATTTGGCTGAAATTTGGGACACAGATACTATGTAGCTTGAGTGGACCATAGGCTTCTTTTTATTCCGGAAAAATGTCACATTCCCGCGGGATAACGTCGTGAAGTTCACGCCCATCCCGCGGATTAATGGATTTCGGGGGAGGGGTCCAGACCTCCTGGACCCCCCCCTTGGGTACGTCCTTGACAACGCAGTCTCACTTCCTGCCAACTTACCCGTTGATTTATCCTTAGCCAACATCTTGGCGGCGTTGGTGATCGGCATGGAGACTCTCACCGTCTGCCCCTTCTTGTCCAGCTTGTGGTGGACCACTTGCAGGCGCGGCATCATCTTGGAGCTGATGGAGGCGTTCTTCATCACACCAGGACCTGCGGGAGAAATGAAAGATACCCTTAAATCTTAAATATTCTTGAGAAGCAGTCAAAAAATTTTTAAATAGAGTTTTAACCGCCACCGTGGTCTAGTGGTTCACACTACCGATTTCAGACCCAGGGGTCCGCCGGGTTCGATTCCCAGTGGGGTACATATTGTATTCGGTTTGGTTGGTGGTAGGACTTGTTCTTAGTCCGCTTGTCTAGCTACCACCATCTTATTAAAGTCTGTCGCCATAACAATGATGTTTTCAGCATTATTGTGTTCCAGCAGTTAGAGATAAGATAGCCAGTTCCTCAGTGATTGAGGATTCCGGGAGTAGTGCGCTTCCACCTTCAGCCTTATCACCACTTAACATCAGGTGTGATGAAGGCTAAGGGCTACCCCGTTGTGGATAAAAAAAAAGTCAATACAAAAAATGACCTACAAAAACCTAAGTCAAAAGCTTTTCAATGAGGTATTCCAGTTACGGCACCACTTTGAACCGCACCATTTGAATGGCACCAAAAGCATTCCCATTACGGCACCATTTGGTGCCGTTCGAAAATGAATTTAAAATATTATTAATATATATTATTATTTAATATTATTAATAAAGAACTGATTAGCTACGCATTTACAAAATAATAATGTTGTTGCTAATACTGGACTTAAAACAGCTGATAAAATGATTAAATGATTTAAAAGATTGCAATACCAAACAAAGACATACAAATTAACATTTTTAGAATCGCTATAAATAAACTGATGTGAACTTTAAAAGCTGCTACGAAAATGAGACGATTCAGGAAGTGTAAACCAGTTAGTAGCCGCTGCACAATTTATCAATCATATAATTATCTTACTCATAAATAAAACAAACTGAATGTGGTCCTACAAATGCATCCAAGGTCGTAATGGTATATTTTTCTTTAGTCGCATCCACTGAAATGTTTTCGTCGAGTTTTTAATGCTCTTTTTATGATAATTCTTAAAAATAATCGTGGTGTAAAGTAAAACCAGATGCAAATATGTTGTTGTCACTTATGTTGTCTAAAATAATGACACAGACAATAACAGATTTACACCAAATGTAACTTTACACAATGTTTATTAGTAAAGGGGTTAGAATACTTACATTGTAATTGTAAATTAACAAATGTGAGATAAATAAAATATAATTTAATCGCAATAATTGTTACGTAGGTACCTTCTTCTTCTAGCAGAAAAAAATGTTTTTATTTAAAAGTGTTGTCTGTAATCTGTACTATAAAGTTAGTCTTTTTCCTCTTTAATTTTTTGAAAGCTTATAATGAAACCTAACTTACTATCTACAATAATTCGAACTCATTGCTTAAAAAGTTATTTAATTTTAAAAACTCAACAACAACAACTCACTTTAAGAAAAATGGAAACGACTCCGTAGCTCAGTGGTTAGAGCAGTCGCCAGGATAGCGAAAGGTCGTGGGTTCAAGTCCCATCGGAGCTAGTTGTGAGACGGGTCGATTTTTTCTAAATACTTTATTTTCCATTTTTCTATGATAAAAATTGCATTGTGAATGCAAAAAAGTAAAAATTTAAATAACTCACTTTAATTTAAAATTAAAAATTATCTTATATACAGACCGATATTTATACTTACTTCAAACAATCAGAAACTATTTATGAATTAATTTATGTATTCTTATAGATATAGTAATATTAGTAATTATTACTTATTGATATAGTAAAGGGCATAAGATACTTTAGCTTGGTATTGAAGTAATGAGGTATGTGGAGGTGGTATACAATAATTATGTATATTACTTATTTATTTTTATTTGGCCTGTCTATCGGTATCTATCCCCACATTTCCATCCACATTCAAATTCTTTATCAAATACTACCTTCAGTCCTTCTCATAGCATGGCATGACCAAACCATGCATGCAACTCGATGTCCTCACATCTTCTCTATCACTTCACGTCTCAATTGCATGGAATCTTCTTTCAAGCATACCATCTGAATTTTTTGTATCTCCGTTTGTGTAATAATAAAAAAATAATTCATAAAGTACATTTGACTGCACGACAAAGTTCCACAACGTAAATTATACAGTTGCTAACCAGATATCGGTACAGTTCAAACGCCTCTGGTTTACGTAATTATCTAATGACAGTTACGGTAATTAAACGGCTAGCTAATATGTAATAATGACACTCAACTCTATCTTACATAATTAAGCATTGGTATGCATGACATTCCATGGCACTATTACTACAAGGCTATAGCCTAGTTCCCTAGTTACAAAGTAAAGTTTTGGTCATAATGTCATAAGGCAAAGGCAAAGGTTATTTTAATTTTTTGTTTTTTGCTTTCACAGTGTAATTTTTATTATTGAAAAATGGAAAATGAAGTATTTAGAAAAAATCGACCCGTCTCACAATCATCGCATCGGAGCTGATTGTGAGACGGATCATTTTTTTCTAAATAAGTACTTCATTTTCCATTTTTCAAAAGCAAAGGTTTTACGAGGTTCGGCCGAGTAGCGAACCTTGACCCGCGGTTCGGCACCGAACTTCCGAACCTTTCTAAAAGATGAGTAATTGGTAATTATTGTGAAAAATAAATATACACCGAATGACGGAGTGCTGGATTTTACACGGTCAACCATCTCCTGACGATGCCCCGGGTTGGGGCGAAACATGTGTTAGAGTAGTGTAATCGGTGAAGGTGAAAATTTTGTGATTATTTGTGGAAGAAACCTACATAATATATTTATTTTTCACAATGGTTAGGGACTTCCGCCAGGTGACGCCTGATTCAGTCAAATAAGATTTGGTAATTAAATTTTTATTTTTTTATAATTTTGCATAGATTTTGAAGTTTTGTTTTTTTTTATATTCATTAATATAAAAAATATTTTAGTGGAAATATTTCAAAATCTATATATATATATATAAATGAATCCCTATTTCCCTTGGTCACGGCATCACGCGTGAACGGCTGGACCGATTTGGCTAATTTTGGTCTTGAAATGTTCGTGGAAGTCCAAGGAAGGGTTTAACGGTGAGAAAATAGGGAAAGGGGTAGGGGTAGGGTAGGGGTAGGGTAGGATAGAGTAGGGGTAGGGTAGGGTAGGGTAGGGTAGGGTAGGGTAGGGTAGGGTAGGGTAGGACAGGGTAGGGTAGGGTAGGGGTAGGGTAGGGTAGGGGTGGGGTAGGGGTAGGGTAGGGGTAGGGTAGGGGTAGGGTAGGGGTAGGGTAGGGGTAGGGTAGGGGTAGGGTAGGGGTAGGGTAGGGGTAGGGTAGGGGTAGGGTAGGGGTAGGGTAGGGGTAGGGTAGGGGTAGGGTAGGGTAGGGTAGGGTAGGGGTAGGGTAGGGGTAGGTGGGGTAGGGTAGGGGTAGGGTAGGGGTAGGGTAGGGTAGGGGTAGGGTAGGGGTAGGGTAGGGTAGGGTAGGGGTAGGGTAGGGGTAGGGTAGGGGTAGGGTAGGGGTAGGGTAGGGGTAGGGTAGGGGTAGGGTAGGGGTAGGGTAGGGGTAGGGTAGGGGTAGGGTAGGGGTAGGGTAGGGGTAGGGTAGGGGTAGGGTAGGGGTAGGGTAGGGGTAGGGTAGGGGTAGGGTAGGGTAGGGTAGGGGTAGGGTAGGGGTAGGGTAGGTAGTAGGGGTAGGGTAGGGGTAGGGTAGGGTAGGGTAGGGGTAGGGTAGGGGTAGGGTAGGGGTAGGGTAGGGGTAGGGTAGGGGTAGGGGTAGGGGGTAGGGTAGGGGTAGGGTAGGGGTAGGGTAGGGGTAGGGTAGGGTAGGGTAGGGGTAGGGTAGGGGTAGGGTAGGGTAGGGTAGGGGTAGGGTAGGGGTAGGGTAGGGTTAGGGTAGGGTAGGGTAGGGGTAGGGTAGGTAGGGGTAGGGTAGGGGTAGGGTAGGGGTAGGGTAGGGGTAGGGTAGGGGTAGGGTAGGGGTAGGGTAGGGTAGGGTAGGGGTAGGGTAGGGGTAGGGTAGGGGTAGGGTAGGGGTAGGTAGGGGTAGGGTAGGGGTAGGGTAGGGTAGGGTAGGGGTAGGGTAGGGGTAGGGTAGGGGTAGGGTAGGGGTAGGGTAGGGGTAGGGTAGGGGTAGGTAGGGGTAGGGTAGGGGTAGGGTAGGGGTAGGGTAGGGGTAGGGTAGGGGTAGGGTAGGGTAGGTAGGGGTAGGGTAGGGGTAGGGTAGGGGTAGGGTAGGGGTAGGGTAAGGGGTAGGGTAGGGGTAGGGTAGGGGTAGGGTAGGGTAGGGTAGGGTAGGGTAGGGGTAGGGTAGGGGTAGGTAGGGGTTGGGTAGGGGTAGGGTAGGGGTAGGGTAGGGTAGGGTAGGGTAGGAGGTAGGGTAGGGTAGGGTAGGGGTAGGGTAGGGGTAGGGTAGGGGTAGGGTAGGGTAGGGTAGGGGTAGGGTAGGGGTAGGGTAGGGGTAGGGTAGGGGTAGGTAGGGGTAGGGTAGGGGTAGGGTAGGGGTAGGGTAGGGGTAGGGTAGGGTAGGTAGGGTAGGGTAGGGGTAGGGTAGGGGGTAGGGTAGGGGTAGGGTAGGGGTAGGGTAGGGGTTAGGGTAGGGGTAGGGTAGGGGTAGGGTAGGGGTAGGGTAGGGGTAGGGTAGGGGTAGGGTAGGGGTAGGGTAGGGGTAGGGTAGGGGTAGGGTAGGGGTAGGGTAGGGGTAGGGTAGGGGTAGGGTAGGGGTAGGGTAGGGGTAGGGTAGGGGTAGGGTAGGGGTAGGGTAGGGGTAGGGTAGGGGTAGGGTAGGGGTAGGGTAGGGGTAGGGTAGGGGTAGGGTAGGGGTAGGGTAGGGGTAGGGTAGGGTAGGGTAGGGGTAGGGTAGGGGTAGGGTAGGGGTAGGGTAGGGGTAGGGTAGGGGTAGGGTAGGGGTAGGGTAGGGGTAGGGTAGGGGTAGGGTAGGGGTAGGGTAGGGGTAGGGTAGGGGTAGGGTAGGGGTAGGGTAGGGGTAGGGTAGGGGTAGGGTAGGGGTAGGGTAGGGGTAGATAAGATAAGATAAAAATATTCTTTATTCACTTAGACATAATAAATATGTACTTATGAATCGTCAATATTTTCCTACCACCCATTCAAGACTTTTTTAACTGACAAGAAGAATGGGCGCAAGAAACTTGCCAGCGTTTCTTAGTTAGGTAACGACATTTACAAAAAAAAAACATATCGTTACTAATACAACAATTGCTTAGTATAAAAATACATCATATTAAACAGTGATTATGTTATGTGTTACATCATGACCATGCATTGCAGTCATTCAAATAATCGTCTACTTTATAGTATCCTTTGCTCATCAGCGACTCTTTAATGTAACATTTAAATTTATGCAATGGTAGTTCAATTATATGCTGTGGAACTTTATTAAAAAAGGCTATGCTTTTCCCCAGAAATGAGGCTCTGGATTTTTCTAGCCTAAACTTGGGAACGACAAGTTTATCTTTATTTCTTGTGTTAAAGCGATGAATATCGCTCTGCTTTACAAATGTATTATAATACTTTTTCACATAAATTATATTTTCATAGATGTAATGTCCTGCAACAGTTAAAATGTTTATTTCTTTAAATAGATCTCTTAAAGAATCTCTCGATCGGAGGTTGTAAATGGCGCGAATAGCCCTTTTTTGGAGCACGAATATACTTTGGATGTTAGCGGCTGAGCCCCACAACAAAAGGCCGTAGGACATAACACTATGAAAATAACTAAAATAGACTATTCTAGCCGTTTCAATATCGGTTAAGAGCCTTATTTTCTTAACTGCGAATGCAGCCGAACTGAGTCTACTCGCCAAGGCTTCGATATGAGGATCCCATTGTAGTCGCGAGTCTAATATAATACCTAGAAATTTTGTATTGTTAATGAATTCGACTGTATCGCCGTCTAGTCTAATATGAAAATCAACTTGTCTTACATTAGGTAACGAAAATTTTAAACACTTAGTTTTCTTTGAGTTTAATGATAAATTATTACTATTAAACCAATGTGACACTTTTGAAAGAGCACTATTTACTTCGTCAGAACAGTCATCACCTCTATCTACTTTAAAGACTAGAGATGTATCATCGGCAAATAGCACCGTCTCACATAAATTCTTCGCGTAGTAAGGAAGGTCATTTATGTATATTAAAAACAACAGCGGGCCCAATATTGATCCTTGGGGTACGCCCATAGTAATGGGAGCTCCGGTAGACTCAGTTTTATTAATAACTACCTTCTGAGTTCTTTCATACAGATATGAATGCATAAGGCTTACTGACATTTCAGAAACACCATAATGTTTTAACTTCCTTAATAGTGTTTGGTGATCAACACAATCGAATGCCTTGGAAAGGTCACAAAAAATAGCTATTACATCCTGCTTGTCCTCCCAGGCATCAAGTACATGTTTTAGAAATGCAACCCCAGCATCAGTTGTACTTTTACCTTTTGAAAAACCAAACTGTTTCTCATGCAATATACTATTTAATTTAAAATATTCTAAAAGTTGATCATAAATTAATTTCTCAAATATTTTACTTATTGCTGGTAGTATGGATATAGGTCTAAAATTTGCTGGGTCACTTTTGTCACCAGCTTTAAACAGAGGAATAATTTTACTATTCTTCATTAAATTAGGAAAGACCCCTTCACTTATACATTGGTTAAAAATTATTGCTAATGATGGAGCTATCACATCAATTATTGATTTGATGATACTTGTAGATATGCCCCAGAGATCTTCTGTTTTCTTAATATTTATTGCTTTGAATGCTTTAATAATATCTTCGGTAGTGACATAGCTAAAACTAAATGTTTCCTGGCACTTGTTCACACTAGATTCCATAAGAGAGACAGCGGTGTTGGGGCAAGAATTAAGTCTGCTAGTAGTTTCTAACGGTATTCGAGCAAAGAAACCTTCAAAAGCACTAGCCACCTCAATATCTGATTCAAAAGTCTGATCATTAATTTTTAAGTTAAATGAATTAATTTTGCTTTTTGTTTTGCCAGTTTCTTGGTTTATAATACTCCAGGTAGCTTTTATTTTATTTTCAGATGATTTAATTTTATTTGAAATATACCTTGATTTTGCCAAAGCACATACTTTCCTAAATGTTATTGAATATTTCTTGACATATTCAATGAAGCTAGGATCACAGGAAGTCGTTTTTTGTGCATAGAGTTCAAATAACTTTCTTCTGCTATTATAAATACCAGGTGTGGCCCAGTCACTAAACTTCTTACGATCATTACACTTTATAACTTTTTGTTTAAAATTGTTACTAAATTCTTTTTCAACAATATCAAATAATGATTGATAAGAGTTATTAGCGTCAGCAGAAGCTGGCAAACATTGAATTTTATCTTGTACATTATTTCTAAATTTATTAATACCACGTTTCGGTATTGGCCTGCAAATTACTTCGCGTTTAGGAATAACATTATAGTGCTCAAAAGAAGCTAGTTGTCCACTACCCTACCCTACCCTAGTAGGGTAGGGTAGGGTAGGGTAGGGTAGGGTAGGGTAGGGTAGGGTAGGGTAGGGTAGGGTAGGGTAGGGTAGGGTAGGGTAGGGTAGGGTAGGGTAGGACAGGGTAGGGTAGGGTAGGGGTAGGGTAGGGGTAGGGTAGGGGTAGAGTAGGGGTAGGGTAGGGTAGAGTAGGGGTAGGGTAGGGTAGGGTAGGACAGGGTAGGGTAGGGTAGGGGTAGGGTAGGGTAGGGGTGGGGTAGGGTAGAGGTAGGGTAGGGTGGAGTAGGGGGTAGGGCCACGGGAACGAAGTCGCGCTGGGTCAGCTAGTCTATAATAAATATTTAAAAAATCAAAACGTACAACCCTAGTTCTTATGTATTTCAACAACATACCGAAAATTCGTTGCTGTATGTTAAGGTTTAGAGGGTGGAAAACTTATCGCCGTTTGTATGGAGGGAGACCACCTGGTTCGTCCATTAGAAAACTGACCATTGCGAAGGTTGCTTAGCTCTTATAATTGGGTATTTAACTGATTTTTTTTTATTAACTTAAAATATTCATTTAATTAGTAGCAAGCAACACAAGATATGCATATTTTCAGCGATATAGAGCATCAAACTTTCTTATTAGACAAGGAGAGCGCTATAGAAACATGAGGTCACATTTCTATAGCGCCATACTCTCGCCATAGTAAATTTCGTTTTAGAAAGAGATAGCTAGAGTCACAATTAAGCAGCTTATAATTCGCTTGTTATAATACAGATTGAATTTCTTTTTTCACATTTGTTATTCAATAATGTTATATTTCTGAATGTCATAATTAAATATCTACATTTCAACAACAGTCAAATACCCAATTGATTCAGTTACCAACAATTGCGTCGCAGGATTCCAATAAAGATGCAAAAACAGGAAGCCTTAAGTATAAGTAAATAATTAATCATTCGCTTTACATTGCGGAATCTGCATAAACTAATTGGTTATACTTCATACTACATTCCTATCACACAAACATCAAACAACGTTAGCGAATGACAAAGAAAAATCCACAAGCCTAATGTATGAGGGCTGGCAGTTGTTTGATCAAATAAAAAAACGCAATTTTAATAAAAACAAAGTACAAATTCGCAGTTTCTTAGATTGTGAAAAAGAATATCATTTACTTAACCATTTCAATAGTCAATATTTTTAAATTTACCTACATACTATTGAATAGTTAAACATTTTTTTCCCTACCACCTTGCGATCCTACTTAATATTATAAATGTGAAAGTTTAGATGTTTGGATGTTTGGATGTTTGGATGTTTGGATGTTTGTTACTCAATCACGCCAAAATGGCTGAACGGATTTGGCTGAAATTTGGAACACAGATACTTTGTAGCCTGGAGAGGAACATAGGCTACTTTTTATCCCGGAAAAATATCATATTCCCGCGGGATAACGTCGTGAAGTCCACGCGGGCGAAGCCGCGGGCGGAAAACTAGTAAGTTATAAATGGCCCGCGATGCGTCAGTCTCCCATACAAACGTAATACCAAAATAATTTAAAATTTGAGCATGATTGACTGTACTTGTGATGTTATTTGGATTATGACAGTATTTATCTAAGTTTCTATTTATAAAAAATCCAAAATATCTAGCCAATAAAAAAATATGCCAATTACATTTTTTCATACAAAACTGCAATTTCCATTTATTTTTAGTTGGGTAACTATTTAATATTACTTTTTAATGGAAATTTAGATAAATACTGTCATCCGTATACTTTCACAAGTTCAGAAAATAATGCTCTAATTTCAAATCATTTTGGTATTACGTTAGTATTAGTATGGGGAGCTGACCGCTCGCCGGCCTCATAGAATTCCTTAAATTTACACTTCAAAAATATATTTCAGCAATGATATTTTGTCAAGCGGAAAATATTTTTCGGAATGTTATTTCGACATATTCGAAACCAGCTGTTTCATACAAATTGTCAATACCTACTCGACCAGAATGTATGGAACAGCTGATTTTTTTTGTTGAGTTGCAAAGTTGGCTCTATGGTAAAAGTTGTTCATATACATGAGCACAATCACCACCTAAGAGGTTTTGCGCTTAAAGAAAAACACCCTGTATAAGACTGGCAATGGCAACCCTCTGTGAGCGTGACGAATAATACAGTTCTCATACACATGTAGTTACTAATAACAAATGCAACTGTTTACGAGTGACTTCGTGATATTTAACTCAATGATTTCGATCACCTTGCAGATATGAGTAAAGTGACACAATGCAGTTACTTACTTTGTCACCTTATAAATAGTACGTAAAGAATTATGAAGCAAAACTAAAATAATGATTGGAACAATGAAATAATAAATTAAAATAAACCTTCTTTATCTTATCAATCTTATCATGTTTTTGCACCCATTCCCATTTTCTCCTAGCTATTTATTTCTTTTTTCACCCAAGGTTGCCTGGAAGAGACTGCCATTAAGGCCGCCTACTGTATGTTTTCTACTTATTAATGTGTCTTCTTGTAATTGTATTTCTTTCGTTGTGTGCAATAAAGTTTTTTTTTTTTAACTTTATTTTTAGTGAGAAAACGTAGCTAAAATTTATATTCAGGGGCAGTAAGGAGAGGTTATTATGAAAGTTGGAACAGTATATTATTAGTAGTAGAAAATTGGATATATATTTGTATCGTCATATTTTTAATCAGTCAAGCGTTGACATGAAGTATTAGATACTCAATTATACTTGTACCTACTATAGACCTTCATCATCATCATCATCAGCCATTTTAATGTCCCCACTGCTGAGGCACTGACCTTCCTTATGGATGGATAAGGAGAATGGGCCTTGACCCACCACGCGGGCCCAGTGCGGATTGGTGGGTATTAACGACTGCAAGTGCAGCCGGGACCAACGGCTTAACGTGCCTTCCGAAGCACGGAGGAGCTCGAGATGAAAAGTTTTTGGTCACCCATCCCGTGACCGACCATTGCGAAAGTTGCTTAACCTCAACGATCGCAGGCCAAGCGCACTATCCACTGCGCCACGGGCTCCTCAATATATACCTTAACAACAATAAAATTAGGCTAATATACCAGTAAGATTAAGAAAGCTCATTGTATACCTACACCTCAAAATTTTAATTAGTACAAAAAGTTTCAGGGGATTATAGTGTCCGTCAATACGAACATTTTTTACTATGGACCCAACCACGGAATCGCGAAACAACCATCCCCTTAAATTGTACTAATTAAAATAGTAAGTTTAAGAAAGCAGAAGTGTGATTAACTTTGTGCGTACCTTCGTCAGTTATCAAATTCATCCTTATTGAGTCATTATGCTCTTAGTACCTTCTGAAACTTAGATAAAGATAAAGATAAAAATATTCTTTATTCACTTAGACATAATAAATATGTACTTATGAATCGTCAATATTTTCCTACCATAGTAGTACTTCGTCTAGTTTCATATCAACATCAAACTTTGTGGTAGCCCAATACTGACGAAGTTTGATTGAGATAATATTATTTTTTAGCTCCTTGTCTGTCAGTCATACATATAATTTAATAAAAGAAAAATTGTAATAGTAAAAAAAACCATTTGGTATTTGACTCATTCATATTCATATTCATTTATTCACAACATAATGTTACAAATTGTATTCGTTACATCATGACCTCTTATAAGGTATTAGTGACATTATTGCATTTACTACATATTTAAATTGGTACTTAACAATGGAAAAAATAGCATTCACTTTAATTATTATTAACGTTGCTTAATAATATACAAAACACATAGTAATTTAAATAACGAAGCCTTAAAAACCTTTCATAAAAAATATAACCAAATACAAGAAAATATTTATAAACTATAATAAAATAATAAAAAAACAACAACTTACAACTAAAATTTTTAATCGAAAAATTCTTTAAGATTATAAAAGGCTTTTCTGCATAATAATCGTTATAATTCAAGTTCAAACTTTTTACCGTGGAGGGTCTTTAAAGAGTTGGGTAAGTGATTACTTATACACTTTTATGGCCATGTAATAGGTTCATTTCATGAGATTAGAAATATCTAAATATATATTTTTATTATGTGAATCAATGAACTCGCATAATTGTTGTAATTTATCCTCTTCTTTGTCATTTTTAGTCACGAATTGAGGTTTATAACATGCATATGCAAATTATTTCAGGTATCAAAAATAATGTAATGTTTACAATATGAATCAGTGCGCGTGCTAACTTTGGGTTCGTGGGTTAGACCCCCGGAGTGTGAAGCACCCGTGGTGGTGCCTCCACCACGGGGGCGTCACACGCCGGGGGCCATATCTACGAACCCGAAACTTTTTATATAGGTTTTCATAAAAAAAAATATGCAAGCATAACAAAATGACAAATGGTTTTAAGGCGATGATTCCCGAAAATAGGGTGCCTACCTATTTTAAATTATGGATTACTCGCAAACCACAAGTACTCAAAATTTGGTAAAAATATATGTTATTTTACAGTCTTTTATCTAGTGCTTCCGGCCGTTATATTTTTCATTAGTGATACTTTACTGTATCAACTAGAGTTCCAAACATCCGTCTAATAATAATGAGCGATTTTCCGACAGGCCATTTAACAAAAAAAACTTCCAAAAGCTTCACTAGATGGCGTTGAACGAAGTATGTACATCTTTATGGTTTTGTATCTGAATGACCTTTATTCTTTGATCAATAATAACACCTAAAGTGCGCGCCAGATAAGTCTGCACGTGGTCAAAACCGAATACTAATCTTTTCCTTATGCTTAGAACAAAAAAAATATTGTCACTAGCGCCAAAAACGCCCAGTCGCGCGCCCATCTGACGCTCACTTTAGTTCTAGATACATAGTTGGAGTGTCAGATATGGCCGAGCGTATACTCCCACTTGAGAGTATAATTATTATTAGTAGATTATTTTGACAGTGTCAATAATACCACAGAATAAGCAACTTTTCATACAGTAGGCCGACGGAGACGTCTAGACAGGTCAATCGTGCGGGGCTTGCGGGGTGAGACGGGGGAGTGGTTGTCCCGAGTTACATACAACGCCGTTCATAGTAACTCGGGACAAGTCTTCCAGGGCTATCACTTCTTTATCGTTATAATTTATTTTTAAATTAATATAATGGTGCATACGACATGTAGTGTGGTGTGAGTGAGTGCAAATCTTCATCTCGCATATAAAAAAAAGGCAATTTCCAAAATCCAAGATGGAGGCCAACTTTTTTGTTTGCAGGCTGATTTCGATGAAACTCAGTTTCTGGTACTATTTTGACAAGAAAACAGCCACGCAATGTTAAAAATATCAAAAATCCAAGATGGCGGCCAACTTTTTTTTTAAGCCGATTTTGTTGAAACTTAGTTTCTGGTACTATTTTGACAAGAAAACAACAACGCAATGTTAAAAGTATAAAAAATCCAAGATGGCGGCCATCTTTTTTGTTTGCAGGCTGATTTCGATGAAACTCAGTTTCTGGTACTATTTTGACAAGAAAACAGCAACGCAATGTTAAAAATATTAAAAATCCAAGATGGCGGCCAACTTTTTTGTTTGTGAGCCGATTTTGATGAAACTTAGTTTCTGGTACTATTTTGACAAGAAAACAGCAACGCTATGTTAAAATTATTAAAAATCCAAGATGGCGGCCAACTTTTCGTTTGCTGGCCGACTTCGATTAAATTCAGTTTCTAGTACTATTTTGACGAGAAAACAACAACGCAATGTTAAAAGTATAAAAAATCCAAGATGGCAGCCAATTTTTTTATTTGTAAGCCGATTTTGATCAAACTTAGTTTCTGGTTCTATTTTCACAAGAAAACAGCAACGCAATGTCAAAAAAATAAAATGTGGCAGCTAAATTTTTAATTTGTGAGCCGATTTGGATAAAACTCGTCTTTTGGTACTATTTTGACAAGGCAACAGCAACGCTAAATTGTATATACATAAATGTTTCCGTGGGCAGGCCGACAAGGTGGACCGACGATCTGGTCAAGATCGCGGGAAGCCGCTGGATGCGGGCAGCGCAGGACCGATCGTTGTGGAGATCCTTGGGGGAATCCTATGCCAAACAGTGGGCGTCGTTCGGCTGACATGATGAAATGTTACAATTACAAAAGTATAACCAATTTTTTTATATAGTAGGCCAACGCCCATGAAGTTAGGCGATACCGACGTCTGTATAGGTATTTCCGTAACTACGGAAGGGTTGTAACAAAATTAAAATGTGGCAGGTACATTTTGGTGTATTGCGAAATAAAATAAAATAAATAATTATGGTTAGCATTTTAGAAGTATCAAAATAAAATATATTACTTGTTTTATTTAGTTTCACCAATAATTGTATCTGTCTGTCTGTCTGCCATGAAATTTTGCAAGGTAAATTTGACCTACTCCTGACGTTTGAATGGGTTTAAGTTTTGTTAAAGAAAAATATGCAGACAGGAAATAAGCCGATTCATATTTCTTAACCTTTAAAGCGCCTTCGTCTATATATCAAAATCATCCCATGTCACAATCATTATTTTCAAACTCTGTAACTTAATATCAATTATTATTTTATTTGCATTTTTTATTTTTTAAATAGGGTTTACAGCTGTCAAAAACACAGTAAATTACGAATGTTATGTACGGATGTTACGTCGTAATTTACTATGTTTGTGTTAAACCAAATTAATAATTAATTAAATCTTTTACTTGACATGATGATGATGATGATGATGATACTTGATTCTGTCTCAAGCTTTCAAATAAAAACCTGTTACATTTTAATAAGCGAAAAGAGAGAAACAATAACAAAAAACGGCCACCATCTTGACCATTTGTATTCTTTTACATTGTGTTAAGAACGGTTTTCTTGTCAAAATAGTACAAAATACCGGGTTTTATCAAAATCGGCCCACAAACAAAAAAGTCAGCCGCCATCTTGGATTTTTAATATGTTTAACATTTCGTTGCTGTTTTCTTGTCAAAATTGTACTAAAAACCAAGTTTCATCAAAATCGGCTCACAAACAAAAAAGTTGGCCGCCATCTTGGTTTTTTAATTTTTGACATTGTGTTGTTATTTTCTTGTCAAAATTGTACTAAAAACCAAGTTCATCAAAATCGGCTCACAAACAAAAAAGTTGGCCGCCATCTTGGATTTTATCATGTTTAACATTTCGTTGCTGTTTTCTTGTCAAAATAGTACCAGAAACTGAATTTCACCGAAATCGACCAGCAAACAAAAAATTTGGCCGCCATCTTGGATTTTTATATTTTTAACATTGTGTTGCTGTTTTCTAGTCAAAATAGAACCACAAACTGAGTTTTATTGAAATCGGCCTCCAAACAAAAAAGTTGGCCGCCATCTTGATTTTTATATTTTTAACATTGCGTTGCTGTTTTCATGTCAAAATAGAACCAGAAACTGAGTTTTATCAAAATCGGCCCACAAACAAAAAAGTCGGCCGCCATCTTGGATTTTTATCATGTTTAACATTTCGTTGCTGTTTTCTTGTCAAAATAGTACCAGAAACTGAATTTCACCGAAATCGGCCAGCAAACAAAAAATTTGGCCGCCATCTTGAATTTTTATATTTTTAACATTGCGTTACTGTTTTCTTGTCAAAATAGAACCAGAAACTGAGTTTCATTGAAATTGGCGTGCTAAGAAAAAAGTTGGCCGCCATCTTGGATTTTTAAATACTTTTAACATTGCGTTGCTGTTTTCTTGTCAAAATAGTACTATAAATCGAGTTTTATCGAAATCGGCCCACAAACTAAAAAGTTGACCGCCATCTTGGTTTTTTTTTTTTTTACATTGCGTTGCTGTTTTCTTGTCAAAATAGTGCCAAAAACCGAGTTTCATCGAAATCAACCTACAAACAAAAAAGTCGGCCGTCATCTTGAATTTTTTAATAATTTTAACATTGCATTTGCATTATTAAATTATTTTATTAATTTAATATCGCAATACCTATGTACCCACCCGGGGTCGTAAAAGGTCCACCGTCACATTTTAAAGTGACAACCCTTACGTACTTACATAAATACATATACAGGCGTCGCCATCGCCCAACTTCAAGGGCGTCGTCCAACTGTATAGAAAGATTGCTTAAACTGTGATAATACTAAGGTATTTCAAACTTGGAACGGTTCCTGTCATTTATAATGTAAGATCCTTACGTTACATTCGTAACCTTTTTTCTCCGTTTAAAAAAAGTCAGTCTCTGCCATGTAAGGTTTTCATTTAGTTCGTGAGCCTTCATCTAGTACTATTGTTGATCGAAGCCTTTATTGCAATAATATACCTACTACTTAAATGATTTTAATGAAACTTGGACTGTTCCCTAAATTGGAATACACCTGATTTAAGTCAAAAATAATCATCTCGATATGACTTTTAGTTTTCTAGAAATTCGTGGACCGTGGACAAACATACATAGGTACACTTACGAATACATAATTACGCACAGATGCTTGGAAGCATTCTATTTAATAACGCTATACTAAAATATAATTCAATTCCAACTATATCACATACATACAGGGAGGCTACCGTGTAACTTTATGGATATGAACTTCATACGCTTTTTGGAACTTTAAGTCAATTTTATAAAAAAAATAGCTATCTACTAACAATTTCTTGTTTTGTGACGTCGGGTATAACGATAGCTAGCTAGCAACGTTCAACAGAACAAAGCAGCAAAAATCCATCAAAATATAAACAAAACGTTCCGTTTTATGAAACAAAAGTCGCGTCGAAGTAAACTTTATAACGTTCCGTTCCTTGTGACTGCATAGGTGGAACAGCGCCATCTATTGAGCTAATCAAAACGAGCTTTCAGAAAATCGCTCATTCAAATATCATATTACTTGCAGTATACTTGGTTTTAGATAATGAAAAATATATGAAAATATTTTTTTTTATTTATTATTTATTTAATTGAGTTTTAAGTGATTTTCGATTCGCGGGGCACTCGCGAGTTCACAGTTCACTGCTGGTGCTGCTTAAATCACTTAAAATTAAATTAAAAATGAAGTATTAAAAAAATGACGGCCGGAATCCCTCGGCTATTCAAAGACAATTATTTTCATATGTTTTTCATTAACTACAACCAAGTATACTGCAAGTAATATGATATTTCAATTCACGGATGTTTGAGATTTTATTTGACACAGTAAAATATCACCAATCAAGAAAAAACGGCCGGAAGCACTAGATAAATAACTGTAAAATAAAATTTTTTTTTTCCAAATTTTAAGTACCTACTTGTGATTTGCGAGTAATCCATAATTTAAAATACCCTATTTTGGGGAATCGGCGCGCCGATTCCCCAAAAAGTTTAAGACGCCGCGGCGTCTTAAACTCGGCAGTTTTTCTCATAACAAAGAGAATAAAAAAACAACCTTGGGTTAGATCAGTTACAGTTAGGGCGTTTGTGCACTACACTGAATTTTACCGATCCGGAAAAAAACGGATGCTTGTATTTTAATAATTTAATCATTTATAATAGTAAGATTATTTGAGCCGAGCATTCCCACGGAAAGAACGCGCATTACCTTGCTCCGTGTTCCCGCCAAAAATGTAAGTATGTCATTTTGGTGACCAGGGGACAAAAAATTTGAGATTTTAATTATTGGTTTAACTTGGCGCAAAATCAGTTGTAATGTTTTTGTCTTATGCATGTGGAAGGGTAGTGACTAAAGCTTCATCATTTCAGCCGTACGACGCCCACTGCTGGGCATAGGCCTCCCCCAAGGATCTCCACAACGATCGGTCCTGCGCTGCCCGCATCCAGCGGCTTCCCGCGACCTTGACCAGATCGTCGGTCCACCTTGTAGGGGGCCTGCCCACGGAACGTCGTCCGGTTCGCGGTCGCCATTCGAGAACCTTTCCGCCCCAACGGCCATCGGTTCTCCGCGCTATGTGTCCCGCCCACTGCCACTTCAACTGAGCAATCCTTCGAGCGATGTCGGTCGTTTTAGTTCTCCTGCGGATCTCATCATTTCTGATTCGATCGAGCAGGGAAACACCAAGCATCGCTCTCTCCATTGCTCTCTGGGTAACCTTGAGCCTTCTTATGAGACCCATAGTAAAAGACCACGTCTCGCTTCCATAAGTCATAACTGGCAACACACACTGGTCAAAGACCTTAGTCTTGAGACATTGAGGAATTTTGGACGCAAATATATGCCGGAGCTTCCCAAACGCTGCCCATCCGAGCTGGATTCGACGAGAGATCTCTTTCTCGAAGTTGGACTTACCTAATTGGATTGTCTGTCCTAGGTAGACATAGTGGTCAACAACTTCGAGTGTAATATTCCCAACATTAACTGGAGCGGATGCAACATGGGCATTGGACATGATTTTCGTCTTATCCATGTTCATCTTCAGACCCACTCTTTGGGAAGCATTGCTGAGATCTTCGAGCATTGTGTTCAGGTCTTCCAAAGTCTCAGCCATGAGAACTACATCATCGGCAAACCGCAGGTGTGTTAGGTACTCGCCATTGATGTTAATGCCGAATCCTTTCCAGTCCAGTAGCTTAAAAACATCCTCCAACGCAGCTGTGAACAGTTTGGGAGAAATGACGTCTCCCTGTCTCACACCTCGCTGTAGTTGGATAGGATTAGAGCTCTGGTTCTGTAATCGGACCGACATGGTGGCGTTTTGGTATAAGTACCTCAGCACCTCGATGTACCTGTAGTCTATTTGGCACCTCTGGAGAGACTGCAGCACTGCCCAGGTCTCGATCGAATCAAAGGCTTTCTCATAGTCCACGAACGCCAAGCATAGTGGCAAGTTATACTCTTCGGTCTTCTGTATAACTTGCCGCAGCGTATGAATGTGGTCTATGGTACTATAACCTTTTCGGAACCCGGCTTGTTCGGGAGGTTGGAAGTCGTCGAACCTGCGAGCAAGACGATTCGTAATGACTCTCGAAAACAACTTGTAGATATGGCTCAGAAGCGAGATGGGTCGGTAATTCTTCAGGAGAGTCTTATCACCCTTCTTGAAGAACAGCATCACATCGCTTCTGCCCCATGCCTTTGGCGTTTTGCCCTCGAGGATGACAGAGTTGAAGAGCTTCTGGAGGACCTTAAGTATCGGCTTACCGCCCGCTCTCAGAAGTTCTGTTGTGGTTCTTGACTAAAGCTTACTAAAGCTTACTTGACACCAATATTTAAGTCCCACACATTTCGATATTTTTTTAATCGAGTATTTTTGTTTGGAACCTCATTCTGGTGTTCTCATTTTTGGTGAATTTGGTGGCAAAAACTTTGTCATTCTGGTGGATTTTTCACCATAATGATAAGAAATGACATCATGGTGGTTTGAATCTCATTTTGGTGTATATTTTTATCATTATGGTGGATGATTTTATCATTTTGGTGGAATTTAACTGATGTTATCCGATATTTCAAAATTTTTACTTTCTCTACTAAATAACTAAAGTACCTAACGTTCTTATCACTAGAAACCTTATTATAATAAAGATTCACTACATTCACTGTATCTGTACCTTTTATGTATCTTTTATACAGGGTGCAAAAATATTTTTTTACACAATTTTTCATGATTTCAGTTAAGTAAAAATAGGTACCTATATGTTTTGTGGTGTAAGAGGAAATATGACAGGTCATCATAGGCTGTCGTATGAATGTGATGAAAACCGCTAAAAAATGGTTACTGAATTTTCACTATAAAACTGGATTCGTGGAAAAAGAAAAATGGATGGAAGAAATTTGGTACTTATACTTTATGTCAAGTAACAGAACTTTACCACTTCACCCACATGTAGCATTACTATATGTGGGTGAAGTGGCAAAGGTTTGTCATTTGACTTATTGTCTGTTACGCCATCCTTCTCGTATTTACTCGTTAACAAGGCGCCGCCAGTTAATAAAAATTAGTTAGTCCTAAATAAAAATTAAATTGTGAAATATCTCTTTTATAAATACGAGTACCAGTCGTCGCTGCTCGTCTAGTCGCTGAGGTATGTTTTATTTGTATCGTATATATATACTATTCTTTGAGCTATTTTTCAAAACTATGGCAAAATTATTATTGTAAGTTCTTAAATTCTGTTTATTTTTATCCACAACGTGCCAGCACTTAGCCTTCATCTCACCTGATGTTAAATGGTGATAAGGCTGAAGGTGGAAGCGCACTACTCCCGGAATCCTCAATCACTGAGGAACTAGCTATTTTATCTCTAACTGCCGGAACACAACAATGCTGAAAACATCGTTGCTATGGCGTCAGACTTAGATAAAATGGTGGTAGCTAGCCAGGCGGACTTGTAACAAGTCCTACCACCAACCAAACCGAATACAATATGCCCCCCACTGGAAATCGAACCCAAGACCTCTTGGTCTGAAATCGGTGGTGTGAACCACTAGACCACAGAGGCGGTTAAATTGCTATTGTTGATCAACGCCTATCGATGATAAGGAAAAATCATTCAGTGCCCGTAGTGTAAGTTTTTATGTAAAAAAAACTCAAACTATTTCGATTCCGTATTTATGTCAATTTGTATGAAAACTGTATAAGCACCTCTAGCGGCGAGTAGCGCGCAAATATAGTTAACATACGAATTGACATAATTATACGGAATCGAAATAGTTTGCGTTTGCTTGACATTAAAACTTACACTAGGGGTACAGGCATGGCCCGCTATAATTTCTCGGCTGCTTGCGGCCCTACTGCATGCAACGAGTGAGATAGAAGATGGCTTTGGTACAGGTCATTTATCTGGCTGGTGAAACAACTTGCTGCATATGGGTCGGCGTTAATCGGCGGGCATTTAGAATAATGCATCAGTTGGTGCGTCACATTGACTTATTTGATAAGACGTCTGTCACAAGCACGCAATGAATGCAAAAACTGCCGAACCGAACATGCTGACCCAAATATGTTTTGCAAGCCTAAGGGCGTATGTGCACTACACTGAATTTTACCGATCCGGAAAAAAAACGGATGCTTGTATTTTAATAATTAATCATTATAAATAATAGAATTTATTTGTTTCGTGTAGTTTAGGGTTCGAAACATTGAAACTACACGAAATAAATAAATTCTTACTATTATAAATGAGTCATCATGTCTATTTATTGTTACGTGTCATCGATTCTTGATTACTGGTACTTAAAAGAACAACATTGTAACAAAGAAAGAAAATTGTATTGGCGTTACACTCACAACTAGGGTTACCATTTAGTAATTTGAAAAGTCCTGACAAAAAGCCGGACAGTTCAAAAAAAGTCCGGACATTTTAGTCACAAAATGCAAACATTAGGTTACCATTTAGTAACAGTGATACAGTACAGTGATATACTCGCTCGGGGCTATTTTAAGATGAGCGTTTTGCTACATGAGCGAGGATTTAATAAAGATGAAAGACTGATTTGTTTCGATATGATTTTAATCATATTCCATCTAAAGCAAAAAAATCCGGACAAATTAAAAAGCCGGACAAAGTCCGGACAAACGTCTATAAATCCGGACATGTCCGGACTAATCCGGACGTATGTACGTAACCCTACTCACAACACAAAGACAACAACAAAGGTAACTAGAAAAACAGGACTAACATGTACCAGTTGCAGAAATAATTAAGTAGGTAGCTGTTTATTTATAATTTGACATTTGCCGTTAAAGGACAATTATATCTATGCTATAATACTCGTTAATATTCATATTGTAAAGAGGAAAGATTCGATGTTTTGTTTGTAGCTAAGTTTGTAATGGGTTAACTCAAAAACAAAACTGGACCTATTTCAAAAATTCTTTGCTCATTAGAAAGCTACATTCTTCCCGAGTGACTAAGGCTATATTTTGTCCCGATATTTCCACGGGAACGGTTACCATGTGAGTAAAACCGCAGGGACCCCGTATTGTTTTAGCTAGAAAAAATAATACAATTTTAGTCAAAAATTAGTCTCGATCAATGTGGAGAATAGATTTTTCGGGTTGGATCTTAAAACAAGTCGCCTTCTTTGAGGTTAATTGAGGCTGTGGAGGTGTTTTTGGGCTTCGCATAAAATGCTTTAAAGCAAATTTAGCTGCCGGAAATGAGTCATTTTTTTTTTTTTTTTTTACGTGAAATGAAACGTTAATTGTGTACTGCATTTTATGAAATATGTTTTTTAACTTGAATTTTGCGTGAAACGAAACGTAAAACAAAAACCACTGACTGGCATAACATTAATAAATAAATAAATAAATAAATAAATAAATAACTTCTTACATTCACACCAATTATCTAAGCCCCATTTTAATTTCATTACGAAACTGTATCATGGAAACTTGATAACGGATAAATATATACTTAAATACTTTTTGTTTGTAAATACATACTTAATATACATAGTAAACACCCAGACCAAGACAAATAGACATGTTCATGCACACAAATATTTGTCTTGTTCGGGAATCGAACCCGAGACCACTGGCGCAGAAGGTGGGTAGCCTACCCCTGCGCCAAATCGGTCGTCCAAACCGAAAACATTAGACCGACTTTATGCGAACTCTCGAGCGAATTTTGAAAGTCGATTATCTCGAAAACTAATAGGCGGCAGCGATTTTCATACTAAACTTCTATCGCTCATAACTCGAAAACTACGCAACTCTGGGAGGTGGGGTTTGAAAAGAAGGGTCACCTCCCCCTCCCCCTCCTGCTCCCGCCCAAAAAACCCCTATTGAGGCGACTTGTAACGATTTTCATACTAACTTCAATCGCTCATATCTCGAAAAATACGCATTTCCGGCAGGTGGAACTTGAAGAAGGGGGGTCCCCTGACCCTCCTCTCCCCCTCTCACCACCTAAAAAAACCCTAGCGAGGCGACTTATTTTAAGATTTTTACCGATTTTTCTGTTATAAAATGCTTTACAAATTCATCATCATCATGTCAGCCGAACGACGCCCACTGCTGAGCATAGGCCTCCCCCAAGGATCTCCAGAACGATCGGTCCTGCGCTGCCCGCATCCAGCGGCTTCCCGCAACCTTGACCAGATCGTCGGTCCACTTGTAGGGGGCCTGCCCACGGAACGTCGTCCGATACGCGGTCGCCATTCGAGAACCTTTCCACCCCAACGGCCATCGGTTCGGTTCGGTTCACAAATTATTTTTAGATTTTTATCACGATTGTTAAATTACGGAAGTAAGACAAGACAGTCTATAAAATGCTCAATTTTGTCAATTGCGTGATTCATAAATATATTTGACAAGGCTAAAATAGTATTTTTTATACATTTCTCTATTTTAAACGTTCGTTTCCGAGTTCCGACCTATTAAAGTTCACGAATTTTATATAAAAATTTATGAATGGTATTTTATGACCTTACTAATTCACAATGCAATTTTTATTATTGAAAAATTTAAAATGGCGACTCCGTAGCTCAGTGGAAGCTAAGGTCGTGGGTTCGAGTCCCATCAGAGCTAGACGGGTCGACTTTTTCTAATACCAACTTCATTTTCAATTGAAAAAAAATTGAGACGGGTTGATTTTTTCTAAAAACTTCATTTCCAATATTTTCAGACTTATTTTAGCTATATTTGAGCAATGGTAATTCGGTCAACAATACCACGAGATAACGCCTCACGAACTAAAACAAAACTCAAATTTGGCACCAACTTATCTATACTAAAATTATAAAGAGGAAAGATTTGATTGTTTGTTTGTGTGTTTGCATCGAATAGGCTCCGAAACTACTGAACCGAATTGAAAAATTCTTTCACCATTAGCAAGCTACATTCTTTCTGAGTGACGTAGGCTATATTTTATCCCGATATTCCCACGGGAACGGGTACCACGCGGGTGAAACCGCGAGGATCCGCTAGTTTCTTATAAGACGGAGAAACGGGTTACGAATGTCACGATATTACGTCAAAAATGTCAGGATGCGATAAGAAATTTTCTCGGCCATTTTTTACACTCCAACCGGTTATGTAGATCGAAATCAATGTCGACAACCTTACAGATCTATACCTAGTAGCAACCTTTATCATTCTTTATCGGACATAGAAGATATTTGTTACAAGGTTCCGTCTTTTAAGGATATAAATTACAGTGATTGAAGCAAAAACAAACCAAGTTATGTAGGTACTTACTATGTTTTTTAAACTTTAACCTTGACTGAACTAACTTAGATATTCTAAAGTAGGTAATTACAACCAAACCTAGGTTAAATCACTGTATTCAATTGATTGCAAAACAACAATTTAATTGTAAAAAACAAAGGTTTCTAATACCTACATCCATAACAAATTTACTAAAATGTTTGTCTATATATTCCTTTTTGATGAAAAAATGGCGTTTATTGAAAAAAACGATAAATGATAACGCTTGTCATTATAACCTTAAAATACCCAATTTCAATTTACTTTGGCTAAAATTACGAAAAGTTATTTAGAAAACTTTTAGAGCAAAAGGTGGCCAAACCCGTTACAGGGGCCAAAACCGGTATAGAGGCCAAAACCGGGGCTTCTGTCCTATTTGTAATTTATCCTTGACGTAACTAGCTTCGGATAACGAAATGTTAACTACCTAATTATAATTACTTACTGAAAAATGGAAAATGAAGTATTTAGAAAAAATCGACCCATCTCCCAATCAGCTCCGATGGGAATTATAATTATGTAAAAAGTTGTCACTAGGTATATTAATATCTTTCACCTGAAATACATTTCAAATCTGTTTGGTCGGAAATGGCTTTTGGGGGGACGTTTTGTCGCATCGTCCTTTTGAAAAGTCGTTAAACCTTAATTTCGAAATTCCACAGTAGTAATAATTAATAAATAAACAAGAGAACTTGAAATTGTTCTAAATAAACATAGGTACCTATCGTTTTTTAATTCGGCCAAGTTCTTTTATTTCATTCAACGAACAATACGAAAATATGTAGTAAATCACAAACGTATTATGTTACAATCGAGAACAATACCGGGTCACTTAAAGAAACCTATAAATCTCGGAAACTAAGAATGATAGCATAATGAAATAAATTGTGTTTAATAGTCAATTAAATACTCCTAAAATAAAGGTGTTTACAGTTAAAACCCAGTATTAAAACTTCTTAGTTGTTGTAATGTGGCATTGTAAAGCTCATAAAAATGGCATAAAAACATCAAAACTTGAAAAAGGGAGACGGAACTACGAAATTTCTGCATTTTGTTTATGCTATTGTTTCTAATCTGTCATTTAAGTGGGTATATAAACCATGTCACAGATTAATAAATACCACAGCGAAAGGTCGTGGGTTCGAGTCCCATCGGAGCTAGTTGTGAGACGGGTCGATTTTTTCTAAATACTTCATTTTCCATTTTTATATTATAAAAATTGCATTGTGAATGCAAAAAACTAAAAATTAAAATAACTAATAAATAGTTACTATGTAACAGATAGTTCACTCCGCTGAGTCATTTAAATAAATAGCATATCTAACTATAACGCAATAAAGTAGAATTCAGCTTGTATGGCGCAGGCAAATTACTAAGGGCCACACGTTGTCGTTGCATCTCTTTCTATCGCATATATTCTAGCTCTTTTGCGGACCTAATTTCTATGGATTTACAACGCCGGCGTTGCCGCCGCGTTTTCGAGCCGACACGGGGAGTGAAATACTATGTTGATAGTGTTCAATATTAATTATTATTCAAGCTGTAATGATGTCGCTTACACCTGAACAATGCACCAGAATTCTCACATCACAATGCTGCAAACCGGCCGGAGTCAGCGCGATACAGCCAGGATTGTCGGTGTGTCGCTGTCAACAGTACCTACAAAGAGTTATCCGACGCTACGAGGAAACTGGCTCTAACCTACTCTGACCAGAAACAGGTAGAACCAGGTACACCTGGTTTTACCAAGTATCGATCTCCTCATGCTGTGGTACACCACAGCATGAGGAGATCGATACTTGGTAAACACCATGATTCGTAATCGCATTCTCACAGGAACTGAACTTACAAATCAGTTTCGACTCTTCGGAGGAAGTAACCCAAGCGCATGGACAGTGACGATCACTTGCTAAAGCTAACTTGAACCCACTTAGACCTGCAAGCGGCCCTAAACTGGAGCGTGGGCATCGTGTTTCAAGACTAAGATATGCCCAGAACCACTTAAATTGGACTATTGACGATTGACGATTGGTCAAAGGTTATGTGTTATCCGACGAATCAAAATTTATGCTGTACAAGCTTGATGGAAGACACAGAGTGTACAGAAGACTAGGGGGAAGCAAGCATGCAAGAAAAAGTATCCTACGGTGGTGGGTCTGTACTTGTGTGGGCTGGAATTTCTTCTGAGAGTCGCACAGAACTGGTGTTCATAGAAAACGGCTCCTTAACTAGCGTAAGATATGTGGAAGAAATCCTTAATGAACACCTTGGTCCATTGATGGTCAATTTGGGCGAGGAGGATGCTATTTTTATGCATGACAATGCCCGACCTCATACAGGTTGGATTGTGAATGACTCCTTCAAAAGATGAACATTTCTCATAGGCCGTTTGTCCACGAATGATCCGGTCCCATTTTTTCTCGGACGACGGAAGCTGGTGTTTTGACTTAGACGGATGGACATGGGAATACGTTTGTCCACTGTTTCCGAACCCGGACGAGCCACTTCATAATGAGTACGTATTGTACGTGTTTCACTCACACGTACAACCTACGTGTGAGTAAAACAGTTAATATGGAATCTACGCTCACACTACGGACCCAATTCGGATCCGGATCCGATGTAGCGGTACATCCGATCTAGCCAAATTCCCGGAACCCGTCAATAAAACGGATGACGGAACTCGGACGCCGGGATGTGGCCGGGGCTGGAGTGGACAGACGGTCAATAGAAAATATGAACCGCTTCTTCGATCCGTCTAGACGGATCCGGCGAGACGGATCCGGCGAGACGGATCCGGCGAGACGGACGTCGTGGACAAACGACCGTATGGAGTGGCCAGCACGCAACCCAGATATCAACCCGATCGAGCATGCTTGGGACGAGCTAGGGAGATGCGTAAAACAACGAAACCTCCCCCAATCACGCTTCGTGAGCTCAAAATTGCTCTCACAGAGGAATGGGAGAATATTCCCCAAAATCGTATAAGGAACTTGGTGTCCAGAATGCTAAACCGCATAAATGCAGTAATGGAAGCACAAGGAGGTAATACGAAGTATTAAAAATTAAAAAATTTCATGTTTCCTATTTTTGTTTAAAGGCGAGGTCAGCAGTTGTTTTTCTTTATGTACCTAATGCCCGAATACTCGTACGCTACTTATCTTTGGGAGCGTCTCAAACATCGCCCTGTCACTTTAAATGTCAAACGTATGAAAGAGATGCCATGATGTTTGAGACGCTCTCAAAGATGATTTGCGTTCGAGAATTCGGGCGTAAGTAGTTTTTGTAAGAGACTCTTAAATTTCATAACTTTCATTTAATTATAATGGGGCAATCAGTTATATCTAATTTGTGTAATTTTGTTGGTTTTGTTATTGTACTCATTGTGGGAAAACCTAATAAACAAAATAAAATAAAAAAAAGTTTTTTTTTGTACTTATAAAAATTTAAATTAGTAATCTGTAAAAAGTTAGTATGGAGCGTTTTTGGGTGAGTCTAATTTGTGTGCTTCATACTGTGATATCTCGGGCAGTTTTCATGCTAGCGAAACAACTATTTTAACAATGTTACTTTTTTTGGGAGGTCATGTATATAACATAAAATAAAATATAAAAATTGTCATGCCTATTGGAAAAACATACCTTGGAACAGCTGAGCTGCTGAGCAGCAAAGTTTTGTATAAAAAATCTAATTTTAGGATTTTAAATATTTTTTATTCGTTGAGTTATTTTAATTTTTAGTTTTTTGCATTCACAATGCAATTTTTATTACTGAAAAATGGAAAATGAAGTATTTAGAAAAAATCGACCCGTCTCACAATCAGCTCCGCTGGGAGACGGAGATTGTGAGACGGGTCGATTTTTTCTAAATACTTCATTTTCCATTTTTCAGATATTTTTATTTATTCACAATGCAATTATTAAATAGAAAAATACCACCAGCCCTGTAAGTATCCCGCCTGAAAGCTACTTTAAAGCACAGATAATATTTAGCTTTTATTTTTAATAAGTGTATTGACGAAGGAGTCTTCCCCGATTTAATGAAATATAGTAAGTTAATTCCGCTTTTTAAATCTGGAGACAAGAGTGACCCCACTAACTTTAGGCCGATATCAATTTTACCAGCACTTAGTAAAATTTTTGAAAAGATAATATACGCTCAATTAGTAGATTATTTGGTATTAAATCAAATCTTTCATAAGAATCAGTTCGGATTCTCTAAAGGTAAAAATACCACAGATGCTGGAATTGCACTTCTTAAACATATCTTTGACGCTTGGGAGGGTAGGCAGGACGTAATTGGTGTATTCTGTGACCTTTCCAAAGCTTTCGATTGCGTTGATCACCAAACTCTTTTAATGAAGTTAGAACATTATGGTGTCTCGAAAAAATCAGTTAACCTTTTGCGTTCATATTTGAGTAATAGAAATCAAAAAGTGATTGTTAATAATACTGCGTCCTCTGGAGCCCCCATTATAATGGGCGTGCCCCAAGGCTCAATATTGGGTCCTTTACTATTTTTAATCTACATTAACGATCTACCTTACTACGTGCATAATTTATGTGAGACAGTACTATTTGCAGATGATACTTCTCTAATTTTTAAAATTGAGCGAGGGAATAATTGCTCTCACGAAGTAAATAGTGCTCTCTCAAAGGTCGCACATTGGTTTAACATTAATAACTTGTCTTTAAACCCTAAAAAAACAAATTGTGTCAAATTCTCACTACCAAATGTAAGGAAGGTTGATTTAAGTATTAGTTTGAATGCAGATGCAGTCGAATTAGTTGACAGCACGAAATTTCTTGGTATTACCTTAGATTCACGACTACAATGGGATCCACATATTGAGGCCTTGTCGAGTAGACTCAGTTCAGCTGCTTTTGCAGTAAAAAAGATAAGGCTATTAACTGATATTGAAACGGCAAGACTTGTTTACTTTAGTTACTTTCATAGTGTAATGTCCTATGGCGTGTTGTTGTGGGGCTCAGCAGCTGTTCAGTACACCCCTGCCTAGACCGCGGAGTCAGCATTGGCGCAGTGGAAGGCTATCATGAGTATAGACTCCGGACAAATCTTGGTTTCAGCCGGGATGTAACTGAACAATAGGACTGCGATACACAGCGGAGAGACTTTTAAGTAAGGTAAGGTTACATACGGGTCTGTGGGTCGACCGTCTCCTCGGCTGCGGCGAGACGGGGCGCGCGCCCCAGGTATCTTCTTCTTCTGCAGACCTTACCAATTAGTGACCTCACTCACAACACAAATAACAGCGTTCACAAGACACTGGGCGTTTCAACAATAGATACACAAAGACACACACGGGGGAGCCTCTTTTATTATGATTTACAGTCCCTGCAACAAGCGCGTGTGGTAGAAAAGGTTATCTTTCAAAGCATCCGCGACCGGCCACTCCAGAGATGGCATCAAAACCTTGGTCGTACAAAACGGGATCACATAGATAATTTAAGATGTATTCAAACTCGATATGCCAGGCACATTCAACGCGAGCGATTTTTAACAAATTCAGCAAAATTATTCCGACATTTTCTTACAAGAATTTCAATCAAGTGTCAGCTGTCAACTTCAAGTGACAGCTAATGTCAATTTGACGTGACATTAGAGTTGCGTTCAGAAACGTCGATCTTTTCCGAACATCCCCCCGCCCCGGACCGTTAAGAACGGTACGTCAATCTACGGGTAATCGGGAGAGCCCACTAACTGCTCTCTTCAAAACCGAATCTCGAACCAAAACCTCAGCAAAACGAGGAACTCCGTCAGTTCCGGGGTAGAGTTTAACAATGCGCCCCCTTCGCCAACATAGGGGCGGCAGGTTAGCATCCTTAATCAACACGAGGTCGCCAGTCTGGGGTGGGGTGGTTTTATCTGTCCACTTCACGCGCTGTTGTAGGATATGCAAATACTCCATCGACCAACGTGCCCAGAAGTTTTGGGACATCTGTTTCAAAAGTTGGTATCGCGACAAACGATGGGATCCTACATCCTGAATCGGATATTCAGGCAACGCCAAAAGGGGCTGTCCGATCAAGAAATGACCTGGCGTCAACGCTTCCAGGTCATTCGGGTCCGAAGACAACGGGCACAAGGGTCGCGAGTTGAGGACGGCCTCAATTTTACAAAATACCGTATCAAGTTCCTCAAACGTGAGAATAGTTTCTCCAATCACGCGACGCAAGTGTGTCTTGGCAGCCTTTACACAAGCTTCAAAAATTCCTCCCCAGGTCGGACAAGCTGGAGGGCTAAACTTCCAGATTATCCCACGCCGGGAGAGGGTGGTTCCAATGTCTATTTTATTATCAACAAAAAACTTAACTACTTCCTTAAGATAATTACACGTTCCCTTATAATTAGTACCACAATCGGAACGTATCAATGACGGCAGTCCTCTACGGGAAACAAATCTGCTCAAGGCGGCGACAAAGGCTTCGGTAGACAATTCCGAGACAATTTCCAAATGGACAGCCTTGGTGGACAAACACACAAACACGCACAAGTACGCCTTATAGGTTTTAGCATTACGCAGTCTCGAAGCCTTTACAGTAAAGGGACCGGCGAAGTCGGTGGCGACTCCGGCAAAAGCTCTACATTCCGTGACGCGATCAGCAGGCAAATCACCCATCTGGGGCTGCATGGTCGCGGCCTTCAATCGATAACAAGGCAGGCAACGGAAAACCACAGTGCGAATGGCTCGACGAGCAGACAAAATCCAAAATTCACGCTGCAAAATGGCCAACAAAGCATTACAGCCAGCATGTTGTGCATTTACATGGCGATCTGTTATTATCAGTTGAGTCAAATGTCCGGCTTTAGGTAACAAAAGGGGGTGACGAGCTCCATACGGCAAGTTCGCATTTCGAAGTCTTCCGCCGACTCGCAAAAGCCCACTCTCGTCCAGGAAGGGATTCAATCGCGATACCGCGCCCTTCAACTTGCGACGGCCTAAACGCAAAATTTCAATCTCGGACTCAAAACTATCAGCTTGTACTCTCCGGACCCAAAACAAGAGCGCGTCCCTACGCTCGTCCGGAGTGAGAACCGACGAATCACGCCTCGCGCGTGGGTTTCTGCAATTGTACACAAAACGTCTGATCCAAGCGGTAACACCAAGCAGCTTCTGTAAGGAGCTGTACCGATCCAACAACAAATCCTTTTCCCCGGCGGGGTTAGTCTCCAGGACGCATGCCCGCATATCAGGAACGGCTACGTTCGACAACGCGGGAGAGGGCGGCCACTCCGACTCAGGCCGCATCAACCACTGTGGGCCCCACCAGAGGGGGTGGTTAATTAGGGTTGGGGCTACACAACCCCGAGACGCACAATCCGCGGGATTCATGGTTCCCGGCACGTGTCTCCAAATCAACTCGATGTCGGAATTACAAATCTGCGACACTCGATTGGCCACAAACACGTCCAAGGTGTGCGCCGGAGCCTTCAACCAACAAAGGACGACCTGACTGTCCGTCCAAGCATAAACCTCTTGTATCGCAATAGATCGACCTAATGTGAGCCATACGTGGTTCAACAAACGCATTAGGAGGGCAGCTCCACACAATTCCAACCTCGGGATCGTATGACGAGTCCGAAGGGGAGCGACTTTGCTTTTCGCTATCACCAGATGCACAGCAACAACTCCGTCAACAGTAACGGTGCGGAGGTACACGGCCGCAGCAAATCCACGTTCGGAGGCATCGGAAAAGCCGTGAAGAGTAACTTTACAATTTTCAGAAGGGAGGAATAGCCTCGGCAAATGCACTTCATTAATCTCGGGGAGGGATGAAACGAAGCTCGACCAATCTCGGAGTAACTCGTCCGAGAGGGGTTCATCCCACGACACACCCGAAGCCCATAACCGTTGCAAGAAACACTTGGCCATAAACAGCACAGGGCAAATCCACCCATTGGGGTCAAAGGTACGTGCGACAGTAGACAATACTAAACGCTTGGTCCAGACTTTCGGTGGTCGTAAATCCACACAATAAGTGAAAGTGTCAGAGACCGGTTTGTACTGTACGCCAAGGACGGTCACCACATGGGGATTATCAACATTTTCGAACAGGTGGGGGTCCTGCTGGTGCTCTTCGGGCAAACCTACCAGTACATCAGGCGAGTTGGATATCCATTTCCTCAACTCGTAACCTCCCGACTTCAAAAGGGCGGTGAGTTCGTCTCTCAGGACAATCGCCTCTGAGACAGATGAGGCGCCCGTGCAAATGTCATCCACATAGACGTCACTGGCCAAAATGGCGGAGGCGCGAGGGTATCTCAAGCGCTCCTTCTCGGCCAACTCCAACAAAGAACGAATCGCAACAAACGGGCTCGAAGCCAAACCGTACGTATTCGTATTCAATTCATAAATCAACAAGGGGTCCCTAGGACTCTCTCTCCACAAAATCAATTGGTACCTCCTATCCTCTGGATGGATGACCGTTTGTCTGAACATCATCCGGATGTCAGTCATAAATACAATTTGGTGCCGCCGGAAGTTGGTCAAAATGTCTGAGATCTCCGTGTGCAGCTTGGGACCTACATGCAGACACTGGTTCAAGGACGCTCCAGTAGAGGTGGGAGCCGAACCGTCAAAGACCACCCGAATCTTTCCGGATTTCAAAACGGCGTGGTGCGGCAAAAAGAAGTGCTCAACGGAGCGCCAATCCAAATCGCTCACGGACATGTGCCCTAACTCCTCATACTCCCGCATGAATTCAACATACTTCTGGCGGAAGACCGGATCCTTGCTCATGCGACGCTCCATCGCCACTAGCCTACGTTCCGCTAGCGGTCGGGATTCGCCCAGAGGAGGTCGGCCGGCACGAAAGGGGAGACGGGTGATCAAACGACCAGAGCGGAGGCGACCAGTGTTATTCTGGTAATACAACTCGCATTCATCCGCTACTGGGTCTACCCGCGGGGCTGGTGGAGGTTCCTCAACCTCCCAAAACTTCTGCACCACTTCGGAGAGAGACACATTAAAAACAAGACCGCGATCCTCATCAAGGGAATCCAAAACGCGGCGAGCAGGGCCCATCACAACTGTACCGAGTGTCGTCTGCAGAGCTACCAAGCCATCTGGCTGCAAAACTCGCTTCCCCGTCAACAAAACTCGCCCCAGGACATCGGCTCCAAGGAGAGCATCAATCGGGCCTGGGCGGAAGAAATTTGGATCGGCGAGTGGGGAATCAGACACCAAAGACAACATACTCGGTCCCAAGTCAACTGAAGGTTGACGGCCAACAACTGTGTCCAACACAATCGCCGAGGTCTTAATGCCTGGCGTGGACTTATTACGTGATGTAAATGTGAAGTCAACATGCCCTAACAACCCGGGGACTTTCACATCGCCAACACCTCTCACGCCTTCCGTGTGGGGGTGCACCTTGAGGCCCAACCGCCTAACTAACCAAGATGACACAACACACCCCTGAGCACCGGAATCCAACAAGGCGCGAACTTCCACAAGGTCGCCATTCAATCCCCTGACAAGCACAGAGGCCGTGGGCAACAAAACGGTCTCTGGAGGGGTGGCTACAATCGACCGTAAACACGTTGATTGCTAGTATGTGGGGTCCCCAGACGTCCCCCCATGGTAAGGGGGTCGCTCATAGCGATCCAGTGGGTCCCAGTCTCCCACATACTGCCTACGTCCAAATCGCCCGGTATCAGGCGGGTTATATCTCCCGGCCCCTTGAAGACGGGGCGGGCGCCGCTCCAAACGCGGGTATTCGGCGAGCGGCGGCGAGAATCGGTGCCTATCATCCACCGTGTACGTCGCCCCATAGTCGCGGGGGCACGGTGACCGATTTTCAGAGGGGGGGTCCCGGGGACCCCCGGCTGTGCGAGGCTCAACACGTTGCGGGGGGCTTCTACGACCTCCCGCAACGCTCGCAAAATCGAACCCCCTAGTTGGGGACCGATTTCCCATTGGGGGGTCCGTGGGACCCCCGCCCGTGCGAGGCTCAAAACGTCGCGGGGGGCCTCTACGACCTCCGGCAACGCCCGCATAACTCATCCCCATCCTTGGGGATCGGTTTCCCATTGGGGGGTCCCTGGGACCCCCGCCCGTTTGAGGCTCCAAACGTGGCGGAGAGCGTCTGGGGCCACTCTGGTGGCCACTAGAACTGCTGCGGGATGCAAACACCGCGGGGGGTCCGAGCCCCCCACCCATACGAGGTGATCCTGCAGCGACGCGCTGCGGCGCTCCGCCGCCCTCTGGGCTGTTCATGCAGAGGAGGGGATGGTGGTTGCCCTTACAAAAGCGGCATGGGTGCGCTTGGGTACATTCGCGCTGCATGTGCAGGCCCAAGCACGAGTAGCACCATGTCCGTTGTCGCGCGATCGCTCGACGGCCTTGGACGCGCTGGTCGAGGAACTTATCACAACGGGTCGTGCTGTGACCCGGTTCCCGACAGTACAAGCAGCGGGCGGTCTCCTGGACGGCGGCATAGCGGCCGGGCGCGCGAGGGGCCATCCGCCCCCTACGGGGGGGTCCGGTGGGGGATCTACTCTGTGGCACAGGTCGTTCGGGTCCCATAGGACCGGCCAGAGAGGAATTATCTGCCAATCTACTTTCTCCTTCCAGGAACGTCAAGAGGTCCGAGAAGGGTGGCAGATAAGTCGCACTATCCCCACCATACTGCTGCTCAAAACGGACCTTAACAGAGTCCGGCAACTTTCCCAGGACAATGTGCAGTAACAAAAACGACCACTGCTCCACTGGGAGTTTTAAGTTTTTCAATGCGTTGTAGGCAACCAACAGCGGATTCAACAAAGCCACTCTCAAGTGCATCACGCTGGCAACGCGGGGTAAATTCAAAATGGCGGCAACATGGTTGTCCGCCAGACGTCGTACGTTCTGGTACCGACGGGCAATCAAATCCCTAGCAATAGGGTAGTTTTCATCCGAGGGGGCCAAATGTTGAACCGATTCAAGGGCCTCCCCTTCCAACACGGATAATAAATAAGCCAACTTTTGGCCCTGGGTCAAATCATCCCGGGCATGTACGAGACTATCAAAAATATTTATAAAGCCCTCCCAGTCCTCTAGACGACCAGCAAAACGCCTTAAGTCTAAGGGGGCCAATCTAGCAAAGAGAGGGGGCATACTTTTAGATGTGACCGGGGACGGGCTCGGTTCATTCTCTCTTGCCACTTGCAAAGGCCGAGCCACCTGGGTAATTCTGTCCGCAAAATCATAACACTGGTCCACATCCAAATCGACTTCTTGTCGCATTTCCACCTCGGCCTCAACAGTCCTTTCCAAAAATAAGGCATACTGCTCATCAACAACAGCCAAACGTATGGGCAGATCTCCGTATCTGTTCAACAAGGCCTCCGTTCTATCCGGTCGATCCAACAACGCGACCGCAGAAGCCAACCACCGTAACTCAGAACGTATTTTGGCTTTAGCAGAGGAGGCCGTCATTGTAACGTCACAAATTTATCAACAAAAACAACAAATTCAAAATATTCACTATAACACAAAATCTCCAATATTTGGAGGTTATTACTAACCACAAAATTCCAATATTACAACAACAAAGTATTTATAATGACACAAACTCTTAAATATCTGGAGGTTATCAGAAAACAACAAAACTCACTGACTATTGAAATTCACTTGGATATCAACACAACATACTGTTACACAACAACAAGTTAATTTCAATTATTTCAAAGCACAAGTTTCAATGAGTTTCAATGTGTAAACAATGTCCCAAATCATTTAAGTTTCACTAAGTATTGAGTGCAAACTTATTAGCTGACCTTTTATTAGCTATTATTTTAGCAACAAACTTGTCAATATTCATAACTCAAGTTTGCTGACAAAACTAAATAATAATTATTATGAACAAAGAAAGGTATCTGTTTACATTTTGGAACTTCAATACATGACAATTAATTACAAGACATGGAACCAATAACAAAGGAATGCCCTTTACTTTTCAAATGCAAGTTAATTACCATTTACAAGTACAAATTAATCTAGTCCGGACCAGACTGGGTCATCAAACGGCACTGATTAATAGACAAAATTTTGGCGTGGGCCTCTCAGGCCTTCAAGCTACGCTCTTGCTACCAAAAAATGTTCAGTACACCCCTGCCTAGACCGCGGAGTCAGCATTGGCGCAGTGGAAGGCTATCATGAGTATAGACTCCGGACAAATCTTGGTTTCAGCCGGGATGTAACTGAACAATAGGACTGCGATACACAGCGGAGAGACTTTTAAGTAAGGTAAGGTTACATACGGGTCTGTGGGTCGACCGTCTCCTCGGCTGCGGCGAGACGGGGCGCGCGCCCCAGGTATCTTCTTCTTCTGCAGACCTTACCAATTAGTGACCTCACTCACAACACAAATAACAGCGTTCACAAGACACTGGGCGTTTCAACAATAGATACACAAAGACACACACGGGGGAGCCTCTTTTATTATGATTTACAGTCCCTGCAACAAGCGCGTGTGGTAGAAAAGGTTATCTTTCAAAGCATCCGCGACCGGCCACTCCAGAGATGGCATCAAAACCTTGGTCGTACAAAACGGGATCACATAGATAATTTAAGATGTATTCAAACTCGATATGCCAGGCACATTCAACGCGAGCGATTTTTAACAAATTCAGCAAAATTATTCCGACATTTTCTTACAAGAATTTCAATCAAGTGTCAGCTGTCAACTTCAAGTGACAGCTAATGTCAATTTGACGTGACATTAGAGTTGCGTTCAGAAACGTCGATCTTTTCCGAACAGCAGCCAATATTGGAAATATTTTTGTACTTCAAAAAAGAGCGGTACGCGCCATTTACAGCCTCCGCCGCCGCGATTCATTAAAGGTTTTGTTTAAAGAAATTAATATACTAACCTTAGCAGGGCAATACATCTACGAGAATATATTATATGTTAGGAAACATCTTGACTCATTCACTAAGAATAGTGATATTCATAATTTTAACACAAGAAATAAAAATAAGCTTGCCGTTCCAAGATTTAGACTTGAAAAAAGTAGAGGCTCTTTTTTGGGAAAAGGCATAGCATTCTTTAATAAAGTTCCACAAGAAGTAATCGAGCTGCCTTTGAATAAATTTAAAAAACATGTTAAAAAGACGCTCTTAAGCAAAGGCTATTACAAAGTAGAAGATTATTTAAATGATCATAACGCATGGTTGTAATAATTATAGTAAGTAACACTAACAATGTATAAAAGGAAAATATTCCTATACTTAAGTATGTGAAAACTTTCCTTCAGCATTAGCTTTTTGTATAAATTTTATTATTGTACCATTTTGTCTAGCAACGACATAATTATTTTGTAAATGCGTTGCTTCTGTTAAAGCTGATGAGTTTTTTTCGCCTGTTTTTCTTGTCAGTTAAAAGATGTCCATAACAGGTGGTAGGTAAAAAAATGTTGGACGATTCATAAGCATTAATTTTATTTAATCTATATGAATAAAAATTTATTGACTTTGACTTTGACTTTGAATACTATACTAGTTTTAAAGGGTTGATTGATAAACAGTTTATTGCTCACACAAAGATACAGGTACAAATAATATACAGTTATGTTAGCAAACGCGGTCTTATCGCTAAGAGCGAACTCTTCCAGACAAATTTGGTTGGGTTGGTGGTTTTTTCTAACACAATAATTCTTCCTAGGTATAAGTAATTACAGAATTGCATTGTGAATGCATAAATAGTAATAGTAGTTTATGTGACTGTCACATAATACGGGTAACATCACACGAGTGTTTTAATACCGGGTTATGTGCAGTCTCATACACTACTTTATCTACACTCATGTAGGTACATTAATTATATATTTAAAAATAAAACAAAAATTATATCCTACTAATATTATAAATGTGAAAGTTTAGATGTTTGGATGTTTGTTACTCAATCACGCCAAAACGGCAGAACGGATTTGACTGTAATTTGGGACACTGATACTTTGTAGCCTGGAGAGGAACATAGGCTACTTTTTATCCCGTAAAAAGTCACATTCCCGCGGGATAACGCCGTGTAGTCCACGCGGCGAAGCCGCGGACGGAAAGCTAGTAAGTAATAATTTTCGTATATTTTGATTTGGTACATCTCGCAAGTCGCCCGATGGCGCTCACCAGAGCCGAACCTGTGTCAAATCCTCTGCCGACGAACAAGATCGATAAAAATATATTTTCTAATCAAATGGCTAATATAGTCTGTTTTTGAAAGGGAATTCTCATAAGGAGAGGTGTCAATTTTGAGTAAAGCAATGCCACTTGGTACGAATGTTATACACGTCCACCTAAGCCCAAAACCGCTGGTCAGGTGCCACGAGGTGTTGCGTGCGCACGTTTGATTCGTGTACATCTGAGTGAGTTCTTGTTACTCATAAAAAGATTAATGGCGCCTAACCATACTCATAGGAATCAATTCTCGATTCAAAATTCTAATTTAAAAATATGAGTGTAGATAAAATAATTAAAAATCTTAGTTTGTGTGCTAACTTTTAAGTATTTTTTTAAACACAAAGCAAAAACAAATACTCACCTACAAGTAAATAGCTGTTGTGAAATTAGTGCTGACATCTTGTATTGCCATTTGTAATTTATTATGTGACATTATTTTATTATATTCTGTTTTAATTTATAGATGTATTGTTACGATTTTTATTATGACATTTTTTTTTATCTCTTATTATTGACTTTGTATTTCTTTACATTTTATGTATATAATTTATTGACATCATAAAATTGTAATTTTAATATTTTTTGACATACTGGCGCTTTGGGACAACTTTAGTCAGTATGTACATGCCTTCGATCAACAATAACACTATTATTGATCGATGGTACAGTCGCCAGCACGTCAGGTTACTACAAACTGACAAATTTCTTTAAATAAAATTCAACCTTATGTCCAACAGATAGAGTTCAGTTTCAATTTAAAAAAAATACATTTTGTAGTAACCCGACGTGCTGGCGACCGTACATGCACACTTAAATAAAATAAGTAGGTAGGTACTTACCTATCATCATGATAGTATCATGTACCTATCAGTTTTCAAAAAAAACTTTCTTAGTGCAATGTAAAACTATTTAATCATTTAATTCGTAGCTCCTTCCACGAGTGTGTTCCTTATCGCTTGTATCGCCCGCGGCTTCGTCCGCGTTGACTACACTAACATTATCTCGCGGGAACGTGATATCTAACCGGAATAAAAAAGTAGCATGTGTCACTCTCCAGCCCCCAAACTACCCCTATACTAAAAATCACGTCGATCCGTTTCTCCGTTTTGACGTGAAAGACGTACAAACAAACAAACACAATTTCACATTTATAATATTAGTATGGATATTTTAGATGATTTTACCTATCTAAAAATGAAAACTTTTTTTATTAAATAACTGAAAAAGCAAAGAACATCACCAAAGTGTAAACGAGAAGTCATTAAGTGTAGTACTACAGTCCCACATTGCTGTCTGTTCCGGTGACAGCCGTGACAGAAGAGCCACTTGCAATACAAAATTAGCTGTCATATCATTTGACTGTCGTATGAAAAATGTTTTAGTTCCAAAGATTATCACCGGAACAGAAATTCTTGTCACACTATACGTACCTACGAAAACGAGTAATGGAGAGTAACAAATATTTAAACAAATGTTTGGACACATGTGTGGCACGGGTATTTTAGTATTTGTTCAAACCTTTGTTAAAATACTACAGTACTTTGCCATGTCAGAGGGCAAAGTATTCAAATATTTGTACAAATGTTTGTGCTATGTCTGGCGCCGGCATAATGCTCTGTCTCGCAGTAGGTCTCGTAGACACGCATGTCTGTCTAGGGTTGCCACTTGCCAAAACCGAAAAGCTGGACAAGCTAGTTTATCCGGTCTTTTGGATATAAGGCCGGACATCCTAAAAAACCAAGGAATTTATTGCTAATCTATACTTATATTATAAAGTTGAAGAGTTTGTTTGAATGCGCTAATCTCGGAAACAACTAGACCGAATTGAAAAAATATTTTTGTGTTGGATAATCGAGGAAGGCTATACGCCATATAAAATCACGCTACGACCAACAGAAGCGGAACATTAATGAAAAAATGATGCAAAGACTGTAATAGTAGATTGTATTACAAGGGAGCAAAATAGCATATTTACGGCGAGGGCGCTATTTTGAATCCAGAGCGCAGTGAAGGATTCTAGAGTGGAATCCCGAGCACAGCGACGGATTCTAAATTAGAATCCTGACCGCAGCGAGGGATTCAGCATACGCCGCCCGAGGGGAAAATAATTTTGCGGCCGAGTAATACACTCTGCTTTTCATCCCCCTCTATAAGAAAAGCAATAAAGACAATTCAAACTACCTACCTATTTGAGTCTTTCTTTGGCGTTCGGATACATCATAGCGCTAGTCGGGCAAAGGCTACGCCTGTTTGAAAAAAAATTTAAGTTTTGAAATAATAAAAAAAAATTATAAAAAATTTTTTTATCGGATTCCTTATAAGTATCTCCGGGGCTACCGTAGGGGGGTTGAAAATTTTGTTAGATTGTAGCTACGGCGCACCGTTTACGAGATATGCTCAATTACATAAAATTCCTTTTTTGAAAATTTTACAAGTTCCCGCCCTATACAAAATCAGTTGATTTTTTTAAGTACTGCACACCCTTTGCTACACTCCAACCAATGCTTCCTTATTTACGTTCTTAATTCAAATCTCAATCGTTTTGAACCCTGTTAAGAAGCTGTTAAAAATTCAAATCTCATTTTTACCCTCTTGTCATAACAGATAAACAATGAATCGTTTTAGACCCTGTTATTAGATAAACAATCATCGCTTTACGAATCGATGGGATGAAAATAATATTTAATTTTTAGTGCCTCGCCGTTTCACTTAACGCAGGTGGAACTGCGAGGCACAGCTAGTTCTTAAATAAAAGCCATATTTTTTTTAACCGGATAATACGAATCGCACTCGCTCGACTCTACCCTCGCCACGAGCGGCAAATTCGCGAGTTGGCCAAAGAGTTAAAATCCGGACAGGCCGGACATCGTATAATTTGGCCGGACAAGCATCCGAGAAGCCTGGCCCTGTACGGTTTTATCCGTTTTGTCTCTTTCTACTACACGCACTAGTATTTTGGCAACTGTGTTTCTGTTTTCACTTTTATCTGTAAAATCACGTTAAATCACGCTACGACCAACAGAAGCGCTGTATACTTAGTTTACGACCTAGTTACAATAAGCTTCCCAAGACTCGTTGACAATTAACAGGACACGTGTACAACCGAATAATAAGCAACCATTCGCACCTAATAAAAACTCGGGTCGTTAGTTTTTTTACAAAGTGTTTACCACAAACAATACGATTTCAATCTGTATTGGTTGCGATTACAAGCAAATCTCTATAGGCTACTATCATTGTAAGTAATTACTTGTCAAACTAGGCATCCTCTTTGTCGTTAATTTGCATGAAATTGGGTTTTTTTTAATCTACAACGGCGTATATAGCTTTATCCCTCATCACACTCAAGGAAGTCGCCAGAGGGTTTAGCCTAGAGACTCAAAATATTTACTTATAAATCGTAGTTTTCATGTACTGGGGTAAATACATCCGTAAGGGGGTGATAGTACCTACCCATCAATACGAACAACTTTAAATAAGAAACCAACTCAGAAATAGCGAAAAAAAATAGCGGCGGTTCCATACATTTCAGAGCTGGTTTCTTAGTAAAAGTTTTTCGTATTGATGGGTACTATCACCCCCTTTCGGATGTATGTTATTTACTGACCATACCCGAGTTTAGGACAAACTAGTTTTTCCTAGGCCACATCAGTTCATCGGAGAGCGAATTTGCCTCGGAAGTCCTGTATAGAACACGTGTTAAGTTGGAAATTTAAGGCGATCATTACAAACTTTTTGACTAGGTTGAAACATTCATGTTACAATCACTCAATCTTAAAATATTAGTTATAACGTCATTTATGTAATCAAAACAATCGCTACCAATATTATTACCTAACCTTACAATTTGCCCTCTAGTTGAAATACTTCTGAATCTGATAGGTAGGTATACTTAGCATAAGCTGTCCTTAACAGAGATATGAAAGTTTTCGGCGTTGATAAGTTCTTGCTATCATCCAAAACAAGGGTTTTCTTGGATGAGATATCGGAGTATTGGGGCCGGCTATAAAAAGGCCAGGGGGGCAATTCTCAGATTTATAGAGATATCTCGAATTCGACATCGTCAAATTCGAATACTAATCTTTTCTATAAGCTTTGAACAAAAAATGTACTGTAACTAGCGCCAAACACGTCCCAGGCGCGATACAGCATGTGATAACACTGATAACGCGCGACATTCACGTCGACTGACATTGACCACTCGTTGCAAGTCGAGCGCTGGGCATAGACATTTCTATAATGTGATACGAAAATTCTTTGACATCCACCATTTTATTTTGATAGTATATAAGGTCCTTCTTAAATAGTGCACATAATTTTAAGGGGTCAATGTACTCACGCATACAAACAACTTTTACTATGGTACCAACATTGAAATCGCGAAAAAAAAATCAGCTGTTCCATAGAAAATTTTAAATCGAATAGATCAAAATGTATATATATATTTTTTTTCGCGATTTCAATGTTGGTACCATAGTAAAAGTTGTTTGAATGCATGAGTACATTGACCTCTTAAAATTATGTGCACTATTTAAGAAGGGCCTTATATAGAGTGCATGTCAGATAACTCTGCACGTGACTGGGGTGTTTTTGGCGGTAGTTACAGTACATTTTGTTGGTCTAAGCTTAAGGAAAAGATTAATATTTGATTTTGACCGCGCGCAGACTTATCTGGCGCGCACTCTACGCGCCATATCACTAAAAGATCACTTTTTAAACATTTGAAATTAACAATTTGGGGTACTCGCGAACTTTTAATTTAAGAATAAATTGTAATTTAATATGTTAAGCAAAAGTTAAGCGCCCACTATAAACCGACATAGGTTTTTGAGGTGCTTGCTAAATTATATTTTTTCTATGTACTTACTTATTGCTATTGTATTCTTTAAATAAATAAAATTAAAAATATATATATATAACTTGGCCTGTGTTGTGTACCATGCTATGTTGCGTGAAATAACTCTAATTCGACTTAGAGTGTGTGTCAGATAACTCTGCACGTGCCTGGCGCGTTTTTGGCGCTAGTTACAGTGCATTTTTTTGTTCTAATATTATAGAAAAGATTAGTATTCGATTTTTACCGCGCGCAGACTTATCTGACGAGCACTCTAATGTCTATTGCGCGAGAATCGCCCCCTGGGCTTTGACAAGTAGCTTTTTAGCAAAGATTAGCAATATACCTTCATCAAACAAAAATTGCTTGCCCCAAAGAAAAGCCAATGTATTAGCATAATATTGTATACAAAAACTATTTAAAATACACTCCTTATTGTTTATTCACATTGAAAATATTGTTGACCTATACTATATCTAAAACTAGCGGCCGCCCGCGGTTTCACCCGCGTGGTTCCCGTTCCCGTGGGAATATCGGGATAAAAGGTACATATAATCCAAATAAGAGTCATCGTGACGGGAGTAGGCTATGTGCACCTAAGTTTCGAACCGAACATGTGAATAGTAGTTTCTTTGGAATGGCCCACAAAATTTTTAATAAAATACCAGTCGCTCTTAGAACCTTGCCGATAAAGGTGCTTAAAAATCGTCTCATCATGGCACTACTTGTTGACAAAGCCTATTATTCGGTGCAGGAATTTTTAAATGATAAATCCCTGAAATGACTAATTTTTATTCGGACTATTATTAATTTTATTGTTGATTATTATTTGATATATTATTATTTCTGACATTAAATTTTTGGTAAGTATTAGATATTTTTGACATTGTTTGATATTTTAATTGACAAATAATCAGCTTAAATTTAATTTTAATTTTATTAATATAAGTGACATGGCTTGCGTCATCCTGTTCTGATATTTGTATACCTAGCATAAGGTGGAAATGTAGTGATACTAACAAACGTTCTTCCATTATTGTAAAACTAACCTACATTTCACAAATAAATTATTCTGATTCTGATTCTGATTCTGATTCTGATTCTGATAAACCTTCCTCTTGAATCACTCTATCTATTAAAAAAAACGCATCAAAATCCGTTGCGTAGTTTCAAAGATTTAAGCATACAAAGGGACATAGGGACAGAGAAAGCGACTTTGTTTTATACTATGTAGTGATTAGAATATACGAGTATATTAATTGTGTCTCTTTCAGATATATAAAAAATACAGTCCAATAATTATAGTCCGCGCTAGATAACTCTGCGCTTGACTGGGGCATTGTTGGCGCTTAGTTACCACTTCATTTTCTAATAGTCCAATTATAGTCCGCGCTAGATAACAGCTATGCGCTTGACTGGGGCATTTTTGGCGCTTAGTTACACTACATTTTTTAACGGTCCAATAATAGTCCGCGCTAGATAACAGCTATGCGCTTGACTGGGACATTTTTGGCGCTTAGTTACACTACATTTTTTAATAGTCCAATTATAGTCCGCGCTAGATAACAGCTATGCGCTTGACTGGGGCATTTTTGGCGCTTAGTTACACTACATTTTTTAACGGTCCAATAATAGTCCGCGCTAGATAACAGCTATGCGCTTGACTGGGACATTTTTGGCGCTTAGTTACACTACATTTTTTAACGGTCCAATAATAGTCCGCGCTAGATAACAGCTATGCGCTTGACTGGGGTATTTTTGTCGCTTATAGTTTATACATTTTTTGTTCTAAGGCAGGGGTCACCAAATGGCGGACCGCGGTCCGTATCCGGACCGCCGACCTATTTTGTGCGGACCCAGAAAAATTTGAGAATATCAGTATCAAATAAATATAAAAATAAAAATTAAGCAGCGTGTTCCAAGATGGACTTCATTAAAAATAAATTTCGATCTCGTCTTGCCGATGACCATCTCCAGGATTTAATGGCAATAGCTTGCACCAACTTAACACCAGGCTTCAGACAGTTTGTTCAGAGTAAAAAATGTAGTTTTTCGCATTAATATTGTTCTTACTTTATTTTTTTATTCGATTAATCATTACATTCATAAATAATGAACAAAGTTTTTTTATTTTTTTCGCTTTTATTTATTCCACTAGCGGCTGGCTTCACCCGCTTGGTTCCCATTACCGTGGGAATATCGGGATAAAAGTAGAATATATTTTCTGTGAGGCAAATTTCCATCCAAATCGGTTCAGTAGTTTTTGTGTGAAAGGGTAGGAACATCGAGATAAAAAGGTAGCCTTAATGTTTTCTTGGAGTCAAATTTCATCCAAATCGGTCCGTAGTTTTGGTGTGAAAGAGCAATAAACAAACGAACAAACTGACAAACTTTCCCATTTCGAAAATTAGTAGGATTGACATTTTTAAGTTGGTTGCTAGTTATTATCATAAACCAAACGGACCGCGATAGAGTTATATTTGTTACAAACGGACCCGCAATGAAACTAATTGGTGACCCCTGTTCTAAGGTATGGTAATAGAAATAACTGGTAATAGTATATATTTATTCTTCCGTATATCCGTATTATCATTTGATTTCGAACGGGCGCAAACTTGTTTCGCACTCTCAATCGAAAAAAAAATGTTGTTGACCTATACTTCAGCTAAAATTAGAATTACCAGATGCTTCCTCAAATTAATATATCAAAATACCTATTTTGAATGTGTTATCGTTGTTTAGTTCGATGAACACTTTAAGTTATGGCTTAATTTTATTTAATTTGGATACCTACAATCAAAAACTTGATATCACAGTTTGCATAGTAAATTGGATCTGACCTTGCCAAGTTTACTTAATTAGTAATGCAAATATTGATTTTTCATATAATACTTACAATTTTTTTTTTATATTAGGTAATTTGAGAACTAAATTTTTATTCTAGAAAAATCGAGTTAGTTTTTTGTTACTGAAAAATGGAAAATGAAGTATTTAGAAAAAATCGACCCGTCTCACAATCAGCTCCGATGGGACTCGAACCCACGACTTTTCGCTTTCCGGGCGACTGCTCTAACCACTGAGCTACGAGGTCGTTAATAATTACTTCTTTTCCATTTTTCAGTAATAAAAATTGCATTGTTAATGCAAAAAAATAAAAATTAAAATAACTAGTTTTTTGTTCCTATAGAGAACGTACAAAAAGAACTTTTTGGTTTTAGGCACTTTTAAACACTACTTATGTCTAAAACTTAATCACAGCATCGCAAAAAAGGCATTTTCACAAAAAATATCATCATTTTTAGGGCTGTCCTGCCCGACCTGTTGAATATTTACGAGAAGTTATCCAATAAATTTAAATTTTACGCAATTAACTAATACCTATGAATACCTAAATACTTACAATAAATTGACTTCTCCAAAATTTTAAATTATATAATGTAGATAATGTACTGTGGTATTATATTGTGAATATAAGATACCTCCTTGCTTTGTCTATGGCCTATTGGTTCTTTATAGTATTCAAAATATCGAACGTAATGTCATACGCGAGTAATTTGTTTAAGTCCAGAACGATTCCGCCCTTGGCGCTGGTGTAGTTAGCTTGTCTCGGCCATGAGGTTGCAGTAAATAAGTTTCTCACCCAAGTTTGCTTTTATTCAATCAGTTCCCACCGATTTATACCTTCACGTGATCGTCGCAGTACGTACCTATAGTTGATTTCTTGCGAGTTCAGGGTGGCTTCCACAACAAAATTGTTAGTATGGATAAGTTGAAATGTTTTGACGTTAGAGGGTTTTTCAAATTAAAATAAAATCACGTTGACTATTTTAAGTAGTACTTACATTCTGGCAGGAATCCCATAGGGTACCCTATTTCGGAGGGGGGAGTGAAATTCATCGCAGACACTGTGCACATGGTCACCATGGCAACCACCACTAGGGACACAATCCTGAAAAGAAAAAAAAATAGTAATTAAGTAGTACTTATTAGTAAAAGTATTTTGGTATTAGAAAGGAATAGATCATAAAAAGATCTGCCAGTCCTGAATTTGACATTCATGGATAGAGGTCGTATGCCCGTCAAAGCGAGTTTTTTTTATCATGTAACACATTGTCATGTACTTATTAATTAATGTTTGTATTACACTTTGACACAGATATGATTCCCTAATAAGTACCTAATAGGAGTTCAGTAAAAGGAACTCGGGAGGAACTCAGTCTGCCTACCCGTAATTTTTTCACAGCCAAATCACTGAACCAATTAAGATATAGTTTTTACCTCAAGCCATAACACTTCGCCACTGTTACCAACCCATACAAACAAAGCACGTAAACAAACAAACATCTAAATTAAAACATGAGAAACACAATCAGTCCCTAAGTGTACATATATACATATTGGAATCTCATTGTATTCAATCGAAGTGTATACAGAATATAGATCAATTCGCACTTGCTATGGTTACTCACCGATACTATCGTAAGATCTGCCAGTCGAAGGTTATAACTAAATTAAAGGTTGTTTTTTATTCACCACACCTCATAATCGGGTAATGACATTTGGAAATAATAACAATTCAGCATAATCATACTTCCTACTAAATTCTCGTTCTACTAATGTTTTATGTATGTAAATGCTTTATGCTAATATTACACAGTTCAACCAAATTCATTAATTTTTGTTGAAAGGCGCAGAAATATAGGCGCACATTGACGTTGAATGGTTCACTTTTACGTTTACATTGTTCAATTTGGTTCATCATCATCATCATCAGCCATTTTAATGACCCCACTGCTGGGGCACTGGCCTTCCTTATGGGTGAATAAGGAGAATGAGCCATGGCCCACCACGCGGGCTCAGTGCGGATTGGTGGGTATTAACGACTGCAAGTGCAGCCGGGACCAACGGCTTAACGTGCCTTCCGAAGCACGGAGGAGCTCGAGATGAAAAGTTTTTGGTCACCCATCCCGTGACCGACCATTGCGAACGTTGCTTAACCTCAACGATCGCAGGCCGAGCGCGCTATCCACTGCGCTATCAATTTGGTTGCTTCATCCAAATTGAAAGCCAGAAGTGAACCGTGTATTTCCGCCATTACGGTAATGCCGGCGCCAGACATCTTCGATAATTACTGTTGGTTAGGGTCGAATTTCAAATGTGGTTACGGCAGTATTCGGAATCGAAATATCTTTATGTATAACTACTAATGACAGCGCTATTGGAATCACTTTTCAAGCGCATTTAGTATGGATATATATTTTTTTTTTTTATCCACAACGGGGTAGCACTTAGCCTTCATCACACCTGATGTTAAGTGGTGATAAGGCTGAAGATGGAAGCGCACTACTCCCGGAATCCTCAATCACTGAGGAACTGGCTATCTTATCTCTAACTGCCGGAACACAATAATGCTGAAAACATTATTGTTATGGCGTCAGACTTAGATAAGATGGTGGTAGCTAGCCAGGCGGACTAAGAACAAGTCCTACCACCAACCAAACCGAATACAATATGTACCCCCACTGGAAATCGAACCTGGGACCTCTTGGTCTGAAATCGGTGGTGTGAACCACTAGACCACAGAGGCGGAATTGTGTATATAGACAAATATTTGAGCAAAGACTTTGGCTTCTGACATAGCAAAGTAATGTAGTATTTTAGCAAAGCTTCGGACAAATACTCAAATACATGTGCTACACATGTGTCCAAACATTTGTTCAAATATTTATTCAAATGTTTTTGCTATGTCTGGCGCCGCGGCTTAAGAGTTCCTTTTTGAATACGAAACTATCACGGATTGACCATGGCACCATAAGAAACTGTGAACTGCAAGATGTCCATTAAGTACATCATCATCAGCTATTATAAGTCCCAACTACTGGGGCAAAGGCCTTCCACAGCGGTGTAGCACTTAGCCTTCATCACACCTGATGATAAGTAGAAAGAAAGAAAGAAAATACATTTATTGACACACACTTTAGATATAGGTAGACATAATGCAAAAATGAAATGGAATCATTAAAACAATTTACACAAAACAGACATAATTACAAGAATAAACTCTAGTGTGGGGCCAAATTTGCATGCGTTTATGTGTGTGTGTGGCAACAATAAACGTTTATCTATCTATCTATCTAACTAAGCCCATAAATACCCTGTCTCAGCATAAATACGTCTACGTGGTGATAAGGCTGAAGGTGGAAGCGCACTATTACTTTTTTTTAAGTTAAATCAAATATGTTTCTTTTTCTGTTGCACTTTGTGTCACCCTTTTTACGATTTTCGCAACTACATTTAGGTTGACTGAAAGAGATCTCTTTCAGGGATAAGTCCACCTTTGCCGAACATACTTATTCATTGTTAACTGTAATATATAATTTGTGCAATAAAGAATATAATACTACTGGAATCCTCAGTCACTGACGAACTGCATATCTTAACTCTTAACTGCCGGAACACAATAATGCTGAAAACGTCATTGTTATGGCGTCAGATTTAAGGCGCACGGAGTCGTGAAACGATTATTTTTGAGGCCCTAAAACTCATAAATTAGCCTACTGATGAATCCAGAATGAATATATTATATTGAATATTGTTATATAAACTTCAATCAGAGCATTTAAAAGAACAAAGCCTTTAAGATACTATTTAAAAAAAACATTGAAATGAAGCTGTTTTCAACTTGAAATACGCTACTGCTTCTAAACTACAAGTCATATTTTCACGTTTCTTTCAGGAAAAGATTGCTAACTTGTTTAACTTAAAACTGAGCATGTTTCGTTCTAAAATAATACATAGTTTTGACGAAACGTGTGTTTAAGCTGTTTTGGTGCGGTTAGCGGGAGGGAAAATTAGGCCACGCTTCTATGCCCAAGGGCGTTGGCGATACCACGGGCCTTAAATAACATGGTGGTAGCTAGTCAGGCGGACTAAGAACAAATACTACTACCAACCGTATGTACCATATAAGTATCTCAATACAAAGGATTCATTCAAATGTCTGTTATTGTGCCGTTCTAAATAAAATAAAATGACCCATGCAATTCTGGAAAACTCTAGTCTCAAACAGAGTAGAAATTAACCAATTAATTAAAAACATCAATTAATTAACAAATGAAGTTAACAACTGGTTTTAGCAAATATTATTAAATCTTAATAATAACGGTGTATTTTCATTTATAGTATACTAGTGGCTCCGCGCGGTTTTACCCGCGTAGTACCCGTTCCCGTGGGAATATCGGGATAAAATATAGCCTATATCACTCGGGAACAATGTAACTTTATAATGGTCACAGAAATTTCTAAAGCGGTCCAGTAGCGTTAGTACTATTAGGTATATATTCTGTGCCAGTAGTTTCAGAGCCTATTTGATGCAAACAAACAATCAAATCTTCCCTGTTTACAATATTAGTTCCGATTAGAGTTTTGGTTTGTTTGTAATGCATAAACTCAAAAACAACTTGGCCGATTTCAAATATTCTTCCACCATTAGAAAGCTATATTTTGCTTGGCTGCAGTTTATTAGGATATTTCCTCGGGAACGGGAACCACGCGGGTAAAACCGCGGGCGGCCGCTAGTAAATTATAAAGTACTAGAATTCCGCGTGTACTAAACAACGTTATCCTGCGGGAATGTGATATTTTTCCGGGATAAAAGCTAACAGAGTATCTGTATCCCAAATTTCAGCCGAATCCGTTCAGTCGTTTTGGCGTAATTGGGTAACAAGCATCCAAACATCTAAACTTTCACATTTATAATAGGTATTAGGAGGAATTTTACCGAACTGTCCCCTGATTGCATATGAGAAATTAAAGAGCTTGATATTCCCTTTTTAGTGCTTAACATTTTGCAGACTGGTTTTTCGTTGTTTTAATAATAACATTATGTTTTTATATTTTTATCACAGTTTTTCCTCAAAAATGAGTTAGGTACTATGGGCAACAGCGTCGCTAAACAAGTTATCAACAAAATTCGTGTGCGCGCGTATCACCCCTGCACGAACTAAACGACTATATTGTGACAGCGCAGCGTACAAGCCATTTTAACCTTAGAAGTGGTTAAGCGACGCTGTTGCCCATGGTACTTAAAACAAATAATAAAACCAGAGAACGTTTATTTGGAAGTTTGAGGTAATATCTGAAACTACTGAACCGATTGAAAATACTGTACTGTCATAGTAGAAAGCTAAATTTGTTCATTAGTGACATTATTTAATCCACTTAATCCCACAGGCGCGGGTACCACGTGGAAATCTAAATAATATTTATTCTTCCATACAATTCTGGAAAAATTAAGTTTCAAAGTTCTCATTAGGTAACTTGTTTATTTGGATGTTTGAGGTAATATCAGAAACTACTGAACTGATTGAAAATACTGTACTGTCATAGTAGAAAGCTACATTATTCTTAAGTGACTTTTATCCTCACGGGTACCATGCGGAAATCTAGAAAATGTCTATTCTTCCATACAATTCTGGAAAAATTAAGTCTTCAAAGTTCTAATTAGCTTACGTAATAAACCCGCAAATAAATGAATTAGGAAATGAGTTCAATTGCCTATTATTGACCGGTTTTAAGTAAATATTGGAAAAGCCTGAACGATCTCGATGTTTTCGGAAAAAAACTAAACTTAGTACTTAAGTAATTCATCATGACCCACCTTGGCTTCGCTATGATGCAATGTTATAAGTATTATATTTTACTTAGATTTTGATTAATTATTTTTGTTTTTTTTTTTGGAACAGCTGTTTTTTTTCGCGATTTCAGATTTTGTCCCATAATAAAAGTTGTTTGTTTTCATGACTAGAATAATCCTTGAAATTATCCGGGATGCTAAAAAATTACCGTGTATTATGTATGATACTTACACTAACCGCGCGACCCGTTCTTGGTTCTTTGTCATATAAATTATTTTTAGAGATACAAATATCGCTTTTAAAAAATGGGGGTTGGTGGCAGAAGGGTGAAAATTAAGTGTTATAAGTATTTTTTGTGCCAAATCATAAAAAAAAATTGTCTAGCCAGAATAAATTTTACCCTTATCATTAAGCAAATTATACAAAACAGATTTTTTACTTTTTTGCATTCACAATGCAATTTCTATGGTTGAAAAATGGAAAATGAAGTATTTAGAAAAAATCGACCCGTCTCACAACCAGGTCCCATCGGAGCTTTTATCTTGAAAAATAACAAAATTATAAAATAAAATATACTATTTCAGACATAGAGCTTTTAAAAAAAACACTATATAGGCGCGAGATTTAACTTGAAAAATCTTAAATTTTTATAACTTAGTTTTATTTATATCGCGTGTGTTTACGTATGATAATATTGATAAACACGCATCTCCATTCGCGTACGGTTTTCCTTGTGAATCACTTTTAATTATTGCGGCACTTAACACTTCAAATTCTCACGACTATTATCTATTTTCCTTTGTCCATTTCCATTGTTAAATCTATCTCTATATCAAAATTCATCAAAATTAACCAATTTTATATAGAGATAGATTACTAGTGGTAGCTGTTTTGCGTTACTATTACAGTATTTAAATTATAGCCTAACTATTATTATTTTATTAGGTAAGTATATCTAAAAGTTTCAGAAACTTTTCAGCTTTAAGTAATTCTACTTAAAATCAAACTATACATGCTTATCTCAAAAAGGTTATTTAATTTAACGCATAATACAATGCTATAAAAAAAAATACAATTAAAACTCACCTCAAAATCATTTTCAAAAAATCTGTCTACAACTTCAAAAACTTATCAAAAAAGATTGTTTTGAACTCAAAAATACTACAAACACTCTTTACTCTGTCCCAATCACTGACTATCAGAATTCAAAAATCGCACAACAATTTATACATCCCATTAAAAATTGTTATAAAAAAATAAAATCGATCGTGTTTTGTTTTTTTTATTCGTTTGTCGCCGAACGTGTGTCGGATACGGCATACATGCGCGACTAAACAGTCAAGTTTAAGGCCGTGGGTAAATGTACTACAGACCTATGTACGCGCAGAGGTTTTATGCTCTATGCAGCCAGTGTTTTTTTTTTTGTGAAAAAAAGAGCAATGCTCTGAAAAAAAAAATAAGACATTTTATAATGATAACAGCTGGTGCTTTTATTTTATTTACGTTCCATGCTTTAAAAAGAACTTAACGTTCTGTTTAGTTTATTTTTGAACAAAGACCTTTAGTGCAGAAAACATTCAGAGCTTTTGTTTTTGTTTTTTTTATTAAAATAGTGAACTGAGCTAGTAACAACATTTTTATATTGTGAACAGACAAACCGCGGTAAGATAATTTAGTTTTTTTTTATTAGTAGGTACTACCTACAGTTTTATTTTTGGTGTAAGTATGTAAAGTAGGTACCTGTTTACTATTACTTTCTAATATTTAATTTACACACTGCATAAGTATATAATATCGAAAAAATACTTCTACTAATTATTTTATCTAAATAAAATTAAAGCAAATACACTTTTTATTAAAATTAAAATAAGTTGTGGGAAATCATTTATTTATCTTACATAAATTACATTTTTTTGCAAAAAAATATTTAGATCTCTAAATCACTGCTTGTTATTGTTACTTTGCTTACTTTTTTCTGATTTATTTCTCTTGCATAAAGCCATCCGACAGATCGACTAGTTTCGCTAAATTACTCATTCACTAATAATCTCATTATTACGTTTATGATCGCTTCTCTATGTTATGTAACTAACCGCACACCTATTGTCTTACCTACATATATGTGTTATTATGATTATGACCCACCAAGCGTTTAATTAGAGATGGGTCGTCGACGTATTTTTCGTTAACGAAACTAGACCGTCCATTACCGTCCATCGACTAGTCGATCAACTAGTTGAATTCGTCGACTAGTCGACGCGGTAATGGAAGGCGTTCAATTCAATTCAATCGACTTAAACGCGGCGACTAAATCTGGTATAGTCTACGGGCGCGGTGCTTCGACGGTGTCTTTAGTTAGTCTATTTTTTTTGTAGTTTTACGCATTATTTGACAGTCGAATGAACTGCAGTTACAAAATAAGTTCATCCTGCACTGCATCGTTTAGCCAGTCCATCGACGTACTCTTTTGCGCAATATCAGAATGTTCCTGCCTTTTCACTCTAACAAGTCTAAAAAAAATACAAATATCAACTCCTACGCCATATACTTAAGGTCCAAATTGCTTTGTCCGACGATACTCAACGAACGCTACGTTTCGCGTCGTCGTCGTCGCGTTGTCAGTAGATAAGAACGCTGTGGACCCTCAGATTAGTTGTCTATGAATTCAACTAGTTCACGAATGAACTATAGACCGTCGAAGCGTCGATTGAACGTAAACCGTCTATTTAAACCGTTCGTTGATTCAACGCCCATCGCTACGTTTAATTAAGACTAATAATAAAAATGGCTCTTTTACATTTTCATTATTTCTATGCCATTTATCAACTTAGGATTCATTATTGAAAATGAAACATTGGAAAAAAACGACCCGTCTCACAACTATGGAATCGTTAAGATCATTACGTTTAATCGAAAGATCGTGGGTTCGATATCGGAGTTAGTTGTGAGACGGACCGATTTTTTAACCGACTTCAAAAAAAGGAGGAGGCTCTCAGTTCGTCGGAGACTTTTTTTTATGTAAGTATGTTATTCCAATGTATACTTACATAAGTATTTCAATATCAGTAAAAAAATTGCATTTTGAATTAAAATAACTGAAAATAATTTTAATAAGGACTGTGAATACGAAAAACTGTAATATAAAAATACCAGCAGCCTCGCCTCGCCCCGAACTTCGGCATATTCATAATGCGGCGGATTCACAGGAACATCGATTCTTCCAAATAACTCCGGCAAATAGTAAATACGAAATTCCGTACTTCGATTTATCTGTGTTAAGTTGAAACCCGGCAGATTTGCCGAAGTTCGGAAAGTTGCCTAGTACCGTTGGAAATCCTGTCCATTATTCTAATTAAATTATAATCATTTATTTATTTCCCATACGGAATATAATATCGGGATCCTTCATTGATGGTTCATCGTATGTACTATTATAATATATTCTTACCCCAAGAGCTATCCGATATTTTTGTAAAAAATTCATTAACAGGCCAAATTTTTGTAAACGCCCCTTAAATATAATTTTAAGAGACTATATTTTGGAATCCAACATAATATCGCATTGGAAAGTATAAAAAAAAAGTTATACCCCGAAAATGGTGCAATTCTTTCAGCAAATATGCTATCACCAATTTTATCGTTAACATGTGTTTATGTTCACCATATCTAAGCACCAAAGTCGAAATCCATAAATATATAAAACGGGAAACTAATACTTTAGGAAGAAGTCGGTTGTTTCTGATAGCATTTTTAAAATAGGTGTAATGCCAATTTGAGTATACGTAGATAATTTTTTTAAAAGTTTATTTGTTTTTCATTTACAAATATAGGGGGATTATATACTTTTACGAAAGATAGTAATAAATGTATTCAAATGTAAAGTGAATAACACTTATACCATTTTTGCCTATTTTTTATAGATTTTTTAAAGCTTTGTATTTGTTTTTTTAATGTCGCTGTCATAAATATTGGTGGATTACTAATGAATTATTTATTAAACTAGATAATCTAATTTTCAATGTTAAAAAATTACTGATATAGAATTATTGTTGAGTCTCCATAGAGCGAATTAGTTTGGCTCTCGGGCTATCTGTGGTATACAGGATGGCCTATTTAAAACTGTCTGTATTGGCACGTCTGAAACTATAAGACACACAAAGATCTATTCGAAGGGCGTTTGTGCACTACACTGAATTTTACCGATCCGGAAAAAAACGGATGCTTGTATTTTAATAATTAATCATTTATAATAGTTATTAATTAAATACAAGCATCCGTTTTTTTCCGGATCGGTAAAATTCAGTGGTAGTGCACAAACGCCCTAAGGAATCGTGTGAATCATTTAAGTGAAAATAAAAACTGCATTCATTGACAGAGCGAACTGGTGCGAGCCATGTGGTCTCGTCTTGGCAACATTTTACATGAAAATGTTTTTGGTGGGTAAATTAGGTAATATGTAGTTAAGACCACAAAATCACAAAACAGAGAAAGATATTGATAAAAATATAATTTGTTGAAACTCTTTATATCTTTGTAACGGGTGTCTCAAAAGTACGTATAGGATTTGAATTTCGCGCTATTTCCGAAATATTCAAGATGGCGGGTTGAAATTTGACATAGGTCATCTTGACACATGTAAAATTATAAAAAAATAAAACCGCCTTCAAAAGAACCACATCAAAAAAGTAAGAAATAATTCCTCACCAAATAAATAACGTAAGTACTTTGAAGTCGGGCGTGAAACATGTACAATTTTTTGTTGTTTTTGTTAAAACCCGCCCGACTTCAAAGTACTTACGTTATTTATTTGGTGAGGAATTCTTTCTTACTTTTTTGATGTGGTCTTTTTGAAGGCGGTTTTATTTTTTTATAAAAATAATTTTTATTTCATTCTTTTTAGTGCATCGTGCAGGCAATTTACGTGTTTTCTGGTAAATAGGTATGTGATCAAACTGAAAACCTCCTTTTTCGAAGTCGGTTAAAATACCTTGAGGTATCTACTCCTCCTTCCCCTTTTTAACAAAACAAGAATCATCTAAATCGGTTTATAAACAAAGGAGTTATGCCTAAAGATACGTATTAAATTCACATAAAGTGGTAACGAAAACGACAGTATTTTCAAGATTTCCTGAAAACGACTGAACCGATTTCAAAATTTCTAAAAATGGGACCAATTTGGAAACCAACCTGATGTAATAACGTTTGAACCATTTCAATCGGTTGAGCCGTCTTCGAGTAATCGGTGGACGTACTTACACAAAATAAAACAAAAAAAAACATACATACAGACGAATAGAGAACCAACCTCCTCCTTTTTGATTTAGAAGTCGGTTAATTAATCGTGGAGAGCGTTTCACAATAAAACAGCGTATAGAAGTTATACAACTATTTAACGAAAATTCACGATCAATTACAAACACTCGTCGAAAGGGCGAAAGATCTCGTAATTTCAAGAAGAGGTGATGTCAAATGGCCATCGAGATCTTGCCATCTGATGCCACTGGATTTCTTTCTTTGGGGCTACGTCAAAGATAAAGTCTACAACAACGATCCACAAAAACATAGACAATATAGACAAAATATTCGCCGAGTTATTGGTGAAATAATAGCGAAATGTGTGAAATTAGCAGCGAAATGTGTGAAAGTGTCATGAAAAACTTGCACACAGCAAAAATACCCGTGGCGGCCATTTAGCAGATATTCTATTCAGATAAAATTGTACAAGTGTCTTCTTTAAAATAAAGTAAAACTACGAAGAAATTCCAATCCATTCGCGTTTTATTGAGACAAATCATCCTATACTTACCTACTTTTGGGACACCCGTTATAAATGCGAAATAACTCACTCATCACGAATTCTCCAAAACTACAAGTCCTATGAAGATGAAATTTGGCAGATAGGTAGTATGACTAGAAGACGTCTGCTTAGAAAGGATTTTTTTTTAATCCCCCTCAAAGATGTAAAATGGGGGGTGGTAAAGTTTTTTGGATCTTCCTCATTTCTAGAGTTAAAACTTCAAAACTACGAAAATTGGTATGTAGGATACTGATTCTACCTACCTACCTACCTACTGGTACAATTAGAAGTGATCTGCGTGATAGTAAAACGAATTTTATTTCAATTAAAAATATGTAAGTACATAAGCGCTTTCGAATCGTCGATCTTATTTTCATCACGACCCATTAACCACCTATTATAATTATTTGCATATTATCTCATAGTTAAGAAACCACAGAGGTTTGAGTTAATGCATTTATTAATAAGTGCATAATAATTTTTTTGCCATTTTGTCTTAAATACATTTTACTTAAGGATATAGCATAGGTAAAAAAAATATCGTCGATGGCCGTTGCTTACACAAGCGAGGGGGTGCTGGGATCGGTAAGACTCCGGCCGCGGCACTCTCGTAGACTGAGAAATACTTGTAGACGCGGCATGCAGCGCGCATTCTATTTACATCTAAAATATCACCTATGTGCGCTTTTACTAAGGACATTATATTATGTAGAATAATAATTTATTATTATTTATTTGATTTAAATAAAATTTAGTATAAATTTTTATACCTTCATAAAGAAAAGATCTATCACATATATTATTTTGGAAGACCTAGCTATGATACTTTGTCAGGAAATTTAATTTAAAAAAATTGAAAATTCCGAGTTTGATCGCCGATATGCCCTTAAGAGGGGGTATAAAGGCAAACCGACAGTCTTAGATTTGATTTTTACAATACAAATTTATAGATATTACAATATATCTACTTGAAAGGGACTGGACTGAGTGAAAACATAAAATATTAACATATTGTCGATAAAAAAGTCACAAAGTTCTGTTCCAATTTTCAGATATAATCACTACATAGTATAAAACAAAGTCGCTTTCTCTGTCCCTATGTCCCTTTGTATGCTTAAATCTTTGAAACTACGCAACGGATTTTGATGCGTTTTTTTAAATAGATAGAGTGATTCAAGAGGAAGGTTTATACAGGATAATTTTTTTATCAGTGCACACATTTTTAGGATCGACTCAGAATCGGTAAGTGAACAACTTTCTCCTAAAAACATAGGTCGAAATATGACAAATTTTTTTTGATCTTTCATACAAATCGGACTGATCACGTGATCGAATAAGTATGGGAAGTCCAAAAATTTTTGCCGTATTTCGACCCATGTTTCTAGGAGAAAGATGTTCACTTATCGATTCTGAGTCCTTCCTAAAAATTTGTGCACTGATAAAAAAAATTATCCTGTATGTACTTTTTATCCCGATATTCCCACGGGAACGGGATCCACGCGGGTGAATCAACAATAAGTAGTAGATTGTACAACAAGTGCATAAAACGTACCATTTTACCCGAGACGTATTATCAAGTCGAGGAGTAAAATGGGTTTTATGAACGAGTTAGGCACTCTGCTTTTCACTTCGATTGTGAGGAAAATTAATAACAATATTGCAAAAAGAAAAAATAAAGACTTCGCCATATTGGCGGGAAGACTTTCTTTTTCTTTTTTTTTAAACATGGCAATGGCAGCACAGTGACTTAACATAGGTCGTAGGCCATAATGCTCTTGAAATACTTAATTCTTAGAAAACTCATTAATTTTGCATAGTTTTATTAATTTAGTAAATTTTAAATTGAAGAAACAGAATGTAATAACAAGTTTATTTAACGAAGTTTAATAATTGCGTGTGTGATTGTTTACCTGACGACCTTTTTCTTAGAGTCTGAGACTTAGAAGAAGATTTTACTTTATGCACTAGAGCATAAAAAGCGATTTTATGCAGCCTATACCCAACATAAACACGAACTTTACGAGCATGAGAAGTGAAAAATTTATTTTCATTATGACGCATATCACTAAGCCAATAATTAAATATAATATCAAAATATATTATTTAACGACCCTATTACCGATTTGCAAAAATAATGTTTATTTTACGAGTAAGTAATTCAAATAAAACTAATTCAGCGTTTACTATTTCTGTTTTTTTTTGTTCGTGATTTTTTCTAGGTTTATACCCCTCTTAAGTACAGTACTTTTCCTAGTTCATCTCTGGGGCCTTACGTCTTTACTGCGAGCTAGGTGTCAAACGATAAATAAAAAATATGCTTTATTTTCTCCACAATAATAACAATGTTTACAGTTTAGGTTCTGTTCGATTCCCAGTGGGGGTACATTATTATTATTATTATTATTATTTATAGGGGGGACGCCAGCGAAGCCGGACGGGTGATCAGTCACCTAGGTCGGGACCATTTCACCCAGTTCCCCAAGTCCCCTAAAAACTGAAAAATCAGGGGGGGAGGCGGGTTATCATTTACCCCACCGGCGTCGGACCCTCGAACCTACCTGTGCGCTTACAGTACCTGTTGAGTTGACTTATCGTTAACTTCTTTAGATCCTCTTCCTTAAGCTTGTCCGTTCCAAAGAGCTCCCAGCGCAGTGATGCGTACATCGGGCACTCTGCCATGAAGTGGTAGCTTGTTTCTTCTCTTTCTTTGCATTGCGGACAGATCGGGTCTTCTGTCCGTTTAATCACTGATAGGTGTCTGTTTAGTGGGCAGTGCCCAGTAAGTACACCTACAATCGTTCTTATATTTCTCCTACTCTGTTTCAGGAGTTCTCTAGTTTTCTTCTTGTCAACCGATTTGATGAAAATCTTAGACTGTCTGCAGTCCTTTCTTCTCATCCATCTTTGGTTGGTTTCTTTGGTTGTTCTGATCCCGATAATGTTCTTAGTAATTCTATATGCGATTGGTAGTCTTGGTTCAGGGCCAATGAAGGGTTCATCAGCTCCTCCCCTGGCTAATTCATCGGCTTCCTCATTGCCTACGTTACCTTCATGTCCGGGTACCCAGGCAACTTCTACCTCAACCAAGTTGGCAAGTGCCTGAATGCTTTGTTTGCATTCTTTCACCAGGGCTGAGGTAGTCTCCGCTTTGTCAAGGGCCTTGATGGCAGCTTGACTGTCGCTATATATTGTTATTTTTCCTACGTTATAGTTGCCTATCTCACTTTTAATCATGTTCGCACACTCCAGTATCGCGAATACTTCCGCCTGGAACACGCTGGCGTACTTGCCCAGATTAAAAGTAGTTCTTATAGTGTTGGGTTTAGCTATGTATACCCCAGCTCCCGATAGTCCAGTTGATTCCTTTCTTGACCCATCTGTGTAGCATACTGCAGTGCTATCCAGATTGTCATGTTCTAGTTTCCAGTCTTCTCTGGATCTGATGCTTATTCTGTACTTTTTGTCGAAGATCCTTTCCTTTTTTATTAGGTCATTGTTAACCAGTATCATGGAAAGGTTTTCTTCGTACTTTTTTCCTATTTCAGCGTGACCATGATCATTGTGCCTTCCTATCCACAGGTTAGTGCTTTTCAGCTTAAACCATTGTTCTGTAGCTCTCTTTTCGATTTCAAGATCTATTGGACTAAGGCCTAGTATCATTTCTAAGGCGGCCGTGGGAGTTGTTCTCATGGCTCCCGATACCATGACGCTAGCTAGTCTTTGTACCTTAGTGAGTTCTTTTCTGTTGTATTCTAGTTTTGCCTTATGCCACCATGCTAGTGCTCCGTGGAGGATTCTCGGTAGGATGATTGCCCTATAGATCCATTGGACTACTTCGGGTTTCATGCCCCAGTTCCTGCCAACGGCTCTTCTGCACTGCATGAGAGCTGTCATTGCCTTTTTATTGGTTTCTTTTATGTGTGTCCTATAACTTAGGGTACTGTCTAAGACTATCCCTAGGTATTTAAACTCCTTTACTGTCTCGAGTTCTACATTCTCAATGTTAATTGGGATCATGCTATCAATCTTTCTTTTGTTAGTGAACAACATCAGTTTGGTTTTACTAGGGTTGAGGTTCAATCCCTTGTCCCTGCACCATCTCAGTGTTGTCATAATTCCACTTTTCATTATATCTCTGACCACGCTTAGAACTTTGCCTCTTACAAGTAACAGGCCATCATCCGAGTACGCTTGGATGTATATATTCATAGCAGTGATTCTGGTTACTAGTTCATCTATTAAGATACACCAAAGCAGTGGAGACAGACAGCCTCCCTGGGGAAAGCCTCTCCTGGCTTTGATGGTGTATTTGATATCTGCTAGTTCTGCTTGTATGGATCTGTGTTGTAGCATGTTAGTGATCCAACCTGATATTTGCTTTGTTACGCCTTCTCTGTTTAGTGCCTCCACGATGGATTGCGCAGACGCTTTGTCAAAGGCGCCTTCAACATCGAAGAAGCACGCTAGAGCGTATTCCTTGTTTGTGATTGATCTTTCCACTCTGACTGCCATGTTGTGGAGGGCTGTCTCAATGGATTTCCCTTCCATATAGGCATGTTGATTGTCATGTAGTGGTTTTTTACTTTTGCCTATGGTTTCTCTTATGTGTCTATCTAGTATTTTTTCTAGTGTCTTCAGTAGGAACGAGGAAAGGCTGATGCATCTGAAGGACTTCGCCTCTTGATACGTGGCCTTCCCTGGTTTCGGTATGAAGACAGCCCTTACTTTTCTCCAGCAACTAGGTATATAGTTAGTTGCTAGGCTGCTTCGATATAGAACTAGGAGGTCCTCCTTTATAAACCTTAAAGCAGCTTGTAGCATCTTTGGGAAGATGCCATCTGGCCCTGCTGCTTTATATGGTTGAAAGGAAGAAATGCTCCACACTAGCATGTCCTCTGTAATTACTTTTCTGACCTCTGCCTCGCCGTCTGATATATTTTCTGCCGACAGAGTGTTCATCTCCTCCTCTGTATGCTCTATACAGTCCGGGAAGTGAGTGGCCATCATTTCCGTAAGTATTTCTTTAGGGTCCACTAAAATAGTGTCATCTTTTTTGAGGCTTCCTAGTTTACAGGTGTTATCTTTTGCTAGCATTCTCACCAACCTGGCCGATTCAGGTTGTCCAGAGATGCCTTCACAAAAGGCTTCCCATCCATTTCTGCTTTCTTTTCGGCTTGTGTACTTGAAGTTGTTACGTTCTTCTCTGTACTTGTTCCAGCTCTCGTCGTCGTCCCTTTCTAGGGCAATTCTGAGTGCCTTCTTGGTTCTTTTCCTTAATTTCCTAAGCTCTTTGTTCCACCAGGGTTGTCCCTTCCCTGACTTAACTTGTTTCAGCGGACAGGCCGATAGATAGGCTTTCGTAAGGGCCTTTTCCAGCCTGTCTGCTTCTTTTTCGATTTCTATTGTGTTATTAATTAGCCTACCATTGCCGGGTTTCCATTCATTCATTTCTTGATCGAATTTTTCCCAGTTGGTTTTCTTATTGTTTCTATAGCTTACAGTTTCGACTTGACAAGTCAAACTGTAGGTGATTCTGCGATGGTCCGAGAAGGAGTGTGAGGTGTCAACCCACCAGTCCTTCATCAGATGGCTTTCTTCTCTGGACATAAGTGTTATGTCCAATACTTCTTTCCTTGTTCTTGTGACGAACGTCGGTGTGTTACCTACATTCATTATTTCTAAGTTAGTACTAAGGATATATTCAAGTAATAAGTTACCCTTATTGTTGCAGTCTGTGCTTCCCCACACCGTGTGGTGAGAGTTAGCGTCACAGCCTGCCACAATGGGGATGTCCATACCTCTATATCTCGCTATTGTTTCTTCTAGGCGTGTCCCTGGTGGCTCGTAGTCAGTCTCACTCGGGATGTAGACCGACATGAAGACCATCCTTTTCCTGCGCCCATCTGCTCCACATATTGTGACTATAGCTGCCGTAAGATCTCTGTAACATTCAACTTCTATTAAGCCTAATGCCCTTGCCCTTTCGCTGACGTATATGCATGTCCTAGGATTCGACTCACCATCACGACAGTAGATGGTAGTCCCTCCCAGACATCCAATGCCAGCCACACGGCCTACAGTGTTAACATAAGGCTCTTGTAGCAGGGCGATGTCTATGTCATTTGTAACCACGAATCTGCAAAGCTCAGTCATGGCTTCGCGGCAGTGGTGCAAATTTAGCTGAAGTATCTTTATTTTTTTTTGTTTATGTGTTTGTGTTTTGTGTGTGTTGTTGTGCATGTTGAGTGTTACTGTTTGTGTTTAGTGGCTGTGTGAGTCTTCCTGAACCCTAATGATTCGCCCCCGAGGTCGTGCGCCTCTGGGCATCGGGTGATGGGCCAGAAAGTGCCGACCCCAGGATGCTTGTCACAGGGTCCGGGTTTGTGCTTGTAGCATGTGGGTTGGATCCGCCGAAAACCAGGGAACTGGACCGCAGGGGCTGTGCGACGCGTCTTGACGCCACACAGTTGTCCCCGCAGTCTCTGCCCCGATCGCCAGGCGGCCCACATGTTTGAGTATGTGTGCGTGTGTTGGCGCTTGTGGTTGGGTGCTCTGTCCGTGTAGCTGTGTTTGAGGCAGAGCACCCCGTCTGTGGATGGCTACCCCCTTTCCCCGCTCGTAAGACCCTTGCCTGTACTCTAGTAAGCTCGTAGTGGAGCCAGGCATGGTCTCTGCTCTCCCCAAAGACCTCGTTTGGGATTCCCACAACCAGCCGAGATCCCGTCACCAACTTCTCCCCGTAGAGGAGGGTCCACTCTTGGATCCTCAGCTCCTCCTGGTGCTCGTTGGCGAGCTTCAGGAGCATTAGGGCATCGGCGTGGTCCTCTTCACAACCGGGCAGCCACACAGCTACTCGGCATCTGTTTAGGGGCTTAATTAAGAGCGTAGTGCCCTCATACTCCCCCAGGTCGCAAGTTAGGATCCACTCCCTTGCCTCAGTCGTGTATGGTGTCACAAGGAAAAATCCTTCCGACACCAGACCGGACGTAGCGAAGGCAGTAGATCGTCCCTTGTCCCCCTCTATCCGGGCTAGCAGCCTCTCCCTGATGAGACCCACCAGCTTCTTCCTGATGTGAGCCGCCGCAGCCTCGTCCACCTTGGCCCCATCCCCTCGGCACACAAAGACGGCGAGATCGCTCTGCTCCTTGGCGGAGCCTCGCGGTCCCTCCACCCAGTCACTGCCTCGGTTCTGCCGCTTGGGCGGACGTTGCTGCGACGGTCCTTCATCAGGATTCGTCCCCTGTCTTTTCACTTTAGGTGGCCGTTTACGCTCCTCGGTCCCAGAGCCCGCCGGGTTTGTTGGCGAGACCTGTGATCCAGAAGCTGTTTGGCCCTCCCTTAGTCTCCTCATAAGCTTGCGCTTCTCCCGTCTCCACTTACTTTTGGACACGGTCAACTTCCACTTATCGTCTATGCCAGAACCATTTTCCTCATCCTTTTTAGGGGACGGGGTTGGCGACTCCAGCAAGACGTCCTCTTTCATCTGTTCTTTATTCTCATCAGTTTCTAATCTAAGAGACGCGTCGAAAGCTTTTGGAAGTGACTCCTCACTTTCAGCGCGTCTGCTAGGCTTAATTAAGTTTGCATTTAATTTATCTAAAGGTTCCATATTGGTCCCACGAGTAGCGAGGGAACTACACGGTCCACCCGAGCAGAGCCCCGCTTGCCCGGGTAAGGCCACTTACTGCTCCATGATTGCCATCTCACTGGAGAGACACTCGTTTGAGACCAAGCACCCCCTTGGCCACGCATCCTTCGGCACGGTACGTCTAACACCTTGGATTGGGTGCCAGATTATCTGCCACCACTGTAAGCAATTTCCTACTGAAGAGAGAAATTACTTACAGTGGCGCCCGGGGTGCACCGTCCCCTCCACTGTTCTTCCCAGTCGATGCGAACATGAACTGGGACGAACAGCAGGTGAGCACACGTGGAGGTTCTATCTGGCCTTACACCCCCAGTGGGGGTACATATTGTATTCGGTTTGGTTGCTGGTAGGACTGTTCTTAGTCAGAGTGGCTAGCTATCACTATCTTACCTAAGTCTGACGCTTTAACAATGATGTTTTCAGCATTATTGTATTCCGGCGTTAGAGAGTTAAGATAGTCAGTTCCTCAGTGCTTGAGGATTCCGGGAGAAGTGCGCTTCCACCTTCAGACTTATCACTTAACATCAGTGTGATGAAGGCTAAAGGTCATAGCCCACTTATACCGCACCGCTCCGACCCAACCAAAGTATAAGCAGCCAAATATGGACTTAATATCGTTCACTGTAGATGCACTTTACAGTAACAATATACAATAGCAGACAGCGCGCGGTAAGCGAGCCTGCCGCAAGCTAAAGTGCGTCTACAGTGACTGCTCATACATTGGTTGGGTTGGAGCGGTGCGGTATAAGTGGGCTATGACCTTAAGTGCTGCCCCGTTGTGGCAAAGAATATTATACTGGTTGTGGATAAATAAAATATAAGAAGCTCTCGTTGGAGTCCGGGGGGTGGGGGGACACCTTTTCAAATTATTCCACAGCATGGTACGCCAACTGCAATGAGAGTTTGCATTTTAAGTTTTACTTCATCACCATCATATCATCAGCCCGTATCCGTCCACTGCTGGACATAGGCCTCTCTTACTTCACGCCACTGAGCACGGTTTTCAGCTCCTCGCATCCAGCCCCTACCTGCCATCTTTCGCAGGTCGTCACTCCACCTGGCACCAGGGCGCCCTACGCTACGCTTGCCTAAGCGCGGTCTACACTCCAGGGTGCCTACCATCAACTTTAAGACAGCGATTCAAAAATAGCGCGATGCAGAATAGGTTCCTAAAATAAATTGCTTTCTTTCGTACTATGACCTTCTAAAAACTGGATCGCAAATGAATTGCTAAATGTGAATGACCGAACGATTTGTGTCCTTATTTCTTCTACCCGTCCCTTTACTCGATTCTGTCATGCCCGGAGAGTGAGAGGGACGGGTATAACCTGCAGGTGTCATGTTAGCTTGGCCGAGTCATAAGTCAAAAAAGAGTTCTTGACAGCTCAGCGGCTGTGAAATGTCATTGAATGATCACTGAATCGCTGTCCTTGATATTAAACTGTCGTGGTACGAATAAGCGAAGCAGATCAGTTTAGGTCCTAAACAAAACCGCAATAAGAGTTGATGGTAGGCACCCAGGGCGCCCTACGTGGCCCTACGCTACGCTTGCCTAAGCGCGGTCTCCACTCCAGAACTCGTTTGCCCCAACGTCCGTCGGTTCTTCGCGCGATGTGACCTTTTACGTAGATTAACCTTTTACGTTTTACTTAGTTAGTACTATTATTTTTCTGTGGTTTTAGTTAAATTTTGGCAGTCATGATTTTTAATTTAAAGTAAGTATATTATTATTACTTAAGTAGGTAAGTATATATTTTTTTGTAAATAAATCCGTACCCTCACAAAAACTGTAAAACTCAAGACCTACCTACCACAAAAACTACAGAGGTCGGCCAAGTGCGAGTTGGACTCGCCCAGGAAGGGTTCCGTACCCACGGTACCGATTGCCTATACCTAGCCAAAATACCACTATAATTTTTCGTCAGCAAAAATTTACTTTGTTTTCCATAGTGTTTGTATGAACGACAAACTTACATTTGCGGTTTTTGAAAATGTGTTATATCTCAAAAACTGCTTTTTATATATCGTTCAAACCAATTTTCGTTGAAAGTTTTTATTAAGATGTACTTACAACATATATTTTTTCTAGATTTTTCACTCTCTTATTTTAAAAGTTAGAGGGGGTTATATATTATATCTTTTAAAATATTGACTTTGATAAAAAATGATAAAAGAAACCTAAATATCATTTTTAAAATACCTCACACTAATATGTTTATTGAAAATATTTGTTATCAGTTTTAGTTCCATGTATGGGAAGCCTCCCTTAATTTTTTTTTTTTTATTTTTCTATAAAAATCTTAAAGCGGTTCCCAGAATATATCTACCTACAAAGTTCCAAGTCTGTAGTCGTAATAGTTTTAGAATAAAGTGGCTGTGATATACGGACGGACGGACGGACAGACAGACAGACAGACAGACATGACGAAACTATAAGGGTTCCGTTTTTTGCCATTTGGCTACGGAACCCTAAAAACCGCGTTTTTCTCGAAAGGTGCTATACAGTAAACAGGTACCTACCTAACCACTAGCTGTAAACAAATTTAAATAATTCAAATAAACAAAGTATTGGATCAAATACTTTTATTTTCAAATTAAGGAGCTAGGTATTTCGAAATTCTTTGGATATTAAAAGATAACTCGTTCTAATCATGCAGTTAAATTTAAATTAAACAATAAAACAAAACCCTGCAGTAAACAACTTGGTTTGAAAATGTTGTCTGATTATTATTTTTTACCAAACAGATTTTATCCCATTATAAATTATTATTTTTTTTCGCTGTAGAAATGCGTTGCGCATTCCACTGCCGCCTGGGGAAGACGTCAGGATATGTGGGACTCCCACCCACTAAAACCACAGCGGTGTACCGTCCACGCAACGCAATGGACGAGAGCAATCGGGCCCAATGTGATAGTCACCATGTTCTCGCCCAGCGTCTGTCCCTTCGGACTCCTCTCTGACAGGTTTGCTGTCAAACCCTGGTGTGGCGCGTCGTACACTCACGCGCATAACCATCTTTGGGGCCCTAAGGGCGTTTGTGCACTACACTGAATTTTACCGATCCGGAAGAAAACGGATGCTTGTATTTTAATAATTAGTTATTATAAATAATAGAATTTATTTATTTCGTATAGTTTAGGGTTCGAAACATTGAAACTACACGAAATAAATAAACTCTTACTATTGTAAATGATTAAATTATTAAAATACAAGTATCCGTTTTTTTCCGGATCGGTAAAATTCAGTGTAGTGCACAAACGCCCTAACTGGACGACAGATTTCCCCAATCTGCCGCCCGACCCCTACTCCAGCGGGTTGCCGGCCTTCTGTCTTAGCACTACCCCGTTTTGGTGACACAATCGCCTCTACTGTTGTTACAAATTTAACCTAGCCCGCGAACATTATGCCCTATTCAAGGTTATTGAAACGGAAATGGATAAATTAATTTTCAAATTAACTTCAAATCAATAGTAGATTGTATCATAAGGAAGCAAAATAATAATTTTGCACTCTACTTTGCATCACCCTTTATGAGAAAAACAAAAAACTGCAAACAAAAACTCACTTCCCAAAACACGTAAAAATGAAAAATAAACTGAATTATTTAATTCATAGGACGAAAATGCGTGACTTTTTCTAACTAATCTTGGAACTTACTGATCTGTTTGAAGTCGGTGCGGTGTCAAGCCACAGAATATATAATACCTACTAACGTACAGAAGGTTATGTGCGCGAGGACAATCAAATAATAAGCTACTCTCGTTGCACGGAAATAAAGTACCATTTCAATTGCACAGCGCTGCGTGCCTAATATTTCGCACGTGATAAGCACCAGCGAAGCGCACTCTTTCTTCCGTGTAGCTCTGTCTCAACCGACACAACTATAAGGTTGCTACTCGCTACTTAAGTGCTTATTACACTTGGCTAAATTCAGCACCTGAATTTAGTAGTTAGAAAAGAAGGCTATTTAGAAGGTTCTGATTAGACTTGACTAAATTCAGCATCTGAATATAGAAGAAAGCAATCAGTGTTGCCAATTTAGCATATAATATGCTAGATTTGGCATATTTGCTTTCTGTTAAGCATAAGTATAATTTTTTCATTCATTTATTATTTAGCATAATAACTTTTAAAAAACAACACTTAAATGAAATAAAAAAAACACGAAACAAATGACTAGGTACTTTAGTTTACCTATAAAAATAAAATAGTAATAAAGTCCGAATCGCTGTTCAAATTGATGATTCGAATCAATAACAATTACCTACGAGAATTTAATTATTTTAATACTGACTGCCGCCCGCGGTTTTGCCTTTCATGTTTTTTTATTTCATTTAAGTGTTGTTTTTAAAAGGTATTACTTATACTAAAAACTATGCTATATATGCTAAACTAGAGGATCCTCGCGGTTTCATCCGCGTCGCGTGGTACCCGTTCCTGTAGGAATATCGGGATAAAATATAGCCTATGTCACTCGGGAAGAATGTATCTTTCTAATGGTGAAAGAATTTTCTAAATCGGTCCAGTAGTTTCGGAGCCTATTCGATGCAAACAAACAATTATTATTATATTAAGTATAGATGAAAAAATAATATGCTAAACAGAAAGAAAACATTATGCCAAATTTATAATATTAAAGGCTAAATTGGCAACACCGAGCACGTTTTTAGTAACTAAATGAACTAAATGCTATTACACCTTGCTAATTCGGTTTCTAACTAGCATTTAGCAGTCAGTAACCGTACTTCTTTCTAATTAGCTAACTTTTTAGAATTCTAACTTTCTAAATGCTAAATTATATTTGACTGAATTCAGATGCAAATTCATTAAGACGTCTAAATTCAGTAAGGTGTAATAAGCCCTTTACCGATCAAAACATCCGTTATGCCGATGAATATACAATGAAATTAGGTACTAATATAAAATTAAATGAATCTACCTACTAAGTGAGCTGAGCATATTAAAATTTAAAGAGCATAAATAATAAGTATTTCTAAGTAGTTAGATCTTGTTACTTCTGTGAAAATAATATTATTCGAGAGTAATATTAGGTGCTGTATAAAGTTCGGGATGATTTACGTAAAAACCGGCCAAGTGCGAGTCGGACTCGCGCACGAAGGGTTCCGTACCATCATGAAATCATGTTTTTTGTATGGGAGCCTCCCTTAAATATTTATTTTATTCTGTTTGTACTATTTGTTGTTATTGCGGCATTTTTTTTTAATTCTAAAAGTTGCTAAGCTGTAGGTATGTGCAAAAGAAAAAACGGCCATTTCATACTATCACTAGTATCTACCTACTTATCACTAGTATGGATTCGTACGACCTTCATATTATTATCATCTATACAAATAAATAAAATTGGAGTGTCTGTTTGTAACATTAAAATAACCGCTTTTTACTACATGCATATGATTATATATACGGTACATATACCAAAATTACATGTTTTACATATTTTGGCTGTCTGTCTGTCGGTCTGTCTGTATGTCTGTTTGTTCCGGCTAATCTCTGAAACGGCTGGACCGATTTTGACGGGACTTTCACTGGCAGGTAGCTAATGTAATAAGGAGCAACAAAGGCTACTTTTTATCCCGGAAAAATATCACATTCCCTCGTGATACCGTCATGTAGTCCACGCGGGCGAAGCCGCGGGCGGAAACCTAGTTATAATGTGAATAAACGTAATCCACGAAATAAATTTGCTAGTATGCAATTTGATGCCCAATCTAAAAGGCTGTATAATGTAATAAATAGGAAACTTAAAATTTACACACAATCCTACCATGTATGTAAAAAACTAGTAAAAGATTGGCTAAAGCAACTTGACTATGACTCCACGGAATCATTACTATATCAATAAGTATATAAATACATACATTAATTCATAAATTGTTTCTGTATGTTTGAAGTAAGTAAGTATAATTATATCGGTCTGTATAATTATAAGTAGATAATTCTTAATTTTTAATTTGTAGACGAAATCATTAAGTGTTTAAAATTAAATTACTTTTCAAGCAATAAGTTAGAACTATTGTTGTTAGCTATAAATTTACATTGTATAATTGTGTAACTGTTGTTTTTAATTTTATTTCAGTACTAGCTTTCCGCCCGCGGCTTCGCCCGCGTGGACTACACGACGTTATCCCGCCGGAATTTGATACTTTTCCGGGATAAAAAGTAGCCTATGTTCCTCTCCAGGCTACAAAGTATCTATGTCTCAAATTTCAGCCAAATCCGTTCAGCCGGATTTTTATTAAAATTAAAAAAAAAATAAAAAATTGTTCAAGTCATTTGATATTCATAACTTTCATAAGAGCAGTCTCATCCTAATACAGGGTTCTTTTAAGTTAAAAGGATGAGATTCACACATCCACATTGAAATTGACTTGTGACATAAATAAACGAATTTTTATTTATTTATTTATTTAGTTAGATAATAAAACAATCGTCCCGGTGATCATGGCCCATGTAAATATGCCTTCATGGAGCAAAATAAAAATACCTAATAACCAGAAATCTTATTTGAATGTGATGTGCGTTATGAATTGTTTATACGAGTATTATGTATATTTATGACTTAATGTCCACACCGCATTTACATACGATGAGTGAGACCGCCCGATTTATGCAAAAGTTCTTCCGTTTAACAACTGGATTTTACAACTGGTATTGCCAAGTATAAGCCGCGAATTTCAAAGGATGATGGAGTTGATGCCGCTCCTCTCATAGTCCTTGGACAACGCCGCTGTTTTTTTTTTGCGTTGAATGTCCGACCATTTCCTATTGAAATAATTGCACGTCCAACAACCTTCCGGACAAACGGGGGAAGGAGGCAGTGAATCCTCATGGATACCCTTACAGCCGGCTGCAAGGGCTATGTCTGACTCTTACCGACTAAACACTGCCTGAAATCAGCTGTTACCTGGACTGGTAATTCAGCTTATTGAAGGCGACCACGTCCCTGGAAGGCCGCATCGTCACAAAGAAAAAGAAGTATGGCGAACTAAGGCCATGCAACGATTACAGACGATTGAATACCGTTATCTCTGATCACTATCCCTCTCTAAGGCAGCAGGATTTTACGTACTTGCTGCGTGATAAGACCGTATTCTCCAAAGTAGAAATTCAGCAATCGTTTTTTCGACGGCAATACCTAACAACACTTTTCGGACTTTTGGAGTTCACTAATTTCTGTTCTGTGAAGATAACGTTCGGATTAGTAAGGTATGTACATAACGCAAGTCAAACGTTCCAACGTTCCGTCGATATGGTTTTCAAAGGGCTTCGTCGACGACATACTCATACCATCGAATACAAGAGGAAAACGAATCCTTCTTCGAAAATTTCTGAAGAGAATGGAATGGACCAATACGCACTCACTCTTAACGCAGAAAAGTACGAATTCGGCAAAACAGAATTGGATTTTTTGGGTTACCTACCACATATTCGAAGATGGCACAGGTCAATGAGGCAATTTCATGCTTTCCTTTTTGTTTCGACGTTTCATTCTCATGGTGAATTTCTATCGCCAGTGCTGACATACAAGCGGAGCTAAATAAGTTGTATTGTAGCTATCTGTACAGCTCCAAAAGGAACCACAAGTGTTTTTTAATCAATGAACCTGTTCGCTCGGAGATTTTATGTAACGTGACACCCGTCAGTCACGACCTTGTAATGGCGGAAATCGAAATTTAAACTGTATTAATTACATTGTAACATAACTTTTCGAGTGGTTGGCTGAGGCACACATGTGTGTCTAATCCGAGTAATATGACGATATAATGTTTAGGACGTCTGTGTGCCTAATCCGAGCGTACAGATTAAATGAAAATAGAAATTAATCTATAAAATTACGATTAAATGCAACCGGGACTATTTAACCGGTAAGTAGGGTTAGTCCAGTCCAAATAAATGTTTTTGTATGGAGTAGGTTGCAATTGAAGCACTTCGGGTGATAATTTAGAATAACATAAATGAATACTTGAAAAACCGGAAATCAGAATAATCCCTGATATTAGTAATCCAGTTATTATTAAGTAATCCAGGGATTACTTGCATATCATAATCGAAATGGTATCCATAGATTAAATTATAGTATTCACCTAAAATGCCTTTTTTGTCTAATAATTATAAACGGCCAAAACACAACTTTAGGTATTTCTCACGAACGCACACCAGCATACCTACAAAATCACGATGTGTGCTCAAAAAATGGCAATACTATTAATTAAAAATAAATTTCTTAAAGGTGCAATTAATGTGACCCCTAACCTTATTTTGGTAGTCTAGTAACATTACACAGTAATATAGTAGCCTACTATATTTCGGGTCATGCTACTATAGACTGTTGGAAAAATATACAGTAGCCAAATCTACTATATGTGACCATGATTAAAAAGACATCATCACTGTCGGTCGTTTCATTCTTGTGCCTGAAAAAAAGCGTTCAGAAACCTCACGAGTTGCCCTACCTATATCGAGTACATATTAAAGGCTACTACATTTTTTATGTTGATACTATATTTTTTGACACACTAATAGAAATCTACTATATTCTAATTTGAATTTTTTTGGTTACACTACCGGTAACACATGGGACTAGTTTTTCAGGCCACGATAGTACGGTCGCCAGCACGTCGTTACTACAAAATGTCAATATTTTTTTAATTGAAATTGAACTCTATGTGTTGTACATAAGGTTGAATTTTATTTAAAGAAATTTGACAGTTTGTAGTAACCTGACGTGCTGGCGACTGTACATAAGCTAGCAAGGTGGTAAAATTCTGGCCTCGTATAAGTAAACGTAGATAGGTAGGTACTTCATGTATAGGTACGTCGAGTTTGAAGAATTAATGCTTTTCTTTAAACAAAGACAGATTTGGCTTACTATGCTGGTAAAACTAGACTCGTGTGTTACAGGCATAACGGCTGCACATCATCATCATCGGCCATTTCAATTTCTCCACTGGTGTGGCCCTGGCCTTCCTTATGGATGGATAAGGAGAATAGGTATGGGCCATGGCCCAATGCGGATTGGTAGGTATTATTAACTACCTGCAAATTCTACCGGGACCAATGTCTCAACTTGCCTTACACAACACATCAACATGTAATTTAACCGCCTCTGTGGTCTAGTGGTTCATACCACCGATTTCAGACCCAGAGGTCCCGGGTTCGATTCCCAGTGGGGGTACATATGGTATTCGGTTTGGTTGGTGGTAGGACTTGTTCTTAGTCCGCCTGGCTAGCTACCACCACTTATCTAAGTCTGACGTCATAACAATGATGTTTTCAGCATTATTGTGTTCCGGCAGTTAGAGATAAGATAGCCAGTTCCTCAGTGATTGAGGATTCCGGGAGTAGTGCGCTTCCACCTTCAGCCTTATTACCACCTATCATCAGGTGTGATGAAGGCTAAGTGCTACCCCGTTGTGGATAAAAAAAAATTCATTTGTAAATTTTAACGCTGCTTAACCATAAATTTCAGTGGATCACCCAAACACTACCTTTCCTCATTTAACAAGGAACCACAACATTTTTATAAGTGGGTACGCGCTTAACTTTTTCACCGCGCCTTAGGCAGTTGAATAATATTAATGTAACAGTCAAGTGTGTTTGATTAGGGAACGCTGAAAGAGGAAAAAATGCAGTTTTCCCTTATCACGTTTATTTAACGTTTAGAAAGAGCAAATAGTTTCGAAAGCACTTGAGTTGAAGTTCCGTAATACCTGTGGTAATACGTGGACATTACCTATTTTACAAGCTTTTATTTAACTTGCCATGTTAGTTAGTTTGTTAGGTACCTAGTTAGTTAGTGGGGGACAAAATCTTGCAAGCTAAATTGGGCCCACTTCCCAGTGTCCGATTGAGCTGAAACTTTGCACACAGGTTTGGTTTGGATGACAATACAATATTAAAGTACAGTCAACAAAAAAGCTTGTCATGAAAACGAAGTTTTTTAAAGCGCAAGTGACCTTACTCATATTAAGGTTAAGGTCACTTTTCAATTTGACTACTCTGTCTAAAATGAGACAGGAAAGAATAGCCCTTGAAGAGTTTCTTGCTTCTTCTCGTTACAGGTCTAATGGGCCGTTCGTTTACACGACAAGTTGAGTGTTAAGTAATTTAGTCGTCGGTCAACTAAATCTTCGCGTGTAAACAGCCAATTAAGTAGTAAGTAATAAGTTACCAATTAAGTGGGCAAGTGATTAAGTAAATAGAATCTAGACTATTTTTGGACAAGTAACCGCGCCGGCCGCGCCGCTGCTTCCCCTGCTGGGCGTGACCACGCTCTTGCCACTTGCCGCATGTAAACAGACAATTTAGTTGACAATTTAGTTGGTCGGTGGTTTGTGTTTTGGTACGAAATGTCTTACTGGCTGGCTATTGGCTATCAAACACTGGCTACTTAGTACTTAACTACTTACTCCGTGTGAACGACTATTCCCTAAATTTTAACTTAAAATTAAGTTGCCCATTTAGTTACTACTTAATCAGTTGAAGCGTGTAAACGGCCCATAAGGTCTCTCCCGCCATAGGATTTGCGAACCGATGACGTAGCTTCTTTGGCGTTCACAAGAGCTAAGTATATCAGCCTAGCCTGAATCATCTTTTTCATTTCATTTCATGTCCTCACTGCATTGCTCGGACTTTAGGCCTTCCTGAATAGATGAGGCACATCATTCATTAATCATCAGCCCGTATTTGTCCACTGCTGGACATAAACATAAGCCTCTCCTAATTCACACCACTGAGCTTCGCAGCCAGCCCCCGCCTGCCATCTTTCGTATCGGAAAGTCGTCCGGTACGCGGTCGCTATACCTAAATTTGCCCAGGGTGTACATTATTTTAGTCAAAGCACCACGTCTGTATCTTTTTCCGTTTCGGCAGGCAGTTGACCATCTTCATAAATGGCCGGATGGATTTTCATCAAACGTGGCTAAGAACGATCTCGATTAATATAGCTTTCATTAAAATAAAACCGCAATGAAATCGCCTGATCCGTTTAGGCACTACGAATATACGTACAGACAGGCAGACAAACAGTCAGACAGACATAGGCCTCAAACTTATAACACTCCTCTTTGCGTTGCGTCGGGGGTTAAAAATGATATTAAATGTTTTTACCCGACTGCGACAGAAGGAGGGTTATGTTTTACGATTGTTATGGACATTAAATAGCTGATAATTATGATGATGAATCATCAAAAACGTGTTATCAATTTCAATATCCTTATTCTTATCGAATATTTGTGTATCTGGTTTTTTTTTTCGTTTAACATACTTACCTAATTTAAAAGGGCAGCCAGCCTTGAACTTTGTTGGTAATAAAATAATGATATTATGGTAAACTAGCCTTCCGCCCGCGGCTTCGCCCGCGTGTACTACACGACGTTATCCCGCGGGAAGGTGATATTTTTCAGGAATAAAAAGTAGCCTATGTCCTTTCTCAGGCTCTAGACTATCTCTGTACCAAAATTCATTTAAATCGGTTCAGTAGTTTAGGTGTGATTGTGTAACACACAGACAGACAGAGACGCATCTTATATATATATATAAAAATGAATCCCTATTTCCCTTGGTCACGACATCACGCGTGAACGACTGGACCGATTTGGCTAATTTTGGTCTTGAAATGTTCGTGGAAGTCCAAAGAAGGTTCTTACGGTGAGAAAATAGGGGAAGAGGGGGTAAGTGGGGGTAGAGTAGAAGTAGGGTAGGGTAAAGGTAGGGTAGGGTATAGTTAGGGTAGGGTAGGGGTAGGGGTAGGGTAGGGGTAGGGGTAGGGTAGAGGTAGGGTAGGGTAGGGGTAGGGGTAGAGTAAAGGTAGGGGTAGGGTAGGGGTAGAGTACGGGTAGGGTAGAGTACGGGTAGGGTAGGGTGGAGTAGGGGGTAGGGCCACGGGAACGAAGTCGCGCTGGGTCAGCTAGTTTATAATATAAAAGTAAGGAAGTAAGGATAACCAGCTGAACCTGGATATAAAAAACTTGACCTTTTTGCCTAGCGTTAATGTTTAATTGTCACATTATTGAGCTCAAGTTAAAGAAAAAAGTTTTTTCACTTCTCATGCTCGTAAAGTTCGTGTTTATGTTGGGTATAGGCTGCATAAAATCGCTTTTTATGCTCTAGTGCATAAAGTAAAATCTTCGTCTACGTCTCAGACTCTAAGACAAAGGTCGTCAGGTAAACAGTCACACACGCAATTAAACTTCGTTAAATAAACTTGTTATTTCGTTCTGTTTCTTTAATTTTGTACACAATCCATGTTAAATTACTAAATTAATAAAACTAGACAAAATTAATGAGTTTTGTAAGAAATAAGTATTTCAAGAGCATTATGGACTACGATATATGCTAAAGTCACTGTGCTGCCACTGCCACGTAAAAAATATTTTAAAAAAAGTCTTCCCGCCAATATGGCGAAGTCTTTATTGTTTCTTTTTGCAATATTCTTATTTATTTTCCTCACACTCGAAGTGAAAAGCAGAGTGTATAACTTGTACACAAAACCCATTTTACCCTCGAATTGACTATCCACCCTCGCCTACGGCTCGGATGGATATATACGTCTCGGGTAAAATGATACGTTTTATGCACTTGTTGTACAATCTACTATTATTGCTGAGATTAACCAGTTAAATCTTTTAAATACCGAATAATGTGCTATATGTTTGTAACAGTTCTTATAGAATTACCTACTTTGATTATGAAAATATTTATATCCTTTAAGTAGGTACTTACTTACTTATTTCATTATTTCCCAGTTTATTTTATAAAAAGGTGCTAAAAAACCAAGAAAAAAAAGCAGAAAAAATTAAATCTGTGATGTATAAATCGAAACGACGTTAAGGCGAGGATTCCCGAAAATAGGGTATTTTAAATTCAAACCACAAGTAAGTACTCAAAATTTGGAAAAAATCACAGATAATATACTACTATACAAATATAAGTATGTTATTTTACAGTCTTTTATCTAGTGCTTCCGACCGTTATATTTTCCATTAGTGATACTTTACTGTAAGTATCACCATTTAACATGGATTGTGTACAAAATTAAAGAAACAGAACGAAATAACAAGTTTATTTAACGAAGTTTAATTGCGTGTGTGACTGTTTACCTGACGACCTTTGTCTTAGAGTCTGAGACGTAGACGAAGATTTTACTTTATGCACTAGAGCATAAAAAGCGATTTTATGCAGCCTATACCCAACATAAACACGAACTTTACGAGCATGAGAAGTGAAAAAACTTTTTTCTTTGAGGAGCCCGTGGCGCAGTGGATAGGGCGCTTGGCCTGCGATCGTTGAAGTTAAGCAACGTTCGCAATGGTCGGTCACGGGATGGGTGACCAAAAACTTTTCATCTCGAGCTCCTCCGTGCTTCGGAAGGCACGTTAAGCCGTTGGTCCCGGCTGCACTTGCAGTCGTTAATACCCACCAATCCGCACTGAGCCCGCGTGGTGGGTCATGGCTCATTCTCCTTATCCATCCATAAGGAAGGCCAGTGCCCCAGCAGTGGGGACATTAAATGGCTGATGATGATGATGATGACTGTAAGTATCAAATAAAATTCCAAACATCCGTCTAATAATAGTTCAAATATCATATTACTTGCACTATACTTGGTTTTAGTTAATGAAAAACACATGAAAATAATTACACATAAAATTAATAAATAAATAAATTACCCGTTTCGATACCCGACCAAGTTTTTACTCGGACACCTTGGCTTCAACTCTTTAGAGGTAAGAAGAATTTTTGACCAGCTTAACACCTGCCTCAAGTCGTTAAAAGGATCAATTGATTGTATCCTCTTACACAACCTATTGTGCGTCCTGTTCGTCCCTGACAGTCCTGAGCCACCCCCGGCACGCCGACGCGGTCCTCCTCAGCTATATAATATCTTTCAAGTCAACCAGGGCCACACTGTATCGCGAGTGAATTCTCCTTTGGTTCGACCTCTGCGCCACCTTAATGCACTCCGTGACGCCAACGCTGATTTTGATTTATCGTTTGACAACTGGTCAACTATCAGACGAGCATTACTGATTTATTGTGAAAGTTTGTGGGACCAATGGAGTAATGCATATAACTCTGACGATGAAAATAGTGATTAATGTATTTATTGTATTGTTTAATTTTTATTGACATTGTGTAATAATTTAATTTAAGTGGCATTGCTTGGAACGTTAACATGAATATGGCATCTGATGGAATTGCTTCTAAGAGTTTATTTGAACGAAGTGTATTGGATTTTCTGGCCTTAAACAACCTCACTCAGTGTAATTACATACTTAATGACAAGGGCACTATTTTGGATCTCATTATTTCTAGTGCTGAATTATCTGAAGTATCGCGCAGTTTTTCACCTTTGAGTAATGTCGTCTCTTACCATCCACCCTTGGAATTTGTGATAAATAATGGCAAGCCTTCTTACTCGCGAAAGCCAGTTGTAGCCGAAAGATTTAACTTCTTCAAAGCAGACTACGAAAAGATTATATCTGATTTAGACTCTGTATCATGGGAGAACTGTTTAACATCTTGTACTTCGACCGATGCTATGGTTGATAGATTCTATGAAATTCTTAGGAGCACTATAGAAAAACACGTACCAAAATGCAAACCGACATCGAATAAGTATCCAGTCTGGTACACTAAAGAGTTAATTCATCTCCTAAATGAAAGGAATAAACTCAGGAAAAGGTATGCCAAATACTCAAACCCAATTGACGAAATTGCTATAAAAACAATTAAAAAGAGATGTTCCGAATTGACCTCTGCCTGTTATATCAACTATCTCGATAACATCGAAAGATCACTGTCTAAAAACCCCAAATTATTTTGGTCGTATGTCAAAAAGAAAAAACGGAATGCAAGCACTTACCCCTCGACAATGTCTTCTTATAATGGTGAGGCCACGGGTGATGACAAAATATGTAATCTCTTTGCTTCCTCTTTTGCCTCTGTTTATAAAAGTCCTTCTGATCCAACCAATTTACAAGAATCCGCAAATGAATGCTGTCTCACCTCCCACTCTATCGGTGAGGTCCAGTTCACGTCGGATGAGGTGCTACAGGCTTTAAAACGTTTGGATAGGTCTAAAGGTGCTGGGCCAGATGGCATTACCTCTTTATTTGTTGTTCAATGCAGCAAAGCCCTCTCTTTACCTCTTTCTGTTATCTTCAACCATTCCATTAAGTCTGGCATATTTCCGAAAGTTTGGAAGGAGGCCAGAATAGTCCCAATATTTAAATCTGGTAGTTGCTCGTCAGTAAAAAACTATAGACCGATTTCAATATTATCTGTATTTTCTAAGGTTTTTGAATCCCTTTTATGCCCTGTTCTATGCTGGCAAGTAAATCGGGTTATGTCGTCACAGCAAGCTGGATTTTTTTCGGCCCGTTCTTCAACATCAAACCTGGGGCCCGATTCTACTAAATACATGGTAGTTCAATGACAAATCAATTGGACGCCAAAGTCTCAAACGGTAGTCTACTGTCCAAGAATGTTCAATGATTGATCATTGGTCGGTCATTGGTCGGCCAATGAAATACTATCCAACCAATCGGTAGTCTATTGTTCAATGATAAATCAATGGTCAATCACTTGTCGTTTAATCGGTATGCTACTCCTTATTTGACGTTTGCAAATACCGATGATCGACCATTGATTTGTCATTGATTTGTCATTGTTTTGTCATTTTGCAAAAGTAAGCTAGTCAATCAAATTGTTCGTCTGTAGAAAGGTGAAGACTACAAATAAAATTAAAAATATTGTGTTTCTTTAGTTTATTCACGTTTGTTGGTGGAATTATCGTTAAGATGAATCCATCAAACATTATTTTACGTCGGCGATTATTAGAAATCGCTGATAGGCAAGACCAAAGAAATCAACAGCGACGAAATCGACGGCGAGATCGCGCGACATTACGTCAAAATGTTGAGCCATTTTTGCTCCCGGACGCGGAATTTGTGCGCACATTTAGACTGACGAAGGCTGGAGTCAGGGAGTTGGCGGAGGACCTCACTCCACTTATTCCGAATGCGATGAGGCGTGATGGGATACCCGTGATGTTGAAGGTATGTTATAATATATAGCTAGGTATATTTAGTTAAACTTCAATATAACCCGAAGAATGGATGCTTCAATCAAAAAACTGTTTTCACAAACTCGCAATATTTTTATAATTGCTATCCAACGACACCCCACCCCACACTATGGGGTAGACAAGAAAAAAAAATACACCCCCACTTCGGCCACTTCACGTGTAGAGGAGAATACCGAAAAAAAATATATTTATAAATTTTTACTTCACCACTTTGTCGGGGTGATTTATAAGTATGTTCTAGTACTAAGACTCTAGCTAGTCTGGGGACAGACGGACAGACGGACATGGCGAAACTATGGTTCCTTGTTGACTACGGAACCCTAAATAGGCACAAAACCCTTTTAGATTTTGTTCGAAATCCTGTAAAAATGATTAAAAAAAATGCAATTAAAAAAACAAGTCCAGCACGTATATTGATAAAAAAAATATTGTAAATCTTGAAGGAAGCAAATGGCTGTATAAAATTTATTTCCTTGCCTTTTCCGAAAGAGAATAATGAAGCAAATAACATGATCATCCAGATGTCATCCTGTCGTCATCCTGTCGTCATCCAGATGTCATCCTGTCGTGAAACCAAACAAATTTAGTAGAATACCAATTGACTCTGGTAGTTCGTTGGTATGATTTCTGTATGATAGTTGTCTGGTGATTTTTCCTAATTTAGCAGAATCGGGGCCCTGGTCTCTTTTCTCACCCACGTGACAGATGCACTTGACTCCCGTGGTACTGTAGATGCCATTTATACTGATATTAGTAAAGCCTTCGACACAGTTGACCATCACATTCTGCTGAGGAAGATGTCCCGATTCGGTATTACTGGCAAACTTTTCGACTGGTTCACCTCATATTTGAGTCAGCGCTTTTCAAAAGTGGTGGTGAATGGTTGTTCCTCTGAGGCATACCAGGCAACATCTGGAGTTCCACAAGGTTCTCATCTCGGCCCCATTCTCTTCAATATCTTCATCGATGATGTTGTCTCTGTCTTTGAACATGCTACTTGTTTTCTATATGCTGATGATATGAAGCTTAGTTTGCCAATTACTTCAATACATGACTGCGATTTGTTGCAGAAGGATTTGGACCGACTTGCTCAGTGGTGTACTGATAACAAATTGTCTTTAAACATTAACAAATGCAAGCACATTCGGTTTACAAGATGCAAGGGTACCGTGGCTCCGAATTACACAATTAATGGTCGAGTTTTGGAGGAGGTTAACACCATCCGTGATCTGGGGGTAACTCTTGACAAGAAACTACTATTCCATCGTCACATTGACGACATTGTCACAAAGGCTTTTCAAATGCTCGGATTTGTAATCCGTAACACTAAAGATTTTAAGAGGCCTTCGACGAAACTTTTACTCTATTCGTCACTAGTGCGTTCACGCTTGGAATACTGTAGTCAAGTTTGGACCCCCCAATATGATGTACATGTCAAACGAATTGAGCGCGTTCAGAAGCGATTTATGTGGCATCTCACCTATCAGACCCATAAAGCCAAAGAACTATCCACGTACGAGAAACGTCTTTCTTTCTTTCAGTTACTAAGTTTGGAGGATAGGAGATTGCTACTGGACCACATGTTGTTATATAAAATAGTCAACGGAGTTGTGGATTGTCCTTTCTTGCTCAGCAAGATTAACTTGAAGGTGCCCATAAAACTTCCTCGCTCGATGAGCCACGTTCCATTCTCGGTAAGAGGTAGCAAGACCAACCTTGGTCATCACGCTACGATGAATAGACTGCAGAGGCAGTATAATCTTTTGAGCAAGGGTCATAATGAATGTAGTGCTGATATTTTCTCTAACAAGCTGGGACGTTTTAAAAACGAGATAAAGTCCTTTTTCATAGCCGCGTCTGTACCACAATAATTTCAATAATTTCATTTATAATTTTGATTTTTATTTGTATCTTTTTTGTTTATTTTCATTTTAATTAATTCAATTGTTATGAACTACACTATTTTTAATCTAATGAACTCTAGTCTTATTTGACATTTTTTTTTAAACAAAATCATATTTTTTATACTTAATTTTTTATTTATTTTTTGACTTTTTGTAAAATTATTAATTCATTCATTTTATGTTGTATTTTTTTAGTTCTTAAGATGTGCACTTGTATAAAATATTTTTTCCAGGTATTGTAATGTATTCTTAATTGCTTTATTTTTATTCCACAATTTGCATGCCGTGGCAACTTTTAAGTAAGACAAAATTTAGATTTATTTACTTAAGCCTTTTTATGTTATTTCAATGTTTAATCCGATTTATGTCTTGTTAGTTGTCCATAAACAAATAAACAATTTATATATTTTTGCATTGTATGTGTGTGGTAAATGTAATTGATTTTGTGTCGTTTTAATCACAATAAATAAATAATAATAAAAAAAATATATGGGTTCATAGCACCATAGAAATTTTCCTCCTCAATTTCGAAGCAGACTTATGAGTAAGTATGGTTTTTGTTATTTTGTGAACATATGAGCGAAGAATTGGTCATAAAAAAACCGTGAAAACAATACAGGTTATCTTATCCGTGAAAACAATATACAGGGTGTTAGGGGCACCGTTGCAAAAACTTTAACCATGGCTTTAGGCCATCATTCTAAAAACGCACAGCAAGCTTGTTTGTCGGAAATGAAAAAAATATTTCGACTCTCCATACAAAATTTTCCCGATTAGTTGCTAAATTTGTATGAAGAGTCGATTTTTTTTTTAATTTCCGACAAAAATTCTTGCTGTAGTTTGTTCAGCATGATGGACTGAAGCCATGGTTAAAGTTTTTGCAAAGGTGCCCCTAACACCCTGTAGGTAAATTGTTAAAAACAAATAGGTAGGGTAGGCGTACCGGTTTTGGCCACTGTACCGGTTTTGGCCACTTTTTGCTCTAAAAGTTTTCTAAACAACTTTTAACCATTTCTGATAAAGGCAATAAAAATAAGGTATTCTAAGGTAATAATAACAACCGTTAGAATTTCTTATGTCATAAGATTTTTTTTCAATAAATTCAATTTTCTGTTTGAAAAAATGTTTTGTATGAAAATTTTAAGAAATTTGTTTTGGATGAAATACTTTATAAACCTTTGTTTTTTACAATTAAATTGTTGTTTTGCAATTGACTGCTTTCTAGCGCATTAGAATATATTGATTTTACCTGGGTTTGGTTTTGATTTTTCGCAATACTTACAAAAGTTTAACTATCAGTAAGTGGCCAAAACCGGTACATTTGGCACCTCTCACACATTTTGTATTATATACAAAAAACTATTTAACTTTTTAAAAATTGAAAAATGTAAGTACCTTTAAAGCTAGATAAATTATCTATAATTTGAGATATAATTTGTGTCTTAAATACCTAAGACCATCTAGTACTTAGTGCTTAAAAGTCAAAAAATCCTTAAAGTGGCCACAAAGGGTACCTCTGCCCTACACAAGGAATAAGTACTTATATCACAGTATATATTATGATGTTGTTTAGTATGGTACTGTTTCTCAGAATTAGTCATAAGAATCCAAACGTCTACAGTGACTGCTCTAAATAAGTACCTAGTTACGTTTTAATTTAGTAATTATTCCACGTAGTCCTCCCATAAACTTCCTCGATGGGAAAAAAATCCATTTACGGTACGATTGAGGGCACTGCACCTACTTGAGGAAAACAAACAAACTTCTATACAAGTTTGTATTTTATAGTTGTTCTTTGTTATTGTAGAGGTACCTAATCTTGTTGAACAGACTGGGCGGACCGGAAATATAAGCAAACAAAAGAAAATTGTAATAAAATATACATAAAGTTAATATACCTTAGCGGAATAGTAACTTTATGTAAAATATTTAAAGTAACTTTATAGAAAACAATTTGTTTTTATTTTTGCTAGCACGTGTAGTAGGCACCTACCTATCTATACATCATCATGTCAGCCGAACGACGCCCACTGCTGGGCATAGGCCTCCCCCAAGGATCTCCACAACGATCGGTCCTGCGCTGCCCGCATCCAGCGGCTTCCCGCGACCTTGACCAGATCGTCGGTCCACCTTGTAGGGGGCCTGCCCACGGAACGTCGTCCGGTACGCGGTCGCCATTCGAGAACCTTTCCGCCCCAACGGCCATCGGTTCTCCGCGCTATGTGTCCCGCCCACTGCCACTTCAATGATGCAATCCTTCGAGCTATGTCGGTTGTTTTAGTTCTCCTGCGGATCTCATCATTTCTGATTCGATCGAGCAGGGAAATACCAAGCATCGCTCTCTCCATTGCTCGCTGGGTGACTTTGAGCCTTCTTATTATGGCAAACCCCCCCTGAATGCTTACACAAGAAATCTATACATACCTATAGTTATTTATTGAATTGGGAGCGAAACTTAGGAACATAATAACTCATCCTCAAAGGTGGAAATCGCTCATTGAGCAAAAACTCTGCTCATGACGCGTTGTGTGTGATCACTGTTAAACAACAACGCTGTTATTTGTGGTGTTATGTTAAAAGATCACAACCGACGCAATGTGTAAATGAACTACATCACTCTGAAATAAACGCGAGCGAAGCCTCTGACAAAAGCTGCTTCTGGATAAGCTCGCTCCATAGGCTTCTTCTCAACCCTAAGGTTTAGGGTGAAGCCATAAGCAAGCCCATAAAATACTTATACACGGTAATTTTTTTATCACCCCGGATAATTTTAGGGATTATTCTACCCATGAAAACAAACAACTTTTATTGTAAGACCAACACTGAAATCCCGAAAAAAAATCAGCTGTTACATAAATTTTGATTAAATATTTTTGCACACAGAACACGGAAATATTTTTTTCTTACTTTCCATGTTCTGTGTCTTTGCACTTTTGTATGAAACCGCTGATATGTTTTTTGCGATTTCATTGTTGGTCCCATTATAATAGTTGTTTGTTTTCATGAGTAGAACAATCCCTAAAATTTTCCGGGGTAATAAAAAAATTACCGTGTATAAAAAAAAGCTGGATTACAATATTTTAAGTTCGGCATTTCGCCAGATACGCAAAGCTTACGATACTCTTTTATCGCTATTTTTGATTGAATCATTCTTCACTTGGCGGAAGTCCCAAATATAGAAGAGAGAAGATATAGAAGAAAAAAGAAATATATTATTATGTAAGTAGCTAAAAAACACAACATGCAAGATGATACAAGCAACCACGAAACTATTCAGTGTACGATAGTCAATACCTGCAGAACAGCATGTGCAATTTTTGCGGGCGGGCTGGAGGTGCATCTTGCAAAATATTGTGTTTTTATTTGCGGAAGTACCTAATTAAGCTACATAAGTTTATTTGGACGTTTCTTTATTCACAAAAATCTTTTATAGCTTTCAGCGGGCTTTGTATTTCCAACACTTCACTTGCGTTTAAGCCTGTTTCACAGTAATACATTTCAATGTTTCTCTACTTTAATTACTTTGCTTACTTAGCCTAGTTTAAGTCGAGTAGTTAGTAAGCAAGTTAACTAAGTAGTTCAAGTGTTCAAGTGAGAAAACAGAGAAATACGTTTCATTGAATTTGTTAATGAAAAGTGTGATAGTAGGTACCTATTAGCAATGAGCACATCAATGGCGCTCTGTGTCACCGAACTGTTAAGAAGCTAAGCAACCTTCGCAATGGTCGGTCACCAACCAATCGAACCACCAACCAATCCACATTGGGTCCGCGTGGTAGGGTAGGCCTATCTCCTGATCCAGAGTTCCTCAAACTTTTTGCTCTCACGGACCAATTTCACAATGTAAAGTGTGGAAATCCTTCTTCTTGTCCAATACAGACCTTCGTCTGACACCAGAACAGAACCCAAGAAAAAAAGTCAACAAGTAATTTCATCATCATCATCATCATTTCAGCCGTACGACGCCCACTGCTGGGCATAGGCATCCCCCAAGAATCTGCACAACGATCGGTCCTGCGCCGCCCACATCCAGCGGCTTCCCGCGACCTTGACCAGATCGTCGGTCCACCTTGTAGGGGGCCTGCCCACGGAACGTCGTCCGGCACGCGGTCGCCATTCGAGAACCTTTCCGCCCCAACGGCCATTGGTTCTCCGCGCCATGTGTCCCGCCCACTGCCACTTCAATGATGCAATTGAATGAATTTGTTAATGAATAGTGTGATAGTAGGTAAGATACCTATTAGCAATGAGCACATCAATGGCGCTCTGTGTCACCGAACTGTTAAGAAGCTAAGCAACCTTCGCAATCGTCGGTCACCAACGCATCACACCACCAATCCACATTGGGTCCGCGTGGTAGGCCTATCTCCTGATTCAGAGTTTCTCAAACTTTTTGCTCTCACGGACCACTTTCACAATGGAAATCCTTCTTCTTGTCCAATACAGACCTTCGTCTGACACCAGAACAGAACCCAAGAAAAAAGTCAACCAAATCACCTTAAGTACCTACCTACCTACAAGTAATGATCGTTAATTGAAGCGCAGGCGCCATCCATTTAATTTTATTTATTCAGATAGAAGGTAGGTAGGTATTTTACTTTGTTAAAGAGTTAAACGTGAGCAATTTATCTTACTCTTGTGATTGACCTACGAAAATCTTTTTAATGAGCACCCACGAATTAATTAAAAACCGACCAATAAATTTGTAGTAAGGGTTCCGTGCATACAAAAGTCTGCTTTTTATTTGATATACTATCTACAATTTTACATGCCTGCCTACAAGACTGTTATTATTCAAAAGTACTTATATATCCTATCTATATTGTATGGTGGTGGGACTTGCTCTAAGTCTACCAGTTCTACCAATATTTAATCTTATCATATAGACTAAGCTCCCGTTGTACTAAACCCTACCTCATAAGGTGGCAGCTCAAAAATGTAATGCAGTGATAGATACTACTTAGGAACACTGGATTTTAGTAGGTTGCCGTCGAATATCCTGGAAGAACTTCTATTTTTGTTCGTCTTCAAATCGCTATTTTGATCGAAAATTACATCATAAGGTGGCAGATCGAAACGTTTACGCATCGAAAGAGACACATCTGGACATAACAACCCGCATAGGTTGCCGGCCCAAACCCTGGCAGGTTTCAAGGTCAGCCAAGTTTTATGAGCCCCAAAAATGGGATAAATTACCTCATCAGGTGGCACGCTGAAACTGATGCAGATCGATTGCCCTAGACATGCCATTCATTAATATATAGGGTTGCCTGCCTTCAGCTTGGCAGTTTTTCTGGTCAGCCACCTCGAACAATGTATTACAAAAACTTGGAATAACGAGAAATTCTTGAATATATGCTATGGTTCAGGGTATAATTTAGTAAAAATCGTGATATCAACTTAAACTCGACGTACCAACAGACTTGCGTCTTATGGAGTTGAAATAATAGGGTAAATGTACCAGTTTTGGTCATTTCTCATAAGTACCTATATCTTTAAATATTGAAAAAAGTGATGTTGCCTTTTACGGTCAACGTGATATAGGTAGTATAACGGGCAATTTTGTGCTGTATAACAATATTTATTATGTTCACTTCAAATCACAGGTGATGATTTTTATGAGTTGAGTTTATTTTTATGTTTTTATTAGCTTTCTGCCCCGTGACTTATTCCGTGGTAAAATGTACCTATCATATGTACTATTCTGGTATCTAAGCTATAACACAGTAACGTTTCATCCAGATCCGTTCTCTATTTTTTGCTTGAAGACGTAAGAAACAGACAAACAAACACAGTTACGCAATTATATTTTATGAGACACATTCAACAAAAAAATCATTCCTAAGTGTCAACCCACACGTACAGTCACGTGCAATGAAATGTATACATGGACAGAATTTCGAATAAATGTACACTCTGAAAATTTTAATAACAAATAGTCATCTTATCAATACGTACTTTATAACCATCGGAGTATTTTGCAATAAAGTACACATTTTACAAAATCAAAAATATGAAGCCACTATGAGTTTCAATAATTAGTAAACGATGTGATTTCACAAAAGTGTAAAAAATATAGTTTCATTACAATTTTAACAATGATTACTTTGATTTTTTCTTTCATATGTAGGTATACACTTATAAAACTGTAGCAGTTTTCACTATTTTGAAAAATGTGTATTAATTTCAATAAAATGTACACAATGTTATTTGCAATACATACATACATACATACATATACTCACGCCTATTTCCCACGGGGGTAGGCAGAGACTATGGATCGCCACCTGCTACGATCCTTGTACACTTCTTTCGCTTCATTCACATCCATCAATCTTTTCATACATGCCCGGCGATTTTTGTCAGTCAGTGCCAGTCTTTTTAGTACACCTCCTATTTGGTCCGTGTAGGTTTTTCAGGGACGCCCTTGCGCAACCAGTCCTTCCACATTCGCACAATATATCTCTTTCGTAATTTGCCTTTCATTCATCCTCTCTAAGTGACCAAACCACCGTAGCATTCCTTTCTCAATTCTTGTCACTATATCATCTTTCAGCTCACACCTTTCACGAATCACATCATTGCTCACTCTATCACTCAATTTAACTCCACATATTTTCCTCAACGATCGCATCTCTACTGCATTTATTCTGATTTCATTCTTCTTCTGCCATACCCAAGACTCACTTCCATACATCAGTGTCGGCACCAGCACTTTCGTCTTACATACATTTACTTTCATCCCTTTTCTCACAAAATCATCATTCATAACAGACAATATCTCCTACAACTGCCCCAACAGAAGACGCAAGTATTACTTGCAAGTATTAAAAAAAGTCTTGAATGGGTGGTAGGAAAATATTGACGATTCATAAGTACATATTTATTATGTCTAAGTGAATAAAGAATATTTTTATCTTTATCTTATCTTTATCTTTACGTCAGCATAGAGGAGGCACTTTAATTGGGTCCCCTTCATCATAATTCCACAGTCACGTTCTCTCAGGCCTTTCATACAACTGTCTAAAAACAAATTGAAGAGCCATTGCTCCATTGCTGTCCAATCCGTATTCAGACAACACCTTCCATAGCTCATTCCTTTCGACTCGATCGTAGGCCTTCTCCAGGTCTACAAAAGCACAGTAGGTCTACATTGCAATACAATGTAAACATTATTTTTTGTGCTTTTAATATGTTATGATGAAGGTAGCCAAGACGCGGCGGGCGGTAGCGTGCGTGGACTGTCATTCGGTTATGCTTTTTAACACGCTTTTATTAGCTTCACATGTAAGGAACTAAGTCACGATGTACGAAAATCTTGGAATTCAATTATAACCTACTTCTAATTGTCGAATTGATTTGAAACTCTGCAAGTCTATATAAATATAATGACAATTTAATAATTTGATACCTTCGAGCTGATCTGATGATGGAGTCAAGAGGTGGGCAATGGAACTCTTCAATGGCTGCTTCGAAAACCCCTCGAGTTTGGGCTTATTTGTTTCGTGCTTATGAGACCTATTCGCTACACTTGCTGGTGAGGGTCTGATGGTGGGGCAGGGAGGAAGCCTGTGGCATTTCTTAATGACCACTAGGAAACCCCTCGAGTTTGAGCTCATTTGTTTCGTTCTGATGAGACCTATTTCGCTGCACTTGGTGAGGGTCTGATTTTGGAGCAGGGAGGAAGCCAATGGTACTTCTAATGACCACTAGGAAACCCTTCGAGTTTGGGCTCATTTGTTTCGTTCTGATGAGACCTATTCGCTGCACTTGGTGGTGAGGGTCTGATATTGGAGCAGGGAGGAAGCCAATGGTACTTCTAATGACCACTATGAAACCCCTCAAGTTTGGGCTCATTTGTTTTGTTCTGGTGAGACCAATTCGCTTCACTTGGTGATGAGGAGTCCCTCAGAAGATGTTGGAGCAGACGGACAGCGGAGTCTTAGTAATAAGGTCCCGTTTACACCCTTTGGGCACGGAACCCTAAAATAGTGTGTAAGTAACTTTGTATTTCTTTTATGTTTGTACGTGTACTTTGAAAAAAAATTAAGTGAATATGCAATTCTATTCATCTTCTGGTGGTAATCCAACAGAGAACCAAAGTAATCGACATAGCCCACCGGATTAGCAAACTGAAGTGGCAGTGGGCCGACCATATAAGCCGCAGGACCGATAACCGCTGGGGTAAGCGAGTAGTAACGTAGTGTAAGACGCCCTCAAGACTAGGTGGAGCGACGATCTTTGCAGGGTGGCTGGCAAGAGCTGGATGAGAGCAGCCACTGATCGTGCTCGATGGCGTACTCTTGGTGAGGCCTATGTCCAGCAGTGGACGTTAATAGGCTGATGATGATGATGATGATGATTCATCTTCTTGTATATACCTATATAACTATCGCTCCGCTCGCGACTTCGTCTGTGTGTGTTGTATTTGACTTTATTTATTGAAGTGTCAATCAGAATACAATATAAGTAAAAGAAATATAAGTTCAAATTTTGATTAGCCAGTAACATACAACAGTGTGGACCCCCCTTTTTACCCCCTTAGAGGAGGAATTTCTAAAAATCCTCTTTTAGTACTTTCCTTCCTCACCTTCCACTCCTTACCTTTCACTCCCCAAGGAACATACATGCCGAATTTCAGCTTCTTGCGCCCAGTAGTTTCGGCTGTGCGTTGTCTATCAGTCAGTCAGTAACGCAAGTATCAAAAAAAGTTAAACATACTGTCCTAATGTGGATAGATAATTTTGAGATAGCTGCAGGACGTTTCCCATTTTTGAAACAAAGTTGATTAACAATTAATTATTTCATATTATTTCTGCATAATAAATTGCAAACCAAAATTGCTGGCTAACTATATCACGTTGAACTTAAAAGGCAACATCACTTTTTTCAATATTTGAAGATATGCTTATGAGAAATGACCAAAACTGGTACATTTACCCTATTATTTCAACACCATAAGACGCAAGTCTGTACGTCGACTTTAAGTTGATATCACGATTTTTACTAAATTATACCCTGAACCATAGCATCTATACAAGAATTTCGTTATTCTAAGATTTTGTAATACATTGTTCGAGGTGGCTGACCAGAAAAACTGCATGGCATGTCTATAGCAATCGATCTGCATCAGTTTCTTACGTCTTCAAGCAAAAACTAGAGAACGGATCCGGATGAAACGTTACTGTGTTATAGCTTAGATACCAGAATAGCACATATGGTAGGTACATTTTACCACGGAAAAAGCCGCGTGGCAGAAAGCTAGTAAATCATAAAAATAAACTCAACTCATAAAAATCATCACCTGTGATTTGAAGTGAACATAATAAATATTGTTATACAGCACAAAATTGCCCGTTATACTACCTATATCACGTTGACCGTAAAAGGCAACATCACTTTTTTCAATATTTAAAGATATAGGTACTTATGAGAAATGACCAAAACTGGTACATTTACCCTATTATTTCAACACCATAAGACGCAAGTCTGTTGGTACGTCGAGTTTAAGTTGATATCACGATTTTTACTAAATTATACCCTGAACCATAGCATATATTCAAGAATTTCTCGTTATTCCAAGTTTTTGTAATACATTGTTCGAGGTGGCTGACCAGAAAAACTGCCAAGCTGAAGGCAGGCAACCCTATATATTAATGAATGGCATGTCTAGGGCAATCGATCTGCATCAGTTTCAGCGTGCCACCTGATGAGGTAATTTATCCCATTTTTGGGGCTCATAAAACTTGGCTGACCTTGAAACCTGCCAGGGTTTGGGCCGGCAACCTATGCGGGTTGTTATGTCCAAATGTGTCTCTTTCGATGCGTAAACGTTTCGATCTGCCACCTTATGATGTAATTTTCGATCAAAATAGCGATACGAAGACGAACAAAAATAGAAGTTCTTCCAGGATATTCGACGGCAACCTACTAAAATCCAGTGTTCCTAAGTAGTATCTATCACTGCATTACATTTTTGAGCTGCCACCTTATGAGGTAGGGTTTAGTACAACGGGAGCTTAGTCTAATAGTCGCCATAAAAATAATTATTTAGTGTGATTGTTGTATTCCGCCAGTTAGAGAGAAGATGCCCTTACAGCCAGAATTAATAATTAATCCACACATAGGGATAGGAATGATCTAGATTAGATTCTATGCAACGTTTGATATTAAGGTGTATCGATGAGCTCAGTGGCGCCGCCAATGAAAATAAATCAATTATTGCATTTTATTAAAGGCTTCGGTTATTTCGCGCAGGTGAAAGAGTGGAATGCATTTTATAAATATACTTTTAAGAACTCAAACTTACGCAATAAGTCGTGAATCTCAATAGTGCCAAAAGTGGGCACATTTGGCAATATCGAGATCCATAACTTGGTGCTCATATTTGAGGCCGTGAAAAAACAATAAGAAATTGCATTTTGCTCTTCTATTTGCGCGAAATAACCGAAACTTTTAATCCAAGCCTTTAATAAAGTGCAATTGATTTATTTCCATTGGCGGCGCCACTGAGCTCATCGATACACCTTAACATAGAATTAACGACAGTTGCCTGGGTGTTTCTAGGTGTTGCCATGCAACTAATCTGGATCATGCCAATCCCTATCTGTGGATAGATTAATAAATTCTGTCTGGTCCGTTAGCCAACTTCTCAGTGGTTGAGGATTCCGGAGGTATCTTCTACCTTCTTTTATCATCAGCCTCGTAATCATTTAACATCAGGTGTTATGATGAAGGCTAACGTTTCTTCCTTGTGAATAAAAAAAGGGGTTAGTTTCCCATTTTTTTAAGGTAACTAAGTAGTTAGATACTTTATTAAAATCATCTTACGTGTCCGTCATCAATGTTAATAATTAAGGAATCGGCACTAAGAGGGAACTAGACCAGACCTATTCAAAAATACACCTTATTTTAGTGGTTCGCAAGGAATTATTGGAAAATCTATAACTGCAACTCCACATAAACATAACCGGTCAGTTCGCTCTAACGTTTAGATTATTTACATCAATGTTAGTAACCCTGACTTCAAACCCATGGTCGCACGATCGAGTCCCAGTAAGGGCAATCATGATGAATATTCGAAAACCTATACCTAGGTTATTTTAATACCTAAGTCTTTATTAGTATTAATTGGGTTCACTAGAATTTGTACAATTAGGTTTTTTTCATATCTTTTCCGCTGGTGTCATGAATCCTAAGTAGGGCAGGCGTACCGGTTTTGGCCACTGTACCGGTTTTGGCTACTTTTTGCTTTAAAAGTTTTCTAAACAACTTTTAGCCATTTTTTATAAAAGCAATTAAATGAAGGTGTTTTTAGGTAATAATAACAACTGTTAGAATTCTTTATGTCATAAGATTTGTTTTCAATAAATTCCATTTTCTGTTTTAAAAAATGTTTTGTATGAAAATTTTAAGAAATTTGTTTTGGATGAAATACTTTATAAACATTTGTTTTTTACAATTAAATTGTTGTTTTGCAATTGACTGCTTTCTAGCGCATTAGAATATATTGATTTTACCTGGGTTTGGTTTTGATTTTTCGCAATACTTACAAAAGTTTAACTATCAGTAAGTGGCCAAAACCGGTACATTTGGCAGCTCTCACACATTGTGTGTAATATAAAAAAAACTATTTTACTTTTATAAATTTGAAAAATGTACCTTTAAAAGTAGATAAATTATCTATAATTTAAGATATAATTTGTGTCTTAAATACCTAAGACCATTTAGTACTTAGTGCTTAAAAGTCAAAAAATCCTTAAAGTGGCCACAAAGGGTAACTCTGCTCTACCTACCGATTTAACCGACTAGTTAAAAGATATTTGCATTTATACGAAAATACATTATTAAGTATAATTTGGGCCATAGATAATACCTACTATTCAGTCATCCGTTCTTTTTGTTTGCTAATTGCTATCTATGATACTTGTCAATGTTATTACATTACCTACGTCATTAGTAAATTACTAGAATACCTACAACGATTATTAAAACTGCACATAAACCAAATTTTCCTGACCACGGAATCCTAAATAACAAGACTTATCGACATACTTATACTCACCTACATTTGCAAGATAAACAAAGATATATATTAACAAATGTCAACAAAAGTAACCTTGATCAATATAAATAAACCGACTGTCATTCTTATTTCTAACTTCATCCGTATCACTGCGTAAACAAGTTTAACAAGATGTCGGGCAAAGTAGCTGTTGTTACCGGTGCAAATAAAGGTTTAGGCTTTGCTATAGTCAAAGGACTGTGTGAGAAATTCAATGGTACAGTTTATTTAACTGCAAGGAACGCGGAAAGAGCGCTGGATGCAGTGGCAAAGTTGAATGCCCTCGGATTTCAGCCGGCATACCATCAACTTGACGTAAGCGATAGTGACAGTGTCAAGGATTTTGCGCACTTTATCAAAACGAAACATGGCGGATTCGACGTTTTGGTTAACAACGCCGCTATTCTGGAATGGGATGAAGTCTATCCAAGCTACGAGGCAGCAAAACGAAATATCGATACGAATTACAGAAGCTTATTAACAATCGAAGAATACCTCTTTCCGCTTCTAAGAGATGGCGCTAGAGTCGTCAATGTATCGAGCGCTTGCGGACATCTTTCGAACTTGAAAAACAAGCGTTGGATTACTACTTTGACGAAGCCTAATTTAACAACGGAAGAAATCAACAATTTTGTCGATGAATATTTGGAGAGTGTGAAAAATGGCAGTTTTGACAAAAATGATTTTGCTGACGACGGGAAGCACGCTGAGCACAGAGTTTCGAAAATTGCTATGACTGCCCTAACGATGGTGCTGCAGAATAAATATAAGAATATATCTATAAACGCCGTCCATCCAGGCCATGTTGACACTGATATGGCTCAAGGGAAAGGAACGACTGATCCGGACGAAGCCGCTAAAGTTGTCTTATATCTTATTTTGGACGCTTCTCCGAACTTGAAGGGTGCGTTCATGTGGTACAATAGGAAGTTGGTGGATTGGTTTGATGTTGAAGGCGATTATTATTGTAAAGGATTGTGGTAAATTGTTATTAAAATAAGATTACGATTTAATATCTGGCCTTTTGATAAATTAATAAGTAATAATATAAAAACTATTTTCTTGAAGTTGCACCTAAGTAAGTACTTAATTGTATCAAAATTAGAAGTAGGTAGATAAAACAAACATTAAAGCATTTTGATGAATGTGAAATCAACTGCAGGATTCACCTTAATTACCTACATTATGAACATGAATTTGATGATTTGTCATAACTTTTGCAAATTACGCACATTTTAAAAATACAATTTTACGCATTACCTTCTATATTCTTTACCTTGCCCCAGTGTGCGACGACTTTGATTGAAGTTTAATCAAGTTGTAAAATAAAATTAACAATAACGCCTGCCACTATTTTGAGAACAAATTTATTCTACTAAAACTTTGCAGTTCCCAATCGTTCAAATAATCTAATATAAGTACTATTATAATAAAATTCTGTAAGTACTTAGGTATTAAACTTTGTAAAATAATTTCTTGTCTATGTATGATAAATAATCTATATATATAAAAATGAATCCCTATTTCCCTTGGTCACGGCATCACGCGTGAACGGCTGGACCGATTTGGCTAATTTTGGTCTTGAAATGTTCGTGGAAGTCCAAGGAAGGTTTTAACGGTGAAAAAATAGGGGAAGGAGGGGTAGAGTAGAAGTAGGGTAGGGTAAAGGTAGGGTAGGGTAGGGGTAGGTTAGGGGTAGGGGTAGGGTTAGGGGTAGGGGTAGGGGTAGGGGTAGGGGTAGGGGTAGGGGTAGGGGTAGGGGTAGGGGTAGGGGTAGGGGTAGGGGTAGGGGTAGGGGTAGGGGTAGGGGTAGGGGTAGGGTAGGGTAGGGTAGGGGTAGGGGTAGGGGTAGGGTAGGGTAGGGTAGGGTAGGGGTAGGGTAGAGTACGGGTAGGGTAGGGTGGAGCAGGGGGTAGGGCCACGGGAACGAAGTCGCGCTGGGTCAGCTAGTAAAAAATAAAAAAAAACATAAGTTAGAGGGGAGGGGATACAAATTTTTACACTTTGGAAGAGTTTTATGTATCTTACAAAAGAATAATTTTGAGAAAAAATGGTACTTATAAAGAAACTTTTTTGTATTTTTAAAGTCCTTTTATGAAATAAAAACTCAGCAGTAAAGGTATCCATTTATTAACACTTAATTCGTACAATCACTGTTTAACGTCCTTTCGACTCGACAACTCAAACACGACTGACTGTCCGGCGCGCGTTCGTCTAGGTTCCCACCATATCACCCGAAAACAGTGGCGCCGCGCCGGCGCTTTCTCAATTTAGAAATGAATAGTGTTGCCAGAATGACAATTACAATTCCTACTAAACTTATATTTTAATTAGTTTTAATCATTACTTTTTGAAATACGACATTCGGCCATCCGACAGAGTGCAACCTCCTGGTGCACTCAACCGATCCAAGCAGTCAATTTCTTAATTTTCACTCAAAAATTTTCAAGAATACAATTTCAATGAAATATAAATACAATACGACATTCGGCATTATAACCACAGTATCTGATTTTTAAGTTAAGATTTTTAACGAGACAAAGTAAATTATCTATTTGAGTTTAGATTTATTTCGAAAGAAGTAGATTAATAATTATTTTAAAACAATGCAAAAACTACTGACTCACTACCAGTTCACAAATGGGGAGGCCCTTCGAAGAAAGAACTGGCAAGAAAACTCGCGAAGGGTGGACTGACCGACCTCCGTCTTTTAATTTCTTTTTATTTACTTATACCTACACAAAAGGACTTGCCAGAATATGATTGAAGTTAATTTAATTATGACAATAAGTAGTTTCATTATTTTTATTTTATTTGACTCTTATATGACATGTATTATTAATTACATCAATACTTTTAATGTGATTCGCATTTTTTTGTAATTATTGTGATTTTTATGATTGTATTTTATTCGATTGATTCTATATTTGAATTTCACTGAACTTATATTTACACATTTCTTTTCAAGTTAAATACATATTTTATATAATTAGAATTCATTTTAAAAGATTTTGTAAGAATTGTTAATCTTATTGACTCTGTCTGGAATAAAGTGATTTTATTTTAGTTTAATTATTTATTAATAAAATGTGTTGATTTCTGTTTGTTGATCGATTAGAAATTGTAGTTGCACGCCTGCAGTGGGGCGGGGCCGATCTACTTCCAGGAGCACTCGGTTTACCCGTGGTGCCACTGACCAACGCTTACCACATTACAAGCTGCCCTGTGGGCTTATTCTTACTTGCTATTATTATTATTATTCTCAGAATTTAAACAAGTATAGTGGATATGGTACACTAAATGAAATAATAATTATTGTTATCCCTACTTATTCATTAATCATTTCAAATTTAATAATTCTATTTTATTAAATTTGCGTGGTCATAGAAACCAAGGAATCAAATATTGAACATTTGAACTCATTCCTTTTTTATTTATTTTGAATTCTCGTATCTCGTTTAGTTGAACTGGTTCTTCTATTCTGGCGCGTAACATAGCTACCAAAGAGTAGCCTTGATCAAGCCTGTCACACGCCAAAACATCGTAAAATCTATAAATATTTTTTGTTTTTGTGTAGTCCATAGTCAATGTGCTAAGAAGGTATACCCTCATCGCGGAACAGCTATCAAAGAGTTGCCCCGATCAAACATGCTCAAACGACAAAGGTACCCTCCCCGTCAGCAACACAGACAAATAATCTTTTATATTTTGTAGAAAGGAATAAGTTCAACTAATTTTAAAAACAAGGAATCAAATATTTAACACTTAACCTCATTCCCTTTTTATTTTGCATTCTTGTATATCGTTTAGTCAAAGTGGTTGTTCATTTTTGGCGCGTAACATAGCTATCAAAGAGTAGCCCTGATCAAGCCTGTCACACGCCAAAACATCGTACAATGCATAAATAAATTTTTTAGCTGTGTAGTCCATGTGCTAAGAAAGTATACCCTTATCGCAGATCATCTATCAAGGAGTAGCCCCGATTAAACATGCTCAAACGACAAAGGTACCCCTCCCGTCAGCAACACAAACAAACGAGATTTAATCTTTAATATTTTGTAGAAGGGAATAAGCTCAACTGATTTTACAAAACTTCTAGAAAATAACTGTACATACCTCGTAACTTAACTTCGTTGTGGGTCGCGGACGTCCCCGCTTCTGAGATTTTATGAAATAAAAACTCAGCAGTAAAGGTATCCATTTATTAACACTTAATTCGTACAATCACTGTTTAACGTCCTTTCGACTCGACAACTCAAACACGACTGACTGTCCGGCGCGCGTTCGTCTAGGTTCCCACCATATCACCCGAAAACAGTGGCGCCGCGCCGGCGCTTTCTCAATTTAGAAATGAATAGTGTTGCCAGAATGACAATTACAATTCCTACTAAACTTATATTTTAATTAGTTTTAATCATTACTTTTTGAAATACGACAGTCCTATACAGACACCCCACTCGTATATCTCGTATAGGTTAGATGAAAAACCATGTATGGGTAGAGGCCCCTATAATTTTTTTATTTTTGTATGATTCAAGATTCAAGATTCAAATCTGTTTATTCAATTTAGATTGTTATTTACAATACTTGTGAACGTCATAGAAGCTACGCCATCGGTTCGCAAACCCTACAGCGGGAGGCCTTGGAGAAGAACCGGCAAGAAACTCCAAGGGTTGTTTTTTTCTCCCTGTCTTATTTCATACAGAGTCGTCAAATTGAAAAATGACCTTAACATGGTATGACTAAGGTCAGTTTCCATCACAATTACACAATGGGTTATGATAAATACAGTTAAGTATAGGCGAACTAATGATCATAGCGGTGAACAATTTTCAGTTACTTAGGAACTCTACTTAAAGCTTATTATTATTATTCCCTTTATTACATTTTAAATACTTACAAAATTATATTTCTAAACATTAAATTTTTACAATGTATAACACTAAAAAATATAACATTTAAAAATACAAAAATGCAGTTCCCCAACGGCAGCAAGATCAAGGTCCCGGCTACCGATGGTTAAGGATCCAGAGACAGGAACCTTCTCACTATACGGGCCGTGTCCAGAAGTACTGCCTTCTGCATCTGACTCCCGATCCATCCACCTAACGCGAGCCTCTTAAGGTGTTTATCGAGGCTCTTGGCTATCAGACCATGGGCAGATATGACTATCGGAACAACAATTGCTGAATCAATGTCCCACATGTCAACAATCTCGTGAGCTAAATCAAGATATTTGTTTTCTTTATCTTTTTCAGCTTTCACAAGGTTGTCGTCATGGGGAACAGTGACATCAACAATTATCGCGCGGCGTTCGTGTCGATCTATCAATACAATATCAGGCTTATTAGCAACAATAGTCCTGTCTGTAATGATAGATCGATCCCAATACAATGTGGCATGGCTATTTTCAAGGACCTGTTCTGGTGCATACCTGTAGTACGGCACCTCGGATGCCACAAGACTATGTTTCAGAGCAAGTTGTTGGTGTATTATCCTGGCCACTTGGTTATGTCTATGCAAATACTCGCCGTTTGCGAGACGAGAACAACCGGAGATTATATGCCTAAGGGATTCACCCGGACGATGACACGCTCGGCAAATATCCACTGTGCCATCCCTTAGGATATACTTTCGGTAGTTATTCGTCATCACAACCTCATCCATAATTGCACAGACAAAACCTTCGGTTTCACCAAAAAGATCACCGAAACGGAGCCAGGATACTGAGGCTAGTAAATCTACGTCGGGCCCATGGAGAGCCCGGTAGAATCTGCCATGTAACTCCTTGCTTTGCCACACAGTGCTGCGGTCGGACGTACTAAGTACTACAGGTTTGCGCCAGTTTTATTTTGCTAAAAATAGAGGAGTCAGTCCATTGTCAACAGCAACTACATCTCTATGAGACCCCATATCGACTTGGAGAAAATACTCCCTAAGATTGCATATCTCGCGGTTATGCAATGTCTTAGCATTTAAGAAGCCACGACCACCGCACTTCCGCGGGATATACAATCTCATGGTCGATGAACGTGGGTGATGTATGCGGTGTGCTGTTAGCAATGTACGAACTTTTCTATCCAAGGCATCCAGTTCAGTTTGAGTCCATTTAAGTATGCCGAAGGAATACATCAGTACCGGCATGACCCATCCATTGTATGCGCGAACCTTGTTTCCGCCAGACAAAAGACTTTTAAGGACTTTTGATAGGCGCCCCAAGAAACGCTCACGCAACGACTGTTTCATGTCAGCATCGTTGATGCCTAATGCCTGTGACATACCTAAATATTTATAGGTTTCGTTTACGGAGAGAGATCTAAGATGAATAGAATCCGAGAGTTGTATACCCGTAGATTCCATTATCTGACCACGCTTTACATGCATGACTGCACATTTGTCCACACCAAATTCCATTTTAATGGCATTACTGAAAGCTTCAGTAACCTTCAGTAACGTTGTCAAATGAGAACTGCTATGGGCAAATAGTTTCAGGTCATCCATGTACAGCAGGTGTGATATTACTTGACCATTTCTCCGTAAACGATAGCCTAACCCTGAACTCTCGAGAAGTGTACTCAGAGGGTTCAAGGCCAGACAGAACCATAGTGGACTCAAACCGTCACCCTGGAAGATACCTCGCTCTATTTTTATAGGATCGCCCTGACCTAGAATCCGTCGAGATCCTGGATAGAAAAGGACCGTTCTCCATTTTCGCATGCACCATATCAAGAAAGTGCGTAGAGTTGTATTTATTTTATACAACTCCAGCACCCTCATGAGCCACGAATGCGGCACGGAATCATAGGCCTTCTTATAATCTATCCAGGAAGTCGACAGGTTCTTTCGGTTTCGACGAACCTGTTGGTTAATAGCCATGTCAATGAGGAGTAGCTCCTTAGTACCACGGGCCCCATTCCTACATCCATTCTGAGAGGCGACCATAATAGAATTTTGATTAATGTGTTTATTAATCTTCGACCTCAAAATGGACGTAAGAATTTTATAAATTGTTGGCAGACAGGTGATAGGTCTATAGTTTTTGGGGTCCGCAGTACTACCAGATTTATGGAGCAGATGGGTGATGCCTGTTGTCATGAATTCTGGAAGCGACCGAGATAATAAAGCACATTGAAATTGAGATGCTAAGCAAACGTGCGAGCTAGGTAACCATTTATACCAGAAATTGTGCAGTCCATCCGGGCCTGGAGATTTCCAGTTGGGTAAGGAACGAACTGCACAAACTACGTCTTGGTAGTCAATGGTTACTTCATTCATATCAGGTATAAGCTCACACGAACGCTCAACATCCTCCATCCACGCGCCTTCAGAGTGAGTGACAGGCACGGACCAGATGTTGTGCCAAAAAGAAATCATGGCATCATCATCCGGCCGATGCATATCAGTATCACTCTGATCCGATCGCTCCCAGGATGCATAAACACGTCGTTGATCTCTCTCGAACATGCGGTTCTGAGTAAAGCGATCGACTCGCACCCTATACCTTCGAATACGATTAGCCCATGCACAAATTTTCTGCTTCAGGAAGTCGATGCGCTCTGTGACACATGAAATATAATTTTGAGGACTAATACCAGTCCCCAAGAATGCACGTTTCACAAAGCGCATGACCCTAGGGCGCATGTTGCCCTCCCTAAAGCAGCTGAGCTTACCGATGAGTACCCTAGCCTCACTGATACGACGCTCAATCCTACACTGCCAGGCTGGTACAGCCAGGCGAGGGCGTGTTGCTGTGTCAGTATTTGGAAATTTGACATGAGCAACACGACAAGCTGTTATAGCCGCACAGTACAGGATCGAATGAGTATCAGCCAGGTCTTCACTACTATCAAAGTAATTTGGTAGTAGCAAATCTAAAGCACACATCAGCGCCCTATTTTTTTTGTGCATGGGAAAACGTGGAAGCCGAGGTCTAAGGTGAACCGAAGTCGATCGAAATTCCCGAACTACATCTTCAAGAGTACTCCTCAATATATCATTGTATTGGGGACTCACAGTAGTAACCATATCATCTCCACGATCACTATCAGCAACGCCAGCTTGCAATGTGGCCGCGGCAGAAGCTTGAGTTGCCGCCTGCGATGCAGTAGTAATGATACGGTTACGTTGCACCTCTGTACGGAGCCGATCAAGTACCGAGTCATCCAACAAGTGACCCCGTTGAATGGCTCGCACCTGATCCGACAGTCGTTGAGCCGAAACGTTGATTGATGGTTCGAGAGCCTGAAACAGAGAAAGCATCCGAACACGATACGCAGTAAGATTAGTTCCTGCCTCTGTTGCCTCAAAATATGCGCGCATGACATTTTCATTGATGGTAATTGTCCATCGCATGCGCTGCACTCCACCGGGAGCGGGGGCCCTGACCGGAGCCGATTGCCCCAGAAGCCCCAAACTCTTCGGTGGCCGGCCCCTCCTCCGGCGTACAGGTGGTGGCGACGTCGGCGGAGAGAAGTACTCGTCACTATCGCTCGACGCAACTGCAGAAGTCAGCTGAACACACGGCTATTTCCTTGAACTTGTCTCTAAGCGAAGTTTTGGAGCCTAGTTTATAGATGGCTCTGATTGCTCGTTTTTGCAAGATGAATATAGCATTAATGCCAGCCGCTAATCCCCACAAAAGAATGCCATATGACATGATGCTATGGAAATAACTAAAGTATACAGTTCTAGCAGTATCAACATCTGTTAGCTGTCGTACTTTTCTAATAGCGTAGGAAGCAGAACTAAGCTTACCAGCTAATGTTGCGATATGCGCATGCCATTGAAGTTTCGAGTCTAAAGTTACACCCAGAAAGATCGTTGATTGTACTAAATCCAGTTTTTCGTTGTTGATTACAATTTCTACAGGTACCGTCTGTACATTTGGCAGAGAAAAAAGTACGCACTTTGTTTTCTTTGCATTAAGCTGCAAATTGTTAGAATTAAACCAACCGAGTACTTGTGACAGTGCTTTGTTTACATCGTCAAAATTAGTTTTGTTTCTGTCTATGTTAAATATTAAAGAAGTATCATCTGCAAACAACACAATATCACAGAAGTTTTTGGCAAAGAAAGGCAAATCATTAATATAAACCAAAAATAGAAAAGGGCCTAAAATAGAGCCTTGAGGTACGCCTAGTTTAATCTGAGAGCCGTTTGATTTCACTCCATTAATGTCAACTGTCTGAGTTCTGGAACTGAGATACGACAGTATTAGTTTCTGTGCATTATTTTTTACACCGTAATGATTTAGCTTCAACAGCAGCGTCCGGTGATCAACACAATCAAAAGCCTTCGATAAGTCGCAAAATACTCCAAGAGTATTTTGCGACTTTTCCCAGGCATCAAACACATGCTTTAAAAGTGCAACCCCAGCATCCGTGGTTGACTGACCCTTCATAAATCCGAATTGTTTGCTATGCATGAGATTGTTTAATGAGAAATGAGACAATAATTGCTCTAGTATTATTTTTTCAAATATTTTGCTTAAGGCGGGTAATATTGATATTGGTCTATAATTACTTGGGTCTTCTTTGTTTCCTGATTTAAATAAAGGTATCACTTTGCTAAATTTCATTAAATCAGGAAAAATTCCTTGAGCGATACACTGATTAAATATAATAGCAAGATAAGGGGCAATAGCATGAATAATGTTTTTAAGTACAGTAACAGATATGCCCCATAAATCAGTGGTAGTTTTCATTTTAAGTAAATTAAATGTTTTGATTATATCGCTCGAATTAATTTCTTTAAAATTAAATAATGAACTACACTCAGACACATGTTTTTCAAGAACCGAGACAGCAGAAGCTGGTGAAGAATTCAAATTAGAGGTGGTTACTAATGGTATATTTACAAAAAAGTTATCAAAAATATTAGCAATTTCTGTTTCAGAGTTTATTCTTGCGTTATTAATGTTAAGCGCTAGACTGTTGTCATGTTGTTTACCTTTTCCGGTTTCACGCTTAATAATATCCCAAGTTGTTTTGATTTTATTATTTGACTTTTTAATTTTATCCTTTAAAAATATAGACTTTGCTTTAGAACATGCTTTTTTGAAAATCTTAGAATATTGTTTTACATGTTCTACGAAACGAGGGCTGTGATTAGTTTCTCTTAATTTATATAGTTCATACAGCCTGTTTCTACTTTTATAAATACCTGTCGTAGCCCATTCGCAAAACTTTAACTTCTGGGTGCATTTAATCGTTTTAGACTTAAAGATATTATTGAACTCATTCGTTACTAATTCAAAAAGGGTTCCATAAAGCGCATTAGGATCATCATGCACATATGGCATCATAGAAACTTTATCAGCTACATTATTTTCAAAATTACGTAGTCGCGTTTTTGTAACGGGCCTGCATTGTACACTTTTAGGCGCATTAACAATATCTAATTCATAGGATACCCTTAATCCGTAATGGTCGGATGTAATATTTTTAACGACTAGTTTGTTAGTCGGATCAGACTCCGAAAAAACATTATCTATGCAAGTGGCTGAATGAGATGTTACCCTTGTGGGCTCCAAGAACTGATTAATTAAATTAAAAGAATTGAACAAAGTTAATATTCGTGTAGTCAATGCACAGCTTTCGAGAATATCAACATTAAAATCGCCACATACTGCTATTGGTTTATTTTTTAACTTTAACTTATTCAACACATCCTCCATCACCGATTCAAATGTTTCAAAATTACCTTTAGGTGGTCGGTATACACATACAATGACTAAGCTTTTTAATTCTACACATGACAGCTCGACATGACGTTCTATAGAAAGGTTTACAATATCCTTTCTTTCTCTGTAGCTTATATTATTTTTTACGAATATTAGAGAGCCGCCACGCGTTGTTGTCTTCCTAGATAATAAATTTGCTAACTGAAAATTATTCACACTACATGACAAATCACAATGATTCAGCCAGTGCTCAGTTATACAAATGACATGAATGTCATTACATTCTGCAAATAATTCTAGCTCTAAAACTTTGCCAGACAGGCCCTGAATGTTTTGACATAATACGTTAAGGCAAGAGGGCTTGGCTGTTGTCTTATGTTTTAGTTTAAAGCCGATTTAGAGACGTTTTCACTTTGTAAAGAAGTGTTTATATTATTTAAATTAATTAAATTATTATTAGTAGGTAAGCTACTAAAATCAGAGTCAAAAGACTTTGGCTTGCCACCTTGAATTGAAAGGTGTCTTGTAAATTAAAAGCTAACAATTTAGCTATTTTTGTCCTAAACCTATTTGCAAGATACATAGTATCCGATGTCAAAATAAAATTATTAATAAAATTATTAATATCAAAATATAAAACCTTGTCACTATGACAATTTATCAAGTTGAACAAATATGAGTTTAACTCATATATATGCTGATTCTGCTCCCTAGTTAGGTTTTTCGCGTAAGGAAACGAGCTAATTACTAATTTACAGCCGGTTTCAGACTGTAGTTTCAATAAAAAGTTAATATTCATCAAGGTTTCACGTTTCCTAACTTGGGAGCTGTCGCCACATAAAATAATTATGTTGGTCAAACTATCTATTTCATACAAAGATAAACTATGCACAATATCTTCAAAAGACTTCCCAGGTGTACATACATTTATAACATTTCTATTATATATATTTTTCATCGTTACTCCTAGACCTTGTCCCAGTTTATCTGAGAAAACAATAGTTTTTGTGTCTTTTGACTTGCATGAGGTAGCTGATTTAAATGACTGTTTGCAATAGTTACTTTTTAAGGTCTCTATGCAGGTTAATGAATGACAGGGGCTCTGAGGTGTCCGAATTATGTTTTCCTCTTTAGAGAAATCATTACAAGTATTGTATGGCATCTACCTACCAAGTTTCAACTGTGTAGTCTCAAAAGATTCGGAATAAAGTGCTTGTGACATACGGTCAGATGGACGGACAGACAAACAGACATGACGAATTTGTATGGGTTCCGTTTTTTGCCATTCGGCTACGGAACCCTAAAAATGCTGGTCCCACTAGCGAAAATATCTTATTTTACAATTAAAAAAATAATACTTTTGTCAAATAATGTGCGTTAATAATCTAGAATATTATATGGATTTCGACGCCGATGACGCTGATGAAAAAGGAAAATTTTAAAAATCCCCCGAAACAAAAAAACCTCAAAAAATTTAATTTATCTCTCGGTCGGGGGACCCCCAACGCATAATACCCTTTTAGTACTCTTTGCGGTCCCCCGACCGAGAGAGAAATTTAATTTTTTGAGGTTTTTTTGTGCCAGGGATTTTAAAATTTAAAATTTTCTTTTTAAATTACACACAAAATTAAAAAAAACCGCTTTGAAATCGCTTGATCCGTTTAGGCACTACGAATATAAGTTTAGTACAGTACAGACAGACAGATATTTTATGTGGCCATTTTGTTGTTTTTAATTGCTTCTAAATTTGCCCAGGGTGTAGGTACATTATTTAATTCAAAGCACCACCTCTGTATCTTTTACCGTTTCGGCAGGCAGTTGACCATCTCCATAAATGGCCTGATGGATTTTCACCAAACATGGCTAAGAACCATCTCAATTAATCAAGCTTTCAAAAAATTAAAAATAAATATACTCAAAGATGACATGACTCGTATTCAGATTATAAATACTTTCCCCCAATCATAAAATATGGAAGAAAAAAATTAAACAAGGAAAGACACTTAAATGCAAATATTTTCCAAAATATTGCAATACGAGTGTCAACATATTTTTTATGATATTTTTGACCTATTCTACAATAAAATATCGTTACATTTAAAAACAATTAGTTGCATTAGTGAATTTAAACAGTAGGTATTTTAAAATTTTCTGTTCAAAAATTTGCCTATTCTAGCGGATTTTGGCAAAATATGACGATGTCCGATTTTGAAGTTCAAAAATCTACTGTGCCGGGCCGGGCTGCAGGACAAATATTATTCTGTGCTGCAGGGCCGATCCGCACACGCACACGACTGACACGACATGAGTGTCATGTCATGTCGTGTGCGTGTGTCTACTATGTATTGACAAAAAAGGATTTTATATTATTTTTATGCATACACAATGCAATTTTGTAAGTAAAGGAAAAATGTGATAGTAAAAAACCACAAGCCCTATAAATGCAATTTTGTAAGTAAAGGAAAAATGTGATAGTAAAAAACCACGAGCCCTATAAGTAGCTTTCAGGCGGGATTCGAACCCACGCCTCCGGGAATCCGGCCCGATGCTCTGACCAACTAAGCTACCGAAAGGCTTACAAGACTCGTCGAATTTTGCTATCACTTGTTACGCTGTATGTAGGCCAGCGTTGCTTCATCAATGTGAGGAAACCCTCGCATCCGAAAGAAACATTTTTACAAATGTTTAACAATCGATTAAGATGAAACAGCCATATTGAGATTTTATATTATTTTTATGCATTCACAATGCAATTTTGTAAGTAAAGGAAAAATGTGATAGTAAAAAACCACGAGCCCTATAGGTAAGTAGCTTTCAGGCGGGATTCGAACCCGCGCCTCCGGGAATCCGGCCCGATGCTCTGACCAACTAACTTTTTTTTTTTTTACTATCACATTTTTCCTTAAAAAAGGATTTCATTGGGTTTATATTTATCCCCTAACAAGTTTTCCACTCCACTATTCCACTTCCGTCAGATAATTATTTTAATTCTAATTTTGGTTGGTAACATTGAAATGTACGTGCACCGAAAACAAGAGTTTGGCTAAACGTGATAGATCCAATAGAAAAAAATTAACAAAACACCTTATGGTCAAAAGTAGTTTAATCCACTTCGAAATGACAATGCCATGAAACTAGTTGTCTTTGTAACAAAACCTGATTATTCTAGAAGTAGGTATTTTGGTAGAAATTACGTAAAACATTTTTTTTTCCTTAGATCAAAGTTCATTTTTTTCCGTAAGAGCGGTCATAACAAACATGATTATTCCGGTTATACCTATAGTCAAACTTGATTATTCGATTTCAAATTGTCGATTTATTCAGAACTTATTGAAAAGGGTTCCATCTATCTGGCAGAATCTCGATCCTCCGAAACTTATTTGGCATAACATACTTGGCATAATCTTCTTTTGACGAATAGTTGTAAGGCAGAAAACATATTTAGCATAATTATTGATTGGCCGGATGTTTGTATGTGTCCGCATTTACAATGGCATACTATATAGATGGCAGAATTTCATGTGGTATATTTTATTTACCTTTGGCAAAATTTGAATTTCGCAGAATTTCGTTTAGCATAACGTTTATTTGGTGTCACGATTATTTGGTATAATTTCATTTGGCATAGGTACTAAAAAGATGGCAGAATTTCATCTATATATATAAAATCCTTTGTCCAGTACCCCTAGTGTAAGTTTTTATGTCAAAAAACGCAAACTATCGTGAGTCCGTATTTATGTCAATTTGTATGAAAACTGTATCAGCGCCTCTAGCGGCGAGTAGCGCGCTTCTGCAGTTTTCATACAAATTGACATAAATACGTACTCGCGATAGTTTGCGTTTGCTTGACATAAAAACTTACACTAGGGGTACTGAATCACTGACGGATAAACGCACAGCCTAAGCCGCTGATCGTAGAGACCTGAAACTTGGAGGGTGTGTTCCTGGTATGATGTAGGCATCCGATAAGAAAGGATTTTTCGAAATTCTACCCCTAAGGGGGTGAAAAACGGGGGTAAAGTTTGTATGGGACAACGTGATTCCTTTGTCCAATCTTCTTCAAATTTTGCATACACATTTTTTAACAGAATTAATCGAAGATGTGTTTCATATTTCATTGAAACTCATCGCCTAACAGGGTTAAAATGGGATAGAAAGTTATTTTGGGGGTGATTTGCATCGAAGTTGATATCAATACTCCTTAGTGCTTTTGATTTTTAATTTCGTTTTGTTTTGACACATGTTTGAAAACTCATATTATGGTGATACAAGTGCCACAAGCTTTTCTGTTCCGTTGACAGCCGTGACAGAGGAGCCACTTGCAATACGAAATAAGCTGTCAAAATGGACTGTCGTATGAAAACTGTTTTAGTTCCAAAGATAATCACCGGAACAGAAAAGCCTATCGCGCATACAGTGCGACGTACCACCAAAGAGTAGTTATGTATCAACTCATAGATTTAGAATTTTTTCGCTATGCAATCTAAATCTATGTATCAACTAGCGTTGCCACTAGAATAAATTAAGAAGGAGCTTCGCTCTGCACGAATGAGCTGCCATAGAACCCATCATGTGCCCAAGCCACATTAAAAAGTACCTTAGCAAAGTACTTATTGACTTGATTTTTTTGCATTTTGGTAGTTCAAGAGTAGGAGAATGTCCGAATATTATTCATACGAAAGTAGCTACTGTTTCTCTAGGTAAAGTCCGTTCGGTTAGATAGTGTCGGTACACCCGCACGGCATTGTGGCTCTTGCTAAAAAATGCAGATTTAAAATAATACACTCAAGTTGGGTAACAAAGTCAATTTTAATGAAAATTTGGATATTTTTATATAAAAGGAAGTTAAATAAGTGATTTACAAATAATAATAATAATAATTAATTTTTCATATGATTATTATGATTACTCATCATCGCTCGAAATGTCACAAGTCACAACCGTCGTTACCACCTGTATTTATAATAAACATAGATTATTTAAGAAAATATAATTTAATAAATGCCGAATCCCAAAATCCAATTCCAATTGCGGGTGTACGCCGCACGCGGCTTCGTTTGTTTATGCAGCGGCATCCTTTGACAAGTAGCGGCACGTGCCAAGGCGGCGCGATCAAAGGGCGACACTATCTAAGCGAATGGACTTTTTTCCTTTACTTAATACTTTTACACCCTAGGGTGCAATGCAGAGTTTTGAACCCGCTGCTCAGTTTAAAGGCCTGATCAGACGAGGGACTGTCCGCCGAGTACTTTTTTGTCCATCGATATAGATCTCTTATAAATTGTATCGAATAACGCACACAAGGAACTAAAAGTACCGCGGACAAAAAGTCCCCGAAAGTACGGCGGACACCGAGAGACTGGACTGGACAAAAGTTCGCGGTAGTCCCCGAAAAAAATAGAACAAACGTAAATAGGCGTAACAACGCACACAACGAACTTTAGTCTGCATTGAGCGCCCGATAGTGAAGTACGTCTTCGGGCAATTAATGACCGCACACTATATGCGTTGAGTCCGCGACAAGTACCCGGAGGAAATATTTTGGACGTACAGGGACTTTTTGTCCCACGGGGACAACAGTCCTTCGTCTGATTAGGCCTTAAATATACATCACTTTTCGAATATGTGAAATGAAAAATATTTATCAGCCAATGCATTTATATGTCATTCATTAGGTATTCCAATGACACTCTTTTTTGTTACCGTAAACTGCTGCAATTTTGCCCCTTAGCTTCAACTTTGCCTAATCTATTAAAACTAACATAACTTCACCACCGCCATCATTTTTTTACTTTTGATAATGGGAGAAAAACCTTCGTTTTAATGGCAACCCATTTCATTATTATTCGTTGTGGCAACACCGTCACTTTTTTGTCTGGCACCTTTCAACGGTCACAAGAAGTGTGCACGTTTTTTAAGTCAGTGCAAAACTTTTTGTTTTTCATTGGAAAAATCGAGAATTTCAGCTTTCTTAGTGTTTACGGGGTAAGCAAATGTGCTCTTTCTCATGTTTATAATGGTTATTCTTGTAAATGTGATCATTTACGACTAGAACGATGGTAGGCAATGTTGTGAAGGCTTCTCGGTCACTTAGTGACTCAAGTTTGCCTAGTCCTAGGGTTGTCACTAGTTACTCAACTACAGTGAAGCGTTTGGAGGGTTTTGATTTTAGCAGTACATATAAAAAAAAGATATATTTACATCTATTACATAGATATACTTACGCCTATTTCCCACGGGGTAGGCAGAGACTATGGATCGCCAACTGCTACGATCCTTGCACAATTCTTTCGCTTCATTCACATCCATCAATCTTATCATTTCATACATGCCCGGCGATTTTTGTCACTGCGTACACCAGTCTTTTTTATTAAACCTCCTACTTGGTCCGTGTAGGTTTTGTTATACTTACCATTTTATTTCACTTTTTGCAAAAATAATTTATATTATATAGAATTATACATCTTTTGTTGGTGTCCATAGTGGCATATAAGGTATATTAATATACTATTATTTGTTACTTTTGTTTTGTGATTTTAATTTGACTTATTAAAACTTAAATAAAGAAAACTAGTTTATTTCTGTCAGATTTGTTTGATTGACCCTATTATAACGTTTGTTTTGGTTAAAAGAGTATTCCACATGATGGTACAAAAAAACTTAAATTGTTTTTATTGAATATACCTACTTAGTCTTTTACATTTTGTGTTTTTCTATTTGGAGCAACCCTAACCATGCTTAAAACTTACTATGAAAATATTTACTGATACTGCTCAAACTGTGCCTGCTTGTGGCCAACTTTGCCTGCTTGCCAGAAAACTAAATTGATGGTTCTATGTGGTAACCCATGAACATCTTTATGGTAACACATTCTTTATGGCTCTATAATTAAGATCAGTTTTTAAATGCGGCTCGTATTTTTGCTAATAATCTTCTAGGCAAAGTTGAGGCTTTTCATCACAATTTTGCCTACAACTTTGACGGTTTCTGGTGATCAATTTAACAGCAGTTTCGGCGTTATGAACCTTAAGATTTATGGCATAGATCTCCAATTAGACCGCTAATGTAATCATGGACACAGATAATAAATACTTGAAGAGATATTTTCAAAAAACCATAAATTTCGTGCAAAGTTGCAGCAGTTTACGGTACCGTAAAAAACACTTGTTATTTACTTCGTGAAACAGAATTTAGGGTTATTCCACTTATCCCCATCGACTTGCCCCATCAATGGGGGATTGTGAACTTTTCTTCCACAAATCCCCATTCAGTACTAAACAAATTGACAATGGGGATTTGTGGACAAAAACAGTTCACACAACCCCATCAGTTGAAAATAAAAAACGATTTATTATAATAATTAGATAAACAATAATGTTAATTACTTATATTGATGTTTGCTGCTGTGTATGCATTTAAAAACATTTTAAATAATAAAATGAATAAATATATTTTGACACTCAAATCAATTATATCCAAATTTATTTCATGTGCAATTTACACGTTGTCTGGAAATTGTGCTTTAAATAATAAAATAAAATGAAATAAAATCATGGATACTAGACAACGGACGTTGTTAATTATAATAGAAGTATAAATATTTGAAAATATACTTAACCCGGCGTCATGGGGGTGGAAAATTGTAACATGGACGTGGGGGTTGGGTCATTATTGCCCATGTAGATACTGTTATAAGTCTGTATATATTTAAGAATATAGTAAATATTTGTTTAGGGCCTCATTTTAATTTTATGAAGGCAATAAAACACAGAAAAAATAAAATGAAGACACTTTATACTATAGGAAACAAGGCTTTGAAACAAATACTCTAAAAATCAATAAAGTTTGCTTCATCTAGCTAAATCCAAGTTATTTCTATAATAACCAGTCTTTGAATTTTTAAGTGTTACTTTTATATTGTATTCTTATATGAAATACATTAAATAATGTTAATAGTAATAAAGGTATTCTTTTATTTTAATTATCATTAAAATACAATGCATACATACATATCATCATCATTTCAACCGTACGACGCCCACTGCTGGGCATAGGCCTCCCCCAAGGTTCTCCACAACGATCGGTCCTGCGCTGCCCGCATCCAGCGGCTTCCCGCGACCTTGACCAGATCGTCGGTATACAGTATACATAAAATTATTTTAATTTTTAGTTTTTTGCATTCACAATGCAATTTATATTATTGAAAAATGGAAAATGAAGTATTTAGAAAAAATCGACCCGTCTCACAGCCAGCTCTGATGGGACTCGAACCCACGACCTTTCGCTTTCCGGGCGACTGCTCTAACCACTGAGCTACGGAGTCGTTACGGGAAGCGTCGAATTTATCCAATACTTCTTACGCGCTGTATAGTCAGCGTTATTTTCATCAATGTGGAGATGCTACTACCCTCACACGCGAAAGAAATACCTTTCCAGGTATTTGGCAATCGCTAAAGATGAAATTACTATTGCAAGTTATTTTAATTTTTAGTTTTTTGCATTCACAATGCAATTTTTATTATTGAAAAATGGAAAATGAAGTATTTAGAAAAATCGACCCGTCTCACAACCAGCTCCGATGGGACTCGAACCCACGACCTTTCGCTATCCGGGCGACAGCTCAGTGATTAGAGCAGTCGCGCGGAAAGCGAAAGGTCGTGGGTTCGAGTCCCATCGGAGCTGGTTGTGAGACGGGTCGATTTTTTATAAATACTTCATTTTCCATTTTCCATTAAATTAGTTACATGGAGTAACTGTTTCGTACAGAAATTGTGGTACTTATTGTCATAAGATCAGATCTTAAGATCAGTATTTCAAAGTGTCGCTACTTTATTTATGACATCTTGTTACGGGTGGGCCGGTATTTTTACCTGTTATTATTACAGATTATTATTTTGTGTGAACTAGTCATGGAAGTTTATACAAAGAAATAACTTGGAGTTAGCTAGATGAAGCAAACTTTATTGATTTTTAGAGTATTTGTTTCAAAGCCTTGTTTCCTATAGTATAAAGTGTCTTCTTCTTTTTTTGTGTTTTATTGCCTTAATAAAATTAAAATGAGGCCCAAAACAAATATTTACTATATTCTTGAATATATACTGACTTATAACAGTATCTACATGGGTAATAATGACCCAACCCCCACGTCCATGTTACAATTTTCCACCCCCATGACGCCGGGTTAAGTATATTTTCAAATATTTATACTTTTATTATAATTAACAACGTCCGTTGTCTAGTATCGATGATTTTATTTTATTTTATTTTTTTATTTAAAGCACAATTTCCAGACAACGTGTAAATTACACATGAAATAAATTTGGATACCTAATTGATGTGAGTGTCAAAATATATTTATTCATTTTATTATTTAAAATGTTTTTTAAATGCATACACAGCAGCAAACATCAATATAAGTAATTAACATTATTGTTTATCTGATTATTATAATAAATAGTTTTTTTATTTTCAACTGATGGGGTTGTGTGAACTGTTTTTGTCCACAAATCCCCATTGTCAATTTGTTTAGTACTGAATGGGGATTTGTGGAAGAAAAGTTCACAATCCCCCATTGATGGGGGAAGTCGATGGGGATAAGTGGAATAACCCAGAATTTACAAGTCCATGTTACATTTCGAAGCTTGTGAACTTGTAAACTTGTATCTTTCGAGAAGTAGGCCCATCTCTTTGTGGTAATAAACAATAGAGGTGAGTGGATTCATATCTGGTCAGCGACATCTATCGAGCTAATAAATAAACTTTTTTTTTTTTAATTTGCTGGTAGAAAATCTCTCATTGGTACCTATTTTTGAGACCCTGACACTGGGAAGGATTATAATAGATTACTTTTACTTTTTACCACAGGAAAGTATCATATTCCCACGGGAAAACCAGTAGGTAGGTATTATTTGTTTGATCGTCTTTCACGTCAAAACGGAGCAACGGATCAATGTGATTTTTGGTACGGGGGTAGATTGGGAACTGGAAAGTGACGTATAGTTTATCCCGGAAAATATCACATTCCCTGAGGATAATGTCGTGTAGTACACGCGGGCGAAGCCGCGGGCAGAAAGCTAGTTTGGAATAATTTCATAAGGCTTACTGTTATTTCTATAAAATTACATTTTAAGCTTCAATTGAATTATAATATTGTATAAAAAGTCATTAGTTTATGCTTCTAAAGTCAGTGCCATAAACGAATCGCTGGAAAACCGACTTCACGTAGTCTTGTATGACCTACCCCTACCCCTAGAGTGTTATTTAAGCCGGAGCTGTGACAGAAGGAACGGCTTCAGTGAGAACGGACGAGATCTTGTCGGAGAAATTTCACCCCAGTGCAGGCGTCCGCCAGGGTTGCATTTTATCACCACTCCTTTTTAACACCTATACCGAACTTATTATGAGGATCACCTTGGAAGATTGGACAGATGGTGCAGCAATCGGAGGCTACACAATAACTAACCTACGTTATGCAGATGACACTACTTTGTTTGCATCCAGTGCCAGCCATATGGAGAAACTACTGCTTAAAATGGAACGAGTGAGCCTATTGTTTGGATTAAAGGTTAACCGCAGTAAAACGTAGACCGCGCACATAACAACTTGCCGGAAATCACCCAAATTGCAAACTGCGAAGTGGTATCTACTTACGTTTACCTGGGAGCTATAATCACAAACAACGGCGGCTGTGCAGAAGAGATCAAACGACGTATGGCAATAACACGAACTGCGATGGATAAAATGAAGAAAATCTGGCGGAACCGTAATATTACTAAAGCAATTAAGATCAGACTTGTCCGAACCGTCATTTTTCCCATCTTTTTGTATGCTTCTGAGACGTGGACATTGCGAGGTACTGAAAAGAAAAAGATAGATGCTTTAGAAATGTGGTGCTGGAGACGAATGCTTCGAGTCTCCTGGACGCAATTCCGCACCAACATCTCCATCCTACAAGAGCTCGGGATCGAAAGACGTCTATCGAATATAGTCCAAACTCGCATTCTCAAACTTTTCGGACACATTTCAAGACGGGACAATGCTTCCATAGAACGTCTTGTCGTCCAGGGCAGAGTGGAGGGCACCAGACCTCGCGGACGATCACCGATGCGATGGGCCAGATTGACCACCAATAGGGAGAGATGGCGAAAGATCGTGAAGCAAGCTACATCGGCTACCCATAGCACTTCTTGTTGACCACGACCACTCTGACAAGAGTGATACAATTGAGATGATGATGTGACAGAACCCATGCCTGCTGCATAATGCATGCTTGCTTGACTGCTGCATGCTTGCTTGCATGCTGTATTGCTTGCTTGCATGCTGTATTGCTTGCTTGCATGCTGTATTGCTTGCTTGCATTGTTGCGTGTATATTTCGCAACTGTGCTGTTTTTATCATTATACCAGAGGGAGGTTGTGTCTTATGGTATGTTCGTAGGACTCGACGCAGATCGTGGGCTGAAATTATCACCAGCGAAGCCAAGAAACGATCATGGGACACAACATCACCAAACGTATTGGTTTACAACACTATCTTGCAACACTTTTCGGAGATAGTTACTCACCATTTATGTAATATGCATGTAGATTAGTTTCGCCGTTCATTTTATTATGACATTTCTCCGCTTTTGTGCATATTTTAAACATTAGTTTCATTGTTCAAATCATCAAATCAAATTTCATACTCATTTGATTTGTCAAGTAGCATAATTTCTCAAACTGTGAAAAAAAAATATTACTGTGTTATCGATGATTTTTAGTTGACACCTCTACTTAAACCGTTGGTGCCGTAACTGGAATGCTTTTGGTGCGGTTCGGGTGGTGCGGTTCAGATTAAAAAGTAAAAACGCGGTTTTTACTTTTTGAAAATACTTTGCCGACCTCTGTAGTTTCTGTGGTTTGTCTTGAGTTTTGCAGTTTTTGTGAGGGTACGGATTTATTTACAAAAAAATATTAAATTTATGTAAGTAAAAAGTACTTATCCGTTATCTGGTAGCCAGTAGTGGTTGACCTGTGACTACTATGTTTACATGGGACAGACGGTCCAGTTAGGTAAGTCCAACTCTCTCTCTCGATCTCTTTCTAGAAGGACTGCATCATTGAAGTGGCAGTGGGACACATAGCTCAAAGAACCGATGGCCGTTGGGGCGCAAAGGTTCTCGATTGGCGACCGCGTACCGGACGACGTTCCGTGGGCAGGTTCCTACAAGTTGGGCCGACGCGCGACGATCTGTGGCCCGATGTGTTTCAATTGTTGTGCTTTTTTACACACTAGTTATAAGAATTATGGCAGTATGATGTGATGTGAATGTAGTGTGTGGTGTGACAATCAGTAGTATTGTGAAAAAAGTTCACATTTCTTGTAACTAGTGTGTAAAAAAGCACAACAATTGAAACACGATTGAGACACCATTATGACTAAACGTTAGCAGAATTGGGCCACTGGTCAAGGTCGCGGAAAGCCGCTGGATGCGGGCAGCGCAGGACCGATCGTTGTGGAGATCCTTGGGGAAAGCCTTGCTATGGGCGTACGAGTGGGCGTCGTTCGGCTGACATGATGATGATGATGATCTGGTAGCCATGCATTATAATACGTCTAAAATAATGAAACTTACCTTGGAATATCGGGATCAAAATAGCCCTATGTTACTCAGGAAGAATGTCGCTTTCTTTTCTGTGAAAGATTTTTTTAATCGGTCCAGTAGAGAGTTTAATCGTTACAAACTAAAATACAAATATTTTCTCTTTGTGATGTTAGTATAGATATTGGGATACCACCACAATATACACCACTTTTTTTTATCCACAACGGGGTAGCACTTAGCCTTCATGTTGTTAAGTGCCTGATGTTAAGTGGTGATAAGGCTGAACTTGGAAGCGCACTACTTCCGGAATCCTCAATCACTGAGGAACTGGCTATCTTATCTCTAACTGCCGGAACTCAATTACGTTAGTACTATTATATATTTTGTGACACAATAATGCTGAAAACATCATTGTTATGGCGTCAGACTTAGATAAGATGGTGGTAGCTAGCCAGGCGGACTAAATATATAAATATTAATCATGTAAAGGGTTGCCAAGACGAGATCATGTGGCTCGCACTCGCACACCAGATGCAGACAATGCAGTTTATATATGTGCGTCAAGTTAGCAGCCTCACAACAGAATTAGATGGTTTTGATTATGTCAAAACATACTGTATAAATAGTGTTAAATAGTGATGTATATTAAATAAATAGTGTAACTTTGATTCAAAAGATATTTGAGTATCTTAGTGAGGCTGCTAACTTAACGTCAAGTTAGCAGTCACCTCAAGAAATACAGTTCGTATCAATGTGATTTATATGTCAAAAAATACTGTATAAATAGTGTATCGTAAACGCAAAATTTCAAAAGTAGTGCTTTAATACAAGCCGAGATATTAGGGTCTCTAAGTTGGCTGCTAACTTGACGTTTCTTGCGATGGAGATTCCAGGGAAACTGGTACAAGTTTTAAATAAATAAATACTTGAAAAAATACTGTGTGAAATAGTGAATCTTAGGATATAAATAAAAAAAGAATTCTTCTTTGCTATTTTCAAAAAATCTAATGTAAACTTCTACATAATAATCTGAATATATGCTGACGATCAATGTTGAACTTTGCTCCTAAGTAATAAGGTTCAAACTTTATTTCAATCGTGAAGTGCGTACTATCGAGCAAAAAAGTGAAATATATATTTTTGATTGTGTCAATACATACGTATAATCGGTTCAATGCTATTGATAAGGTACTTAAACAAATATATTTCTACCCACTTTTTAACCGACTTCAAAAAAAGAGGAAGTTCTCAAGTCGACTGTATTTTTTATGTATGTTTTACCATAACGTCGCCAGTTGTTAACCGATTTTAGTAATTCTTTTTTTATCTGAAAGAAAATAGTTTATGTGTGATCTCATGAAAAAGTTAAAGTAGTCAGTTCAGTAGTTTTTTCACAATCCTGAAAATCACATAGTTTTTGACTGGTAGTTCCTGCTTTACACGTCAATATCTTCGCGAACTATTGACCAATTTCAATGGTTATTTTTTTATTCGAAAGAGTAAACTCCTGAGGTAGTCACATAGTTACCAAGTTAGGATCTGATGGTGGAATCCAGAGGAAATACGAATTGGTAATTTACGTATTTTATAGATTTTCTAAAGTTGAAAAATGGAAAATGAAGTATTTAGAAAAAAAAATTGCATTGTGAATGCAAAATACTAAAAATTAAAATAACTTTTCTAAAAATTTTTAAGTATTTGCATCTGGTAGTCATCATCACATGCTGATGAGCTGGTGATGGAAGGTACTGTGACGGGACGTCCTCGTCGGCCAGTGGTACACTAGCCGGAACGTCGGAAGTCACCGCCCAGTATTTAATTTGTAGATAATAGATGAATAAAAAGATGATGTTTATAGCGACTTGACTTTTTATTGTAAAGGTAGTAATAAAGAACCCTTTCCAAGGGTCAAGGGTTCCACTTATTTAAAACTAATCAAACAACTCAAACTGATATAAAAAAAAACTGGTATTGCTCCGCGAGCTCTGTACGGCTTGGTGGTTTTAGTAGAACTGAATCAAAAATGATGAACAGGACACGTGAAACGAAGATTTTGAATTTGAATTGAAAGAACAGGATAGGATTCGATAAAATTAATGGCCAGTATGTAGAACTAGATGGAGTTTCCAGCCATCATGGAGTTTTTAACCATCCATAATGACTGGTACGAATCGACATCGTTACAGTACAACTCCTCAAATGTCGTTGATATGTAAAGATTTTTAGTTGTATTCTTTCAGGTTATTTAGGTGAGCTGATGATGGAAAGTAAAACTACTTAACGCTTAGGAGTTAAAGCATGTTTTTAAGTACCTTATGCACGAATAGACCTTTAGTTATATTCTTTAGTTATTTCGGTTAGCTGATGATGGAACGTTAAAAAACTGCATAACAGTTAAAAGTTGAAGGATGGTGCTTGTCTGAGTGTTCTAATTTAGATATGGGCAACAGTTTTAAACGTTGCACATTATGCGACGCTTGCGCATTAGATTTCTTACACTAAAAATGAAAAATAAATAAATATTAAACCGCTTTCAAACAAAAAACTGCCGACAAAAAACGTTAAAATAAAAAAATTATTGAATCATTCCATTCAAAGGATGAAAGGGTGGGACACTATATAATTAATTTTGGAACTTACTGATTTGATTGAAGTCGGTGTCAAGCCGAAAGTAACAAGAACAAAATATTTAGTGAAACAATAATACACAATATCTCATGCGCGGAGTGGTGTGAAATACATAACAATAGGTACTGTAGGTAATGGCTTGGCACCGACTTTAATCAAATCAGTAAGTTCCAGAATTAATTCAATAATGTCCCACCCTTTCATCCTTTGAATGGAATGATTCAATTAATTTTTTATTTTCACATTTTTTGGGAAGTGAGTATTTGTCGGCAGTTTTTGTTGGAAGGCGTTTTTTTTATTTCATTTTTATTTTTTTTTATTCTCAGTATAATATTATTTTTTCGGAAGAAACAAATGATGTTTTACTTTTTATTCTACTTCATACCTACTTACCTACCTACTGTCAGACTGTCTGTCTGTCTGAGGCAACGTAGCTCCTAAACGACAGGGCCGATTTTGATGCGATTTTTTTCAATTGAGAGCTAAATTAATCGAGGTGGTTCTTAGCTACGTTTAATGAAAATCCATACGGCCATTTATGGAGATGGTTAACTGCCTTTACTTTAGAAACGGTAAAAGATACAGAGGTGGTGCTTTGAGTAAAATAATATACACATTAGGCAAATTTAGGTGGAACAAAAAAAACAAAATGGCGGCAAGTTACTTTCTGTCTGCACTTATATTCGTAGTGACCAAACGGATCAAGCGATTTTAATGCGGTTTTATTTTTATTTTGAGTGTAATTTAAAAGGGATGAAATAAAAAGAACAACCCCCAAAAAAAAAGTCATATAATAAAATTTCTCTTTCGGTCGGGGGACCCCCGATGTATAATACACCCTTTCAGTACTTCTCTTTTTGTGGTCCTCCGATCGAGAGAGAAATTTCATTATTTGTCTTTTTTTCTCGGGGTTTTTTAAAATTTTAAAATTTTGAATAGACAAGAATAAAAGTCTTGAATGGGCGGTAGAAAAATGTTTACGATTCATAAGTACTCTTAATAAGTAATCTTTATATAAGTATATTATAATTCTTCTGTGCGTGTGTATGTAACTGAACTACTGCTAAACGGCTAGACAGTTTTTAATCAAAAAAAAAGTGTGTATTCAGGTGAATTCGAGAATGGTTTTACAATTGTGGCGAGCTGGCAATACGAAGTTAGCCGGATCAGCTAGTTTAAATATACCGTGAGTTTTTTTTATCAAGTTATACTTAAGGGGTAGGTTATTTGACGTGTTTAGAATAAAATTCCGAAAAAAAAATTATTTTTATAATCGTTTAAATTGTTTTACTTTCATCATCATTTTCATCATCATCATCAGCCATTTTAATGTCCCCACTGCTGGGGCACTGGCCTTCCTTATGGATGAATAAGGAGAATGAGCCATGACCCACCACGCGGGCTCAGTTTATTTATTTTTTTACTTTATTTCTAGCTTATTGTCGATATTTTGAATAGCAAAATAAAACATTTCCAACAATTCAAAAAATTGAAACAATAAAAAGAATGATAATTATTTAGTCTCACCTCACACAACCACACGCGTAGCTGTACGTGCATCTCGCACAACCACATCCGATACTACATCTGTATACTATGTTGTCATATTAAATACAGCCAGAAAAAAACATATAAAATAATAAAATAAAGCAAAAATAAAAATTCGTCATTTGAAAAAGTAACCGCTGTAACTGAACAGATTTAAATACCTAGTCATAAAAGACTAATCAAGTAACTTTTATATTAAATGCACTAAGAATATACTTAAGTAACTAAGTTCCTAAGTTGTAACTTTACGAAAGATTAGCTTGGTACTTATGAAGGTACTAAATACGAGAAGTTTTGAATGACTATGAGCTAACCTATATCATTTTAATAAATAAATACCAAAATAGAAAATAAGTTACGTACCTTTAAACTGTAGGTTGTTATTATAGGATATAAACTTGCACGTGATATCACTTCTTATGGTACAACTGCTCACCAATTTTAAAACAAACAAAACTTTCTCCAATGTCATGTCACCGAAACGAAATCACGTAAGTACACAAAATCACGCCATCTCGCGGTGTTGCTTTGTACCTACTACGCCAGTGACTCGTTTGCGCTGGCAATGGGGCGTTCCCAAATGTACGACAAGAAAAAATAACATGCTGTAAAAAATAGTGATTCTGTTTCATTCATTTATTTTAACTTTGTTAAAGTTAATATTTCTTTTACGTGTTAAATTAATTGTCATAACTTTTAACGTCTAACGCTATCCAAGACTATGAGATTGATTCGTGTCTACTTCTTGTATGCATTGCGGTGTCCTTTCGGATTTCGCCAAATTAATTCGAGTCACAAATGACAAATGCTTGACATATTATGTTTCGATATACGATAGATTATGTGTCATTTAAAATGACTGGAATAAAAAATATGATAATATCAGTACGTCTAAAGAAAACTGTACACGACTGTACCTAAAATCGAATGTATGGTAGAAGTTAACATTAGATTTTTTGAAAATAGCACAGAAGAATTCTTTTTTTATTTATATCATAAGATTCACTATTTCACACAGTATTTTTTCAAGTATTTATTTATTTAAAACTTGTACCTGTTTCCCTGGAATCTCCATCGCAAGAAACGTCAAGTTAGCAGCCCACTTAGAGACCCTAATATCTCGGCTTGTATTAAAGCACTACTTTTGAAATTTTGCGTTTACGATACACTATTTATACAGTATTTTTTGACATATAAATCACATTGATACGAACTGTATTTCTTGAGGTGACTGCTAACTTGACGTTAAGTTAGCAGCCTCACTAAGATACTCAAATATCTTTTGAATCAAAGTTACACTATTTATTTAATATACATCACTATTTAACACTATTTATACAGTATTTTTTGACATAATCAAAAGCATCTAATTCTGTTGTGAGGCTGCTAACTTGATGCACATGTTTATATTTTCTTTAAAATGATTCACATCATTCGATATCGATAGACATAGATCTTACTACTTAAATACTTATGTATTGGAAAAAATCAACTCGTCCACAACTACAACTAGCTCCGATATGGGACTCGAACCCACCCACGATCTTTCGATTATAGCTACGGTTCCGTAGTTGTGAGACTTGTGAGACGGGTCGATTTTTTCCAAAATGTCATTTTCAATAATGAATCCTAAGTTTATAAATAGCGTAGAAATAATGAAATTGAAGGGTACAGGGGCAAAACAAGAAATGTCACAAACAGGTTTTTTGGTTTTTGTTTTATTTTTTAATTTTTTTTTATTTTTGTCTTGCATAAATATTTTTTATTTATTTACTGATAGGAACCTAATTTTACTTTACAAAGATCAGCTGTAAATACAAATAAACTTTTGACAAATGTTCACAAATATACTTACATTAAAATGTAAATTACACAAAAATCTGTTTGGTGACATTCCTTGTTTTGCCACTGTACCCTTCAATTGTAAAATAGCCATTAATTTTATTACTCTTCTAAAATTTAAACGGTCAGTGGGTCATAAAAGTCATAATACTATACCTAAGACATAGGTGTGTGGTTGTAACATAACATCGAGAATAGATCATATAAACGTATTAATGAGATTATTTTAGTAAATGAGTCATTTAACGAAACTACTCGTCCGTTCGGATGGCTTTATGCAACAGAAATAAATCAAAAGAAAAAAAACAAATTTAATAAAAACTGATTTAGAGATATAAATAAATATTTTTGCTAAAAAAAATTGTACAAGTAAAATAAATAAATATGATTGTTAACTATTTAATTAATTTAAAAAATCCTACCTAAGTTCTTTAATTTTATTAAGATAATGTTATTGTAAGACTCTTAAAGTCAACTAATTCGTAGCGGTATTTTTTATATTTATTGTAGAATTTAAAAAATTAGAAAGTAATATTATGTAGTTAAATTAAGGTACCTTTCCTAACCCGAAAATTAAATTAACTAAAATGCTTTCAAAATAATCTTACCGCAGTTTGTTTGTTCGCAGCATGAAATGTTGTTACTAAAATAGCTCAGTTCACTATATTTTAAAAACAAAAGCCAAACTCTGAATGTTTCCTGCAGGTCTTTGTTTAAAAAATATACAAAAATATGTAGTTTAAAAAACTAAAAAACACACTTTTACAGGAACACCCTAAAAAGTACAAAATAACCGTCTATTCAGTAACTGAAATTAAAAAGCGTGGTGCGCGTTGTCAATATTAAGTTCTTGAAATTCATGCGTTGCAAAGGACGCACCACGCTTTTTAATTTCAGTTACTGAATAGACGGTTATTTTGTACTTTTTAGGGTGTTCCTGTAAAAGTGTGTTTTTTAGTTTTTTAAACTACATATTTATTTTTTACTTTTTAGTTTAATAAATGGCAAGCTATGGATGGATGGTAATCGATTTCACAGTCCATTCATGTGTCTGTCCACCCCGTAAACATTATAACTCGAAGGCGTGATTGTATGTATTTACTCCTTACTTCGATGGCGCGATGACCCCGAAGTGATTGTATGTATTTAGTTTTACAAATTCAAATGGAGTCTATTAGTTACCAGATGCGCGAGCCGAACCCTTACTTCCTCCGTACTCCATCATCAGACCCTCACCACCAAGTGTAGCGAATAGGTCTCATCAGAACGAAACAAATGAGCCCCTCTCGAGGGGTTTCTTAGTGGTCATTATGGAGTGCCACTGACTTCCTCCCTGCTCCATCATCAGACCCTCACCACCAAGTGTAGCGAATAGGTCACATCAGAACGAAACAAATGAGCCAGAACTCGAAGGGTTTCTTATTTGCCATTAAGGAGTGCCACTGGCTTTCTCCCTGCCCCATCATCAGACCCTCGCCACCAAGTGTAGCGAATAGGTCTCATCAGAACGAAATAAATGAGCCCAAACTCGAGGGGTTTTCTTGAGGTCATTAAGGAGTTTTACTGGCTTCCTCCCTGCTCCATCATCAGACCATCACCACCAAGTGTAACGAATAGGTCTTATCAACACCAAATAAATGAGCCCAAACTCGAAGGGTTTTCTATTGGTCATTAAGGAGTGTCACTGGCTTCCTTCCTGCTCCACCATCAGACCCTCACCACCAAGTGTAGCGAATAGGTCTCATCAGAACGAAACAAATGAGCCAGAACTCGAGGTGTTTCCTATTGGTCATTAAGGAGTGCCACTGGCTTCCTCCCTGCTCCATCATCAGACCCTCACCACCAAGTGCAACTAATAAGTCTCATCAGAACGAAACAACGGAGGCCAAACTCGAGGGGTTTCCTAGTGGTAATTAAGAAGTGCCACTGGCTTCCTCCCTGCTCCATCATCAGACCCTCACTATCAAGTGTAGCGAATCTCATCAGAACAAAAGAAATGAGCCTAAACTAGAGGGGTTTCCTAGCAGCCATTGAAGAGTTCTATTGCCCACCTCTTGACTCCATCATCAGATCAGCTCGATGGTACCAAATTATTGTATTGTCATCGGATTCATATAGACTTGCAAAGTTTCAAATCAATACGACAATTAGAAGTAGGTTAAAATTGATTTCCAAGATTTTCTTACATTATTGTGACTTAGTTACAAGTGAAGCTAATAAAAGTGTGGTAAAAAGAACATCAATATGTTTTAAAGCATGGAAAGTTAATCAAATAAAGCACCACCTGTTAACAATATATAGGATTTTATTTTTAATCAGAGCTTTGCTCTTTTTATAAAAAAAAAAACACTGGCCATAGGTATGTAAACTTGACTTCTTGTTTAGTCGCGCATGTATACCGCATCTATCACACGTTCGGCGATAAACGAATAAAAATAACGCTATCGATTTTATTCTTTTATGAAATTTTTACGGGTGTGTGTGTAAGTTGTTGTCCGATTGTTGAATTTTGATAGTCAGTGATTGAGACAGAGTGTTTGTAGTATTTTTGAGTTTCAAATAATCTTTTTTTTTTAAGTTTTTGGAGAAGTTTTGGACAGTACTTACCTATTTTTTGAAAATGCTTTTGAGGTGAGTTTTATTTGTATTTATTTTTTATAGCCTTGTATTTTGCTCCTGCGCGTTTGTTAATTTTTTTAAATCTTTGTTTAGTTGAAGCTGAAAACATTTTAATACTTAATTAAATATTAATATAATAAAATAATTTTGATAACTTTTAACCCGGCGAGCATGACCCAGGGTATCTCATACCCTGTTACATTTTCAAAGTCGTGTATTTTTTAAGTTTCTCGTCTGACAACACTAGCGCGCTCAGTAGCTGGAGGAAGGGGCTCGCAGGGCAGGATAGTGCCATGATCGCAGTGTGGCCCGGGATACCGGCTGCGATATTAGTGCATCACACCATGACAGCGATTAGTCATATTTTTACCAAAATATTCATTATAATTTTTTTACGAAGAGGATCTCATTATCTTTTAATTTTAAGTGAATTAAATTCCAAAGAATAATTTTATGTAAGTATAATTATAAATTTTTGTAAAGCTAAAAATAATTGTATAATTCTGAACGATTTATTTAATTTCCTATTAAAGAACATTATACTTAGTACAAAATCAAACCAATTAAGTTTATAAAATAACAATAAGAACTAAATTGTGGTACATTAACTTAAGGGTATGTCAAACCCTGCCTCATGCTTGATGTAACTTTATTTCACCTCGTGCTCGCCGGGTATAATAATAGGTTATAATTTAATTAGGTACTGTAATAGTTACTTACGTATAACAGCTACTTCTGAACCAATTTTGATGAATTTTGATATAGAGATAGATTTGACAATGGACATGGACAAAGGCAATAATAGTGTGAGAATTTAAAGTGATACCTAAGTGCCGCAAAAATTAAAAGTTATTCATATAAGGAAAACCGTACCTACGCATAATATGGAGGTTGGAGATACGTGTTTATCAAATTATCATACCTACGTAAACACACGCGAAATAAATAAAACCAGTATTATATTATCTGTCATAAAACTAAGTTTTAAATTTAACATATTCTAAGTTAAATTATGGACCATAATATTAAAATAATAATAGGTCTTTACATATGAAATTGCCGTTTTTTTCTTTGGTACATATAACTTAACAACTTTTATAATATTAGAAATATATAATTTCTTTAATATTGCGTTACATTAAGACCGTATCGAGCAACTTTTGATAATTTAATAACCACGATATTTGATTATTTACATAGAAAAAACTTATTCCGAAAGTTACGACTATTTTTGTTTCCAGAATTTCGTACTTTATTAGTTGTAACTTAGTGAAAAAAAATTTTTTTCTCTTAACGAATGTGTCATTAAGTAGTTAAAATGTCCATAAATACGTGTGTAAAATTTTGTAAATTTACATAATATTAGTCGTTAAATAATAACAAAAACGTTAGTATGGAAAAAATAATAATTACAGAAATCTCCATACAAAACGGCAATTTCATAGGTAAAGAAAGACCTATTATAAATCACGCACCTAGTGTTGTCTTCTTCTTTAAAACTTTATTGAAAAAACCCTGTCTGAAATAGGTTTAAGTTCCATTGAAAAAATCTAGACACGCGGCAGCGTGTCAAAGCCAAGTTCAAGCTAACAGAACTGACCAGCAGCACCGTGTGTATGTTTACACGTACAATTCGGAGCCTCTTTTGACCCCCTCATAACTCAAAAACTATTACACATAAACATGTTAAAGGGCAATGGGCAAATAACAAGGGAGGTTGGTGCCTTTTTTTAATCTTTGCGCATGAACGGAACCTCGTTAATATTGTAGATATACTAGCTTCCGCCCGCGACTTCATCCGCAAGGACATTCGAGAAAATCCTTAGGGGACCAATAACCAGGATAAAAGTATTCTATGTTTTAATTTCGTAAATACCCGTCGCGTTATCACGTTCGCTGCGATATACCCGATGCGTGTGCTGATGTGCTCCCACTGTGTGCGGAGGTGAGAAATAGTGTTGCCGAACTATCGATAGTTTTAATCGAAAAATGCCAAACTATCGATAGGCCTATCGATAGTATCGATACTATCGATAGCTTTGGACAATCGATTGTTACCTTTATTTCAATAGTATTTATTGCATTTACACTGGCAGATAGGTAGAACCGATACTATTGAATTAAAGGTCACTATTGATTGTACAAAACTATCGATAGTTTATTAATATTGAAAAGCAATACTATCGATACTATCGATAGTTTATTCGCCGTCAGGGATCGATACTATCGATACTATCGATAGTATTGCTGCTTACCGATAGTATTGCACTAAAAGAGAGATCGATACTATTGTTTTTGCTTAAACTATCGATAGACTATCGAAATGCTATTGATAGTGGACTATCGATCGGCAACACTAGTGAGAAACTGTGAATTTCTCCCGGTGCGGCGGCTGCTTCTATGAGCTGCTACTATGAGTATTTGTGCATGTACAAAAGAGACAAGTATATGTTTGAGTTTAGGACCTGGGCAACTCAATACTTATAGCTAAAAATTGTGTTTAAGGTTTTTCGGCCCGATAACGCACTGGTTGATATTTTTTTCTATTCCTTGCGGGTACCGGGTCGAAAGGCCCATCATAGATTACAAGGTTATTCCGCCCCCTCTATTGTAGGTGATTGCATTTTTTACTTTCAAATTAGTGTCGTGACGTTGACGTTATTATCGGGAACGGACACATTACGATAGTGCATTGCATAATTCAAGACTTTCGAGTGTCTGTGTACGTTTTTGTGTAGTTTAAAATGCCTCGACCAAATAAACGATGTCGAAAAATGCTTGAATTATCGTTTCAACAAGCAAAACGAAAAAGTGAAAGCCAAAATTCTAATGTAGGTAGTAAAGTAAAAAGATTAAATCTTTCTGTGTGGAATGTAAGAAAGGATATTGTTTGTCATGTTCCTATTAAGCCCATAAGTTATTTTTTATTAAAAGATATTATAAATAATGTCTCGATAACTTATTGCACATCACTAATATTTTTCCAATTGAGCCTGTTATTCAGTGCGGTTTCAGGTTGTAACACCTTAAGCTTATTTTCACATATACCTCTTAAGCAAATAGCAGAAACCCGGGGCGAGGCAAACACTGAGACAATCAACTCTTCTACTAGCGATATTGGTAGGTAGGTATCCAAAATTTAAAGCTTTCGCATAGTTACAGTCATTTATTTCCGTCAATACCTTACTAGGCCTATGAATGAACCCTATAACGCAGTGGTGGAAAGTTTAAGTCATAGATTGATTAGCTGATTAGAGTGTGTATTAAAACCTGAAACGTTGCTTGTAAAGTAGTTCACTCGCACACACATACGCACCCGCACACACGCTCACACACATACGCACACACACTCACACACACATACACATACACACACACACATATATATATTTATAGTTTTAATCCTTAGTTTAGATTTCTTAGCTGGTATAATTATCTGTAGCCAGTTCCCCCAGCAGCAGTAGATATGATCTTACTAATATCTACTGATCTAAGTTATTTTTTGTGGTATCCTCTCTCTATGTATATGTAGAATCATAACGATTGCTCGCAATTATAGGGCTGCGCTGGGTGGATGGATCTTTCTCTACATATTTGTCAATTTTGCTGTCATTAATTTTGTTTAGACCGTAATACCTTTTGTTAATTAATTTATAGTTGAGGAAGAGCGGTGTCTCCAAACACGGGCTTTTTCTGCTCAAATGGAGGCTCCAATCCACGAATTTAATTAAGGCTTTATTGTTAAAGAATAATATATATATATATATTTACTAGCGGACCCGGCAAACGTTGTTTTGCTATATAAATTTTATTGGACATGAACTTCGTATCACCAAAATCTGCCTGCCATAAATGTCACTTATTAAAAATAGGTAGGTAATCCAAAGAGACAAAAACGTCACTGATTACATACTCTTTGACATACCTACTCTTTGGAAGCGGCTATGTAGGAAATGATAGTTGTGTAAAGTACGACAGTTTAACGATTTTATTAACAAAATTACCATATTTATATTAAAATTTTCCTGAATAAAAAGTAGCCTATGTTACTCTCCAGCTCTCAAATTATTCCCATACCGAAAATCTCGTCGATCCGCTGCTCCGTTTTGACGTGAAAGACGGACAAACAAACAAACAAACAAACAAATAAACAAACAAACAAACACACTTTCACATTTATAATATTAGTATGGATTTATTTTTTAAGTAACAGGTCAATCGGCCTTTTAGCAAAAAAACGCCAGTTTCGGTCCCGCAGCGAACGTGTTAAGGTGGGGTCTCACGGCCTGTTGTCTGTTGCCCCGCCCGTGTAGGCCTGTCGCAGCCCTTACCGAGCGCATATTCGTAAATACCCGTCGCGTTAAGGTGGGGCCTCACGGCCTGTTGTCTGTTGCCCCGCCCGAGTAGGTCTGTCGCAGCCTGTACCGAGCGCATATTCGTAAATACCCGTCGCGTTAAGGTGGGGTCTCACGGCCTGTTGTCTGTTGCCCCATCCGAGTAGGTCTGTCGCGGCCTATACCGAGCGCATATTCGTAAATACCCGTCGCGTTAAGGTGGGGTCTCACGGCCTGTTGTCTGTTGCCCCGTCCAAGTAGGTCTGTCGCGGCCTGTACCGAGCGCATATTCGTAAATACCCGTCGCGTGTTAAGGTGGGGTCTCACGGCCTGTTGTCTATTGCCATGTCCGAGTAGGTCTGTCGCGGCCTGTACCGAGCGCATTTTCGTAAATACCCGTCGCGTTAAGGTGGGGTCCCACGCCCTGTTGTCTGTTACCCCGCCCGAATAGACCAGGCCTGTCGCGGCCCCTACCGAGCGCACATTCGTAAATACCCGTCGCGTAGGTAGAGCCCATAGCCTGTTGCCTGTTGCCCCGCCCGAGTAGGCCTGTCGCGGCCCATACCGAGCACATATTTCTGTCGAAAGCACAGATCGTGCCAAGCGGCGCTACGCCTTTGAAGCTACCGGCTCCCGACGTCGACGGATTGGACGGGCGACAACCAGGCCACCGCAGGCCTCATCGGATGCGACTGTTCCCACACGGCCTGTATGTCGGCTTGGAATGGCTTGATCTGTCCTGCGAAAAATCAGGCCGTAGGACCCAAGCTTTAAACAAACATTTATTTATTACTTACATGTGTGTAGAGTTCACGGAACTTGACCACAACCATAGACGAAAAAACCTGCGCAGAAAAAACTTTTGTACTAAATATTGTAACTGCGCAGGTTTTTCCGTCTATGGTTGTGGTCAAGTTCCATACATATAATAAAAAATCACTGTGCGGGGCATGTCTGGAACTCTGGACCTCTACCCATGAATAGCAAAATCAGGACTGACTTTTTGTTATTATTTTTTGTCCTTATTATTATTTTCTTTTCAGGATTTTGTCCCTGGTGGGGATGGTTGCCATGGTGACCTTGAGCACAGTGTCTGCGATGACTTTCACTCCCCCCTCAGAAATAGGGTACCCTATGGGATTCCTGCCAGAATGTAAGTACCTACTTTAAATAGTATACAACGTGTTTTTAGGGTTCCGAATAAAAATGGTAAAAAGGAACCCTTATGGTGCGACTCAGTCTGTCTGTCTGTCACAGCTGGATACCTCGAGAATTACTAGACTAATGCTATCACCTTGCAATTTAGAATAGTTTTTGATGACGTTCATAAGAGAGAAATTATAAAATATATATAGATTTTTATTGCAACAGGCACTGAAAGGGAGTCTTCAAAATTCGAAGTGGGGCTACGTGGTCATATGGGTATCATAATGAAAGAACGCTGCTTGCACATTCTCAAACATTTATGCCCGAATACTCGTACGCTACTTATCTTTGGGAGCGTCTCAAACATCGCCCTGTCACTTTAAATGTCAAACGTATGAAAGAGATGCCATGATGTTTGAGACGCTCCCAAAGATGATTTGCGTTCGAGAATTCGGGCGTTATTCTTTTTTTCTTTGGCCGCCTGTCGACTTTTGATAAAAAATGAAAAAAAATACCCCTTATCTCCGAAGTCTTAAGAAAATCTAAAATTATTTTATGCCAGAGAAGTTTATGTAAGGATTACAGGATGCCTCGCCGATGAAAACATTTTCACGTTTTATTTATTGTAATCACACTTCCCAAAGTTCGCGTTGATCGTTCTCTTATGCAGTTTTTGGACACAGCCACTCTCTAGGTACCTAGGTACTCAGTCTCGTTGAACACCAATGCTCGTTGTGTGAACTGTATGATCACATACAGTCCCACATCAGTGGGGCTGCCGTTAGGCATATCTTTTTTTTTATTTATACTTATGGAAGGCTTACAAAACAAGTTAGGGACAGTCAAAAATCAATATCCACTCTATCTAGTTGCAAACGGCTTTTGAAATCTTAGTGATTTCTTTCGCTTGCCAAAACTCCCTTTTATAAGTAAACATGAATGTATGCAGCACAAGGTAATTAAAAAAACGGTCAAGCAAGAGCGAGTCGGACTCGCCCATGAAGGGTTCCGAACCCACTTGACGTACCTTCCGATTAATACACCTAGCAAAAATACCACTATCATCTCTTTGGGAATTTTTTCACGTTTCCAAAAACAACCATTTGGCTGGAAGGGGGTGGGGGGGGACAATTGACTCTAACAAAATTTTGCACTTTAAGGCATAATAATTCAAAAACGGATGCCTCAATCAAAAAACTGTCTTCAGAAACCCGCAATATTTTTGAAATTGCTATCTAACGACACCCCACACCATGGGGTAGACCAGAAAAAAATACATCCCTACTTCACGTGTAACCGAATTTTTTTTTTTTAAATTTTACTTTAGCTCTTTTTCGGCGTGATTCATATGTATATTCATACTAAATTACAGCTTTCTAGTAGGTACTAAGAGTCTTTGAGCTAGGCTGGGGACAGATGGACAGACCGACATGGCGAAACTATAAGGGTTCCTTTGTTGACTACGGAACCCTAAAAATGAATGTTGCTAAGTGCAAAACTCGAAAACGGCTGGTGCACCAATTCAAATTTTTTTTTTTTTCATATGACATGTGAGGAAAACATACAAATTGCCTGGGAAATAATAACATTTTCCTTTCTCATACAGCTCTCAAACATTAATTTGAAGTAAATATCTATCTTTCACGTAGAAATGCGGAGCTACGGATCGACGTGATTTTTAGTAGGGCATATGGGGTAGCTTGGGAGATGGAGAGTGACATAGGCTACTTTTTGTCCCGAAATAACAATACATTCCCGCGGGATAAAGTCGTGTTGGCCGCGCGAACGAAGCCGCGGGCGAAAGTATTGAATTTTTTGACTGCTTCTCAAGAACAACTAAGGTTTACTTAAGGCGAGGATTCCCGACCGAAATAGGCACGCTAACGCTTGCTCGGCCGCGCTCGATACACTTCACGCGGACCTGGGACCGTACTCTGAAACGCAAATCCGAAACTTCGGTTAGCCCCGCCCCTATCACTCGATTCCGTCGTGACTCGAGAGTGAGAGGGACGGGGCTAACCGAAGTTTCGGATTTGCGTTTCAGAGTAGGCCCCCTGGGTCCGCGTGACTTACTATGGCGTGACCCGCCGCGCGGCAGCCGGCAGTGAACTGTGAACTTACGAGCGCCCCGCGAATCGAAAACCACTTAAAATTCAATTAAAAATGAAATAATAAAAAAAAACAATATATGACGGCCGGAATCCCTCGGCTATTCAAAGACAATTTTTTACATATGTTTTTCATTAACTAAAACGAAGTATACTGCAAGTAATATTATGATATTTGAGTTATTATTAGACGGATGTTTGGGATTTTATTTGACACAGTAAAATATCACCAATCGAAAAAAACGGCCGGAAGCACTAGATAAATAACTGTAAAATAACATATATTTTTTCCAAATTATAAGTACTTGTGATTTGTGAGTAATCCATAAATTAAAATACCCTATTTTGGGGAATCGGCGCCTTAAGAGTATTATAATTTCTCCCGCAGGTCCTGGTGTGCTGAAGAACGCCTCCATCAGCTCCAAGATGATGCCGCACCTGCAAGTAGTCCACCACAAGCTGGACGAGAAGGGGCAGACGGTGAGGGTCTCCATGCCGATCAGCAGTGCCACCAAGATGGTGGCCAAGGATAAATCAGTGGGTAAGTTGGCAGAAAGTGAGACTGAGTTGTCCTTGTTATTCGAAAGTGCGAAAATATCACTTATTTGACTTACAAGTCTAAGTCCCCTGGGTGGGGCAAATTGCGTCCACAGTAGATCTCCAAAGCGGTAGGTTTTTTTATCCACAACGCGGTAGCACTTTATTTATTTATTTATATTTATTTTATTTCCAAAAACAACATTTAACCCAAATACATAAAATTCTTATAAGCTAATATTAACTATAGATGTTAATTAATTTTTACGTATAGGGAACCAGAAATTCTTAACAGCGGCCACTGCACAAGACTCTAGGCCTGAATCGCAGGAACCATTACAATTATAAAGTTACAGTTACCGGCTGGTTCGAAAACTTAGCCTTCATCAAACCAGGGTGGAAGCGCACTACTCCCGGAATCCTCAATCACTGAGGAACTGGGCTACCTATCTTATCTCTAACTGCCGGAACACAATAATGCTGAAAACATCATTGTTATGGCGTCAGACTAAGTTAAGATTGCGGTAGCAGCCAGGCGGACTAGAACAAGTCCTACCACCAACCAAACCGAATACAATATGTACCGCCCCACTGGGAATCGAACCCGGGACCTCTGGATCAGAAACCGGTGGTGTGAAAACCACACTACACCACAGAGGCGGTTGAAACACCAAAGGTCTTGAACATCGCATCTCCGCGACTTTCTGACAGATTTTAAGCTCTACTATGACGTAAGAGTGCACGTGACGGGTTGCGCGCGTAATTGACAACATTTCATAAAATTTATCATGTGTTTTTATTTGCTATTTAGAAATAACATTTAAAAAGAGGAGACTCGTATTTTTTCCTGTTCCAAAATTTTTATTTTTAGTCAACGTAAAATTAATTTGAAAACTTACTCATTCAAAAAGACAGTAGACATACATAGGCAGTAGACACAAACATTTTTAGAAGCGGCAAAAAACATTTTTTTTTTTCCACTTAACTCCTATCAGAAATGTGTGAAATCGATTCTACTCTCAATTCTGAACAAACTCTTTTCACAGTTTCGCTAAAAGTAAGTATTCTTCTTCTTCTTCTTATCGAGTCGATAGCAAACCAAAACCTAAACGGTGTCGAACCAAAATTCGGCTACGTTAAAGTATTAGCGTTGTATAACACAACTTATCCATTTTCCAGACTTGAAAAACAAGAAGACGGTCCTCTACGTAGTGGGGTTCATGGACAGCTCGGTGTTCCCTCAGACGCAGGTGGTGGGCAACTTGTATGCCAAGAAGGGGTACAACGTCTTTATTACGGAGACGTTCGCCTTTCTTACCTACATCTACCCTAAGTAAGTATAACTATATGTTTTTATTCACGACACATGGTAGCACTTAGCCTTCATCACACTGTGCAAGCGCACTACTCCCGGAATCTTCAACCACTGAGGAACTGGCTATCTTATCTCTAACTGCTGGGCACACAACAATGTAATAAGTAGAGTTCCTAAGTAACTGAAAATTGTTCACCGCTATGATCATTAGTTCGCCTATACTTAACTGTATTTATCATAACCCATTGTGTAATTGTGAAGGAAACTGACCGTAGTCATACGTGGTCATACCATGTTAAGGTTTTTCAATTTGACGACTCTGTATGAAATAAGACAGGGAGAAAAAAACAACCCTTGGAGTTTCTTGCCGGTTCTTCTCCAAGGCCTCCCGCTGTAGTGTTTGCGAACCGATGGCGTAGCTTCTATGACGTTCACAAGTTTTGTAAATAACAATCTATTTGAATAAACAAATTTGAATCTTGAATCTTGAATCTTGAATGCAGAAAACATCGTTGCTATGGCGTCAGACTTAGATAAGATGGTGGTAGCTAACAGTAGCGAGGGGACGAAATATGGCAAAGGTAAACCAGCCGGGCCAAAAACATTTAACACGTGATGCAAGCGTCAAGCATTTCTTCGGAAGGTAAGGCGTCAAGATTTTTTAAAGGGATGCTGATGGGCAGCGGCGTGTATGGACCCTTGGCCACTGGTAGCTAGCCAGGTAGCAGAGCATTCCACCAGCCAAACTGCCAAACCGATACCGATAACCATATTTACTTAAATAACAAGAAGACGATCTTCTACGCAGTGGCGTACATAGACAGCTCGGTCTTCCCTCAGACGCAGGCGGTTGGCAACTCGTATGCCAAGAAAGGGTACTACAACGTCTTTATTACGGAAACGTTCGCCTTTCTTAACTACATCTACCATAAGGAAGTATAATAAATTTTTTTTTATTCTCTACGGCGTAGCAGGGAATGCAATCCCGATCTCGCAGGATCCCGATCTCGCGAGATCCCGTGTAATTTTTCGGGATCAATCCCGAAGCATAATATGATGAGATCCTGTTCAAGATTGACGGGATTGGGCGGCAATGGTCAGCGATGCTACACACCCACTCGGGACGCAAATGCGTCAAACTCTTTAGGAATTCTCCTACCAAGAATGATATGCTTCAGAATTATATTCAGCAAGAGTTTGGCAAAACAATTCAGCTGGTTCTAGACTGCAAGACACGTTGGTCTAGCCTATACAACATGATAAGTACATTCAATAGAGTAAAGCAGTGTGTAGCTAAGACCCTAGTTGACCTCTCACTCAGTTTTTTCACGTATGAAGAACATGTTGTCCTTATCGATTTGGAAAATACATTTCAGCCAGTGAAATTGGCTGTTGAGGTAGAGATACTGATTTAGTTAGTGAAGAACATACGTTGCGTTTCATGATTCGAAAGCTAGAAGACCTAAAAACTCCTCTCTCAGAAAACTTGGTATCTTCGATGAACAATCGTATCTCCGAGCGTCGCATAAAAGCAACTGCAGCGCTGTTATATTTGAAAAATCCGAATAATTAACAAGATGATTTGGAGCAATGGAAAGGCAACGAGACATTCCAATTGCCAATTAAATATCTCATAAGGAAAGAAATTAAAAGTATAATCACACGATTATATCGTGAAGAACCAAACCAAGTAGAGATTAATACGACAGTATTAAACGAAGATGACTTGCCACTTTCTATGATTGCAGATGATTTAAATTTAAGTACTGCTACACAAACTAATACTTCACTTAAAGAGGAATTAGAAGAACTCTGCGAGCGTTTAAAAGTTCTTTTACACGTGTATCCAGATCCACAAGCTTAGATAAATTGAGCGGTGTTTTGCAGAAAACGACCAACGCCAAAAACACAGTTTCGAGATATAAGCAGTTTAAGGTTTTTTTGTTCATGCTCGAAATTTATTGTAAAAATTGTTATAAATTGGATCAAAATTGTTAAAATGCTATCTTAGCTTTTAAATAAACTATTTTTTAATACTGTAATAATTTGATAAACTATAGAAATATCGCATTTATTTATGGTCGTTTTCAACTAATTTACTGTTTCTTGCATTTACATTTTCGCAGAATGAGACCAAATGGGATGGTCTCGTTCTGCATAATAAAATTTCAAAGATCAGAAATAAACTGAATGATACCATAATTTAATTTTTAGTTTTTTGCATTCACAATGCAATTTTTATTACAGAAAAATGGAAAATGAAGTATTTAGACCCGTCTCACAACTAGCCCATCGGAGCTAGTTGTGAGACGGGTCGATTTTTTCTAAATACTTCATTTTCCATTTTTCTGAATGATACCAATTCAATTGTTATATTTTGCAAAATTAATTATTAATCTTCAAATGATTAAATTATTCAGTTTCTAATATCAATCAATCTAATATCCAGTTCGGGAATATTGTAGCCCTCAACAAGTTCATTGGAATCAGGGCCTGCATGAAGATTTAAATAGATTTCTTGGCAATCCGTAGGTATCATCATCATCATATCAGCCGAACGACGCCCACTGCTGGGCATAGGCCTCCCCCAAGATCTTCACAACGTTCGGTCCTGCGCTGCCCGCGTCCAGCGGCTTTCCGTGACCTTGACTAGATCGCCGGTCCACCATGTAGGGGGCCTGCCCACGGAGCGTCTCGTCTGGAAAACGGTCGCCATTCGAGAATCTTTCCGATCGGTTCTCCACGCTACCTATGTGTCTCGCCCACTGCCACTTCAACGATGCAATCCTTCGAGCAATGTCGGTTGTTTTGGTTCTCCAGCGGATCTCATCATTTCTGATTCGATCGAACAGTGAAATACCAAGCATCGGTCTCTCCATTGCTCGCTGGGTGACCTTAAGCCTTCTTATGAGACCCATAGTAAAAGACCACTTTTACTATCTCTCTTCTATAGGTCATTACTGGCAAGACACACTGGTCAAAGACTTTGAGGTATTTCAGACGCGAATATATGCAGGAGCTTCCCGAACGCTGCCCATTTGAGCTGGATTCGACGAGTGATCTCTTTCTCGAAGCTGGACTTACCTAATTGGACCGTCTGTCCCAGGTAAACATAGTGGTCAACAACTTCGAGTGTATTGTATCTAACATTAACTGGAGCGGTTACAACATGGGCATTGGACATGATTTTCGTCTTATCTATGTTCATCTTAAGACACACTTTTTGAGAAGGTTTACTGAGATCTTCGAGCATTGTGTTCAGGTCTTCTAAAGACTCAGCCATAAGAACTACATAATCGGCAAACCGTAGGTGTATTAGGTACTCGACGTTGATGTTGATGCCGCATCCTTTCCAGTCCAGACGCTTAAAAATATCCTCCAAAGCAGCAGTGAACACTTTCGGAAAAATTACGTCTCCCCGTCTCACACCTCGATGTAGTTGGATAGGATTAGAGCTCTGGTTCTGTAATCGGATAGACGTGGTGGCGTTTTGGTATAAGTACCTTAGCACCTCATTGTACCTGTAGTCTATTTGGCACTTCTAGAGAGACTGCAGCACGACCCGTCTCAATCGAATCAAAGGCTTTCTCACAGTCAACAAATGGGCAAAGTGGCAAGTTGTACTCTTCGGTCTTCTGTATAACTAGCCGCAGTATATGAGTGTGGTCTATGGTACTATATACTTTCCAGAACCCGGCTTGTTCGTTAGGTTGGAAGTCGTCGAACCTGCAATTTGCAATGACTCTCGAAAACAACTTATAGTTATGGCTCAGAAGTGAGATAGGTTTGTAGTTCTTCAAGATTCTTATCACCTTTCTTGAAAAAAAAATACATTACATCGTTTCTGCCCCATGCCTTTGGCGTTTAGCCCTCGAGGATGACTGAATTGAAAAGCTTCTGGAGAACCTTAAGTATCGGCTTTCCATCCGCACTCAGAAGCTCTGTTGTGATTCCGTCATCGCCCGCAGCCTTGTTGTTTTTAAGCTGCCTGAGAGCCATTCTAATCTCGTAAAGGCTGATGTCCGGGATATCTTCTGTGTCGGGTAAGCTTGGGTCTAGTTGTTGAACACCTGTTGAAAGCAAGACTAAAGCTTGCTTTCAACAGGTGTTTGCGTGGAATATAATTGTCCATAGAAACTCTCAATCTCCCTCAGGATTTTAGCTGTTGACGAAATGATGCTACCTTCCTCAGTTTTCAGTCTCGTTGCGAGCTTTTGTTCCGCTCAATATCAAGTATCAGATACTAAAGTAGACAACTACAAAAAATCTCATAGTTCGGTGTGCCTCCTAGCATAGGCCTTCTCCAACGACTTCCATTGTTGCCTGTCTTGGGCAACCCTTCTCCAGTAAGGACCAGCTGTCAACTTTAGATCATCTTCCCACCTCGTATGTTGTCAAAGACTTAGATATCTGTATATTGAGCTTCCAATAACGATGAGTATCCGCTGAGTTCTGTAGTTTCATTTCGTGTCTCTGATCCATGAGTTAGAGAGCCTGGCTAGAGAGTTTCTTAAGTTTGGGACGGTGGGTTTCAAAGTACTTTGACCCTACCTTACGGACAGTATTCACAACCATATTATATAGATCGTTCACATCGATGCTGTTCTCAGATTTTTCAAGCTTGACGTTGATATTCAATGTGCCTCTGACCATACGGTGATCGCTTACTTTCATAACAGCGTTGATCACAACGACATCATTGAATTAAAATCAATCTTTTTTTTTACTTTTTTACTTCACCGTCCGGACTGATCCAGGTCAATTTGCCGCTTACGGGCTTTCTGAAGAAGGAGTTCATCATAATATAGAGGTTCTCCCTCTCCATAAAGTCTTCTAGCATCTGGCCTTTTTCAATCCAAACTGCCCCGCTATCAACTCATCACCGCAGCGTTGCCCTAACTTCGCATTGAAATCTCCCATCACAACCATGTAGTGGGTTTCATAGCTGTATTGGCTTTAGAGATCTCCTCATACATAGCCTCCACTTTGACATCGTCGTGTTGAGGTCAGAGCGTAGACCTGATGACATTCAGCGAATACCGTTTCGATATGCTGAGTATCAGGCACGCTACCCTGCTCGACACACTTCCGATGGTAATCACGTTGTTGACAAGGGACTTGTGGACAATGAACCTGACACCACCAATGGACTGTTGGTCGCCCTCCCGGTGGTATAGTAAGTTACCGGATTGCAGGATAATCGAGGCCTCCTCCTCTCTGCGGACTTCAGATAACCCAATGATATCCCAATGTAACTAAGGTACTAATTGCCTCTTCCAACTCCACGAGCTTCGCGTTGAGCCTCAATGTGCGCATGTTGTAGGTTGCCAGATCGAGTCGTCGGTGTTGGTAGCCGGATCCTACCCGGGGATTCTTAGCACCCCCTGCCCCGCCGTTACCATAGCTTATTAAGCAGTTTTCCCTCTGTCGCCTTTTACGACACTCACGGGAAGAGAGGGGGTGCTATTATTTTTATGTGCCGGCACTATACGCCACTACCCGTTGGTATAACTGGTAGTAAATAACTAAAATAGACCACACCGAATCTCGGTCTCAATCTAAAAATGATTATGAATTTTGCAGGAAGCGACCACTGCAATGGTCGTTTTCTGCAAATTAGTAAGTTAGCAGTTTTGGATCATATGTATTTGCTGAAAGCAGCCAAGTCAGTTGGTCGCTTTCTGTTTTTTAAAGAATCTGCTTAAACTTGAATTTTAGTACATCAATGGTCTGGGCTTGGTCGCGTTTAACATATAAATGTGCGATACTGGTGTATGGTCTCATTTGACAAATTATTATCTCGAGTTTGACAAGTGCTAGGAGTTCGCATGTTTTTGGACATTGTAGATCAAAATAAATCTTAAGCAATGGGTATCATAACTCATTTTAGCAAAAATGGCCGTTGGTCGCTTTCTGCAAAACACCGCTCAATTAGAGTCAGTAATAAAAAAAGAAATGGATTTATTTGAGTGTGGAGGGTCAAGGGGAAGATTTTTGCAGTTTGCATATAATTGCTTAGTCACGCTGTTGCCAACCAGAGTTGAGTCGGAGAGGGCATTCTCAGCAGCTGGCTACATTGCAACGGATATTAGATGCCGGTTAGCAGATAGTACTCTTGATACACTTTGTTTTTTAAGAAGTTACTTTCAAAATCACATGATAGGTTAATAATGAAGGATGATTTGATAGCTCACTGACACAAACAACTAAGCTAGGTATATATCTTGTTAGTTGCTGGTTATCATCAGCTTCTTGAAACTCAGTAGGTAACATTAAAATTTCTCTTTACAGATCCGTGCGCTTAGCTCGGACAATTGGCAAGAAAATTGGGGAGTTCCTAGTCAAGTTAACCGTACAACAAGGACTGGCAGTCGACAAGCTCGAACTCGTCGGCTTTAGTCTCGGTGCCCACATCATGTCCATCGCAGCCAAGCACTTATTCGCCGTCACGGGAGAGAAACCTTCGAGAATGACTGGCCTAGACCCGGCAGGACCTTGCTTCAGGTCTTTACCTCCTCAGTACCGACTGAATCCCACAGACGGAGAACGGGTTGACGCAATCCATACAAACATTGACGGATTCGGAATAGCTGAACCTCTAGGCCACGTCGACTTTTACGTCAACGGAGGGGAGTTCCAACCAGGAGATATAACATACATACCCTGCTTAGTCATCTGCAGCCATATCAAAGCGGTTCTCTACTGGTGGCAAGCTTTAGAACACCCTTCCAGGTTTATAGGTATCAAATGTAATTCCGTCCAAGAAGCAAGGATGGCTGGCTGTTATAACAACACTGAGACTAATATCGTTGGCCCAAGGACCAATTTTAGTGAGCCTGGTATCTTCTACCTGTCAACTACTAACGTCTACCCTTATTATAGAGGGAAAGCAGGATTGTTGGCAGAAAATGAGGTTTATACTTCGTTAGTAAAGAAAATTAATGATAAAGTTTTTGTTGTATGAGTTTTTTATTGTAAAACTGTTGTCTGGCTTGAAAAGTCCGGCTTTAAAATAGTGTGTTTCTACAAACACTATGTCCATCTTTTAGACCAAAATGTCCGGCCTAATACAGCGCTGAGTCCGGCTTTTTCATTTTAGGACCTGGCAACCCTAGTCCGTCCCTGTCAATAGCGTTGTAATACAGTTTTGACAAGCGCATAAACGGCCATCTGAAAACAGTTGTCATTTGCATTGTTTTTACTGGGTTTCAGAGTTTTTGACCAAAAAGAGAATTTCTGTGTTAAAACGTGCAAAAATTCAAGACAAACTTTTCCAATTCTTTTCTTATCTTGTGCATTTAGGTATGTTATTCTTATTTTCCTCGATTTATAGTTTAATTAGTGATAATTACCGTTGAAATGTTTTGACGTGAGCATAATTTAAAAATCACATTCTGAGTTGTTTTTGTTTTGCCTGGCCTGGGGGCACAGTGTTACGGGGCACTGTGTGACACAGTAAAAATGAACGCCAATTACAGTCGTCACAAATTAAGATGCCCGTTTTGACACATGGTAATGACCCTAGAATGTAACTTGTTACGAAAACCAAAAAATCAAATATATGCTGATTACTTATCAAAGGCGTATGAAAATAATATGTTACATTTTTTAACGCGTCATAAATTAAGGCAAAGTGTATTACGCGTATTATTTTTGCGTTTATTCTTAAGTAAACTCAGATTCGATTAACTACGAAACGTCTCGAAAAACAGTTACGTTCTCAGTCTTTATTTTTTTAAATACTAGTGTTGTAACCGTTGTGTGCAGGATTTCTCCAGCTTCATTCAATTTTATCGAAATAATCGTTACAACCACTTTAATAGATTAATTTGTAAAATTGATCTTTTTTGTGTGAAAACTAGATTGGCGCATTAGTGAAATTATGAATTGGCAACAATGATTTCGATAAAACGGTTTCTAGGCAAACGCACACTTATCCAAGCGAGAACGTTTCGAATGAACCGAATGAAAAAAAAATTCTTTAAATACAACCTAGACAACCTTGCACACCCCACCATGTCGAATCGTCACGTTCACCTTTCCAGAGATTTCTTAAAACACGTTTCGTTTGGCTTGTTCGAAGCGTTCGCATCGGACAAGCGTGCGTTCACCATAAGCGGCCTGTACACGTTGGTCCAACTACTGGCCAATACACAGTACATTGACACATTTGAACAAACAGGACGTTTAAAAAGGTTCTTTCAAAAGTGTTAATATACGACGTATTGGCCAATGGTTGGGCCAACGTCTACAGGCCGCTATAATAAGTAATGTAGCTACTCTATGACCATGTCTATGCTGTGAGCTGTAGTTAAAATACTTGCACTTTTAGAGCCAACACGCACTTGTGATTTTTAGTCGACCGATAGTTTAGTCGGAATCGTAAGACGATCGTGATCAAACTGTCGGCCGATAGTTTGGTTTTGAGAACCTGCGAGCACTTGTGATTTTTAGTCGACCGATAGTTGGTCGATAGTTTAGTTGAATCCGGGCGCGCGCTCACATAGTCCTTCATGCACAGGCCGATAGTTGTATAACTGTAACTATAACTATAGTTGTAGTAACTATTATTGGCCAGTCATTTTCGATAGTCCGATACTGAATGCGCAGTCTACCGATAGTTGTGCGATAGTTAATTGAATGCAGTGCGCGCGCTCACATAGTCCTTCATGCACATTACCGCCCGGCCGATAGTTGTGCGATAGTTTGATCGTACAACTGTCGGCCAGTAATTTTCGATAGTTTGATTGGTCGATAGTTTAAGCGCACTGACGATTGCCACTGCCATATAACTCTATTGAGATTTCGAATTCGAGAACGACCAAACTATCGCCCGATTAAAAATCACAAGTGCGCTTTCGCTCTTATATAAATTATGCAATTTAAGTGGATTCGATTCAAGTTTATATAACATAAAAGGTCAATTTATACTTTAATAATATGTTTATTAAAAGTATAAGTAAGTACCTATACTTATAGTAAGTTTAACATTTTATAATTATAACTTTAGTCTTAATCCACTGTGGATTATCCACATAAGTTGCAAACCTACTATAATCGATTAGTTACTCAAACCTTAATCGGTTAATCGCGAGAATCGATCACAGACTCGTATGGTTACATGCCTAATCACGTCATTTTGGCATGTGTCAAAACGGGCATCTTATTTTGTGACGACTGTAACATAGTTATTTTAGTTTTTCTGTAGATTTTTTAAGAAAATGCTACGAAATCGCAAAAGAAAGACGGATTACGGTCTGCATAACGAAAAAGATACAAAACATATACAAAACTGCAATTCGCATTTATTTTTAATTGGGTACTTAGGTACCTACCTATTTTGTTTTTTTTTATTATTATTATTATTTTAATAGGGAACTTGATAAATGCTGTCTTTAACTGAATAACATTCCAAGTACAGAATAAAAAGCTATTTTTTTTAACTATTTTGGTATTTTGTTTGTACAGTCGCCAGCACGTCAGGTTACTACAAACTGTCAAATTTCTTTAAATAAAATTCAACCTTATGTCCAACGGATAGAGTTCAGTTTCAATTAATAAATTTTGACATTTTGTAGTAACCCGACGTGCTGGCGACCGTACCTATGGGATGGTCCATTTTAGCTGACCTGTCCGTCGTCGCCGGCATCAACTCATCGTGACTATGAAGCCATCGTGACTATGACGTGAGTATGTTTGTTTGAAAATAAAGCAAGTGCCCGACTTTTCCGCAAAGAGACTTATTTATACATTATAATGAGTCTGGCCCCTAATTCACAAACCGTCGTAAACGGAGTCAAATTCGACTTCAGTCTTTGTCTATTCTATAGTGAGTGACAGAGACAGTGCATACATTTCGCTGTCGGGAGCTTTTCCGTGGGTTCGTGAATCAGGGGGCTGTCTGGTAATTGAGCTGTAGGTAATTATGTTATTATGATAATATTATAAAATATAAAAAAACTGTGATTTAGTTTTTAAGTTATGTTTGAGTGATTTATTAGTTTGTAGTACATACCTACGAGTGTAATAAAAGTTAATAGTTACGTCATTTATCTTTTTATTTTATTTCTCACTATTCTCACCTTTCTAGGAAACGAAAATCTCAAAGATCAAATTCCTATAAGTAAGTGTTAAAGTTAAGAAGAAAAAACTAAAAACTATTAGATACCTTTTCATAAGACCAATATAGTTGTTCTCCTTTGAGTTATTCTCCAATGGTTTTTTATGAGCACGAATAGCGCGATACTATATGAACGGTGAATTATTTTTAGGTAGAGCTGAATGTTTTAGTGTTCTTTGTCAAAACAGATTAAAAAGTAAAGTTTGACAGCCGATCGAATTTGACAATTTTGACAGTTGTGAATGTGAATTTCCGTTTGTGGGTGTACAAGTGAAATACTCAAAATTTAATTTTAAAAGAAAAGTCTAATATTTCTCGGTAAATTAATATCAATAACATAAAACCTACACTGAAAACTGGTATCATTTACTACTTAAAGGGCTGTTTTATTCATCTTTCCGGCAGTGTGTTTGGTGAGTGAATAAGATTTTGTAGTTTAAAATTCTTCAGCATGTAGACTTTATATGACACAGTTTAGAGTAAAGGAATACACTTCTGGATAGGATAAACAGTTGTCAGTTCATATGTAATCAGTGGAGAATCTGGACATAATTATTGACAGAGATATATGCCTGAAAAGGCCGTCTTCTATTATAAATAGATATTTAGGCACCTTGACCTGACTGCTCCCATTGCCATGCCTTATGCAGTTGCGCAGACCTAATTTACAAGTTTTGGGACCGTAAGAAACCATTTAAAGTGAATACTAACTAGTAGAAAGTGTGTAATAGTGAACACTACCAAATCATCATGTAAATAATGTGTTACAAGTGGTTTGAAGTGAATTAAACGAGAAAAAAAATGTGTATAGACTTAAATTATAAGTGCCAAAAGTTTTCAAAATTTGATCTTAAAAAATGACCTTGGAAAATATAGTAGATAATACATCAACTATAAATAAATGTGATGAACACAGATTTTAATATTAGCAAAAAACTAGTGCTCACCTTGAAGATGTCTGTGAACTGTTTGCACAAAATAATAAGTATTCAATCTTAGCATCTACTCCAAGAATAAATTCAAGCTAAATCCAAATATAGACTGATAATGTATTTTATTTAAAATGACTAATTAAGTCTTAGGCATCTAATAAATTATCTTCCAATAAACTCATGATGTAAGAATAAGCACATGAATTTCATAAATTATCTGTTCTTACCAAAAAAAGAACAGGAAACTTCACCTTCTCTTGTAATTGTTCATAAATTATAACAGGCAAATTTGTAGTCAACAATTTGCCTACTTTAATTTCATAAAAAACATCTTGGTATCTAAAATTTTAATAGTATGTAACACTTTATTGGAAACTTAAATAATACCGGCATACCAACAAAGAAATAATAGGACGCCTTGTATAGGATAAAATAGAAATCTTTAAGGTGTATGTTGGATCAATTCAAATGCGTGGACAATGGTTTTAGTGAAGAGATTCCGCGTTATGGCGTCTTTTGGCGCTCAGGCCGCACTGAGATCAAGATGGAGTTCACTCATCGAGTCGACCAGTGTCGATGTGCCCGGGGAAGTGACCGACAGCGTCCGATCTGTCGTCGGATGGCTGAAGCAGGCATGAATTTGAAATTAGTTGTTCGATGTTCTGTTGTATCGGTTATTTAGATGTTTTGGTGTTGCACTGTTGTCGCATGTCATGATAAATAGTTACTCGGGCTGCGACTAAGCTTTTCTGATATTTTTATTTAAAAATATTGTTTTACAGCATTTACCACTTTTGCTCCAAATTTTTTTTTAATACCAAACCACATTCGTCAGCTAATTACATTCAATATGATTGTTCAACTGCACTGGTGTGAGGAGACCCCGAGACATGCTTTACAAAGCAGAAGAAACCTATTTATTTCAGCAAATGATTATTCACATTCATTACAAACTTAAGCAACTTTATATTTTTTACATCTGCTGCTTATAGTGACTTCAGTTTCAAGCTGTTAAATCTATATAGATAAAACACTTGCATTACTGACAGACTGACAGACAATGCACAGCCGAAACTACTGGGCACAAGAAGCTGAAAGGACATCATCACTTTTGGTCCAAACTTGAAAGTGCTGGCCAAAAAATAAAAAGGTGTGATTCTGATAGATCTTGCGTCCCTTAACATTTATTGTTATCGCACCAAAGCTGTAACTTCATTTTTTTAAGTTAAAAATGTCAGATTTTTATGTATTTTATGCATGTTTTTTGGACTTGTCCAAAGCATTCGATCTGGTTGATTACGATAAGCTGTGGATGAAGGTGAGACAGACGGGACTACCGGCGGAATTTGTCTCTATTTTTAAATACTGGTATGGGAATCAATCGAACCGTGTAAAATGGGCTAATGTCTACTCTGAGGAGTACGTATTGGAATGCGGAGTGAGACAAGGGGGGCTTACTTCTCCAAAGTTGTTTAACCTTTACGTAAACGAACTGATCGAGGAGCTCAGCAGCACGCGGGTCGGGTGTCACGTCGGGAATGTTTGCGTCAATAACATAAGTTACGCGGACGACATGGTGTTGCTGGCCCCCTCGATCGGCGCCCTCAGAAGACTATTGAAAATTTGTGAGTCTTATGCAACTGCCCATGGGTTATTATATAATATCACAAAGAGTATGTTTATGGTATTCAAAGCAAAAAATAAATCCCCTGAAATTGTGCCACCTATTAGTTTGTACGGGTCGCCACTTTGTAAGGTGACTCAATTTAAATATTTGGGTCATATAATTACTGATACGTTATCGGATGATGCCGATATTGAGCGAGAGCGAAGGTCGCTGGCTAAAAGGGCTAACATGTTGGCCCGCAGGTTTGCCCGATGTTCTGATACTGTCAAAATAACACTTTTTAAGACATATTGTACATCATTCTACTCGAGCAGCCTGTGGGTTAATTTTACCCAAAAGTCGTTCAGCGTCCTTCGCATTCAATATAACAACGCTTTCAGGGCACTGCTGCGGCTGCCTCGACATTGTAGTGCGTCAGGAATGTTCGCGGATGCGCAAGTCGACAGTTTCCCGGCCATATTGCGCAAAAAAGCCGGTTCCTTGCTGAGACGGATTCGGGACAGCCGCAACAGTGTCATGGAACATATTGCTAACAGTGGGGACTGTCCACTTGTTGGCCAACTAGTATGTAGAACCAAGGCCCTTTTTAATTTAATTTACTAACATAGAATATAAGTTATATGTATACTAACTCCATTGGATCTTTGTTGTCTGATTTAATAAATGATTTAATTTAATTAATTTAATTTTATACATTATCACAAGAGAAATAACTTCAATAAATGAATCATTCTACCCGAAAATACGATGATTTCAATTAAATGAATTACTGAAACAAGTGTCATAGCCTGTAGTTCATGTTAAGGGTACTTAGATAATTAAAAAAAAAACCAAAAAAGAAATGGAAGGGAGGGGAGGCGCGGTGCCCGGCGGCGGGTTTTTTCCGAACTGATTTCTTGCTATCCGCATTCTTGCTATCATTACTATTAAAAAAAAATGCATTTTAAGGGTTATGCAGAGTCTGTACAAAGAGCTAGTTGTTAATATTTTGTTTTATTTTTAACTAGCGGCCGCCCGCGGTTTCACCCGCGTGGTTCTCGTTCCCGTGGGAATATCGGGATAAAAAGTAGCCTAAGCTACCTGCCAGTGAAAGTCCCGTCAAAATCGGTCCTTCCGTTTCAGAGATTTGCCGGAACAAACAGACAGACAGACAGACAGATAGACAGACAGACAGACAAAAATTGTAAAAATGTTATTTTGGCATATTATGTACTGTATATATAATCATATGCATGTAGTAAAAAGCGGTTATTTTAATGTTACAAACAGACACTCTAATTTTATTTATTTGTATAGATTTTAAAGCTAAGTAATCGCAGGGTATTTAATTTGTTTTAATTAATTCAGATAAGAAAACTATGCAAAATCTGACTTTTCGAAGGCAAATAAATCCAAGTACTTACAGTGGTGATACAGCTTTGGTGCCTTAACAAGAAATGATTAAGGGGGCGAGTTCTATAAGAATAAAGCACTTTTTTTCCTTGGCAGGCACTTTCACATTTGGACCAAAAATGTATGAAGCCCGGATGATGTCCTTTGGCATGTATGTTCCTTGGGGAGTGTAGGGAAGCACTAAAGGAGGATTTTTAAAAATTCCCCCTCTGAGGGGGTAAGACAGGGGGTCCAGGCAGACGAAGTCGCGAGCCAAGCACTAGTTACTTTTATTTTTAACTAGCGGCCGCCCGCGGTTTCACCCGCGTGGTTCCCGTTCCCGTGGGAATATCGGGATAAAAAGTACATATAAACCTTCCTCTTGAATCACTCTATCTATTAAAAAAAAACGCATCAAAATCCGTTGCGTAGTTTCAAAGATTTAAGCATACAAAGGGACATAGGGACAGAGAAAGCGACTTTGTTTTATACTATGTAGTGATAGTGACTAGCTGAGCCCGGCGGTTTCCGTTCCCGTGGGAATATTTAAACAAAAATGCCTATACTTAACAAAATCCTATGTGCTATTCTAGCCTATAATCTATCTCTGTACCAAATTTCATTTAGATTGGTTTAGCTGTTCTGTTGTGATTGACTAAGAAACATTGAGACTTTCACATTTATCATATTAGTAAAAAGATTTACTTAAATCTGAATTACCTAATTATAACTTTGTATGAAATGTATGTAGATATAATTTGTGTAAGCACTACAATCACTTATTTTAGTGAGTTAGCACTTAGCGTGTTAGTAAGCACTACAATTGATTTAAGTATTTCATAAATGAAAGGAAATCTCTGTTTAAGGCGATACTCGAAAAAATTATGCTAAAGCGAGATAGCAATGAGAAAACGACGCGCGCGGGAGCGAGACCGATTTTGCAGATTACGCAAAAAAAACACAAAATCACTTCGTATCAAAAAACTATACCGATTTTTAAAAAATGCTTCTACACGATCCTAAATATTATTGGTGTCCACTAATTAAACCAATCTTCAATAGTATATGTAACCCCATTTAAGAATAATCTTGATATTTCGTATTTTACAAGCTTTTATTTAACTTCCAGTGTATGGGCGTTTGTGCACTACAACTGAATTTTACCGATCCGGCGGTCCGTGTTTTTACGGAACGGCGTGGCATGAAAAACACGGATGATAGGCTTGTGCACTTGTCCGGTTTTTTACTGGCCGGGGCAGCGCAGTGATCTCTTTGAAACTACACTCTACGGACGCGTTTTAAACGAGAGGAATAATGAGTTCCTTGGAACGTCAGTAATTACTTGCTTTATTGCTTTATGTACGAAGACGTAGAAGACAGAAAGAATTTTGGGTTCATCCTCTTATCAGTGAAAGGTACCTGACAGGGTCATTTTACCGAAATCACAATTAATTGAGGCTTGATGAAAAATTATTTTTTAACTACTATCGAATGTCTACAGCTAGCTATATAACAAAAAAAGTTTCATCAAAATCCGCTTAGTAGTTTTTGCGTGAAACACGGACAACAGACAGACAGACAGACAAACAAAAATTTCAAAATCCATATTTTTGGTGCTAGATATATTACGTGTTATTGGTGAAAAATAATAATAATAATAATAAATAAATAAATTCTTACATTCACACCAATTATCTAAGCCCATTTTAATTTCATTAAGAAACTGTATCATGGAAAACTTGATAACGGATAAATATATACTTAAATACTTTTTGTTTGTAAATACATACATATTATACATAGTTAACACCCAGACCAAGACAAATAGACATGTTCATGCACACAAATATTTGTCTTGTTCGGGAATCGAACCCGAGACCACTGGCGCAGAAAGTGGGTAGCCTACTCCTGCGCCAAATCGGTCGTCAATCGAGAAAGACGCTTGAATTTATTTTGGCGTGCGTTAATTTATTTGCGATAACTCTTAATGGTGTAAAAGAGTAAAATAATGTGCATGAAATGCTTAAAGCAACTAACGTATTTAGATTGATAAGGGTTAAGGATATAGCATAGGTAAAAAAAATATCGTCGATGGCCGTTGCTTACACAAGCGAGGGGGTGCTGGGATCGGTAAGACTCCGGCCGCGGCACTCTCGTAGACTGAGAAATACGTGTAGACGCGGCATGCAGCGCGCATTCTATTTACATCTAAAATATCACCTATGTGCGCTTTTACTAAGGAAATTATATTATGTAGAATACAAGAAGAATTATTAATGAATATTTATTGTAAACGTCGGTTTGTAGGAAGAGTAGATCTTAGATATTATTCGTATGTAGTAAAAAAAGCTTTTTTTAACAAAGATAGTCACTTCAAACGATTCTTCAAAATGCAGAACACAGCAGCAGCTATTTATATTTATTTTCTATCTCTAAATCATTTCGATAATATATCCATTATCGAAATGATCTTCGCAGGCAAAACTACAACATTTGCTACAAATTACACTGAAAAAAATAAATAATGTATACTGCTCTAACCAGTAGGTACATTTTCAGATTTATTCCAATCAAATTAATAAAACTTATAATTTATTATGAAAAAATATAAATAACTCATACTAGCCCATCATCTAATACTTTTTTACTCAATCAAAATTCTCAATATTTAAATAAGTATACCGTTTATATAAAATCACGCTATCAATCTATAATATAAATCAATATATAAAAAAAAACACTTAAATAAAAATATTGTTTAAGTACAAAAAAATAAAATAAAATACATATTATTCCAATACCAAAAATGATAATATCAAATAATACAATAACTTGTGTCATTGAAAATTGGAAGCAACGATCACATACACCCAGATACAAGAAAATATCTAAAAGTTAGTTTTCGACATTTACCCGTCCGAGAATCGAACCCGGGACCTCAGAGATAGTGGCACCTAGAAAACCGGTGCGTACACCAATCGGCCACGAAGATCGTCCAATTTGTTTAAACAAAATGTAGCGCAACTGAAATAATTGATACTTTGTTTACTAATGTAAACTTGCCACGTAAGGTTATAAATCAGCCACTTTTCAAAAACCTTTTTTCATTAATCATTTTAAAATATCTTTATTTTTCATTGTCACTATTTTTCGCCATGTACGCATCATATCCCTTGTGCTCCAAAAATGGGTAAAAAACGTAAAAACTTAAAAAATGGAAAATGAAGTATTTAGAAAAAATCGACCCGTCTCACAATCAGCTCCGATGGGACTCGAACCCACGACCTTTCGCTTTCCGGGTGACTGCTCTAACCACTGAGCTACGGAGTCGTTACGAGAAGCGTCGAATTTATCCAATACTTCTTACTCGCTGTATAGTCAGCGTTAATTTCATCAATGTGGAGATATTACTACCCTCACACGCGAAAGAAATACCTTTCCAGGTATTTGGCAATCGCTAAAGATGAAATTACTATTGCAAGTTACGGTAAGACGGGTCGATTTTTTCTAAATACTTCATTTTCCATTTTTCAGTAATAAAAATTGCATTGTGAATGCAAAAAACTAAAAATTAAAATAACTTGCAATAGTAATTTCATCTTTAGCGATTGCCAAATACCTGGAAAGGTATTTCTTTCGCGTGTGAGGGTAGTAATATCTCCACATTGATGAAATTAACGCTGACTATACAGCGAGTAAGAAGTATTGGATAAATTCGACGCTTCTCGTAACGACTCCGTAGCTCAGTGGTTAGAGCAGTCGCCCGGAAAGCGAAAGGTCGTGGGTTCGAGTCCCATCGGAGCTGATTGTGAGACGGGTCGATTTTTTCTAAATACTTCATTTTCCATTTTTCAGTAATAAAAATTGCATTGTGAATGCAAAAAACTAAAAATTAAAATAACGTAAAAACTTGCCTAACGTCAGGTTCTTTTTTCTGTTTAAATATTATGCGATGAAATATTTGTACTAACTAAAAATTTATACCGAAGCGACAGCAACACAACTATATGTTAAAATTTTGTGCAAAGCCAGCTCTACTTAATTCTGTGGAACTTTATTAAAACTAGCTACGCTTTTCCCCAAAAACGAACTTCTTGTTTTTTCAAGTCGAATCCTTGGAACGGCAATCTTGTTTTTATTTCATGATGGATATTGCTACGTTTTACAAATGTATTGAGATACTTCTTCACATATACGATATTCTCATTTAATATGTATTGTCCTGCAACAGTTAATATGTTGATTTCTTTTAAAGAATCTCTTGGCCGAAGTTTGTATATGGCGCGAATAGCTCTTTTCTGAAGCACAAAAATACTTTCGATGTTAGCTGCTGAACCCCAAAGTAATAGGCCGTAGGACAATACACTCTGAAAATAGCTAAAATAGATTAACCTTGCCGTTTCAATATCGGTTAAGAGCCTTATTTCTTTAACAGCAAATGCCGCAGAACTGAGTCTACCGGCCAAGGCTTCAATATGAGGGTCCCATTGAAGTCGATAATCTAATGTTATATCTAAAAATTGAGTACTGTTAATTAATTCTACTACATTGTCATCCAATTTTATGTGAATATCAACCTGTCTTACATTTGGCAGGGATTTTTTTTCACATTTTGTTTTTTTTCGAGTTTAATGATAGATTAATTGATGGTACCACGGCAAAAAGAAATTGCCACAGTACCATCAATGGTACTGTCTAATGGTACCATGGTAAAAGAATAGATTATTGCTATGAATCCAATGCGCAACTTTCGATAAAGTACTATTTACTTCGTCAGAACAATTATTACCTCTGTCAACTTTAAAGACTAGAGGAAGTGTCATCAGCAAATAGCACTGTCTTGCATAAATTCTTTGCTTAAAAAGGAAGGTCATTTATATAAATTAAAAACAGCAAAAGGGACCAGTATTGACCCCTGGGGTACGCTCATGTTGATAAGGGCTCCAGTAGACTCAGTTTTGTTGATAACTACTTTCTGTGTTCTTTCACATAGATATGATTGCATAAGGCTAACCGATTTATCATAGACACCATAATGTTTTAATTTCTTTAAAAGCGTTTGGTGATTAACACAATCGAAAGCTTTGGAGAGGTCACAATAAATACCAACTACATCTCGCTTGCTCTCCCAAGCATCAAATATATGTTTTTAAATATAATATGATAGGATGACATACCAAGACCAGTATGAATTAGATCCCATCTCACAGGACACCATCGATTTTGGGAATGAATTGCTAGAAGCCATATCCGAAACAACGAGAGAAAAGTGGAACAAGCTAATCGAAGGCGTAGAAGGCATGGTGTTTTATAAGGAAACTAAATAATGATACTAAAATCGCTGATCGTCATTCCAATGTGACCACAAACCAGATCGCTCACCACTTACTCCAAAATGGGAAAGCTTCCACGAAAAGTCTCCAGAAGAAATTTACACGAGACCCTGGTAAAGAGGTTAACCACTTGGACGAGGCTTTTACAGAAACAGAGCTCAAGTTTGCCCTTGATAAGCTCAAAGAAGGTAAAGCCGCTGGCTTTGACAACATCACGGTCGAGCAGCTGAAACGGTTTGGTTTCGTACTACTTATACAAAACTGTCATTTCTTGCATGGCAGTTTCCAAAGGATATGTAATCTAATCACTGACGTTTTAGCCACCTACTTTTAATAAATGACATTTGTGGCAGAGAGAGTATATAAAACTTCTTCGAGATTATTTATTTTTATGAGTTTATTTTCTTTGATATAATATGTTAGTCAGTTTAAAGTTAGCCCGCCATTTGTTTATACTTTGTGCAATGAAATTTAAATAATGAAATAAATATTCCTCCTTCGGAAGTACTTGTACCTATGCAATATTTCATTAGAGTATCAAAAATTTTACTCCGACTATGCAAGTCTCATTACAGAACTCCGCAAACTTACCTGACGCGGTGGTTAAATTTGAGAGTTTAAACTGTCAATACAGCTGACAGACCTTTCATTCTTTTTATTGCTACTGGCGCCTCAACCATCGGTTTTAGATATTGTTGTGGGAATTTCGAATTTCAAAACCGCGAGAGCAAGAGCATGTCTTGCAAGAAATTGTATGCATGCTCTAATTTTGTACTAGGTATTGAATTATAATGGAAAAGAGAATTAGTAATAAAAAACAGCGAGTTGCACTCCGGGAGTGCCGGCAGAAGTGAAAACTTGAATATATACGTTGTGCATTTTTGATATTCTTAAATTTTTAACCAGTTGATTTTTAGAAAATATACTTATAATAATGAACTAGATGCGTTGATAAAGGGCTCCGTAGACTTTTTCACAAAAAAAAGGAGTTTGGACAAAAAAAAAAGAAAATAATACGGACTGGATTTGAACCGAGGTCTTCTGTCTTCTGTTCTGCCGCCGCGCGCCGCCTGTTTTGTCTAACCGATCAGACCATCGGAAAAGATGGCGAAATTTGCCTTCGTATTCTAATGACATTGTAACAGTTTTTCAATCAGGCCCCCAAGTACGTCTTACGGTCACGTGATCCTGGGACCGTACTCTGAAACGCAAATCCGAAACTTCGGTTAGCCCCGCCCCTATCACTCGATTCCGTTATGACTCGAGAGTGAGAGGGACAGGGCTAACCGAAGTTTCGGATTAGCGTTTCAGAGTAGGCCCTCTGACGCGAGTTAAACAGCTTTTACCCATCACAATAAATAGTGCACAACGCCGCTAAAGAAGTTGTCACTTCAAGAATGTTTTAAACCTGAAATTTTCACAAAATGGTGCGGTATATGTCCCTCACTCAAAGGTAAGAAGCTGGACTTTTCACAGTCTCATAAAATTGGTGTAATGGTAATATTAGATCAACTAGGTATATGAAAAAAACTTACGTCGGTTTTATTTCAAGAATTGCTTTTTATTGCATTATGTCTCTGTAAAAAACTTTTTCAAGAAGTGAATTTCTTATTTCTAGATGCAATTTTTTACACCTACCTATCTTAAGTTTCTCACATTTCCAATTTTGTGAGGAACCTAAAACGAACATAAATTTAATATACAGTAGTAGAAGTTAGAAACTTAGACTAATTATGTACCTACCTACAACACAACAAAGTACAACTATTATGGGCTCTTAAGTATCTTAGGCAATTTTACTTATCCGTCACTTTTATTTCAAACTATTAATGTTTGCTTTAGGTAATGAGTAAAATTATTACTTGTCCTAGGTTACATAGGTCTATGGTTAAGCAATAAATGGCAAAGCACTCATCTATACCCAATCCTGAAGCGCTAGTTCAATATTTCCTAGCAAAATAAGCATCATTGAAAAAAATTAGGATCCTGGTTTGAGTTTTTTTTTTCAATTTTGGCGCAATCGGAGCGATACAGTCTCCACGTCCAAACGCCGCCAATGCCAGGCGGAGACTGAAGAATTATGCTGCGAAACGGTGTACGATGCATTTTGGGATACTAGTTCTTGAATATAAATATTACAAAAAAAAATTTTAGTAACTTCCCTAGATATGACTAAGAACTACTCACACAAAAAAAATTTGCTTGATTACTCAAATAGTAATTGAGATAATTGAGTTTAAGACGGAAAAAAGGGGTCTTGAAAATCATTTTTTTTAGTACATTGTATTTATTTTATTCAAATAAAATTTAGTAACTTCCCTTCATAAAGAAAAGATCTATCACATATAATATTTTGGAAGACCTAGCAATGATACTTTGTCAGGAAATTTAATTTAAAAACATTGAAAATTCTGAGTTTGATCGCCGGAATGCCCTTAATACTGTATCCGTTTAAATAGCTTTCCAAATTACCGCATTGTTCGTAACCATTTTTTAAGAGATAATATGGCTATAATATGCTATCCTTAAAAGATAGACATATGCTATCGCGGACTTTTTTGTAGATCTATAGAAGAGGAATATCCCAACATGCATTATTTTTTTAAACCTCGAAAGGATTAGGCAGCGTTTTTGCAGAAAACTCCCGGGCGGCTTGCCGTTTGCCGGCACTTTCGACAATTATCGTTATATTTCTACCAATTTATACAAAACTTTCATAAATTATATATTAAAATCTTTCTGAAGAACCACGCTACCTGTTAGTGAAAACCGCATAAAAATCTGTTTCGTAGTTTTAAAGATTTAAGCATATATAGGGACAGACAGACGGGAAGCGACTTTGTTTTATACTATGTAGTGATTTATGATTAAAATACAACCATCCGTTTTTTTCCGGACGGAAAATTCAGTGTAGTGCACAAGCGTACATATGTTTTTCATTGCCGTCATCTCGGAACGGAAAAAAACGGTCCGGAATGGGGAAAAGTAAAATGACGGACGGTAAAATTCAGTGTGGTGCACAAGCGCCCATATGTTTTTCATTGCTGCCATATCGGTCCGGAAAAAACCGGATCGCCGGATCGGTAAAATTCAGTGTAGTGCACAAACGCCCTATGCATGTATGTCCGTTCGTCAAATCTTGCGAGCTAAAGTAAAAGCGTAGTAAAAATATTCGCCCTTTTGTAGGACAAGCCAAGACATTTAGCCATACTGCCAATTATTGAGTATTATTTAATTATTAAAGTTTCTTATGTTTTCCTAAGAATGTAGGTGTGTTACATTCCAGTGCTCCTTGGAGTTTTTGGCGTCAAGTGTGTCAAGCCAACCTTCTCGATAATTCTTGCTGAGGTTAGTCACCACACCACTATAATAAAACACTCGGCATCACTTTACCGAGATAGCGCCTATTTTAATCATTCTACATATCGTTCAGTTGCGTAGACACTTGGGGCACAAAAACCACACCTATCTTGAGTCACAAAATCCACTATGAAACAAATTGCGATTAATTAAAATATCCACTCAACCTAACCCGCCAAAATGGCGCCAAAAACTCGCAGTAAGTTTTTTCCGCTAAACCAGTCATAAATTGACAATTTAAAACACATGGCGCCACCTTCCTTGCGGAAAAACCATGAAACAAAAAACATCTTAACATTTTCGCAATGAAGATGGTCCACACTTCACAATTAATAGTATATTCACTGGCTGTTTGAGTTTATCTAATGTCACATGAAGGAAATTAAAATTAATTAGTAATTACATTTTACTCCCTAGAGACTAAAGTGGTTATTTAGTCCCGCTTCGTAGGGCTATATTTGCGTACTTTTAGAGCATGAGAAATGAAAATTATTATTATTTATATTAAAACATTAATTTAAAGTCCCTGGACTTAGGCTTTTTCTCAATTACTTAAAAAAATGACATTTAATTAAATATGAAGTTTCCCTGTCAGTTACAGGCTACTCAAAATGGTTTTGAAGAATTTTTCGTCATTCTTTTATGACAGGTACCGTTAAATTTTTTTCAAATCCAAGACCTTTTTTTGTTAATAGGTCTTTTTCTTTACGAGCCCGTTGCATTGCATTGGCAAATCCAGGTGATTTCTGTGGGTATTTGATAAGAAAAAGTGATGTGATACAAGGCCTTGTTCATGTTCAGTGATGTGATACAAAGCCTTGGCCAAGACCAGATTTGGTGTAGCTTTTTGATTTTTTGATTTGATTTAATTTTGATTTGGTACGAACGTGTGTAGCACGGATTATATTTGCTTTACAGCAAAGTTCGTCCGCGCCAAATCGGTGGTTAGGTCTGGTCTGGACGTGTGTAGCGGCTATAAGAACGAACGAACTATAAAAAAAAGGAAAAAACGCGAAGTTGCTATATTCAGACCCTATGTGTCACTTTGCGCATAAATAGTTCACTAAAGTCAACGACAGATGGCTCCAAGTTAATACAACCATAGTCTACCTACAGAAAAGAAAAAACCTTTTTTTCTTTATGTACTATGTTTATCAACTTTGATAGAAACTTAAATGTGTCTTGTTCTTTAGTATTTATTTTTGAAATACGTACTAAAATTTACAACTGAAAATCAGCGTTTGCTTGCATTGCAAGACAAGTAATATGACGCTGAGCTGCGACCATTGAGTACTGCTGCGGCACGGCACACACACATTTTTATTTTGAACTTTTTGTCTTATTGGGTCTAATTTGTGTTTTCTATTCTTGTTCGTAATACAGTGCTTCCTTCTCTTATACCTATGTGAATATGCCTTGTATTTAATGAATATGTGTGTCTGTAGTAAGAATCTACAATCTCTATTTGGTGGTAAAATATATTTGTGTGTTTGCAGACTTGATGCAGTTGAAGAGCTAGACTGTAATAAATTAACTGGCAAACGACCATGCAATAATTATGCATTAAATGAAATGAAGCAACTTAGAAACACGTCCAATAATAACTAAAAATACAAAAATAAATTATATTAAAAAAACCTTTTATTTAAAATCAAGCTTTTATTCAAATGTCCTAAAAATAATAAAATAAACTTTGTATCAAGTCAAATCCAACAAATTTATTACATTAAACAATTTATTTGTTTTAAAAGCTTGTCGCGAGATTTTATTGTTACTGGGCTTGCACTAAACACAAATGCTTTAACTTATATTTGACATATGAAATTAAATAAAGCGACAAGCTTTTAAAACATATAAATTGTTTAATGTAATAAATTTGTTGGATTTGACTTGATACAAAGTTTATTTTATTCTTTTTAGGACATTTGAATAAAAGCTTGATTTTAAATAAAAGGTTTTTTTAATATAATTTTTAGAGGTATTTTCGAAAAGAAAAGTGTCGAGGCAAAATCATAAAATCGTGTTTTTTAAACTATACGATTCTAGATAAAGGGATGAAGAAATATATATCTTATTACCAGATTTATAACAACTCTAACCGTCCTATAGTTTTATATCAAAAAGTCCATACTTTTTCCGAGTAGCGCCTTAACTCTTGTTTTATAGAAGGACACTTCATTAGTACGACACTTGCTACTATTTTTTTTACTCACTCTCAGAGTAGAGTAAGCGTAAGGAAAAGGTAATGTGATAAATTCAAATTGCGATGGCTGTTATTACGTCATTTTAAAGATAGAGTAGCATGGCCCTTCAGATACAGCTAGTTCAAAGTCAATTATCTTGATTGAGTAATTGTTTGTTGTTTTTGTCGTCATCTTATTATTCGCCCCAAATATTTGTTTACCCGTGCTTCATATTCATAATTATATAAAAAATATTAATTATTAATGTTAATCCCTCGTAGCTTAAGATGATGTTTTTTTTCCACAACGGGGTAGCACTTAGCCTTCATCACACCTGAATCACCTGATGTTAAGTGGTGATAAGGCTGAAGATGGAAGCTCACTACTCCCGGAATCCTCAATCACTGAGGAACTGGCTATCTTATCTCTAACTGCCGGAATACAATAATGCTGAAAACATCATTGTTATGGCGTCAGACTTAGATAAGATGTGGTAGCTAGCCAGGTGGACTAAGAACAAATCCTACCACCAACCAAACCGAGTACAATATGTACCCCCACTGGGAATCGAACCCGGGACCTCTTGGTCTGGAATCGGTGGTGTGAACCACTAGACCACAGAGGCGGTTAAAAATGATGATGAAGATATTATGTGTACGCAGTGACAAAAATCGCTGGGCATGTATGAAGGGATTTATGGATGTGAATGAAGCAAAAGAAGTGTGCAAAGATCGTAGCAGGGTGGCGATCATTAGTCTGCTAACCCCCATGTGAAACAGGCGTGAGTATGTGTATGTATGTATGTATGATGATATGATAAAACGATCTCACCCACCACCTCTGTACTTGTACATTGTTCTTCTACAAGATACCGAGACAAGCAATGAGTCTGTAGATACAACTAACTGAGCTAAAAACTGGATATTGGCGAAATCCGGAAGGGAAACGCCATTGCATAAAAAGGAGAAGATTATGATAAGCTATGGCTTTTCACAAAGATATAGGACAGACTTTAGCTCGACCTTGTGCCAGTTATAACTACGCAGGATCACTATCTACTAATTACTTTGCCCATATAGACTGTCTTGTTATGTGATATTTCTAGGGAATCCCTGAAAATGTTGTCAGAAGAGCATATAATACTATCTATATGTATAGAAATATGGGGATCATCCAAAAAGCAAAAAACAAACTGTCGATTACGAACAAAATCCTCTCTAAAAGCCATCGAAGCTAACCAGAACTAAATTAAGCTGGTGCATTTTTCAATATCGGCGAGCCTCTTAAACTATTCGAACTTTTCCAATAAACGGCAAAAAATTATGAGAATGCCGCATATTTTTTGGTACATTTTGCCATTTTTGAATTTGAATTGAATTCTGCAGTCGATAGTTACCTAAAGTGAAGCGACGTCTGTTTTGCTATGTGATACATCAGTTGCTATTTGATGTTATTCCATAGCAGCACAAATAAACGCTTAAGTGTCCCAAAAAACAATTCAGAAACGTACAGTCGGGGACAAATTCGGTGAACCACATCTTACTTCTTCTCGTGTGGCTGGCGTCTCACCGTTCAGTTGCAGTCCCTATCCGTAATTGCTTATGCATTGTACTACCCTAGTTTAATGCATAAAAAAATAGTAAAAGGGTCTGCGCGTGAATGTCGAGGCACCAGCCACGTGAAAAGAAGTAAGAGGTGGTTCACCGAATTTGTCCTCGAGTGTACCTAATAGTTAAACATTTGGTACGTTCTGTTTTCTACCTCTTACGCTTTATGTGAACTGCTTTAACAGGGAGATAGACGGTCCTAAAAGATTTCATTCCCTGACCCTAGGAACAGGCGATGGCTTTGGCTAGTTCATGCGTCATGCTCGTGCACAGGTGCCGCCGAAATCAGTCGTCGGTTCATCTGTCTAATTGTCAACCAGTGTTATAGTTATAATTATTTGCATTTGCAATTATTAACGTTTGTGATTGTGATTAAAGGGCCCTACAGACGATCAGTTAGCCTGTCGGCAACGGTCTGTCAGTTGTCCGCAATAGGCCACACACTCAAAGTTTCGTAAAAAGTTTTAAACTGACGGCTAATGCGCGGGTATAGTGTGTGGCCGCTGGGGGGCGTGGCCAACGTCGACAGTTATCGGCCGGACAGAAACTACCGACGAATATTAAGACTGACGGCTATTACTGCTAGAGTGTGGCCTCAAAGCCGGTTTTCGCCGATAGGCAATGATCGGTCTAGTGTATGGCCGATGGATGTCTCGAACGTCAGACGGCCAATCCGGATTCTGGTCTAGGCTGACAGGCGAACTGATCGTCTGTGGGGCTCTTAAGGCACAGCTTGCAATGTCGTAATACGATAGAAACCCCAAATCAAGCATACTTATGCCGGGAGGAGTCCCGTTATATGTCCCGTTATTTTGGCCAAAATCCATACTAATATACTTATTGTAAATTTGAAAGTATGTTTGTCCGTCTTTTACGTCAAAACGGAGCAACGTATCGACGTAATTTTTGGTAAAGGGATAGTAGTTTGGGGCTTGAGAGTGACATAGGCTACTTTTTCTCTCGGAAAAATATCACAATCCTTCCGGATAACGTCGTGTAGTCCAAGCGGGCGAAGCCGCAGGCGGAAGGCTAGTCTATACTAAAAGAGGAAAGATCTGATTGTTTGTTTGCATCGAATAGGCTCCGAAACTACTGAACCGATTTAAAAAATTCTTTGACCATTAGAAAGCTCTATTCTTCCCGAGTGACATAGGCTATATTTTATCCCGGATCCCCGGATCCGCTAGTATAAGATATTCATGTTACGCGACTTTATACTAACTCAATTCATATTCCTATCTCACTAATATTTTATCAAAGTAACGCGTAGTACCGATAAATTGAAACCGCAAAATGTCAGGCTCATTTTCAAAGTTACCAACTTTTATTTGATTTTAGACCGCAAAGGCTGAAACTCTTAGCGAAAGTATTGGCCGTGAGAATTTGTAAGTAGATTACAGGTTTATTCTATAAGACAATTTGTTAAATTGAATTTTGCCAAAAATTTCGCCAATTTCGAGTTGCGTGGGCGTGACAAACTTGATAAGGTAATGAAGGGTAGTATTGGACCCTCTCGTGGTTCACTATTCTGTAGAGTGGCTGTCAGGTTTTGCAATTTAAAATAAGTGGACAATACTAGTAACTAACTCTATGAAGATGGTATGTATCTAGAGGTAACGAGAAATACTACTATGCACCGCTTTTCCTTCTTGACATACTCGCTCTGTAAATAGTGCTAAAGAGGCTAGATTGTCATTATTCACCATATAATAATGTGCAAAGAGGCTGTAAAAGATGGAAATAAAGGGCTCAAGTAACTAGAAGAAATGACAAGACATTTGGCGTATTATTTGTGATGAAAGTTCTTCTTACCTTAGCGACTTGGTTACGAAAGACTAAGCTTAGCCTAAGCCCTCAACCACCAGATCTGCGCTAAGCATATCCAAGAAATTTTGTTATTATTGCTGCGTGTACAAATCTGTTAGCGTTGTAGCCTTTTGATACAGAATAGATTAACCTTAAGCAAAGAATATGGACACTTACGCGAACCTTAAGTAGGTAATTTCTAGTCATTTTAATTTTTTGTCCCATCGGAGCTGATTGTGAGACGGGTGGATTTTTTCTAAATACTTCATTTTCCATTTTTTTTAGGTAATTTCTAACTAGAACGAAAATTTGTATTCATACCTATCGTTAGTAAGTTAGTTTTCATAGCGTCACACTCACAGTCGCGACGCCCTCATTAACGCAAACGAAACCTAAAACTAACGGCTAGAGTTACTGAGTAGATAAAATGGAATGCTGCTAGTTCTAACTTCGGCTAATTAGGTCGCAATCCCCAAGCATATCCACCTAAATCCGTGGAAGCACCTCCCTTTCGCCGAATTAATGGCGAAAACATGCCGTTCGCATAGCTTATACCCTTTATTAAACCCTTAAAAAGTAGAGCCGAGCGTGTCATATGGAGGATACTAGACCAATCTCGCGATTTCAAACTTTACTCGTGTCTAATTTGTGCTTTTTGACAATGACAACAAAGTTCAAAATACGGAACAGCAAAGACTACTTCCCTTACTTCCGCCTCAAAGTAAATTGGGCGTCGCATTAATAACATGGTTTAGAATTGGAATAAAGGGAATTATTTGGAATGAGTTCGCGTAATCAAATTAGACAAATGTGCGGCACGCACTGTTATATGCTTGCAATATAATTAATTGTGTCGAATTGAGCTCCCCACGCCTATTTATCCGGCTGAGGGACCAAATGATATTGACCTTGTGACTCACGACTATTAGTCGGCAATACATCTACCGCTCTTGTTCGACACTCTAAAAATATAGGTGTTTAACACGCTTCATTTCAGTTTTGTCCTGAAGTGTAATATGACTGCGTGTGAAAGGAAATTCTGAAAGTCAGTACATGCTGAGCTGGTGTCACAAATTAAAGTATTTTAGTACACCTGTTTGGTGATCTTGTTCTTTAGGAGCTCTGATATTGATTTCCCGATAAAAATCTAGACTTGGGATGTGATAATATTAATCGTGGTAATCGAGGTTGTAAGTACAACTTCACAAAATTGACTAAATAGCAGGGATATCCAGAAAAGAAATGGAAAACAGGAATCTTTATTTTCCCAGTCTTCGAGATAATTCACGCTTCAAATACCAATAACGGTAGTTTCTAGAAAAGGTGAGTTTTTGATTAAAACCTGTCATGCGCGATAGGCTATTTGTTCATTCACTGTATTTAATTAGTTTCCGCACCTCGCACTTTTATCGTAGGTACTCGTAATATGTGTATCGTTCGGTGTCTGTTTGAAATGTAATTATAGTTATAATTCATGTTCTTCTGTTCTGTCACTATTTCGCTGCTTCTACGTTTTATGACTCGGATAGGGTGAACCAATAAGTCCTGACTCCTGCTAGTCATCAACGTAGAGCTTTCATGTCCCTTTCTATAGAAGGATGCGCTTCTAGCGAAACTTCAACCATGAAGATGACAGAAAATGGCGCTTCAGCCGTGACTTCATGTCCCCACTTCTTTCCTTATAGATGGACAAGTAGGATGGTCCATAATACAATGCGGATTAGTGAATGATAACGACTGCAAAATATGTAACCGGAACTAACGGCTTAAAAAAGCATGGGGAAGCTCGACGTAATTTGTTGGTTGCGCATGACAGAGCTTAACAAGAGTTTCTTAGAGCAAGCTAAAGGCGCCACAGAGCACCTGGCTCTTGATCAGCCCCTTAGTCTTGAACGAACTTGCATTAGATTGCAATTGGATTGAAGAATTAATGCCGAACGTCCTATGTAACCAGGCGCAGAAACTTGTCAAGTCTGTGTGTATCCTTGCATCTCAGCAGCACATCAGATCAGCAGAGCAAGCTAAACGCGCTACCTGCGCTACCTTTCTACTGCGCCACCGAGCACCTTGCTCTTGATTAGCCCCTTAATCTTGAACGAACTTGCATTAAATTTGATTGAATTAATGCCGAACGTCCTGTGTAACCAGGCGCAGAAAATTGTCAAGTCTGTATATCCATGAATCTCTAGCAGCACATCAGATCAGCAGGCGCGCTATTAGCAGCCTTCCAGCTCCTGTCTAGTCCTAAATATTGTCTGAATGTTTCCATACTTCTCTAGAAGTGCATCTCAGATCGGCAGAATCTCTTCAGCTCTTGTCAAGTTATATTGCCTGTGTGTATCCATCCATGCATCTCTAAAAACACATCAGATCGGCTGGCGCGCTATCAGCTTCTCTTCAGCTCTTGTCTGTTCCCAATATTTTCTCCGTGTGTTTCCTGGCATCTCTGGAAATTCGTCAAATCGACAGCCGCGCTATCAGCATCTCTCTAATCCTTGTCTATCTATCTCATCTCCTGTCTTGTCCTAACATTTTGTCCGTTTGTTTTCAGGCGTCTCTGGACTTTCAGAGAGAAGCGTCAAGTCAGCAAATATGCTGTCAGCATCTCTCCATCTCTTGACTAGTCTTATTATTTTGTCTGCATGTTTCCAGACTTCTTAAAGTGTGCCGTACCGGCGAACGCTCCGAACGTCGCAAATCTGGCGGGCTTCAAATTAAAACAGGATAAATCGAGCCCCAATCAGGCCAAAATGGCAAACAACGATTTATGATGTCCCAGGAACATGGATATCTTCCAAATAACTTCTGCAAATAGTACATTAAGAAATTACGTACTTCGAGATAACTGTTTGAAGTTGAAGCCCGGCAGATTTCCGAAGTGGGGAAAATTCACCGGTAGGGCTCCTGGGTCCCTACCATCAACTCTTATTGCGGTTTTGTTTAGGACCTAAACTGATCTGCTTCGCTTATTCGTACCACGACAGCTTAATATCAATGACAGCGATTCAGTGATCATTCAATGACATTTCACAGCCGCTAAGCTGTCATATACTCTTATTTGACCTATAACTCGGCCAAGTTAACATGTCACCTGCAGGTTATACCCGTCCCTCACACTCGCCGGGCATGACAGAATCGAGTGAAAGAGACGGGTAGAAGAAATAAGGACACAAATAGTTCGGTCATTCACATTTAGCAATTCATTTGCGATCCAGTTTTTAGAAGGTCATAGTACGAAAGAAAGCAATTCATTTTAGGAACCTATTCTGCATCGCGCTATTTTTGAATCGCTGTCTTAAAGTTGATGGTAGGCACCCTGGTCTAGTTTTAATATGTTCTGTGTGTATTTTCAGGCGTCTCTAGAGGTGCGTCAGGTGGGCAGGCGCGCTGTGAGCCAGCTGGCGGGGCGCGGTATGGGCGACGAGGTGCTCCTCATTCACTACAACGATGTCTACAACATTGAACAGACAACGAGTGAGAATTTACTACTATTACTTGCTATTTATTCTTAATGATTCTAACCGCAGGACACAATAACAAAATAATGAGAACACTTATTTGCAATAACAAATTCATTTTATTTCAACCCATTAGCGGTCGCTGTACTCGATTGAGTACACAAAATCTTTTATCTTAGTAACTGTACTATAAGAAGTTGATGAGAATAAGTTATTTATTATTAATAACTTAAGTAGAGAGGATAATATTACTTCTTATAAAATCTTAACAAAAAACCAAATTTTATAGAATTACTAGCAGACCCAGCGCGACTTCGTTCCCGTGGCCCTACCCCCTACTCCACCCTACCCTACCCGTACTCTACCCCTACCCTACCCCTACCCTACCCTACCCCTACCCTACCCCTACCCTACCCCTACCCTACCCCTACCCTACCCCTACCCTACCCCTACCCTACCCCTACCCTACCCTACCCCTACCCTACCCCTACCCTACCCCTACCCTACACCTACCCCTACCCTACCCTACCCTACCCCTACCCTACCCCTACCCTACCCTACCCTACCCCTACCCTACCCTAACCCTACCCTACCCCTACCCCTACCCTACCCCTACTCTACCCCTACCCAACCCTACCCTTCCCCTACCCTGCCCTACCCCTACCCCTACCCTACCCTACCCCTACCCTATATTCTTCTTTGGACTTCCACGAACATTTTAAGACCAAAATTAGCCAAATCGGTCCAGCCGTTCACGCGTGATGTCGTGACCAAGGGAAATAGGGATTCATTTTTATATATATAGACTAGCTGACCCAGCGCGACTTCGTTCCCGTGGCCCTACCCCCTACTCCACCCTACCCTACCCGTACTCTACCCCTACCCTACCCCTACGCTACCCCTACCCCTACCCTACCCCTACCCTACCCAACCCTACCCCTACCCTACCCTACCCTACCCCTACCCATACCCTACCCTACCCTACCCTACCCCTACCCTACCCCTACCCTACCCTACCCCTACCCTACCCTACCCCTACCCTACCCTACCCCTACCCTACCCCTACCCTACTCCTACCCTACCCCTATATCCTTCCTTGGACTTCCACGAACATTTTAAGACCAAAATTAGCCAAATCGGTCCAGCCGTTCACGCGTGATGTCGTGACCAAGGGAAATAGGGATTCATTTTTATATATATAGATGATGTGAAATATTCTTGTTTATAATAATTGTAATAGTTTACACTCCGTTTCAAATACGATGGTACACATCCTAAGGCGTAACTAATTTCTGTTCCGGTAACCTTTGGAGGCGGCACATATTTTGTTGGCTATGTTACAAAGGTAATTAAATGTGTGGAGGGTTTGGTTTATTGAACGTAGGTTTTAGAGCCCCGCCCTCTTACTATTTCTTACCTCTTTCCTGTCTTCTGTTAGTGCAAGTCTGAAGGGCGTATACAAGTAGAAAGCTTTGCCTGGGCTGACTACCTGCGCATAGCGGTAGCGGTTCCGATAAGCACTGGCCGATTGGCGCCAGCTTTCTACTTATATACACTCTAGCCTGAAGTGCTGTTGACTGTCCGATAGCCTAGAATTGCAATACAACCTATGTATTAATAAAATATACTTTATTTCACTTACAATAAGGATCATTTTTGCTTGCAGACACAGAGCCAGTGGGAGGTGCCTTAAGGTTCAGCACAGCTGTGAAGGCGTTGCATCACTTGAACCCTCTCATATTGTTCAGCGGAGATGCATTCTCACCTAGTATGCGTAAGTAACTCTTTAGATTTTAGACACAAAATCTAAGTTTCAATGGTAAAGCAGTCTTTCTCAAAGTGGACGATAACGCCCCTTTTTGGTATTTGTAAATGATGTAAAGATTCCAAAAAAAATAATTTCAAACAACAGGATTTGTGCCTGTATCTGTATTTATTTTATTATAATTACTTAACATTTTTCGTGAATATTACAGCTAGGTTAGCTTAAGTTAGCTTACTTTAATGAATTTAATATCAAGGGCCCCTTTGAAAAAATCCAAACAAAACATTTTCAAAACGAGCTTACTTAAAAAATTTGTTCTTACTTGTACTTATATTTGTAATTCCATAGAATGAAATTTTAAATATTTGGTAACGATTCGTGAAATACCGCTTAATTAAATTATTAAAATAATTACTGATTAAAATCGCTTAATTACTTATTAAAATCTTAACCAGGTTTTTTCTATTCGCGAGCGTTATAGCCGCTGCGTATAACCTGGTTTATCGAAGTGGGCGTGGCGTCGGCGTCGGCGTCGGGCCGCCGCGATATCTGCCGTCTCTGTAAAGCTTGCATCTGATTGGCCGACAACCGAACCACCGATTGCACTCGAAATTAGCGAGCGATATTAATATTAATCGGTATTTCGAGCAGGAACCTGATTTTGATATTTGATTAGAACCGAAATAATTTCGGTTATGGTAGAGCGAAACTTTTGATAATGTATGGACTTCGATTAACAATAACACCTAGGTCTAGATACATAGTTGGAGTGACAAACACGGCTGAGCAAATATACCCCCACTTGAGTCATATTTATAAGTAGTTCCTGTCATTAATGACCTAAGATTGTAACATTATTAACCTTTTTTTCTCCGTTTTAAGGTGCCATAAAAAGTTTTGATTTAGTTCGTGAGCCTTCATCTAGTACTATTGTTGATCGAATTGTATGGAGCTCTTTTGATAGTGTATGGAGTTTCTTGCGAACCGATCGCGAGTTGAAAACGCGCGAACTGAAACGCAAATCCGAAACTTCGGTTAGCCCCGCCCCTTTCAATCGATTCTGTCATGATTGGAGAGTGAGAGGGACGGGTATAACGAAGTTTCGGGTTTTGCATTTCAGAGGAGGCCCTCAGGTTGATCTCAGCCCTGATCGAAACTCAATGCATAACTGTAGAGGTGCACAGAAAAGTTTAGGAACTTCTGTTCTAGGCTCTAAAGAGCGTGTAGACAGGTGAATCCTTTTTGACGTGCTCACCCCTGTGCTTTCTTAATTATTTAATGACTAGCTGACCCAGCGCGACTTCGTTCCCGTGGCCCTACCCCCTACTCCACCCTACCCTACCCGTACTCTACCCCTATCCTACCCTACCCCTACCCTACCATACCCCTACCCTACCATACCCCTACCCTACCATACCCCTACCCTACCCTACCCTACCCCTACCCTACCCTACCCCTACTCTACCCTACCCTACCCCTACCCCTACCCCTACCCTACCCCTACCCTACCCTACCTTTACCCTACCCTACTTCTACTATACCCCTCCTTCCCCTATTTTCTCACCGTTAAAACCTTCCTTGGACTGCCACGAACATTTCAAGACCAAAATTAGCCAAATCGGTCCAGCCGTTCACGCGTGATGTCGTGACCAAGGGAAATAGGGATTCATTTTTATATATATAGATTTAATCTTTTTTTCAGTTAGTACATTTACCAAAGGCGAGCAAATGGTGCCAGTATTAAATGAAATTGGAACACACTGTGCAGTATTTGGGAATCATGATTTCGGTAAGTTATCAGACTTCAAAACCTTATTCGGATGACAACGCTAGTATGTTAAGTAGCTAGTTTGTGTCGATTCTGTATCGCTGCAAAAAGCCGCAATGTGAAAAGGGCACATAGGTCGCCGAACACAAGAGGTCATAAATAACAAACCAGAACCTTATTTCTGGGGAAAAGCATAGCCTTATTTAATAACTAGCGGCCGCCCGCGGTTTCACCCGCGTGGTTCCCGTTCCCGTGGGAATATCGGGATAAAAAGTACATAAAAACCTTCCTCTTGAATCACTCTATCTATTAAAAAAAAACGCATCAAAATCCGTTGCGTAGTTTCAAAGATTTAAGCATACAAAGGGACATAGGGACAGAGAAAGCGACTTTGTTTTATACTATGTAGTGAAGTTCCACAGCATATAATTGAACTACCTTTGCATACATTTAAATGTTACATTAAAGAGTTGCTCATGAGTAAAGGATACTATAAAGTAGACGATTATTTGAATGACCGCAGTGCATGGTCCTGATGTAACACATAACATAATCACTTGAAATGTTATAAATATGTTATTGAAAATGTTGTATATTTGATTCTTTATGCAATTGTTGTAATTAGTAACGTTATTTTTGTAAATGTCGTTACCTAAGTTAGCCTGTTCTTCTTGTCAGTTAAAAAAGTCTTGAATGTTGACGATTCATAAGTACATATTTATCATGTCTAAGTGAATAAATTGATTTTATTTTAACATGTGGCATTTTTTCCCAGATTTCGGTCTAGAAGTCCTATCAGGACTAGTGGCTCAGTGCAGCTTTCCCTGGCTAATGTCAAATGTCATAGACAACGAGACGGGGAGGCCGTTGGGAGACGGCAAGATAACGCATGCGTTGATGTGCAACGGACATAAGATAGGCCTTATAGGGCTGGTAGAACAGGTAACGACATTCTATGTTTACGAAATGTTTTTGCGCCACACTGGTTAGAGTGAAGGATACTGTAATGCTATTGATCGCCTCTGTACTTAAGTGATACCGGTATCAAACCATGTTTGTTCAATGCTATATTTTTAATGTCACTATTAAATAGTATTTACATATCAATAACATTCCCGTGCCTATTGTAGAGTTGAGTTATTATTTGGCCAAGACATGGTTTACGACTAAACAGACTGACGGCCTTTTTCTAAAAAGCAGTCTTAATACAAAATGAAATACAAAGTGATAATGAATAAGCAAAGCAAAACCTCTTAGGTGGTGATTGTGCTCATGAATAAGAACAACTTTTACTATGGGGCCAACTCTGCAACTCAACAAAAAATCTGCTGTTTCATACAAATTGACAATATCTACTTAACCAGTAGTGCTAGCACAACTTGCGCGCGACTCGAGTGAGAAAGAGTCGCGGGCATATTCGACCAATCAGATCGCTAGTAGATAGCGCGCGTGACTTAAGGCGACGTGCTGATTGGTTGGAAGGAGCGAAGTTGTGCTAGCCAAACTGAATCTGTGGAACAGCTGATTTTTTTTGTTGAGTTGCAGAGTTGGCCCCATAATAAAAGTTGTTCATATTCATGAGCACAATCACCACCTAAGAGGTTTTAAATAAAATATCAAGTTCTATTAATTCCATAGGGCTAAAAGACACATTTGAAGCATCTCTATTAATTCAAGTATCTTTTCAGGAGTGGCTAGACACCCTAGCGACAATAAACCCAGAAGAGGTAACCTTCATAGATTTCCTCCAAGCGGGAAGCAAACTGGCGACCCAGCTTAAGCAGGAAGGATGTGAATACGTCATCGCTTTAACGCACATGCGCACTCCTAACGACGTGAAGTTGGCTGAGGGCTGCGATGAAATTGACCTTATACTGGGCGGACATGATCATGTGTATGAAGTTCTCGAGGTCAATAATAGGTAAGTGAACACTATACTAGGAAGCTAAAAAGCTGTTACCATATACAGGGTGTTTCTTTTGAGATGTCAAGCTGGTGCAACGTGATAGCCGAGTACCATTATCTATCGATTTAAATCCCATGTATGTTCCGCGATTTTTCGTTGTTTTGGAGTTATATTTTTTTTTTTCATTATTTGGTGAATTAACGATGGAACGGCTTTAAAAAATTATAGCTCTTATTTCGGTAGGCTTTTCTCGGTAATTTCTTTTTTAATACATTACCTATTGATTGTTACAAACAAAATAAAATTTTCAACTTACAAAATAAACTGAATTAAAGGTTTTCCATACTTTCTGATTAACTTTAAAAACTGCGCGACAGTCTAAACTTTCGTAAATATTAAAAAAACGTAGTAAAAAGTGGAATGGCTTTTCGTATAAAAAAGCCTTTAACTTTAAAACATCAATTCCGAAATAGATATCGTCCTTATTTCTTTCTACTCCAGGTAGAAACACATTCCTATAGAAAACCATCACAAGAGTGTTAAATTTCGCGAACTTTTGAGGATTGATTGAGGATTCCGGGAGTAGTGCGCTTCCACCTTCAGCCTTATCACCACTTAACATCAGGTGTTATGTAGGCTAAGTGCTACCCCGTTGTGGATTTAAAAAAACCGTTTACCTTCATTAATCTGGACCTTATTTCCTTTTCCACAAGGTACATAGTGAAAAGCGGCACAGACTTCCGCCAATTCTCCAAGATCACCATCACGTTCTCGGGCGCGCCGCGCGTCACCATCGAGGAGGTGCAGGTCACCAGCGCCTGCGCAGAGGACCTGGCGCTGAAGGCGAAGGTTGACAAGTATTCAGGTAAGAAAACATTAGAAAGAGACGATGTATTAGGTCTCTTTTATACATATGAAATTGCTGCTCTCAAACTCTTAGGGGCTCCACAGACGATCTGGGCGTCGATTCTGCTAACGTTAAGTCGTAATCGTGTCTCAATTGTAGTTGAATCGTAGTGCTTTTTTACACACTAGATACAAGAAATATGTACTTTTTTAGGTTTTTGGGGAAAGAAAAAACATAAAAATTGCAAATACCACACTTTTCTTTTCCCATACAAACCAGCTATCAAACATTTGATGTAAATCGTTTATCCGTTCTTCACATCAAAACCGAGCAACTGATCGACGCGATTTTTCGTAGAGGGATAGTTTGTGAGCTGGAAAGTGACAAATTACTTTTTATTCCGGAAAAATATTAGGTTCCCGCGGGATAACGTCGTGTAGGCCACGCGAGCAAAGCCGCGGGCGGAAGGCTAGTCTAAGATATGTTTGGTTTGTGTACGACTTTGGACTTGTTTGAACATTTTTCTTTATTGTTCTTGGTAGAAGAACAAGACCAATCACTTTTTACCAAGATTTGCTCTCAGTATGATCTGGGCCTTATCTCGAAATGAGAATACTGAAGTTTCACTCATTTTACTTCTTCAATATATGATCAACACAGTAATATTATTTTATACCTATCTCTCCAACAGCGATGATCGAAGGCAAAATGGACGAGATTCTAGGCAAATTCTGCGTGCCTCTAGAAGGAAGGTTCTCCTGCATTCGTCGCCAGGAATGCAACCTTGGCAACTGGGTGTGTGACGTGCTACTGGCCGCTACTGGGGCTGACCTGGTCATACTGAACTCTGGCACGTTCAGATCGGATCAGGTAAGATTCCTAACTATAATTGTCAAGATCTTGAGCAGATAGAGGGAATGTTCTTCTGCATTTGTCGCTAAGAATGCTACTAGCCGCTACTGGGGCTGACCTGGTCATACTGAACTCTGGCACGTTCAGATCGGATCAGGTAAGATTCCTAACTATAATTGTCAAGATCTTGAGCAGATAGAGGGAATGTTCTTCTGCATTTGTCGCTAAGAATGCTACTAGCCGCTACTGGGGCTGACCTGGTCATACTGAACTCTGGCACGTTCAGATCGGATCAGGTAAGATTCCTAACTATAATTGTCAAGATCTTGAGCAGATAGAGGGAATGTTCTTCTGCATTCGTCGCTAAGAATGCTACTAGCCGCTACTGGGGCTGACCTGGTCATACTGAACTCTGGCACGTTCAGATCGGATCAGGTAAGATTCCTAACTATAATTGTCAAGATCTTGAGCAGATAGAGGGAATGTTCTTCTGCATTCGTCGCTAAGAATGCTACTAGCCGCTACTGGGGCTGACCTGGTCATACTGAACTCTGGCACGTTCAGATCGGATCAGGTAAGATTCCTAACTATAATTGGGTATTTGACTGTTGTTGAAATGTAGATATTTAATTATGACATTCAGAAATATAACATTATTGAATAACAAATGTGAAAAAAGAAATCTGTATTATAACAAGCGAATTATGAGCTACTTAATTGTGACTCAAGCTATCTCTTTCTAAAACGAAATTTTCTATGGCGAGAGTAGGCGCTATAGTTTCTATAGCGCTCTCCTTGTCTTATTAGAAAGTTTGATGCTCTATATCGCTGAAAATATGCAAGATATTTGAAAATAAATACCTATGTTGTGTTGCTACTAATTTAATGAACATTTTAAGTCAATAAAAAAAAAACAGTCAAGTACCCGATTGTCAAGATCTTGAGCAGATAGAGGGAAGATTCTCCTGCATTCGTCGCCAAGAATGCAACCTTGGCAACTGGGTGTGTGACGTGCTACTGGCCGCTACTGGGGCTGACCTGCTATGGAATTGCGTAAAGTCAATCGTATTCATTTGACAGTTCATATTGTATCATAATAAATTTCATTCCATACAAATTGCAGCCGATTGAATACGATATGAACTGTCAAATTAATACGATTACCTTACGCAATGAGCCACACCAACACATCAAAATATGACTATAAAAATTACTGCATTTAATGCGCGTACTCGTGCAAGTACTAATAGTTTTTGTTTCATCGAAATCTGGCCAGGATTTCCAAAGATACAGCGTTGTAAAGTTTCACCATCTTTTGAAAATTTGCTTTCCTTGCGCGCTATTGCGATGACGTCATGTCGCACTGACATCTCCGTTTGCGGCTGTTGCGGGTGATTTCCGTATAACTGTACCTACATAGAGTTCGTCTGTGCGCAATCTTCGCGCAACTCGTGCGTTTTTGACGCTAGTTACAGTACATTTTCTTCGTTCTAAGGTTATGGTAAATGATTAGTATTCAATTTCGACCGCACTCTAAAACTGTCACCTACTGTCGATACCGAAAGACATTTATCCCACAAACTTATCTGACCCAGTGGTGGAGGCGCCACTAGCAGTATAAAATTGTCGAAATGGCTGTCAGTTTTTAGGGTGCATATTTAACTACCAAGCCAGTTAAGGTTGTAAGTACATTTTGTTTTGACGGTTGCTATATGTGTTGACAGAATCCCGCCCGCCATTACGAAAGTTGATTTAATTTATTTTTCACGAAAATAAATCATTATTTGAAGGTGTTTTTTCACATGGGCTCAATACAAAATTCTTAAACATTTCATTGATCGACTATAAGAAAAATAAATAAATTTATTACGAAACCGTGAGAGCGCAACTATATAGCCAAAGGATTCTATGTAGGTATACAGAAGTGCGACGTGACGTCACACGTTAATGCCATTGGTTCACCCAAATTTTCCTCTGAGGCCGTATTTTAACGTTTAATATCTCAGTCATTTTTGAAGATAGGAAAAAAATAAAAACAGATTCTTTTTTCTCGAGTTACATATTTTTTAGATATGCTGATAACAAAAACCATTGGTGTGACTCATTGCCCCCCTGGTCATACTGAACTCTGGCACGTTCAGATCAGATCAGGTAAGATTTTTTTTAGGGTTCCGTAGTCAACAGGGAACCCTTATAGTTTCGCCATGTCAGTCTGTCCGTCCCCAGCCTAGCTCATAGAAAAAAATGAGGTAGGCCACCCTTATCACTTAGGGGTATATAAAATTGTTTACTACCTATTCTCAGAACTACCGAATATACACAAAAAATAAACATAAAAATCGGTCAAGCCGTTTCGGAGGAGTTTGGTTACAAACACTGGGACACGAGAATTTTATATATTAGATAAATCTATACTAATATTATAAAGAGGAAAGGTTTGATTGTTTTTTTATTTGCATCGAATAGGCTAAAATTCTTTGACCATTAGATAGCTACATTCTTCCCGAGTGACATAGACTATATTTTATACCGATATTCCCACGGGAACGGGTACCACGCGGGTAAAACGGCTAGGATCGGCTAGTCCTACTTTATAATAATATAAATGGGAAAGTTTAGATGTTTGTTACTCAATCACGCCAAAACGGCTCAACGGATTTGGCTGAAATTTAGGACACAAATACTTTGTAGCCTGGAGAGGAACATAGGCTACTTTTTATCCCGCGAAAACATCACATTCCCGCGGGATAACGTCGTGTTGTCCACGCGGGCGGAAAGCTAGTCCTTACTTTTATATTATAAATGCGTTTCTGTCTGTCTGTGTGTTACACAATCACACCTAAAATACTGAACCGATTTGAATGAATTTTGGTACAGAGATAGTCTAGAGCCTGAGAAAGGACATAGGATACTTTTTATTCCTGAAAAATATCACCTTCCCGCGGGATAACGTCGTGTAGTACACGCGGGCGAAGCCGCGGGCGGAAGGCTAGTATTACATAAATAACATCGAGTCCTTTTCTCCAGGTCCACGCAGCAGGTGACTTTACGCTCCGCGACTTGTCCAGTATTATCCCCATGCGCGACCCGCTGGTGGTGGTGGAGGTTACGGGGGAAGTCGTCCTGAAGGCGCTGGAGAATGCCGTTTGCAAGTACCCCAGCCTGGAGGGGCGGTTCCCGCAGGTGAGTCTCCTTCATTCGTCGCCAGGAACGTAACCTTGGCAAGGTCGTAGTCGACGGGTGGCTCATGCCTTTATGGGAGGAGAGGCTGGGAGGCGGACGATGGATGCCGTCCGCCCTCTCCTCCGAGAGTGGTGTAATCGCCGGCATGGGTCGCTGACCTTCAGGCTGACGCAGGTGTTTTCCGGGCACGGGTGCTTTGGAAAATACCTGTGTCGGATAAGAAGGGAAGCGACCACACGGTGCCATGATTGCGGCGCTGGGGTGGACAGCGCGGAGATCATCCTACAGGGGGGCTACCGCGTAACTTTATGGATATGAACTTCATACGTTTTTGGGAACTTTAAGACAATTTTATAAAGAAAATAGGAGCGTTTTACCTACCATTAAAACGCATATTGTGTCCGGAGCCTTATTCGAAGCCTAGGTAAACATATTTTGAGAAAGCCCTTTCCGTTTCCGTTCGACATCAATTTTCCTATTGGTCAATTTTACCCACGTGACGTCACTTCCGTAACGTCATCATAAGTCACGTGATACGAGTTCACCTTTTAGCAACGGCGGAGGATTTGTGTCATTGTAGTCTCAAAATCTGAAACACTTGACAACCATTAAGGATAAAATCTACACCAGGCAGGTCTTAAAGCTAGGCTTCGAATAAGGCTCCGGACACAATATGCGTTTTAATGGTAGGTAAAACGCTCCTATTGTGTCCTTTCGCCGTTATTCGAAGCCTAGGTAAACATATTTTGAGACCTTGTTTGTTATCGCCTGGTGAACGAGGACGCCAATGTGACATGTATCAGCAATTATGACATTAATCTTATACCTTTTGACAAATTCGACAGGTACAAGGGGTACAAGAATTAATTGTTTAACTTTATAACTCAACATCACAAATTAATACTGATATCAGAAACATTATGCTATTACTATCAAACATTCCAGTATGTCATACAATAGTACGTAAGTACCTATATAATGAAAATATGAGCACGGACTGAACATGATTGAAAAGAAAATAAAATGTATACTTATGCTCAATCTATCAAACCTTATTCATAAATATGTAAACTATGTTACATAAATCATTTACATATTCTTGAAATATTCAAAAACTGAAAAGAAACAAACATTACATTAACACAACTTGTGCTATCCCTTATATATTTTTTAAGCAAAAACATCTGAAAATCTTTTGGCTAAGTCTCTTCTGATATAACATCAATACGATATGATCTGAAAACACATAATAAAGCAAAATATAAGTACAATATAATAATTGTAAAATTAAACTTTCGGCACAAGAAACCATAAGCACAAGACTCTTATCTTCCCTAACTGTAAAATCATGTTGCTTTAAATTATTATGTTACACCTGCTAGTGACACGCTAAACTCCCGAGCACTAGCATTGTTACGAAGCTGACGACTGTTTCTCAGTATATCCTTTACCGCTATAGGGAAATTATTGTTCATACTAAAATAAATAATTTTGGGAATTTTAATATACCACTGTGTAGCCCCAATCTAAGCAAAGCTTGTCCTATGGCCAAGATGCCCAAGTCGTAATTCTTATGGTTCTGTAGGGTGCGAAGCATTAAGTCCACCTATGTACTGTAATTAGTGCATGAAGAATTAAATAAATAAATAAACATGTATTTTGTAAATACATGGTTGTGTTACATACAAAACACTTCAATCAATTAAACATAATATTATACTTAAAATATCGAACCCACGACGTTATTTTTGGCAGTTAAACTGTTGACTCACTACCTACACCAAATTCAAGAGAAAAGACATTATTTAAAGCTCTGTGCTAGAGAAGAAGTCAACTATTGCTATGTTTGTGCAGTGCAAGATGCATTAAAGTTTGATTGCAAAAATTAACGTTAACATTATTCGAATAAATAGGATCGCAGATCGCAGGATGTTATATGTATAACATCCTAAACTACTTGTGCCGGCTTGTCTTACTGGTCTGACAAAAAGAGCGATCATGTATAAAGGTCAAGTAAATTTCTGAAAATAATGTAAGCACATGCCTTATTTTACAAGATCAAAACAAAAGTAGTTCGTATATTAACTTCTTTAAAGCATCTGCTATTTTGTAACAAATCTCATTTGCATACAAATCGAATTAATGTAACTCTAAAAGATAAATTGCAAAAGATTTGCAATATTTTGTCATAACTTTATCTACTACTTATATCTATCAATCAATCAAATATTGATTTATTCACATAGACATATAATAAGCATGTATGTACTTATGAATCGTCAATATTTTCCTACCACCCATTCAAGACTTTTTAACTGTAACCACAAAATAAAGAGTTTACAGAAGGACCGCTCTCACCGTTTTTGAAAATCTATACCTATCCTTGTCTGACTCACTAGGGTTGCTTCTGTATTGATTCTGAATTTAAAAAGGAGTAGGTAGTATAAGTTAACAATCATACATACATCAATTCGTTTATACATACATCTTAAACATGTTTACATGCCTTAGAGGCTGCTTAGATGTTAAACTAAATGGTGGTCTAATATCCATTTAAAGTCCAGACGCCACACACGACGAAGACAAGATCCTATATTATGTTGTAATGTTTTCCAATCCAATCCTATATGTTATAATCTACTCTATGAACAATATATAAATATGGTGTAATAGTTATCTCACTAAAAACATAAACGTGAAATAGGCACTAAGTTCGACGAAAACATAAATGTAAAAAGGGTGCCAAGTTCAGCGAAATATAGTTGAAATCTAAATGGGTTACAAGTTCCATAAATTTTTTCGTTCATAAACTTCAAATAATTAATTTTCTTAAATGTTGAATTTATAACTTGTCATCTCCAAAAATTTAAAAACCTTTAAAACGCAAGAACTATATCAAGCAATAGTGGTTATTATTTTCAAAACAAGAAAGTGTATTTAAATACCTATGTTGAGTGTTTTTATCGTATATAGGTAAATAAAAAAATATAGTTTAATAGTCAAAGTCAAATTTGTTTATTCAATTTAGATTGGTTTTTACAATACTTGTGAACGTCATAGAAGCTACGCTATCGGTTCGCAAACCCTACAGCGGGAGAACAGCGAGATGAAAACAGGTTCATATTTGTTACTGGCGCAGCTGTTCTTTTTAGTCTTTTCTTGCACTCAAGAATAGCGTTTTTCAGCTTTCTTTTTCTGGGAGAATCTGCAGAAAGGTGAGCTGCTTTTTGTGAATTTGAGTCACATTTAAGTTTTCATATTGTGTACAAGATTCATTAGTCTCCACAGTTGCTTGCGATTCTTTATTTTCATTTTTTTACAGGTAGCTACAGTTTGGGATTAGTGCCTTTTTCAGGACAGTTCGGTTCGATGTCTTGTTTATAGAATTGGTTTCATAATGGGCCTCACAAACTCGGAGATATGTTGACCATATGCTGTGTACATCTTCTCGATCAATTAAACTTAACCATAAGGTTCGTCTGAAAAGAAATCATTTGATTTTTAAAATGAACTAGTTATTTTTGCAACGAAAATAGCCTATGGCACTTCTACGATTAAGACGTTAAAATAAATAGGTAAACGCATAATCGTGCGAGTTCCGTTTTCTCCTGAACTTGCCTGGCACACTGCCGTGCGTCAAAAAAACTTTACTGCAAGTAAAATGTCATTTGGGGTAAGTATAATGACTGGCGTTCTCTCCCAAACTTGACAGGCACACTGCCGTGCGCCTAGATAAAGAAAACTTTACTGCAAGTGCAATCTTATTTGGGATTTAATGATTGGCGTCCTTTCCTGAACTTGGCTGGCACACTGCCGTTCGCTTAGATGAAAAAAATAACTGCAAGTAAAATGTTACAAACAATTTACAATGACTGAAGTCTCTAAAATGTAAGTAGGATCTCTTAACACTGCTAAAATAAAAGAAAATTCAACGACAACTTTTCCTTGAAAATTCGTCAACATGACTTGTGGCTGTGCTCGCTGAACCGCCAAGAAGTTTTGAGAATACTATAACATCTAAATAAGGACCAGCGTCATCATCATGTCAGCCGAACGACGCCCACTGCTGGGAATAGGCCTCCCCCAAGGATCTCCACAACTATCGGTCTAATTAGATTACCTATGCGTGGCGTGAGTCACGCAAAACTTCTGAAAGATTCGGAATAATTACGGAATACTTCTCAGAAAGTTTCTTTCCATCAGAATTTTTCAAAATAGATTTGATTAAAAATATTGACAATTCTTTTTATCTTAGGTCAATCTTGCTAGAAAATATCGTATGCCCGAGTCCCGCCCGTCCGACGCGTGACCCGCTACGAGTTGTGATTGTGACCGGGCGGCGGCGGGCGGCGGTCGAGCGCCAACAAAGAATATATCTAGGTACCTACTTAACTAAACCATAGAACCCAAATACTGGCGTTTTACCAGCGAACGATAAGATGAATGTGTATGGTTGATCGTCGTTATCAAAGCGGCTAGTTCCAAAAGTACCTAGGTATACTCACCTACCAACAAGAGAAAACAGTTTGACATAACTTACCTTTCAATATCGTTTGGAAATTTAATGAACGTGTATGCACAGTTTTTAGTCGTATTTAGACAACCAAATACACTGTAACTGTAATAATATTGGTTATTAATTTTGTTAATGATTGGTAAAATCAAAGATGTACTAATAGGTAAAATAGGTATATAAATGTCACAGTGACACGTAGCGGCGCGGACGTGAAGTGATCAATTAAATGCTCTTTGGAACTTGCGATCACTGACCTCTTTGCGATACTCGCGACTGAGTACTGTCCCAAACTGCCCCATTTTGCCTGTATATGTGACGTCTATGTGTGCGTGACGAAAATGGCACCTTGTTCTAAGCGGACTCTCTGCTAGGGCGACCGCCCGCGTAGTTACTTTGTGCTGTAACTATACATATAAATATAATAATGACAACGAAAATGACTGGTAATGGCCGATAATGACAGTTTCACTTTATATATTTTACCGACACGGTCCCAAGTTGCATTGCAGGACACAATTTTTTATATAGACTGCCATTCTAAAGACGCGTTTCTCTTATTATTAATTACCATCGAACCAATGAAAAACTCCCGTTAATTACTGTCAATTTAGCTACACGGAACATCTTAAATAGTTATATCCAATCTAGCAAAGAAACATGAATATACAAAATTAAAAAATTTCATTGAGTTATGGCTCATTATACCCATCCATTTAGTAAAAATGGGTTAACCGGGCACATTATATAACTTCGTAATGAATACAAACAATTCTAACATAATGAACTATATATATATATATATATATATATATATATATATATATATATATATACATACATATATATACCCATATTAAAACTCACCAAAGACATTGTTTATCAGAAACATAAGAGACTTCTTTTCCTCATCAACGAAACAACGAGCAACTTCTTTTAGTTGCCCTAATGCTTGCCCTAAGGGCATAATTTTGCTATTGTACAAGACAGTGTTCTTGTGGAGCGACTGTCAATCTGAAAACTCGTAAATTATTATCAATGATCTGATCTACTAATTTTACATTTGTATGGGTCCGTGTCCTTGCGAAATCAATCTCAGAAACCCATTTTTACTTATTCTTTCCAAAACATTCATAATTTATCCAATTTTTATGATAATGATTCATTAAAGGTTCATAAAAAGATGTCTTTGTAGACAATATCATTGTTGTAGACCCTGTCAATCTCCAAACTGCATTCATTCTAGCCTGGAAAGGCGTAATTTTTCTATTGTTTAAGACAGTCAAAATCATTTACGTACAAGTACTTTTGACTGAATACATGAATAGTTTATATCATGATAACAAAAGGTTTACATTTTCAACATCATTACATACACAATTACATGAGTTACATGAGCACAGGAAAAAATAATATCGGTAACGTTGACTGCTATTGCCCGTTGTAGGTTGATCTGTATTACAGGCAACAAAATATGGTATATATCCCTACCTAGTTTTGCCATTTTAAAAGACCGTGATCGTCAGAATTTGTCTCACAATATAAATCTACGGTGCCATGGAGCAGCCTGCCATGTTTATACATGACGATGAGTAAGCATAAACAATGCCTGTATCAGATGACTTCACTCTTCTAGACGTCTAAAATAACTATTGCCTATAAATTTTCTAAAACATTCTACTGATGAAATAAAGTAAAGTAATAATTTATTCGGTGTTTTACACTAACAATAGGTACACATTTACTTAATCTAAACTAAATTTAGGTATGAAACAGTCGAAAGGGCAGACCCGATCGGCTCGTGCTGTTGCTTACAGCTATGTCAGACTGTCAGGCTCTTTTAGATACGCAAAACGCCAGACACGCATTATCAGAAATCGCAGAATGTCAGATTACACTAAAAGTCAGAATCGCAATATCCCAACTGGCTTTATAGCATAATTACTTTGACTGCATAGCTTCTAGTCAGTAGGTACCTATTATTCGTTAAAATACTAATTATTGCTATCACTGGTGCCCATAGGGAGCCACCGCAGTATTTCAATAAATATATGAACTATTAGTGCCAAGCACAGCTTCCAGCGTGCCTAATACTAGCGGGGCTTGTTCGCATATAAACATAGTCGATATACCTATACCCCCCCCCCCTTTTTACTTATATTTATTTGAATATACAGTTTCTACTTTCAATCATAATTATGGCATTGACGGCACTAATAATATCACGTAATCCAAAAAAAATAAAAAGATTATAATGCTTATTGTCAAAAACATTGCACCCTGATACTTGCGTAAGCAGGAAATGCCACCCGTTACTTGCGTAAGCAGGCTAATTTAATTAATTTTAAAAATAAAAAGATTCATAATGCTTATTGTCAAAAACATTGCACCCTGATACTTGCGTAAGCAGGAAATGCCGCCCGTTACTTGCGTAAGCAGGCTATGTTTTTTTTTTTTTTTTTTTTTTTTTAAAAGGAAATCTATTTGACATAAATGATTATGATTATGATATAATCTCTCAGCGCAGATCGCAAAATCTCTCTACTAACTATCACATGAACAGATTTTTCATGGTGAGAAAATATAAAATTTCTTACTTGCTTGTGGGTAAGAAAATAAAAATCAAAACTTTCACTGACCTGGCGAGGTGTTAAATTACCTCAATTCCTATGTGCCAATAAACCTGATACTCCATCTCGTCGTCCTAAATGCGTTGGATTTCCACGATAGGTACTTTGAAATTAACAGGTGGACCTCGAGCCCGACCCGCCATGTTTTCGCGCGCTCACTCACAGGCACGCTCTTTTAAAATTCGAACAATTTTCATAACTAATAATATTACTTTATCCGAGAAAGTAAAATAAAAGATCCACTCGTACAAATTTTTAAATTTTTAAATTTCGAACGCTAACAGCGTTTATGACTAGATGTGAACGGTTGCGAAAAATGGACGCCAATGACACAAATCCTCCGCCGTTGCTAAAAGGTGAACTCGTATCACGTGACTTATGATGACGTTACGGAAGTGACGTCACGTGGGTAAAATTGACCAATAGGAAAATTGATGTCGAACGGAAACGGAAAGGGCTTTCTCAAAATATGTTTACCTAGGCTTCGAATAACGGCGAAAGGACACAATAGCCGCTATCAGTTCCTTGTTTTGTGACGTTGGGTATAACGATAACTAACTAGCAACGTTCAACAGAACAAAGCAGCAAAAATCTATCAGAATAAGGAATTCAAATGACAGTTGAAACCCAGATCCAGATTTCTTAGCCCAAGTGTGCCCTGCCTGGGCATCCCAGCGTCGCGATCTGCGCGCCGTGGTAGGGACGGACCTTTCGCTATCAAGCGTGGCTCGTGCCATGCTTGATAGTGACAGATCCTGGCAGGCGGCAATCTCCTTCTGCGAGGATGTCATCTCGCAGAAGGAGGCGTCGGAGCGGATCCGCGAGCAGGAGGCTCATGCGGACCGTCTTCGACAAAGGCGGTTGGGGCGAAGGTGGCTACGCTCTGCGCGCCTCATTCCCCTCTAGCGGGGCGGCGCGGTCCGGGCGGGCTAGCGGGCCTAACGGCCGGTTAACTGCCGTCCGGATCGCGCGGTCCCCCCCCCCGGTTGTCTTGGGAGTTGGCCCCGCTTGCTCGGCCATCTCCCGCCGCGTAGGGGCCCGGAAACAGGCCAACCGTTAGGCCGCAGGGGGTGCATATCACCACGGCCCCCCCACAGTCGGTGTGTTTAAAACTGACGGCGAAGAGCAAGTACTGAGGGGTTTAGTTGGTAGTGGTGCCTGCTTTCAACCGCCCCATCTGGTCAGCCCCGCCTCCTGTCGAGCTTTCGAGCTCGTCAGGGGGCGGGGCAGGGGTTAGAACCACCCAGCCCTGATGCGAAGCCTATTGGGCTTGGCGGGAGGGCTGAGCGCGGCGAGAGACAGACCTTGTCTGACTGAGTCCAACATACCGTTAGCGGTATACGAAAAGACTGTATTTGCCCTCACTATAAACAAAAAAAAAAGGTGTGTGTCGTGCTACTTGCTGCCAAATTGACATTCTGGCACGCTTAGGTAGGACCAGGTAAGATTGTTGATCGAAATGGACGAGATTCTGGACAAGTTCTGCGTGCCTCTAGAAGGCAGGTTCTCCTTCATTCGTCGCCAGGAACGTAACCTTGGCAACTGGTTGTTGTGCGATGTAGCGACGCACTCAATTCGCAACATAAGCAAGACGCCAAGTATCGAAGAGCTGCAGGATCAGCGAAAAGTACGAATAAACACACACTACGTCAAGACAGAACTGAAGAATTGTATGAAAACAGGAATCGCTGTAAGCGCGGTCTAGTAGTTTCTAAGATTTGTAAATACAATTTCCAACTACTAACAGAAGGGGGTAAGGGGGTAAAAATGAGGGTCCACGCAGACGAAGTCGCGCGCGGAACGCTAGTATACGACTCAGAATCGGTAAGTGAACAACTTTCTCCTAGAAACATGGGTCGAACGAAATAGGACAATAAATGTTGGACTTACCATACTAAATCGATCACGTGATCAGTATGATTTGTATGGGAAATCAAACAATTTTTGTCATATTTCGACCCATGTGTCTAGGAGAAAGTTGTTCACTTACTGATTTTGAGTCGAACTTAAAAATTTGGCCAGTAGTTTCAAAATAATCCTGTATAAATTATATATTCCTTCCTTCCACAGGTAGCCGGCGTATCGTTCGCATTCGATCCGTCCAAGCCGCCAGGCGAGCGAGTCGCCGAGCAAGTCGTGAAGATAGGCGACGAATACCTGCAGAAGGAACAGAAGTACCGACTAGCTATCAAGAAGTACCTGTTCAGTGGGAATGATGGGTTTACCATGCTGCCCGACTGCAAAGTATTGGTGAGTGAAATAAAACCACTTTTTACTGATTCAATCACGCGTATATTAAACACATATTAGTAAATTTTTTGTTGTGGTTTAAAGGATTTTTAGGTTATTCCGACGTTTCGGCAACTTTCTAAGAGCCGTGGTCACTTAAAACTACCCACTTTTTTTAAATAAAAGAAATACCTACCCTTGATTGTCTTTATTGTTCGTTCGGAAACAGGATACTTACGGTTAAGTATTTACTATTTTACTTTATATTTAACTACGGCAAGAAAATATTTATTTTTTTAATATTTTGATTTGTATAAAGTAATAAGGTTAATAATTGAAAAATGGAAAATGAAGTATTTAAAAAAATCGACCCGTCTCACAACTAGCTCCGATGGGACTGTGGCTATAATTAATAAAGTTTATAATTATTTATAGCAAGGCATAAAATTACTAACTCGACGACCAGTTCACAAATTTGGAGGCCCTTCGGAGAAAGACCCACCGTTTTACACCAGTGCGTCCAGATTAGTGTAACGTAACACGCAATGTATCATTCTGCCTTTCATTACATGTTTATTGCAAGCGCGGACGCGTAGCGCGAACGTTCCGTACATTACTCGTATGTCTGAGCGCCAGCTCTTTGTGTTCGTCAAAAAACCGACCAATTTCAGATAGCTCCGCGCACGGTTTGAAATGCTCGTAGCGTGCGCGTGAAATGCTCAGTTCGTGCGCGCAAGCCGTTCAAATTTTGAGAATTTGTTACAGTGTTAGCTTTCATGATACATTGCAGCCATTTGGACGGTAAATTCTTTCATTGCATGATACATTTCATGTAACGTTACACCAATCTGATCACACCATAAGATTTAAAACGGTAGGTCCAAAATCAATTGGGAGAAAATTTAAAGTACGTCAATGGGGTTCACAATGCTGCTTTTACGACTTGTGGTAAACATGTCATAAACCGTACGATAACTGTCAACATATTTTGGTCCGCGCCACCCAGCGGCCACACACTATACCTGCGCAGTAGCCGTCAGTCCTAAATCAAAGGGAACTGTTAGTGTATGGTCGATTGCGGCCAACTGACAGACCGTTGCCAACAGGCGGACTGATTGTCTGTAGGGCCCTTTAAACATCATGGGGCGTCTCTTTCATACTTTGACATTGAATGAGGCGGAGATGATAAAAACGCTTTTAAAGTTGAGTAGCGTTCGAGTATTTAGACCTTAGGCCCGTATTCTAGAACGACACTTAAGTGGAGATCTCTTCTGAAGTACTGTTAGAAAGGGATGCAAATACATGCAACGAATACATTCAACCCTTGCTAACTATACTTGAGAAGAGATCTGTCGTTCTAGAATAAGGGTCTTAGTGTAAAGTTATTTTTACGAATCTTTTCCAACAAAAACTAACTGTTGATCCAGATATCGGAAGACATGTGCCCAGAGATCGGCATGGCGGTGCAGAACCACTTCGCGGCCATCAACGTGCGCACCGGCCGCGCGCGCCCGTCCAAGCATCGCCAGTCGCTCGTCACATTGAGCAGGAGGTATGAATCATCATACCTATGACGACCGATTTGGCGCAGGGGTAATCTACCTGCCTTCTGCGCCAGAGGTCTCGGGTTCGATTCCCGAACAAGACAAATATTTGTGTGCATGAACATGTCTATTTGTCTTGGTCCGGGTGTTTTCTATGTATATTAAGTATGTATTTACAAACAAAAAGTATTTAAGTATATATTTATCCGTTATCAAGTTCACGTAGACACAGTTTCTTATAAAATTAACTACGGGCTTAGATAGTTGGTGTGATTGTAAGAAAATATTTATTTATTTATTTTATTTTTTTATCACAAAAAAGAGAGAAAGAAAGCGATACAAAGAGAACAACTAGTAAGGATGTTATAAACAAGAGTAACGGGACATTTATTATGTAGTACATCGCGTTGAGTCCTGTTACTCTTGTTTATATAATTATAATGGAACGCGAAAGTTTAAAATCTTATAGTACAGATGTTAGTCTACACTAGTTGATCTCTCTTTTTCTCACACGCTCTCTCTCTCTTTATCTTGCTCTTCTCTCGCCCCTCATGCAGTCGCTCGTTACTTATACAAAGGCCACTCAAATAATTCCGATTTGACGTTTAGTTATCTCGTTGGAGTAAAGTTCAGTTTTGAATGAAACGGAGTATTTTCTATAAGTTTGACAGCTGTCGAACTGGCAATCTTTCGGCGGTTTTAGCATAACAGGAGGTATCTCTACACGCTCCTAAAGTGAAGCTTTTTGCGATGGCGATTTGTGAAAGCGACTACCTGCGTCAAAACCCTATATCTCCTTCTCCTAACTTAATACGAAGCTTGTTTGAGTATCTAACACCGAACAAAAAGAACCAAACGTTGCATAAAAACATTGGAACACGGACCACCTTATTCCAAAACGTGGACTAAAGTTAGACCAGGGAGCCAAGTCTGCTAACGTTAAGTCACAATCGTGTCTCAATCGTGTTTCAATTGTAGTTCAGTGGTAGTGCTTTTTCAAACACTAGTTACAAGAATTAGGACAGTATGGTGTGATGTGAATGTAGTGTGTGGTGTGACCATCAATAGTATTGTGAAAAAAGTACATATTTCTTGTAACTAGTGTGTAAAAAAGCACTACAACTGAACTACAATTGAAACATGATTGAGACACGATTGTGACTTAACGTTAGCAGACTTGGCCCCCTGGTTTAAAACCGATGCTCATTTTGTCTTTCATTTGGAAAATGAAAGTGACAGCATCAGTTTAAAACCAGGACTATTTTAGTCCACGTTTTGGATTAAGGGGGGGAAAGTTAATTGATGTCAATGTTTATTCACACAGACATAGTTTGGTGAAAATGCTGGACGGCAGCGAGTTGGACGGCCCGCCGCCGCTGAGAAGGGCTTCCTCCGTTGCAGTGGAGCCCACCCCACACAACACTCACCACAGGTAAACTATCATAGTTTACCCTATCGTAGTAATTACGAGGGGCACACCGAAATGATCGGGAATCGAGTGTTTCTGATAAAGGAGAATGAACAAAAGTGGTCCAAATATCTACCACTAACGAGACCTATACTGACTTATAGTCCATTATATAGAGAGTAACTTTCAGTATGGGACAAATAAATAATAAGCTGTCAGTAAAAAGTTATTGTGTATTCTCCGCAGTCATTCGTTTGGTTAATTTCTTTACATCTGTGCGAATTCTTATGTATAATTCCTTGCGATTTTGGCTATCTTTTACTGGACTTTTGCTGATACTCTTATTGCGACCTAGGCTATACACTTCGGACTTTCTATTTTTGCTAAGTGATTGTTTTTCTTTTTTTTTTTTCTTCCGAGATTTTGATTTTTTTCTTTCAGCGAGAACCTAACACGGCACACCAAGTGCATGTCACATAACATGCGTAGATTAGTTCAAAATTTGCGATGGATAGAATGATATCAACAATTTTTTTCGCATAAAAAGGTACAAAACATGACTTTTAATTTAGTCATAACTTTTTACTGACAGCATATTTTTGGTTGCGGTCTGGTTACAACTACTCAGTATTTAGTAGAGTATTTACAAGGGTCTCGTTAGTGGTGGACATTTGGACCAAACTCCATACATTTTTGGTCAATCTCCTTTACAGTTTAAATTAATGTTGATTTTTAAAAAATGGCCTTTTGAAAAAAAGTTTTCGTCACATGGTGAAAAAACGTTTTTTTTTTTTATTTTAATCTAGGTTAACTCGTCGGGCTTCCTTAGACGACTTGGAGCAACAGTCGTGCGAGCTGGCGCCCAAGATTGACAACAGAATCATTGTACTCGACAGGAAAGAGGTAAGCAAGAGTTATTTATTACATATTTAGTACACACACATAAGAGTAAAACAGAAAAGAAAGAAATAGAAAAGTATTGTACAGGGGCACGGCTTATTTAAAATTGAAATTTCTACCAGCAGTTAGAGTAATTTAGATCTCTGGTTTATGCCACAGTACACAAACACTAGTAAGGACCAATTCAGACACTGGCGGAGACGTTTCTTGTTACTACCGTCTCTCATTCGTTCACACATGATTGCGCTGATTATAAAGTTATAAATAACTTCTTACAGTCACACAGTTATCTAAGTCCATATAAATTTCATTAAAAACTGTGTTATAGAAAACTTAATAATAAAGAAAGAAGAAAGAAAGAAAGAATAAAAAAGAAGGACGAAAGAAGAAAGAAAGGAGAAAGAAAGAAAGAAGAAAGAAAGGAAATATAGTTTATATAACAGATAAATATATACTTAAATACTTTGTGTTTGTAAGTATGTACCTAATATACATAGAAAACACCCGGACAACACACCAAGACAAATAGACATGGTCATGCACACAAATATTTGTCTTCCTCCTGAATCAAACCCGAGACCTCTAGCGCAGGCAGGTGTCCATACCCCTGCGCCAAATCGGTCGTCTATATGTCGTTAAGTAAATCAGATCCGGTTTCCGCTGTGTCGGAATTGGCCCTAAAAGGTTAGAAACAAGTTAAGTATTTAAATTTTTACTTTTTTTGCATTCACAATGCAATTTTTATTACTCATAAAAAAATGGAAAATGAAGTATTTAGAAAAAATCGACCCGTCTCACAACTAAATACTTCATTTTCCAATAATAAAAATTGCATTGTAAATGCAATAAAGTAAAAAATTTTATAACTTGCAATAGCAATAATTTCATCTTTAGCGATTGTCAAATACCTGGAAAGGTATTTCTTTCGTGTGTGAGGGTAGTATCTTCATATTGATGAAATTAACGCTGGCTACACAGCGCGTAAGAAATATTGGATAAATTCGACGCTTCTCGTAACGACTCCGTAGCTCGAGAGATTAGAGCAGTCGCCCGGACAGCGAAAGGTCGTGGGTTCGAGTCCCATCGGAGCTAGTTGGGAGACGGGTCGATTTTTTCTAAATTTTCATTTTCCAGGGGCCCTTCCGCCCAAGCACCGTCGGCTTGAAGCCGATTACGACGCATCGTGCCGCCCTTGTCCTGCCATACCAAATGTGTTAAGACATGACAAGGATGGCACGATGCGTCGTAATCGTAATCAAGCCGACGGCGCTTAGGCGGTAGGGGGGCAGGTCAGAAACGGATTGAACCCGGGACCTCCCGAAATAGCGGCACCTTGAAAACAGGTGCGTACACCACTCGGCCACAGAGATCGTCAAGTTACATTTCGTATTTCGTTGTTGCAGAAACTGCAAGCTCTACTAGCTGAACGAGCCCGCTGGGAATCCGATACCGTAATCAAAGAAGTAGACGATGAGAATTCCCCATAAGATCTACCCTGCTCGCTTCTCGGATGCTTCCTGCCCTACGTAATACTGGCGAAGTACTCTTAAGGTCGAAAATTGTATGTAGAAATTATTAATTGCTATACGATTTTGTATTGTTTTGTCTGAGATGGGTTCGTGATTTTTGGCCCGTACAAGCATTGTGTCCTATGTAAGGGCTCCCACACATAACTTCGCATCGCATCGCAAGAGTCTGCGATGCGTTATGCTATTAGGAAACTCATTGCTTGTCAAATACTTGACACGCATCGACGCACGAAATCGCAGTTTTATGTGGGAGCCCTTATACTATATATTGGTACACTTAAGGTTGAATTTTGTATACTTAGCCCTATTTTAGGACATAATGATCAAAGCAGTAAACAAAGTGAAGACCTATAAACTTACCCTGCTCGCTGCTTCCTTACTGGCGAAGTCATAGTGTCTTTCATCGTTTTTATTACTTTATGAATTGCTATACATACGACTTCCATTCATATTTTCTCAATTAGATGAGCAATTTTGGGCCTTAGAAGCGTTAAGATCTATGTTATATAAGCGGTTTTTAGGACGTCAATAATTATTTGTTGAAATTTACATTGTCCTGTGGATTTTCTATTTTTTCGAGTTGATTATGCTGTTTTGGGCCGTATAAGCAGTACCCTGCATCATAATATAATTCGCTGTAGCTTTAACGGTGAAAACTGTTTGTAATCTAACATTATTTTTTTATTTTTTATGGTCTTTTGAAATAGAAAATGAATTCTCTAAAATGAGGTTGATATTCAAAGCATTCGATTTTCGACCTTATTTAGGGCACCAATATCGTTACACTTATTTAAATGAGTTTGTTCATTACTAATTCAACTTTTTAGTTATTATTACGATTACTCCATATGTGAAACATTCTTATAGGTGCTTTAGTCGGTTGTTGATATATTTATGAGTGTTGCCAGAATTAAGCAAAAAATATTCGAAGTGCTTTAAGTTTCTAATATCTATTTTGATATAAGTAGTTCTACTCCGATAATTTTATTCTCAAACGATTTTAATATTTTGAGGTGGGTGCGTTTTTGTACAGTTTGTCAATTTGGAATTTATAAACTTTGTTCTGTAAAAAAGTGTGCAAATTAATCGAGGTATTCGTCAAAATAATCTAAGGTTCGTAAAGCGAGTGTTAAATACCCTCCACTTTTCAAAGCTATAAAAAATAAATATAAAACTACAACTTGCGGATATTTATATTTTTTATGTATTTAATTTGTATTAAAAACGCATCCAATATCAGTTTACTTTTAAGTTGCAATATATTTATCTTTTTTATTAATTTTACAAAATATCGTAGCTACCTCATTTAAAGTATTCTTCGAGGCTTACATCGAACACGCTATATAAGTCTTCCGTTCAGTAATTATTAATTTCATACATAATATATTGCAATATACAGGGTGGATTTATTTCATGATACCTGGAGAGAATCTACTCGAAATAATTGAAATAGCAAATTTCACTCAAAGGAGACATTCCTTTGTTTTTGAAATGAAACAAATCTGCGTGCAAAGATTTTTAAAAATAAGTAAGCTTAAACCGAACGGGCTGATATTAAAAAAACAACACTTTAGGATAACTCATAAGGATTAAATCTCTCTCATAAACGTGATAAATCAAATGAAAGGGAAACAATGAAAGACATCATGGATTCGATGTCGTGTCGAGTCGATCTGTACTTTTGGAGAAGGAGTTTTTTTAGGGATCCGTATCCAAAGGGTAAAAACGGGACCCTATTACTGAGACTCCACTTTCCGTCTGTCTGTCAGGGTGTAACTCAGGAACCGTGATAGCTAAACAGTTGAAATTTTCACAGATTATGTATTCTGTTGCCGCTATAACAACAAAAACTAAAAGCAGAATAAAATAAATATTTAAGTGGGTCTCCCATACAACAAACGTGATTTTTTGCGCAAGTTTTTGGTAAGGAACCCTTCGTGCGCGAGTCCGACTCGCACTTGGCCGGTATTTTAAAATCTGTGAACGCAGTATTGTTTCTTGTCAAAAATAAAGCCATGGTCGGACTAGGCGTGTTTTCTATACTAATTGATGAACGCGCATAATCTGCAATCTCGTGCTATCACGCGCTCCGCGACGGGGCGCGATGCTGGGTGAGAACCGCTATAGCGGCTAACTTCACGACCGCTATTCATATTGAATCGCACAGTACAGTCGAACCAATTAAATAGTGTCCCACCTTAAGTTCATTTTCCAGCAGATATTAAGGGAAGGATCTTCGAATTTATCGAAATTAACCTGTTTTTTATTCAAAAGTAAACAATCAACTATTCTTTATTTTGAGCAGATAAAAAATATATTATGTTGAAGTTTGATAAACGGTTTTGATTATTATGTGGCTATAAACACGATATTCGTATCTTCACTGGACTATGAATAATTTCAAAAACAAAGAAAATTTTCATAATTTTTTCGATAATATAAGTACTTAAGTACTTAAATTATAAATCTCTTATTCACGAATAACATATAGAAAAATAGGTAATGACATATAGAAGATTATTCTCAGGCTACTTTTTCAAAAAGTGAATTTATGCTCAAAATACTTAACAACAAAAACAATAAAAAAATTAAGTTATTTTCATTACTCTTCACACATAAAGAAAAAGACAAAGACAGAGTTTTTGGAAGATCCTGCCCTTAAAACTGGTTGACACTGACCTCTATGGCTTTAACGCTTTTAAACAAATTATTTGCAAAATGAGTCTAGTCCAGATTCAATTGGTTCGACTGTACATAAGTATTCAACTTCATGTTCTGTCAATTTGTATATACGACACTGTTTTTCGTTCCATTTCAGTCTTCGTGCACAACGACTGAACTGAACGAAATATAGCTTGCTGACTAAATACATATCATTATTACCATTATTTGATATTACCTATATGCAAATATTTGCGATTTCTTATTGTTTATAGTTGTGGAAAGTATGAAACACAAACGTGGGTTATAATTATCATTGAAATAAGGGCTGACAAACACGTTCCACAACCACACCACAGCCAGGGGCCCGATTCTCAGGCATTCGAACTTTTTCAGTGTAGTAATTCGTATGTTGAACATTTTGGTTGTGCTTTCTATTGAAAAGTTAGAACGTTTCAAACAAACTCATCTGTCCCACATGTCAACAAATTTATTTTGACAGCTAAGTTCGTATACGAACATCTATTGGTCTGTACCACTCGTAGCGTTCGACTGGTTTTCGATCGAACTTTTTCGATTGTGAAATTCTGACAATACACAATAGTACATTACAGCCGAGGACAGGTAAGTAAGAAATTACATTGTCGAGGATGGTTTGAAGCACGAGCCGCAGGCGAGGGCTTTAATCATTCGAGGCAAGGTAATTTGCTTACCGTACAAGGCTTGTATAGTGCTTTTCTCAAGAAATGCGAGGAAATAAAAAAAAACTGTTTAACTAAATAATATTTATTAAAATTTATATCACACAGTTCGGGCAATTATTAAATGTAAATGTTATTGTTTTCCCGGGCACACTTATGTAAAAATCCCCATAATAATATTATTTTAATGATGTATCATTAAAATACGCCAACAACACAGATTCCGAAAACGTATGCGCCTTTTTTTCACTTTTCCAAATCAGATCGTAGGTTTTCATATATCTTTCTTTTGATTTTGCTGGCAGTAAGTTTTCTGTTATTAATTTTGCTTCTGCTCTCAAATTTGGTGGAGTAGGTACATACAATGTCTGTATATGTTTCATTGGCAGAACTCATTTTGATAATTTATTACACAATATAAACTGTTATATCTTATTTAATCAACCGCTGAAAATCATTCCCGCCGTTTTTTTAATATTGGTTTGTGAGGCCATGTCGAACGGTCATACAGCCTAGTGATACTTACTACTTGCTACTAAAATGCGCAACTTCAATTACCCGCTTCTGGGCGGTAGATGGCGCATACAAAATTACTCGTAAAGGATATTTTGTCTATGATAAATATCATTTTGTTTTTTCGATTGATGTTCGTGCTAAGCATGAAGCTCGACTTAATACTGAGGTAACTGGAGTTCTCACCCTGAATAAAAAAGTGAACACCAGCAAATTTGACATTTAGTATGTAGTGGCTGTCAGTTGTCTCATATGACCATACGTATTTTTATTAAAGTGTAGGTGAGACGGAAGACAGCCACTTTGTAATTTGTGGTCACAAAAAATTGTTCGTACTGCACTCTCCAGTAACCTCAGTATTAAGTCGAGCTTCATGGTGCTAAGGGGACATAGCGCTTGTGGTACAATACGAAGTATATACTCTGTGCGCACCGTATTTAAAAAAAAGTTAACCTAATTATGATATAATAATGATGTGGCTGTATGGTACAAATGTCCCTTTGCTTTTTCTGTTTTTATACACAGGAATAACTAAAGAAAAAATAAAGAAAAAAGTTGGTACCATAGAAAATCACTGCAGTAATGAATTTCAGTACTTACTTACTGCACTAAAATCAGTGCAGTAAGTAAGTACTGAAATTCATTACTGCAGTGATTTTCAAATTTAGAATGTTTACCTCGGAAAAGTGCCACGTACTGCATTCTTTTCTCAAATATAATATTAACATTTCAGAGCATAAGTGTGAAAACTTTGTTAAATTTGAATTTCGAGCGTATAAAAGTGAACTTTTCTCTATTGCCTGAGAATCGGCTTCTGGCGTCTGTCACTCGATGTACTTGCGCGCTACTCTCGCCCGCACTTAGAAATCTAGCTAAATTAGATCTGCAAGAGAGCTAGAATATATGCGATCGAAAGAGATGCAAAGTCTGGCCGTTCGTAATTAGCGCCGTACAAGCTGAATTCCACTTTATTGCGTTCTAGTTAGAGTTGCTATTTATTTAAATGGTTTAGCGGAGTGAAGCTTCAGTACTACTTGTACTATTATTTAGTCTGTGTCGCAGCGCAGCCACAAAATGTGGTCACGTGTGAATAGTGTCGATGCAGCTTTTTGCAGTTGCGTCGTGGTTGTGGGACTATGCGTAAAAATTACCAAGTGGTTGCGTTGTGGTCGGTATCACCCACGCGGTCGATAATGACGGCAAAATGTGGTACTTACATGTAAATTGTACTTTTATTTCCAATACAAAATGCGCCCGACCACGTGTTGTGGTTGTGGTACGTGTGGGTCAGCCCTTAATCTAAAGGTTAACAAAAAAATCTGAAGGATACTATAGTTATTTATACGTGTTTTCGTAATCATTTAATTCAGCAAAGCTTATAAATTATTATACATAGGGCACACTGAAAGTTCTGCGCTCCTATCCGCTCATAAATGTTTGAATTTCGAATGTTAGTTACGCAAAGCTTTCAGTGTACCCCTCGATATAACTATTTTTAATCGCAATAAATACCTATATAGTTTTTGAGTAAAAAGACATTCATTGAATCTTTTGTTATTGATTTGATTTTATTTATTTATTTATTTAGTACTTACCTAATTTTAAGATTCTTCAAACGGTTTTTAGTATAATTATTATAACCGATAACATAATACAAAATGGAGATTCTTATAATATATAGTATTAGCTGCTAATTGTTTAATATTAAGACACTTTATAGTTTTCTTTTTCGCTCGTTATTAGATATTTAATAATTTTCATACAGAATTCCATACAAACCATAGTATTATTTTAAGTATTGCTTTAAAAGATAAATCAAAACTTAAGTTGACCCGCAGTATCAAAACACCAAATTAAATTAATAATCAATTAAAGTAAAGGTAGGTATTTTGGTGGTACTTATACATAATTTGGATATATTTTTTAAACTGGATATTACCCAGGCGCCTTTGTGGCACATACGTGATACAAACAACGCTAACAAGTTGTTACGAGTGTAAGCAGGACAATACGGTATTTAACTGATTTTTTTTTAATTCTTTAAAATGTTTTTCGAAATATTAGCTACACAAAACAAGTTTTCATTTTGAATTATCTTGAATATTTTCAAAGATATAGGGCTTCAAACTTTATAATTAGACAAGGACAGGACGCTATCTTAGTGACGTCAGTGGGTTAGTAGCGTCATAGTCACGCCATAGAAGATTTCGTTTTAGAAAGAGACAGCTATAGTCAAAATCAAACAGACTATAATTCTTTTATTATAAAACAGATTCAAATTATTTTTTCACATTTGGTATTCTTAATTGCAATATTTTTTTACGTCATCATTAAATATCTACATTTCAACAACAGTAAAATACCCTATTATACCACACTCCGCAAAATCGTTCCTGCGTTTCTTAAAGAAAATATTTTATTAAATATCACCAAATTACGTATAAGTACCACCAAAATACCACCCTTTACACTTTAAAATAAACATTAAAATACTAGTTTAATATACTTACAGATTTAAACGAGGCATCAAATTAGATGATTCTACAGATAGATAATATTTGTTCCACAACAAATCTTAAAGGTCAATTTTCTACTTACTTATATTATTCTTAACTTTCTCTGCAATCAGTATGATTATCGAACTAAGTAGAAACACTCGAACAAATAATTTACTTTATAGTACAACTATGTAGCCAATAGAAATGAAAGTAAGTATATTTTTTAAACACATTCTTGATAGATAACAGTATAAAGTGTAACAAAAACCTTGTAGACGATCCAAATAGGTAATAATGCAGCCACACAATCCTTGCGAGGCGAATAGCGAGGAAGTACGCAAGGACGCAGTGTGGCTGTGATAGTCGTCTTGTTGCCGCGAGACTCTCTTGTTTTTGTTGCAAGTCAAAGAAGGGGCAATGCCAGCGTCAGAAGCGTGTCTGAGTAAGCGAGTGTGTGAACGTCAGAGCTATATTCGCGGCAACACGAAAAGCAGCACGCGACAACTGCGAAACAGTAAAGAAACCTTTATGAAAAAATTCATTTACGTGAACGATACCTTATTTTAATGATCGGTCCTCCAAGGCTTTTGATAGACACTCAAAATATGTATTATAAAAAAGTAGATTAATCAATCACGTAGTTATAAAATCGTTGATTTCTTATGAATATAATATTACCAGTAATTTCTATTCGGGACATGCTTTTCAGTGCCTTTGTATATTTTATGAAGGGTAAGCCAGTAGATTCATAAAATGTAAACGAAATGGTTATATTTTTTGAAGTTTTGAAAATTCCATCTGTACTCGTATTCGATGCTTATTCGGCAGTGTTTTGTTTCAATGTGTTAGTGAATATACTTGTTTTATACACAGTCCGAAATACCTCAATGTCTCAAGACGAAAGTCTTTGACCAGTGTGTGTTGCCAGTAATCACCTATGGAAGTGAGACGTGGTCTTTTACTATGGGTCTCATAAGAAGGCTCAAAGTCGCCCAGGGAGTAATGGAGAGAGCGATGCTTGGTATTTCCCTGCTCGATCGAATCAGAAATGACGAGATCTGCAGGAGAACTAAAACAACCGAGATCGCTCGAAGGTTTGCATCATTGAAGTGGCAGTGGGCGGGACACATAGCGCGGAGAACCGATGGCCGTTGCGGCGGAAAGGTTCTCTGGCGACCGCGTACCGGACGACGTTCCGTGGGCAGGCCCCCTACAAGTTGGACCGACGATCTGGTCAAGGTTGCGGGAAGCCGCTGAATGCGGGCAGCGCAGGACCGATCGTTGTGGAGATCCTTGGGGGAGGCCTATGCCCAGCAGTGGGCGTCTTTCGGCTGACATAATGATGATGATACACAGTCGCTTATACTATATAAGGTTCTAATTCGATCCCATATAAAAAACTGCTGTAATTGGTAATTTTTGTAATTTACATTTATGAATCTTACTGCACTTGTCGAAATTTATAAAACAGAGTCGATTATGATAAGACAACGCTTATTATTCTAGCTTGTTATGTGAATATGATGCCTATTATATGAGCAATAAAATTGCTTTTCGTGTCGTCTAAGCAATGTTGGTGTTGTGTAATGTATTCTGTTGTAACTGTAATATATGAAAATTTCCATAGGAAAAATATTTTTTTCACATTTTTGCTCTTGAAAAAATAGCCAGTTGAGACGAATTTTAACTTTAATTAATTTGGTTTGGATCAATGTTACGTAATAACTTGTTTTTTTCTTATTCTTTAAAGTTATCTATGGTTTATAGTTTATTAATATATGTATGAGTTCACAATTCAAATATTACAACATATGTTACATGAGTGTAAATAAAGATATTTTCTCTATGGAAGTATGTAATAGCAATCTTATGCAAAGTTGTGATTATGCTAGAGATTATACTTGATTGTTTCCAGTAACTGTTTCTTGTAAATAAGTTGTGTTTGGACCAAGAATTATGTGAGAATGCTTCATACAAAAATAATTTCGTGGTATATTGTTTCATCCATTAATTGTTACCTTAAGCTTACCGTTTTTGTTTGTTGTATGAATAACTTTGTTAACAAGTTATTTTAGTTATTTTTAATATGTTATATAAGATTAAGAGTGTCTCATAGCTCAATCAATTTACTCCCCAATGTTGATATTTTAAGCTGAACTGTTTTGTTCTATATACTTTATAGTATAGTTAGTCTGAACTCTAATGCGATTAACGCCTAAGGTTAAAAGTCCCTTGGCACGTGTCTTTAAGTACCTCGAAACTTCAACTGCTATAACATTTTTGATATAATACACAGATGTTTATCTTCGTGTAAGGTCGGCTGAATTCGTGTGTTTTCGCGTATATTCGTGCTCTGTCGCGTATTTTTTTACATAGACGCTTTTTTGATCTGTGAAGACGCGTGTCGAGCGAGAGTCTTGTGTACACGTTTACACGCCTTAATTCGTGTTGTGTGCAGACTTAGGCCTGTATTCTAAAACGACACTTAAGTGGAGATCTCTTCTCAAGTACACTTAGAAAGGGACGCAAATACATGCAACGAATACATTCATCCCTTTCTAACTATACTTGAGAACAGATCTGTCGTTCTAGAATACGGGCCTTAAATTTTAATAAGCACCACCCACTCTGAGAGCTAAGCAAAACGTAGCCAGGTTAGCTTATTATCAGCTGTCATCGCAATAATAAAGTATTGTTGGTTAGAGGAGAAGTTGTACACTGCCTCTAGCGCCATTGTGAAACAGCTCGTGGTAAGTAGGCAGGACACTGATATTGCAACCGCAACTATACTCTGTTCAAAGAGAGTTGATAAATATTAGGCTACGTCTCCGCGTTACTGTCGCTTAGTTATCGCAAGCTGTATGGCGGCCGTCGCTTATATCTCGCTTTCGCCAAGATTCGTGGTAAGAGGCACGCAGGTATTGTCGACTATGGCCCGAACAGGCGGGCGGACGCGGTGGCCATTTTCTCTTTATATATAAATTAGCGGGCTGCAATGGGGAGAAACGGACAAAGTTTTTTGTAGATGGCGTTTTTGTGATTGGCGGTCCACTTGCTACCTAATCTGAGGGATAATAATGTACTCTTTGGTGGATGATTGGTTAAAAAATTTCATCGATTTTGACAGCTGTTATGATTGGTTGTTATTGTGACAATCAACAAAACACCCCCCTCCCCCCCAATATTACCTACGCCCTCTGTCGTGATAAAAAAATAGTTTTCTTCCCCATGAGTTATGAAACCCTGAATTTATCATCTCTCGTTGAACAGAGTATACGGAGTTTTGGGATGGTAGGTATCGAAGTATGTAATGGATATTTCTTGATGTATCGCTCTAAGGCCGTTTGTTACCGGACGTTTTTTCAACGGACACCGGACCTGGCGTGATATTCTTGTCTCTGTTTGGCGTTACGTCGATAATAAAGATGAATATATCGCGTCGATCTGATGTCCGGTACGTCTACAAGCGGCCTACTGTGTCCAGTGCTTTAGGTATGAATGAGAAAAGACAAGAATTTAGCTTGGTGCACTATTATATTAAATACACTCATGGGTTTACGAGTATTATAAAGACACTACTACTTTTTGGAATTCAAAAGCTGTATTTTTGTATGATCTGAAAATTATAAATATTTCAATTACTAAGCAGTGCTTATATATTAAAACTATTTTCAAAAGTAAATTTATAAAAATATAATTTTTCAGATAATACGTAGATTTAGATAGCGATTTATCAAATTTTAGACCATGAGTGTAGTAAAATAATAAATTATAAAGACAGGCTTGGTTCTATTGCAAACTCTTTACATGGATGATTAAATAATACAGTATTTACATTTCATTTTCTTATTATAAATAAGCTATTGTCAAACTGATCAATAGATCAATATAAACCATATTACTAAGCTAGTAAAGTTGAAATTGTTTGCCCACAAATAAAATAATATTTCATTTGTTTGTTATTTGTTACATTATGTAATAAAATGAATGATTACAATAATATATGTATTTTATATTACTTGAGCGGCCAAAAATTATAGCGTTTGGCGTTGGATCTTGAGAGTCTAAATGGGTTTTGAACCTAAACATATTTTTTTTAAATAGTAATGATATGTACTGTATTAAAAATTAATATCCACGAGTATTGCCAGGATCAAGCCATATCTAATCAATAATAGGTATAAATGTATAATGATTATTATAAATATAGACCCTGCACGCCATATTGTGAGTAGCGTTATTTCAGTGAATTTGCTAGTTGTATCGTGGAACTTGTGATAATATATTTATTTTGTTGCTAACAATTTTATTATTGTTTTACTAAGTTATTAAATTAGTGACGATGAAAATATTTCTTTTATTTATAAGTCTAGGATTCCCGAAAGTAGGGTATTTTAAATTATGCATTACTTCTCGCAAATCACAAGTACTCATAAGTATGAAAAATTATATGTACAGTACAGTATTTTATCTAGTGATTCCGGCCATTCAATACTCTATTTGTGAGACTTTACTGCATCATATAAAATTTCCTTAATAAATGTCCTTTTAAATTTAAGTATCACACAGCATGGTACCCCGACTGTGAGTCACGAGACTAGTGGTGTACCTACCTACATTTATTAATCGTGTAAATCACAGTAAGCATGTTCTACCCAATCTTTAACATAATCAGCTACCACATTAAAGTTTTACAGTCTCTATCTTATCATTGTATGATATGAAAGATACAGTTGGTGGCAAAAAAATCGGCGAGTAAATTTTTATACAAATTTTCCAAAGGCCAATTCATAATTAAAACACACTCTTTTTTCATATTATTACTACCTACTTCATAAAAAGACTTTCATGTTTAAATTATGTGGGTTTTTTCTTTAGTTGCAATGCAAAGTTGCGGCATCGTAGCACAGAAAAAAAAATACTATTACGTCGTAGGCCGAAGTGGGCGATGCCTGGTAAGTTTCTAAACGTTCCTGTGGGAATATCAGGATAAAATATAGCCTATGGTAAGCACTGGGAAGCATGTAGCTTTCATGGGACTCTCCTTGAACGCCTTATTGTTTAAGGCGCTAACATTGGTCCACTAGCGCCGCCAATTCATTTATTTTTATTACTCGTAAACCAAGTAAATATTAAAAGAAGGAAACCTCTTTAATAAATTGTCATTCTTTGTACATACCTACTAGTTTTAAAATTAATTAAAATAAGTAGGTAGTTTGTAAAATAAAAAGGTCACAAGTTTTAAATAATTTACTTATTTATTTATTTCTTATCTTAATATTAAAGTAGCATACCTACCTACTTACATAATGTTTTCAACATTAGAATCGAATACTTTTAAGCCGGGAGATGAGCCAGTTTTTAACCGACTTAAAAAATTGAAAAGGAGGATGTTATCTATTCGTCGCGTTTTTTTTTTTTATATGTATGTACACCGATTACTCGAAGACGGCTGAACCGATTGAAATGATTCAAACGTTATAACATCAGGTATTTTCCCAAGTTGGTCCCATTTTACGAAATTTTGAAATCGGTTCAGTAGTTTTCAGGAAATCTTGAAAATACTGTCGTTTTCGTTACCACTTCATATGCATTTAAGACGGATGTTCAACTATCATACCTATTTGCCAGGATATACGAAAATTGCCTGCATGATGCACTAAAAAGAGTGAAACAAAAATTATTTTTATTAAAAAATAAAACCGCCTTCAAAAAAATCCACCTAAAAGTAAGAAATAATACCTCTCATAACGTAAGTACTTTGAAGTCGGGCGGGTCTAAACAACAACACAAAAAAACAAAAAAATTAACAGGTTTCACGCCCGACTTCAAAGTACTTACGTTATGAGAGGTATTATTTCTTACTTTTAGGTGGATTTTTTTGAAGGCGGTTTTATTTTTCGTACTTGGCATAGGGTGACATAGGTACAGACACTCTGTTCTGTGGGTACACATGAGACGCGCTACATACACCTCTAACTAAAGGCTGAATTACATGAGGCAAGTTATTGCATACAATTTTTAGGGTTCCGTACCTAAACAAAGGGTACAAACGGGACCCTTTTACTAAGACTCCGCTGTCCGTCCGTCTGTCTGTCACCCCACCAGGCTGTATCTCATGAACCGTGATAGCTAGACAGATTGTTTTTGGCGTTTTTTGTTCGATATTAATAACGGCAACAGGTACATAGACGCTTGAAATATTCTCAGAATATTTAGATGTGTATTCACTTTAAAAATAAATAATGAGTTGGGATCCCATACAGCAAACGTGATTTTTTGACGGTACGGAACCCTTCGTGCGGGTTCCGTACCGGGTTTTTTGTACATTGCTATGTGAGTTTGAACATTGCTATGTTACTTCAACTCGCATAGCAATGTACTGCAATAGGGTATTTTACTGTTGTTGAAATGTAGATATTTAATGATGACGTTAAAAAATATTGCAATTAAGAATACCAAATGTGAAAAAATAATTTGAATCTGTTTTATAATAAAAGAATTATAGTCTGTTTGATTTTGACTATAGCTGTCTCTTTCTAAAACGAAATCTTCTATGGCGTGACTATGACGCTACTAACCCACTGACGTCACTAAGATAGCGTCCTGTCCTTGTCTAATTATAAAGTTTGAAGTCCTATATCTTTGAAAATATTCAAGATAATTCAAAATGAAAACTTGTTTTGTGTAGCTAATATTTCGAAAAACATTTTAAAGAAATAAAAAAAATCAGTAAAATACCGTATTGTAATAGCTTGCCTCGTGTAAGTAATTCAATTTATTCCATTAATCAATCCTTATTTTTTTCTTTTGTTTCATTATGGGTTTGCTCTTGACATCTTGCTCGAAGAGAAGATGATCTACGATGGAACAAGCGTGCCCAGAAGATGCCTGTGCTGTGCAAACTTGAAAACATGTAGGTATGTTCTCGAAAACACAATTTGAGACCAATCCTATGTACTTATATTGGTTTAGATACTTAGCAACTATTGTTATTTTGGACTTACTACCTAATATGTGGAGGCAACAAAGCTCTAGTATGCTTATCTCTTAGCGAGGATAAGTGAGTGAAGTTTGTGATGCGCACCGCCAAGGAATGTAATACCCATAAACTTATTTATACTAGGGGTAAGTATAATAAGTTTATGGTAATAACCTGCCTGCGTCTGTTTTCTCGAATGACTACAACCCTGTAATTGTTAAAGCTAGAGTGAATAGGCTGCTTTTTGGTAAGCTCGCTCCATCTTAGGCTTCTTCTCAACCCTAAGGTTCAGTGTAAAGCCAAGAGCAAGCCCATACAAAATTAAAAAAAAGTTATCCCACCAAAAACATTGTCATGTAAGGTGTTGTCATAGCCTATCTGTTACTGAGGGTAGGGCAGGCGTACCGGTTTTGGCCACTGTACCGGTTTTGGTCACTTTTCACTTTAAAGTTATATAAATAGGAATTAAATAATTATTGCTTATATTTATTAATGGCGAATAAAAGATTGGACTTTTAGTTAATAATTACAGCACTTAGTTTTTTTTATGTAGTACGATATTTTAGAAATAAACACGTGTTATGTTTTAACATTTTGTAAAATTCTTAAGCAAAATGTTAAGGGTAAAGGTTTTGTAAAATCATTTTTTTTCTACAATAAAATTATTTTATGGTTATTTAATATTTTATATCATATTGGAATATGTTTCTTCTAGATGGATTAAGTGTTGTTTTTTCACTGTTCTTACAAAAAGTTTAGAAACAATAAGTGGCCAAAAGTGGGGCTAGAAATTTTAGCATTGTGCCACCTTTGGCCACTTTGGCATTAGTAGAAAGTTTCCAACCTATCATAAAGTTCATTTATTTTAAAAGACTCACAACTCACTTTTGTTAGCTAACGTAGGTACTAGAAAATTAACGGATTGAGGCTAGTGTAGGCACTAGCCTACACTAGCCTCAATCCGCTAATTTTCTTATAATCAAGTGATAAAGGTATACTTATAAAATTGTAGTAAGGAGCTAGCTGTGATTGAAATACTATTTCATGTAGTGTTTTAGTCCAGAACTCTAATAAGACATCAATTAAGCATAAACTCAACTTATAAATATAGTAATTTTATGAAAGTGGCCAAAACCAATGCAAACGGTGTATTTGGCCCCCTCCGCAGAATTTGTTCTAAATAAAAAAAACTATAATATTTTTTTTACTTTGTAGATTGTACCCTTAAAGGACGATAAATTATCTATAACTCTACCTTATAAATTTTCTCTAAAATACTTAAGATCATTAAGCACTAAGCGGTTAAAAGTGAAAAAATCCTTAAAGTGGCCAAAACCGGTACGCCTGCCCTACCTAAGTTATTGGTTCTGGCCGTAAGTGAGTGAGTAAGTAAGTTAACTTTAGAAATCTAGTTTGGTTCTCGGCTCGAATACTTCGCTGACGTCCAGGGACCTCGCCTTGACAACCCTGGCGTAGTAGAGCGCGGAGTCGCGCGGCGTTCGTGTGCGCAGCGGGTCCGTGAAGTTCACGTGGTACAGGCCGAACTTGGTGCTGGAAGATAAAAACAAAGGAAGTAGGTGTATATCCTCACTTACAAAGCCGCTGTTTCTGTCATCAAGCCTCATGATGAAAGTAATCGTATCCATTCATCAGGTAACATTTGATGTTCATCATGTTAAGAGACTCCAGGCGACTCTTTGGATTGGACATTATCCAAAGGGTCCAGGAAGAGAGAAATATAGAGATTGGGAATAAGTTAGAAGGAACCCTTTCGAGTAACTTTATTACTTATGTTTTAGTTTACAAGTATTTGGCGTATACGTTTGACAATTTATTATGTAAGTATGTAGCTCGTTCGAAATAAAGGCTAGAACTAGAAGACTGACATGGTAGAACGCTCTTGTTCATGTTTGCCACCCAATAATTTGAAACTTCGGGCGCTGAAAGACTTTGACCTGAACCAAATAATGTCCAATAAAGGACTGCCTACACATTCAGGGCCCTTGCCGGGCCGTGATCCGTCCGCCAATCATTAGCGTCGGATTTTCAGTGCCGTGTCCGGCCGCAGCCACAGAATATATAATAGGTACCTACATTTTTTTGCATGAAAATAAAGTCCAATTCCGGTCGCTTTGTCATCGCTTGCCTACTGTTATTAGGTATAATAACCTAAAGTTCGCGCATGGCATGCAAGCAAAACTGTATCCTACAGCTACGCGCGGCGCGAGAGTTCTTATTTCTATGAAAGTCGCTCGCTGGTTAGGGTTGCGAGCGACTTGCGAGTTCGGTTCTGTTGTTTCTTTTGTTCTTTGTTTTATTTAGGCACCCGTAAACCCCCCTGCTGCAGCTAGTGATTGGCGGACGGATCACGGCCCTGATATTTGTAGTCTTAACACTTACACGTAACCATCAGGCCACTCGAAGTTGTCCATCATGGACCAGGCGCTGTAACCCATCACGTTGACACCATCTTCCTTGATGGCCAGCAGTACCTTGCGGAGAAGAAAACAATATGAAAGAAAAAAAGAGCAGAACATCAAAACTTTAACTTTTGAAAACGCGCAGTGATTAGCGTGGCCGCCGGTAAATTAAAAAAAAGTTAAGCAAAAATAGTTATAGAAAAAAGCCACCATGCAGCCTTGTAAGTAGCTTACATAGGCGGGATTCGAAACCGCGCCCCGGGAATCCAGTCCTATGCTCTAACGAACTAAGCTACCGAAAGACTTAAGGTCGTCACAGACGGTGAAGATACTATAATATTTTATCTTAACATAGAATATCGCTCGCCATACAATTCAATGGACCATCACACACGCCGAAGATAACATATATTTTCATATTAAGTATCTTAAGATGCCAGGCGATACGGCAAAATATATATTTCGTATGTTAAGATACGGAAATATATATTTTGCATGTTAAGATACCATCTTAACATACGAAATATATATTTTGGATACGAAAAGATTTGTATACAGGTTGTCCCGTTTTCGGTGCTGGGAATAGAGAGAACTAGCGGCCCGCCCCGGCTTCGCACGGGTGGACATTTATTTTTTAAACATTTTGGGATAAATACGAAAAAATCAAAACATTTGTAACGATGCCGTTTCGTTCCAGTCATTATGAATGGTTAGAAACTCCATAGTGGCTGGGAAGTTTTATAGTTTTACGTACTGCCCATCAATTTTATGCTGTACCACTGTTCTTTCGTAATTCTTCGCTCCACGTGCCCTATTCAGCATTTTGATTCAGTCCTACCAGAACAATCAAGCTGAACAGAGCTCGCGTGCGAGCTAGCGTACCAAAAATTTATAAGTGAAATGTAATAACTATTAAATAGCCAATTAATTAATTATAGTACAGGTCCTATTCTTCATATTCTTTCATATTTCTAATTTACAATATTTGATAAAACAACTCTCCAAGTGCTGTAACAATCTTTTATTCTCTACAACATCTTCTAATTGAATACTATGCGGTGACTTCCGACGTTCCGGCTAGTGTACCGCTGGCCGACGAGGGGGTCCCGTAACACATCACTACATAGTATAAAACAAAGTCGCTTTCTCTGTCCCTATGTCCCTTTGTATGCTTAAATCTTTGAAACTACGCAACGGATTTTGATGCGTTTTTTTTTAATAGATAGAGTGATTCAAGAGGAAGGTTTATATGTACTTTTTATCCCGATATTCCCACGGGAACGGGAACCACGCGGGTGAAACCGCGGGCGGCCGCTAGTTCATAATAAACGAAGAGTAAGTTTACACCTAGTTTAACCAAAAAGTTTGCTTAGAAATAATGACGCTTTGAAACGTCAAACGTAAGGAGTAGGTACCTACCTAATGATGATAGTATGATTTTCTATCCAAACTGATCTAGAGTTCGAATTAGCTATAGCAATTTTTATATCAAATTCCAGGTCAGAATCATCTTCTGATGAACTGTCCAATAAGTCTAATAACAAATCCGAATTGCTCATTTTTGATCACCCTGTATAATATGGTTTACAGAATATTCGTCCGCTACCTAGGACGGATATCAAGAGAGTGAAAAGATTCCAAAATATATCGTATCTTAACCGTGTGTGATAGTTTAAGATGCTATAATATTTTATCTTACGATATCTTAAGATAAAATATTATAGCATCTTCACCGTTTGTGGCGCGCTTTAAAAGACTCTTAGTTTTTTTTCTATTACTATTTTTCCCATACTTTTTTTTATCCACATTGGGGTATCACTTAGCCTTAATCCCTAGACCCTGTCATGGGGAATTCCCCGATCTGTTCGCCAGGCTTAGCTCTGCGCACCTCACGACTCGTGTATTGGTTCATAGATACACATGAAATGAAGTCATAGAATTGCATCACATTGCATTGAGAATGCATAAGAATAATTTAAAATATCTCAATATGGTTTAATATATATAATACCTGTTCCAAATAGTCTCTATAAAAGTTGACCACCTCCTCATTGTCCAGGTCCTCGCTGTCGGAGCCGTATCCGTTCTCGGTGATGAAGATGGGCACGTCGCCATATTGCTGCTTCAGCCAGACCAGGCTTTTGCGGAGACTTTCCGGGTGAGACTGTTGGGTGAAAGAAGAATTAACGGTGATAAGGTAAGTAGGTACCTACTCCTACTACACTTGGTTTGGCTTTGGCTACGCCCACTCTGGATGCTAATACATAAACTTGAGGTTCCCAAACTTATTTTTTCTACTGCCCACTTTAAAAATAATTTTGCGCCCCCTTTTTTTACCTACTTAAAAACCACTATAACTTCAAATGAAATAATGATTGTGAGCTATATCAGCGGAGATTAAATATTCATTCTAAACGAGACTTCTATTATAACCCGCAAGAGTTAACTTGAGTTTGAGTCCTTCTGAGCGCACTTATGTTGTACACAAAGCAGCTCAGCTCGGGTAGCCACTACAACGCCCCCATTTGTTTTCTGGGTCTCTTACCGCCCCCCTTAAGATCCATTTCGCAATTACAGCCATTTGGCAGTTGTCTCGCTCGCACAATGCAACATTTTCATAGATTGTGGAAAACACATTGTGTTTTTTAGAAAAGTGTTTCTTTATGTCCCTACAACGCAATGTTACGGATATTTTGTATAAGTTATTTTATTCATTCAATTGAGTATTGGTTAGATCTAGGAAGTCAATTTTTGAAAACTTTAAGCTCGTAGATCTAGTATTATTGCAGTATTGACAATGTTGAAATATGTTTAATAATGTATAACTAATTGCGCTGTAGGGAATAATGAAACACTTTTCTAAAAAACACAATGTGTTTTAAACAATCTTTAAAAATGTTCGTTGTGCGAGCGAGACAATTGCAAAGTGCGAAATGGCTCTTAAGGCATGCAGCGCCCACAAGGGGGCATTATCGCCTACTTTGGTTTTGAGGGTGGAAAACGTTATCGCCGTTTGTATAGAGACAAATCTGTGTACCTTTCTTCGCTCTTCAGACTTATTATGTGAAAATTAGAAAACATTTTATAAGTAAATTTTTTACTTACCGGAAGTATGTCATAACCAGTTTGTTGCGAGTCTGGGTGGTACCCGATCACAAGGTTGAGTTCCCTAGACCCTGTCATGGGGAATTCCCCAATCTCTTCGCCAGGTTTAGGTCTGCGCACCTCACGACTCGTGTATTGGTTCATACCCATGAAGTCATAGGTTCCTGTAACAATAAATTATTTGCCATAAGACTACTCTACACGTGTTTCGCCCCAACCCGGGGCATCCTCAGGAGATAGTTCGTGCGAAGAACCAACACCAAATGAGCTCCGGCGCCTACCAACACCGTATTTATCGTCTATTTATCGTCGTAGGCGCCGGAGCTCATTTGGTGTTGGTTCTTCGCACGAACTAGCACGAACTATCTCCTGAGGATGCCCCGGGTTGGGGCGAAACACGTGTAGAGTAGTCTTATCGGTGACGGTGCAAGGTGTATTGCTGTCTTGCTAGATGCAGGTATTGTGCACTGGTGTTTTCGTGGTGTGCATGTGCAATTTTTTGCGGGCGGGCGGGCGGTGCATCTTGCATATTGTGTTTTTTGCGGAAGTAAGCTACATATATTTTGTTTTTCACAATGGTTGGGGACTTCCGCCAAGTGACGCCTGATTCAATCAAATTCCATCTAATGGGCTTATTACTCTTATTCTAATTAGGATCCGAATTAAGTGTAATAAGCCCTTAACCTGTTTCTTCGTGTTCTGTCGGCCCACCTTTAGACACATTAAGACTTTAACCGCCTCTGTGGTCTAGTGGTACACACCATCGGTATCAGATCCAGAGGTTCGATTCCTAGACGGGGTACATATTGTAGGGCTTTTTCAAAGTCCGCCTGGCTAGCAACCACCATCTTATCTAAGTCTGAAGCTATAACAACGATGTTTTCACCAAATATTGTGTTCCGTCAGATATAAAATAGCCAGTTCCTCAGTATTTGAGGACCCCGGGTGTAGTGCGCTTCCACCTTCAGCTTTATTATCACTTGACATCAGCCGGCTTAGCATGAGCGGTTTTTATTTAGTACATTATAACTCAATGGTTTTTATTATACCTACTCTTTATTGCACTCAATAAACACAGTAAAAATACAATATTACTAATGGAGTTTACAAGGGCGAGCTTATCTCTAAAAGAGATCTCTTCCAGCCTAAGACAGCCTGCCTAGCATGACCATCATTATATCACGCGATATGATATAACAAGTCATACTGTCTTGCCACTAAGGTGTAAGCAAGATATAGGCTCTTATCATGCGTCAATAGTCGATAGAAGCGCTCATGCTAGGCCGGCAGCATGACCTACTTATCATGTCATATCGCCGGATATAATGATGGTCATGCTAGGCAGGCTGTTGTGATGAAGGCTAGGTGCCACCCCGTTGTGGATGAAAAATGAAGTAAGTATTTAGAAAAAATCGACCCGTCTCACAATTTTCCATTTTTCAGTAATAAAAATTGCATTGTGATTGCAAAAAAAAACTAAAAATTCATATAACTTACATTGTAAAAGTTATAATAACTTACCTCTCGCCAGTTCTTTCTCTTCTTCCGTAAACGCTGGAAGCCTTGAAAAGGGATACCCTTCAGCTGCACTGTTCTCGGCAATAATCTTCTCTATAGCAGGAGGCCAACCTCCTTCCTTGGTGAATATGGGGTGAGCGAAACGGCCAGTCTAAAAAAATATTGTCAATCATTTTCATTGCATTCATCGGGAAAACGAGAATCTGTACTGGTAGCCACTGTCCCGCGCTAGCATACAACGTGTTAACGGATTAACCCAACACCAGAAAGTAGTTTGCTCAGAATCGTATTGCGAATCGATCGCACTATGTTTCAATATAGGTTATATTTTTTCATTTTATTGGCCCATGTCTAAATTATTTATAATGCGTGAGCGCTCGACGCGGACGCGGAGCGGCGCGGGCGGCGCGGGCGGCGCGGCGGGGGCGGTGGGGCCGTCGGACGTAGACTTTGAATTTTCATAGATTGGGCACCACCAAACTATCGTTGAATAACTTTTAAAATATTAACATTTTTGACTCAATTTATATTTTAATTATATAATTGCATTTTTTTTTAATTGGGTTGTTTCAGGTTTTGGATTAATTCATTAACACGTGGTATAACTAGCGGACCCGGTGAACTTAAGTATCACAAGATCATAAATATAGATAGATAAAAATAAATAATCGCGACGCGAAACGCATCTAAATTCACCAAAGAAGTTTTGTACGCTGCCCGCCACAAATGTTATAGTAAAAATAGGTATCAAAATCGGCTAAAATGTCAGTGATGCGGCCATGAAAGAACAGTTAGACGATTCTCCATACAAAATTAACCATTTTTGTTTTATAATTTTACTAGCTGACCCGGCAAACGTTGTTTTGCCATATTAATTATAGTGGACCCGGTAAACTTCGTATCACCAACATCTATTATAGATAGACAGATGAAAATAAATGATCGCAAAGAAGTTTTATACACTGCCTGCATCAAATGTCAGTTTTTAAAAAGTAGGTAATCCAAAGCGGCTAAAACGTCAGTGATTACAATACTCTTTGACATACCTCTTTGGAAGCGGCTATGGAAGAAATGACAGTTTTGTATAGTACGACAGTTAATCAATTTTCTATACAAAATAATCATTTTTATTTTTAATTTATAATTTTCCGGAATAAAAAGTAGCCTATATTACTCTCCAGCTCCCAAACTATCCCCATACCAAAAATCGAGTCGATCCGTTGCTCCGTTTTGACGTGAAAGACGGACAAACAAACAAACAAACAAACAAATAAACAAACAAACAAACACACTTTCACAATTATAATATTAGTATGGATTGTTCGGAATAAAAAGTACCTAGCTCCAGCTCCCAAACTATCCCCATTCCAGAAATCACGTCGATCCGTTGCTCCGTTTTGACGTGAAAGACGGGCAAACAAACAAAGAAACGAACTTCTTACCATATGCTGCAACGCGAGCTCGGCCAGTTCAGCATCTTCAGGCGTTTGACCGTCAAACCAGAATATGTGATTTGCGAAGGATACCAGACCTGTGCAGAAAATAAACACCTCGAGATTTTATAAGTACCTAAGTACCTACCTATGTGGTAACTACAATAAATGCCCACTTTTCGAGAAAAATAATTAGGAGTGCTAAAGCCACCAATGGTGTGTGTTTATGTATTTCTTCACGGTCTCCTAATCTTATGAAGGTAGCCCAAGTCGCAAATCGAGATGAGCTCGTTGATGATGAATAATCAGGTTTTCTCGCGATCAGAGTATACCTAGTCCTTACACTTAATAATACTGCGTGATACTGACCTTAATGTCAAAGATAGAGAAAAGTGGAGAAGAATGACAAGAAAAGCTGATCCCACCACCATGTGGAATACAACTAGAAAGAGATGGATACTGACCTTTGTAACTTGCCCTCAATTCCTTATCATAGGTCCTCCAAGCCTTAGCATGAGTTAGCACCACATTTTTTTCTGCACAGAAACACTCCTATTTTCGTGTCACTGATTTCAGGAGAGAAATGCAGAGCAATGGCGTAACTTCAGGGTGGCAAGCTGGCAAAATGCTACGTGCCTTTCTCTTTAATGATGAGCCAGGTCTTCACGCGGTTGGAGTGTAAAGAGTCAAAACTTCTATAATAATACTATGTTATGCTGACCTTATTCAAACACAGCTGAGGAAAAAAATGGCTCCAGAATCGTGAAGGATATTGAAGGTGGTAGCCTTCACCTGGAGGGTTAAGACAGATTGAAGCGCGAGAGAGAGAAGAAGATTCCTACCTTTGTCCCTAGCCCTGAATTCCTCATCATAGATCCTCCAGGCCTTAGCATGAGCTAGCACCACATGTTTGCTGCACAGAAACACTCCAATTTTCGTGTCATCCAAGTCCGGAGCGAAGTGCAGAGGGGCGTAGCCCAGGTCGCAGATGGAGATCGGCTCGTTGACGGTCAACCAGGTCTTCACGCGGTCTGAGTATAGGGAGTACAGAACGCGAGCGTAGTCCGCGAACCAATCCACGATGAGAGGGTTGGCCCAGCCACCTGCAATTCGAATAGGTAACGATTTAGAAAATGAGCTATTGAAAGTCGCTGTGTGGTGGTATCTACCTATAAGTACATTATTATTCGTGGGAGTAAGAGTTGTCAGGGCTGTTGCAGCTTAACTTCCCCACTCAACACTGTCTTCAAAACGCAATTAAAACGTCCGCGTCACTGGTTCGGTGACGGAGCTATGTCACTCATGCACTGACCTCTATGTATAATAGAGATCAGTGCACTCATGTGAGACCTTCGGCCGGGTCATACATAGGTACATAAGCATCATTGTGTGTGCGCGAACGCTACAAGAAAAATCTTCTTCCGATAAAGTAATCTAAAATGAAAGTCTGGGAACTGGCCATTCTTCGGAGATCACCAGCTGAATTCCCGAACCTTCTATTATCTTCGCTGCAAGTCTTTAGGGGTTTCTTTTTACATTTTGAATCGGGCGCCACCACGTGTTACTCTCGAGCTCTTAAGTAATTAAAAGCATACACAGGGGCCCTTATCATTCCTTCGGCAGAGGGGCCGCCTGCAGTCCTCGATCGAACAGGACGCCTGTGCAACAAGGAGCACAAGATACAATTCAAGCCTTTGGATTTCTCGTACTATATTTCGGCGTCACAGTTGGTGTTAAAAAGTCAGCACGCTTGGCTTCAATACAAATCCTGATACTTGCGTTATATATAATATGTAATCAATATCTGTGGGGACAGGCAATAACCAGGGACCGTACTCTGAAACGCAAATCCGAAACTTCGGCTAGCCCCGCCCCTTCCACTCGATTCTGTCATGACTGGAGTGTGAGAGAGACGGTTAAAACCATGTTTCGGATTTTGCGTTTCAGACTAGGCCCTCGTGTCATTGTACGAGATTCTTCGTGCTCCGCGACCGTGTCTTATTACAAAACACTGTTTAGCTCGTGTTTAACTAAAACAGTGTTTTAATAAGTTTTTAGTAAAAATTGCATTTTCATGACAAGCTTTTTTGCTGACTGTACTTAAATATTGTATTGTCATCTAAACCAAACCAGGGTGCCTACCATCAACTTTAAGGCAGCGATTCAAAAATAGCGCGATGCAGAATAGGTTCCTAAAATGAGTTGCTTTCTTTCGTACTCTGACCTTCTAAAAACTGGATCGCAAATGAATTGCTAAATGTGAATGACCGAACGATTTGTGTCCTTATTTCTTCTACCCGTCTCTTTCACTCGATTCTGTCATGCCCGGAGAGTGAAAGGGACGGGTATAACCTGCAGGTGTCATGTTAACTTGGCCGAGTTATAAGTCAAATAAAGAGTTGATGACAGCTCAGCGGCTGTGAAATGTCATTGAATGATGTCACCATCACTGAATCGCTGTCATTGATATTAAGCTGTCGTGGTACGAATAAGCGAAGCAGATCAGTTTAGGTTCCTAAACAAAACCGCAATAAGAGTTGATGGTCATGGTAGGCACCCTGTATACAAAATTTCAGCTTCATCGGACACTGAGAAGTGGGCCAAATTACAAGCTATTAATTTGACCCACTCCCAGTGTCCCCCACTAACTAACAAACTAACTAACTTGGCAAGTTAATAAAAAGCTTGTAACATGATGCTGTCTCCTTCAGACGATATTTTGAAAAAAGCTATAGCATCACATTTAAACACTGTTTCAGCACAGAATATATAATAGTAGTACGTGTTTTAGTTAACCCGTGGAGCGCTTGTTGATCTAACGGTAGAACACCAATTTTTCGTATTTTCGTTCAAAAGGAATCGATTTACCTATAAGTATTGGGCTTAACCCCCTCGATGAATGGATTGGTCATACGTGACAGTGGCTATGACAAATCCATTCATCGAGGGGGTTAAGCCCAATACTTATAAATCGATTCCTTTTGAACGAAAATACGAAAAATTGGTGTTCTACCGTTAGAACAACAACTGCTCCACGTGTTTTATTCACAAGATAAACAGTGTTAAACATTTTTATCGAATCTCACCGAGATCTTGCAGTGATTGTGGAAGGTCCCAGTGGTAGATCGTGACCAAAGGTTGGATTCCTTTCTCAAGCAAGCCGTTTATCAAGTTGTTGTAGTAATTCTTGCCGTCTTCGCTAATGTAGTTTGAAAAACCAGTCGGCAGAACTCTAGCCCAAGATACGGAGAACCTAAAAACAACAATTTCAAACATTATTTTTGCTATAACTGGCTTTGAATATCTGCATATCAACGTCATTTACTTAAACGTTTCATATAATAAACATTTACTATAACACTAACATTGTATAATATTTAAAACACATAATGGTTAAATAACATAACATCACTACATAGTATAAAACAAAGTCGCTTTCTCTGTCCCTATGTCCCTTTGTATGCTTAAATCTTTGAAACTACGCAACGGATTTTGATGCGTTTTTTTTTAATAGATAGAGTGATTCAAGAGGAAGGTTTATATGTACTTTTTATCCCGATATTCCCACTGGAACGGGAACCACGCGGGTGAAACCGCGGGCGGCCGCTAGTCATTTTATATAACGTTCATTTAGTATAATCAACGAATAACTATTTCTGGCGCTATGAAAAAAATTCAATAGGTATAATTTTAGTTAAATATTTGCTAATGCAAGTCAGTACAATGTCATAATTTTAATAATATAAGAAGTTAAGTAAGAACAAACGAAGACAGAACATAATAACATTTATCTTTCATCTAGTAATCTTCAATATTATATTAAACAGAACGGAGCAAAGATTAGATATTTTATTTTAATGGATAAAACTCCTGAATCGATTTTAAATAAAAATTCGTTCACCAGTAGCAACTTAGGTTAACATTATTTTTGAGTGACATAGCTAGGCTATTAGTTCTCCCGATATTATAGGTAGGTACTTAGATTAAATATAAGTAAATATTGGACCCCATCACAATGACCTCTAGAGATAGCGGCAACTTTGAAAACCGGCGCGTACACCACTCGGCCACGGAGTGCATAAATAAAATATAAATGAGCTCCCGTGAGCTTGATAACTATATAAATATTTGTAAAAAGGACAAACACTTGAAAATACTCGTAACTAACTCACTAAGAACTTATCAATCGTAAAACCCATTTCGTAAGTACAGTCACGAACAAAAGTATGTTAACAATTAGGCTAGGACTAAGTTGTTTACATAATTATTATTGTTCGTGACTTTATCTACCTACGTAAGTAGGTACTTCAAGCACATGAATAAATTTACTATGTGCTCCAAGTCCTCTTAGCTTAGCAACTGTCGTTATACTTGTCTTGTTATGATATGAGATAGTGCGCACGAAAAATATTATGACTTCAAAGTAAAATATTGTTACAAAAGTACTTGAAGATAACTAAGTACTTAGTTCTCGAACTATTTCATAACACATAGCTTAAAATGAGATAAAGATAAGATATATTTATACTTTTAGATCGACTGCTGACGCCAGAGTTACTATAAAAATATCCTACGAACTCTAAACATATTGAGAGAAAATTAATTAGGTACTTACTTTCGTGTCGCTAGCAAACCTATACCACAGAATAGATAGAAGTACTTACTAATCCTATACTGTGTCGTTAAATGTTCGATGATGATGATGATGATGACAGCCGACCATCTATTTAAAGTCCTCCAGTCCACCCCAACGGGGTAGCACTTAGCCTTCATCACACCTGATGATAAGTGGTGATAAGGCTGAATGTGGAAGCGCACTACTCACTGAATCCTCAATCACTGAGGAACTGGCTATCTTATCTCTAACTGCCGGGACACAATAATTCTGAAAACATACCTAATTGTTATGGCGTCTGATTTAGATAAGATGGTGGTAGCTAGCCAGGTGGACTAAGAACAAGTACTACCACCAACCAAACCGAATACAATATGTACCCCCACTGGGAATCGAACCCGGGACCTCTGGGTCTAAGTCTGAAATCGGTGGTATGAACCACTAGACCACATGTCGTCTCCAGTCGCCAGTTTTTGCCGCTTTTCAGTCTTTGGGGTACAAGGTCACGGTTGAAAATAGGATTCGTGGTGTCATCTCATCAGGTTGGTCTTTTCAGAATAGCTTGTCACTGCTTTTCCGGTATCTGAGGGCGCTCGGGATGCTTTTTTATCCATTACAGTGCAGAACTTGGAAGGTTGAAAGCACACTACTCTCGGAATCCTCAGCTACATAGGAGCTGGCTAAGTCCCTGTCCAAAATAAGCGCGAGTATGGAGTTAGACGCGTTTTAACATACATTGCCCGCTAAGTATTGGCGTTCCGAGTCTTATCTGCCACATTAATGATGTAATGAAAATCGCTGTTAAAAACGCGGCGAATTCGCCCTTTTTGGACAAGCGTGTCGGAACACAACAACGATAAATACAGGTAGTAAAAAAACGGTACAGAGATTTTAGGGCATGATAGTGTTCATCAATACTAACAATTTTCAATATGGGGCCATTCAATCGCGAGAAAAAAATCAGCTGTTCCATACAACAGTACAACATCGACTCGACTGAAATGTATGGAACAGGAACAGATGATTTTTTTTCGCGATTGCGTTGTTGGCCCCATAGTGAAAAATGTTCGTATTGATGGACACAGTCATCGTCCCCTAAAATCTCTGTACTGTTTTTTTACTACCTGTATCATCATCATCATCATCATGTCAGCCGAACGACGCCCACTGCTAGGCATAGGCCTCCACCAAGGATCTCCACAACGATCGGTCCTGCGCTGCCCGCATCCAGCGGCTTCCCGCGACCTTGACCAGATCGTCGGTCCACCTTGTAGGGGGCCTGCCCACGGAACGTCGTCCGGCACGCGGTCGCCATTCAAGAACCTTTCCGCCCCAACGGCCATTGGTTCTCCGCGCTATGTGTCCCGCCCACTGCCACTTCAATGATGCAATCCTTCGAGCGATGTCGGTTGTTTTAGTTCTCCTGCGGATTTCATCATTTCTGATTCGATCGAGCAGGGAAATACCATACTACCTGTATGCTAAGAATGATATACCTACCGGTAGAAGTCAAGTCCAAGCTCGACAGCCATCTCGATGTCCCTTTCCCACAGGTGATAGGAGTCGCAGGCCACGTCGCCGTTGCTGCCGCCTTTGATCAGGTCGGGACGGGAGTGGGTGTACCGGTCCCACAAATTCTCGGTTTTATCTGGAAGGAGAAACCAGACAATTGCCAAAGTCCTACTGCATGGCTTAAGGCGCTCTACTGGGAAAAAGTATGGACTTTTTGATATAAAACTATAGGATGGTTAGAGTTGTTATAAATCTGGTAATAAGATATATATTTCTTCATACCTTTATCTAGAATCGTTTATTATAGTTTCAGAAACACGATTTTATGATTTTGCCTCGACACTTTTTCTTTTCGAAAATACCTCTAAAAAATATGAAATATCAAGATTATTCTGAAACGGGGTTACATATACTATTGAAAATTTGTTTAATTAGTGGACACCAATAATATTTAGGATCGTATAGAAGCATTTTTTTATAATCGCTATAGTTTTTTATACGAAGTGATTTTGGTTTTTTTTTGCGTAATCTGCAAAATCGGTCTCTCTCCCGCGCGCGTTTGTTTCTCATTGCTATCTCGCTTTAGCATCATTTTTCCGAGTATCGCCTTTTTTATCGGTGTAGCCTTCGTTTATATGATCGAAGGGTGTAGCACTCAGCCTGATGTTTAGTGAAGATTTTAAGGCTGCCACACACCAAAAACGCACGCAGACGTGCTGCATTGCGTCTGCGTGCGTCATGAGTTGTAGTATATGAATTTGTACGCGTAGGTTCACACCAACAGTATCGCAGCTGCATTGCGATGCGTTTGCGTGCGAGAGACGCACGGCCGTCCGCGAGGTACAAACCGAAACGGCCGCGGCGCGGTCGCGCAACAGCGGAACGGCAACGCCGCACACGAGCTCCGGCATAGTGACGTTGTATCCTACAGGATTTCTCAATTGAGGACACACCGCGGTGACGTATGCGTCTGCGTGCAGCTGCGACGCTGACTGCGGCACGTCAGTTGTCAATATTTACAAATTGTCATCGTGGATTTTGAAATACGCGATAAATTAATTAATATAGTACGCAGATACAAATGTATATAAGATCCACAAGATAAAAACTCTATTTTGTGGAATAAAATAGGAAGGGAATTACGAATTGAAAGAAAATGTCAACCGCGATCCGAAAGCAACACACGGCGTCGCTGACGCACGGCGTCGCAGATGCACTGCGATGCGTGTGTGACGCCGATGCCGGTGTGAATTGCTTTATGTCGCAGCGTGCTGCAGATGCAACGCATCGTGCTGCTCACGCATCCGGTGTGTGGAAGCCTTAAGGCTGAAAGTGGAAGCGCACTACTTCCGGGATCCTCAACCACTAAGGAACTGTATACCTACAGGGTGTTAAGGGAACCATGCAAAAACTTTAACCATGGCTTCAGACCATCATGCTGAACAACTTAGGTACAGCAAGAATTTTTTGTCGGAAATGAAAAAGAAATCGACTTTTCATACAAATTTAGCAACTAATAGGGACATTTTGTATGGCGAGTCGAAATATTTTTTTCACTTCTTATGCTCGTAAAGTTCGTGTTAATGTTGGGTATAGGCTGCATAAAATCGCTTTTTATGCTCTAGTGCATAAAGTAAAATCTTCGTCTATGTCACAGACTCTAAGACAAAGGTCGTCAGGTAAACAGTCACACACGCAATTAAACTTCGTTATATAAACTTGTTGTTTCATTTTGTTTCTTAAATTTTGTACATCATCATTTCAGCCGTACGACGCCCACACAAATTTTGTACATAATCCATGTTAAATTACTAAATAAATAAAACTAGGCAAAATAATGAGTTTTGTAAGAAATAAGTATTTCAAGAGCATTATGGACTACGATCTATGCTAAGTCACTGTGCTGCCACTTCCACGTATAAAAAAAGAAAAAGAAAGTTTTCCCGCCAATATGGCGAAGTCTTTATTTTTTCTTTTTTGCAATATTGTAATTTATTTTCCTCACACTCGAAGTGAAAAGCAGAGTGTATAACTCGTACATAAAACCCATTTTACCCTCGAATTGACTATCCATCCTCGCCTACGGCTCGGGTGGATTTATACGTCTCGGGTAAAATGGTATGTTTTATGCACTTGTTGTACAATCTACTATTTTATTTCCGACAATAAATTCTTGCTGTGCGTTGTTCAGCATGATGGCCTGAAGCCATGGTTTAAGTTTTTTCAACGGTGCCCCTAACACCCTGTATTATCTCTGGAACTGCTGGAACTCAACAATGCTGAAAACATTGTTGCTAGGTATAGCGTCAGACTTAGATAAGGTGGTGGTAGCTAGCAAGGTGGACTTGGAACAAGTCCTACCACCAACCAAACCGAATACAATATACCTATGCCCTATCTGGGAACCAAACCCGGGCCCTCTGGGACTAAACCCGATGATGTGTCAAGCCAAGCAACCAAGCCTCTTTGGCCTAGTTTTACACACCATCGGTTTTCATCACAGCATCGGTTAAAACATGTTCTTAAAGCTTCATCGTCATCATCACTTTGTATTCTTCTACTTCCTACTAGGTATAAGCATGTTGGTGGACACTAAATGGTTTCAGCCCAGTGATTTTGTCAACTAATTTAATTTTAAACAAGAGTAACGGGACTCAACGCGACATTTATAATTATAATGGAACGCGAAAGCACAGATTACTATATAGTTACTATGTAACAGATAGTTCACTCCGCTAAGTCATTTAAATAAATAGCAACTCTAACTATAACGCAATAAAGTAGAATTCAGCTTGTACGGCGCAGGCAAATTACGAACGGCCACTCGTTGTCGTTGCATCTCTTTCTATCGCATATATTCTAGCTCTTTTGCGGACCTAATTTCTATGCCATACGCCTGCCCGGCAGGCGCGCCGTCCGAACGTACCTAAACTGCGGAGTGACACCCCCCTGGCGAAAGTTTAAAATCTTATAATTTAATTGTTTCGACACAATGATGATGATTGTGGATTTTGTTGAGAAAGACTTACCGCTAGCATTCCATCCTCCTTCGATTTGGTATGACGATGTGCCGGCACCTAGCAGGAACCCTTCCGGGAAATCCTTGGCGTTCTGGCATTCTGCTAAAGCGAGCAACGCGCTGTAACAGAGATGTTACAGCGCGTGTTAGAATGTTTAGAAGCAGTAGCGTATTTCAAGTTAAAAACAGCTTCATTTCAATGGTTTTTTTTAATACATAGTATCTTAATGACTATGTTTTTTTAAATGCTCAGATTGAAGTTTATATATCAATATTTAATATATATATTAATGCTGGATTTATCAGTAGGCTAATTTATGAATTTTAGGGCCTCAAAAATGATCGTTTCACGACTACATGCACCTTAAGTAGTCAATTTGTTTTGGACATTGGCTTGATTGTGCCAAAATTATGACTTGAAGGAACTAGACGCAAACTGTGTATAAAACAGGAACAATTAGAATCAGACCCTAAAGACAAACTATTGTGTGTTATTGTGAATAAACACTTTTTAATCGTTAATACAAGCGTTTATACAAATAATAAAAACCCAACATGGGTCTTTGGTCTATTAACCCTACGAAGCGTGTCCCGCGGGGTAGGTACATTTAATTTTACCTTTAATTTTACCAAACAGTAAACATTGACTCGGTAAATTGGGCCCGCTAACTTTATTTAGTCCTCCATCAACATCCATTGACATTGTTAAGGCCCATCATCATCAGCCATTTAATGTCTCCACTGCTGGGGATACTGGCCTTCTTTATGGATGAAAAGGAGAAATACGTGACCTAATTGAAGCTTTTTTTTTTATTTATTTTTGTTCTTGTTTGAAAAGAGGGTTTAGTCACATAATGACTATGTCACCCCCGTAAAGAAATCTAAGTATAATCATGAACAATAAATTAACCAATAAACACTAGGTACATATTATTGACATTAACAAAAAAAAACTAGCTTCTACATACATTAATTCTATTTACCTTAGGTGAAAAACTTGTTGTAGGTACTTTTTGGACTCGACCGAATCCTACCACAGTAACACGGTTACATACGTTTTCGCGCTTACAATGCCGGTTATTTCGACATTATTTTAAGATTTATTTTACTGGTTAATATTTAAATTTTTTCTTTTCTGCTTTCACAATGCAATTTTCATTAAGTATTGAAAAATTGAAAATGTAGTAAGTATTTAGAAAAAAATCGACCCGTCTCACAACGTTTATTTTACTCTATTATTTTCTGATAACTGGTTTTCACTTAGCTACTTAATCCCGCTAATACAAACACTTGTCTAGTCAATTTATTTTCGCTGGTTCAAACTCATGTTAAGCTGAGATTTAGATTAAAAGTTTCGAATTTAAATGCATTTAATCATGATTAAAGAAATGCACACTGCACTCACCTCAAAACTAAGTACTTGCACCAAGCCATAGTAGTAAGATATGAACTAACCAAACAAATAGGTAGTACCTACTTCATAGTTACTTATATATTACAAATAAAACAAAGTTGAATATGTAGATAATATCTAAATACATTATCTTAATACATTATCATATTAAGATAATAGGTAATGTGATAAGAATGATCGATGACTTTGAAGCTATTTCGCAGATTTAGGAATGGAACCAAAATAATATTTGGGCCAAAATAATAGAGTACACAGGTAGCACAGGGTGGTCATATTGTCGTAATTTTGTAGTCCTCTTTATGACGACTCGGACATCTTTTTAACCGACTTCAAAAATACATACCTACGTCGCGTTTTTTTTTTATATGTATGTACACCGATTACTCGAAGACGGCTGAACCGATTGAAATGATTCAAAGGTTTTTCCCAAATTGGTCCCGTTTTTTGAAATTTTGAAATCGGTTCAGTAGTTTTCAGGAAATCTTGAAAATACTTTCGTTTTCGTTACCACTTTATGTGAATTTATTACGTATCTTTAGGCATAACTCTTTTGTTTATAAACCGATTTAGATGATTCTTATTTTGTTGGAAAGGGGATACCTTAAGGTATTTTAACCGACATGAAAAAAGGAGGTTCTCAGTTTGATCACATACCTATTTACCAGAATACATGAAAATTGCCTGCATGATGCACTAAAAAGAGTGAAATAAAAATTATTTTGGGTTGGATCTTAAAACAAGTCGCCTTCTTTGAGGTTAATTGAGGCTGTGGAAGTGTTTTTGGGCTTCACATAAAATGCTTTAAAGCAAATTTAGCTGCCGGAAATGAGTCATTTTTTTTATTAATTTTATAAAAAAAAATTACGTGAAATGAAACGTTAATTATGTACTGCATTTTATGAAATATGTTTTTTAACTTGAATTTTGCGTGAAACGAAACGTAAAACAAAAACCACTGTTGACATTTGAATGTGAATTTTCGTGTGAATGTGCTAAGTACTCAAACTCGTGTTATTTTCATCGTGGTAATTTTCATTCTGGACCGAAGGGGGCACTATGGGGCTGGGAATTAGAAACCGTAGACCGTAGGTCACGTGATAGGTGCGAGGAGCGTAGCGACGAGCGTGTTAGGTTGACATGAACCCAGCGCGCGAGCCGAGCGAGCGAAGCGAGCGTGCCGCGGCAGCGGCCGGCGAAGCGCCAGAAACGACTTTATGCGTACTCTCGAGCGAATTTTGAAAGTCGATTATCTCGGAAACTAATAGGCGGCAGCGATTTTCACTAAACTTCTATCGCTCATAACTCGAAAACTACGCAACTCCGGTTGGTGGGGTTTGAAAAGGAGGGTCACCTCCCCCTCCCCCTCCTCCTCCCTCCCAAAAAACCCCTTTTGAGGCGACTTGTAACGATTTTCATACTAACTTCTATCGCTCATATCTCGAAAACTACGCATTTCCGGCAGGTGGAACTTAAAGATGGGGGGTCACCTGACCCTCCTCTCCCCCTCCCACCACCTAAAAAAACCCTAGCGAGGCGACTTATTTTAAGATTTTTACCATTATTTTTATTACAAAATAATACCGCCTTCAAAAAAAATGACATCAAAAATACTTACTTTTTGATGTCATTTTTTTGAAGGCGGTTTTATTTTTTTATAATTGACTTCCAAAATGACAGCTTTATGACGTCTTTTTAACTTGATAAGTCAGGGAAACGTTCAGAAACGCACAGCGCCACCTAGTTATTAGTTGTGAAATTATAAATGACTGAAAAGTGGTGTCAATATGACACCCTTTGTTTGACGTCCGTCGGAGGTCAGGGAAAGGACGTCTCATGGACGTCTGTTCGTTGACCGAATATCTCCACGTCAGTAAATGACTGAAAATTGGTGTCAATATGACACCATTTGTTTGACGTCTGTTGGAGGTCAGTGAAAGGACGTTTCATAGACGTCTGTTCTTTGACCAGGATAATTTCAGGGATTATTCTAATCATGAAAACAAACAACATTTATTACGGGACTTAGGTATTGTTTCTGCCTCAGCTTTTAATTAAATAGCTGTTATGGGCGCAAACAGGCATTTGAATCAACAATCTTTTTATTTGATTTTCTTGTTTAATCTATGTTTGTTTAGCTCTGTTTGCTTGGTAGTATCTGTAAGACCAACAAAACTAACATAATGAATCATAAGTATCATACATAACATACATACGACGCCGATTTGGCGCAGGGGTAAACTACCTGCCTTCTGCGCCAGAGGTCTCGGGTTCGATTCCCGAACAAGACAAATATTTGTGTGCATGAACATGTCTATTTGTCTTGGTCTGGGTGTTTTCTATGTATATTACTAGCGGCCGGCGTTCCCGTGGGAATATCGGGATAAAAAGTACATATAAACGTTCCTCTTGAATCACTCTGATCACGCACAATTGTGATGACCATCTACTGTGTTCCACAGTTTATTGAAACGAATGTTTCTCATGCAAAATTAAGTTAATTAAAAGCTAGTCCTACCTTAGGGTAGAAGATACTGTCCGTAATCCAGGGGGGCTGATCGCTGTCTCGCCGGCGCGCGCGTCTGACAAGTAGGTCTTCACCCAACCCCGATGGGAAACTCTTATAGCTAACACTCTTATAACTACACAATGCCCTAATAGACAGCTAAAACTTTCCCGGCGCTTTTCAAAGCGAACACACACGGGTCACAAGTTCGTACCCCGACCGGGCACTAGTAGGTGCAAAAACTCGCAATCTCGGTCACAATACGGGTAGGTAACTGAGCGCGATGTTGCGCGGACGGCTGTTGGCGGCGAACTGGCGAACGAATCCTACACGCGGCCCGAGCGCATTGTCTCGTGACCTTGACAATGACAACTGCCCGCTCGCAAGCGCGCGTGAACATCCCCCCGTCCCGGACAGTAGCAAACTGTCCGCCAACTCAATCTAAGGGCAGGCGAGAGAGGGTAGCGATCGCTCGCTTCAAAACAGAGTCCCCCACCAGGACCTCGGCAAACCTGGGCACACCATCCGACCCCGGATGAAGCTGAACAATGCGTCCTAAACGCCAGCGGAGGGGCGGCAGGTTTGGATCCTTTACCAACACGAGATCTCCGGTCTTGGGTGGGGTCGTCCTATCCGACCACTTAACGCGTTGCTGCAAAATGTGCAAATACTCCAGATGCCAACGGCGCCAAAAACTCGCTGTAGCAACTGTAGCGTAAGCTGCTGGAGCAATTCAAATCGCGAGAGCCGTCCGGAGGGCACTTCGGAATAAGGGTATTCCGGCAAGGCGTTAAGCGGTCTGCCAATCAAAAAATGGCCCGGCGTAAGGGCCTCTAAATCATTCGCGTCCGAAGACAACGGACACAACGGACGCGAGTTGAGGACCGCCTCAACCTTACAAAATACGGTCGCGAGTTCCTCAAACGTGAGGACCGTCTCCCCAATAACGCGACGAAGGTGAGTTTTAGCGGCCTTTACAGTTGCTTCAAAAATCCCTCCCCAGTGGGGGCAGGATGGCGGGGAGTACTGCCATCGTACCCCTCTGCGAGAGAGTGTGGATCCGATCTCAAAATTATTCCTATCCAAAAATTCACAAACTTCCTTTAAATACCTATCGGTGCCCTTGAAATTGGTTCCACAATCGGACCTTATTAACGACGGCATTCCGCGGCGAGACACAAAACGATTCAACGTGGCTACAAAGACTTCTGTGGTGAGGGCACTAACCACCTCCAGGTGGACCGCTTTAGTGGCCAAACAAACAAATACACACAAGTAAGCCTTTTCCGTTCTAGCATTACGAAGCCGCGATGTCTTAACGGTAAATGGCCCCGCAAAATCCGTTCCAACTCCTGAGAAGGGCATCGATTCGTTCACTCGATCGGCAGGCAAATCACCCATCTGGGGCTGCATCGTATCGGCGCGCAAACGATAACAGGGGAGACAACGAAAAATAACGGATCGGATTATTCTCCGCGCTGACAAAATCCAGAACTCTCGTTGGAGGAGCGCGGTCAAAGCATTACAACCGGCATGAGCATTCTTTACATGTCGGTCTGTAATCAACAGTCTAACTAACGGTCCATCCTTGGGGAGCAACAAAGGGTGGCGTGATCCGTACGGCAGGTTGGCATGTCTGAGCCTACCTCCGACACGCAGCAATCCGGTACTGTCCAAGAAGGGATTCAACCGCACCAAGGGTCCCTTCAACTTGGACTTACTTGAGCGCAGGGCTTTCAGCTCCGGTTCAAACTCTCGCTGTTGCACTCGCAACCAATGCAACAGAGCGTCTTGCCGCTCTTGTGGGGCGAGGACCGGAGACAACGATTTCTCCTGAGGCTGGCGACAATTTCGCACAAAGCGCCTCATCCAAGCAGTCACGCCGAGCAACTTATCAAGAGAACTGTAGCGGTCTAACAAAAACTCCATCTGCGGAGCCGCCACCGTCTCCACGGCGTGAACACGCATGCCTAGGTCTGGGACTCTGGCCACAGCCGGGGTGGCAGGCCATGAGCGCTCAGGCCATAACAACCATGATGGACTCCACCATAGGTGGTGGTCCACTAACTCAGGCGCCTCGCAGCCGCGGGAGGCACAATCTGCGGGGTTCAGTTCGCCCGGTACGTGGCGCCAAATCAACGGGGCCTTTGAAGTCTGAATTTGTGAGACCCGGTTGGCCACAAAAACCTCAAGGGTGTGGACTGAACTCTTCAGCCAACAAAGGACGACCTGGCTGTCAGACCACGCAAATATCGACCCCAAGTCGACACCGTTTCCCAAGGTGTCGGCAACATGATTGAGTAGCCGTACTAAGAGAGTGGCGCCGGACAACTCCAACTTCGGAATGGTTAGCCTAGTCCGAAGGGGGGCGACCTTACTCTTAACTAAGTGTACGGCGACAACGCCTGCTGCATCCACCGTTCGGATGTAAACGGCTGCCGCGTATCCGCTTTCGGACGCGTCACAAAAGCCGTGCAGGGAGGCTTTAAACTTTCCCGAAGGCAGCATTTGCCTCGGTATACAAACCCGATTGACGTCGGGTAGGGATGACACGAACCTCACCCACTCTCGTAGGAGGCTACCAGAGAGGGGCTCATCCCATGACAATTCCGCAGCCCAGAGCTCCTGTAGGAAGCACTTCATCGAAAACACTACAGGGCTGAGCCAACCGTTCGGATCAAAGGTACGGGCTACAGTAGACAGCACCGTGCGTTTAGTCCAGACCTTTGGGTCTGGCAGTTCCAATCTATATGTGAACAAATCCGGGACTGGTCGATACTGGACTCCCAAAACAGACAGCATGTCTGGAGTCTCCGGATTTTCAAAGAGGAGCGGCTCTTGCTGGTGGTCCTTAGGCAAATCTGCCAATAGGTCCGGTGAGTTAGACAGCCACTTCCGCAACTCATAGCCACCAGCCCTCAAGAGCGCAATCAGCTCATCACGTAAGACGAGAGCCTCATCTAAGCTCGAGGCCCCCGTGCAGATATCGTCGACAAATAAGGCCCCCCCCCCTCAATAAGAGCAGATGCCCGGGGATAGCGTAGCCGTTCGCGCTCTGCGAGCTCCAAAAGCGAACGGATCGCCACAAAGGGGCTCGACCGTAAACCATAAGTGTTGGTGTTCAGCTCGTAAGCCAACATCGGATCCTGGGGATCCTCACGCCAAAGGATGAGCTGGTATCGTCTATCCTCCGGGTGAATCACGGTCTGTCTGAACATCATGCGGATATCGGCCACAAAGACGACAGCGTGCCGGCGGAAGTTGGTCAAAACATCACAGACATCGTGATGCAACTTCGGCCCCGCATGCAGACACTGATTCAACGACACTCCGGTTGACGTGGGCGCTGAACCATCAAAGACCACGCGGACCTTCCCATTGGAAGTCTTCAAAACAGCGTGGTGTGGCAGGAAGTAATGTTCCACATTACGCCAGTCCAACTGCGAGATGGACATGTGCCCAAGGTCCAAATACTCCCGCATGAAGTCTATATACTTCTCCTTGAATGCGGGATCCCTGGCCATCCTACGCTCCATGGACAACAATCTCTTCTCGGCCATCGGTCGGGAGCTCCCTAAAGGAGGGCGAACCGCCAAGAAGGGCAAGCGGGTAATCAAGCGACCCGAGAGGAGGCGCCCAGTGTTGTTCTGGTAGAACAATTCGCACTCCTCGGCTAACGGATCCAACCGCTTGGCAGTGGGAGGTTCCTCCACCTCCCAAAACTTTTGGAGAACGTCGGACAAAGTAGAACCGACAATGGTCTGGCGGTCTACCGACGGGGTCTCTGGTGTCTGTGGTACCTTTCCCATCACCACATGACCCAGCGACGAGGACAAGGCGACAAGATCGGCTGTCTGCAAAACTCGCTTGCTTCCACACAGTACACGACCGAGGACATCCGCACCAATCAACAAGTGTATTGGGCCCGGTCGGTGGAAGGAAGGATCAGCCAAAGCCAGTCCAGACGTCAGCTCAATCGTGGATGGCGGCACTCGCACTTGCGGGAGTGGTCCAACCACCTTATCAAAAACTATCGCCGAAGCACCGATCTTCGGCCTTGGCGTGAAGTGGGGGGAGAAGGAGAACTCAACTCGACCAATCGGATCAGGGATCCGCGAGTCTCGCACCCCCCGTACCGCTTCGTGATGCGGCACAAGCAAAAGACCCAGCTGTCGGACAAGCCACCTGGACATTATGCACCCCTGGGCACCTGAGTCCAAAAGGGCACGCACCGTGACAACATTGCCCTTAGGTCCCCAAACATTCACGGAGGCTGTTGGCAACAGCACAAGCTCCGGAGGGGTGGTTGGGTCCGACAGGGGCGCCATTAAAAATTTTGGGGGGGTACTTGTCCCCCTCGCGCCTGAGTCGGCGCGCCAAATGTGGGACGCTCGTACCGGGCGAGCGGGTCCCAATCGGGTACATACTGGCCCCGACCAACAGCACTCCTAGGTGCAGGGTAATACCCGTGTGGGGCGTGCCTCGGTACATAGTACCCCAATCGAGGCCTCTCCATTAGGGGGGGGGAGTAGCAAATAGGGCCCGTGCCCATCGCCACCGTGGCGTACTCTTGTGGTACCCCCCTACCCCCGCCCGTGGCGGGGGCGTCTCTCCTATAGTTCCCCCTCTCCGGGGGGGACTGAACGGGGGGGCTAAGCCCCGCCGAATCTCTAGGGGACCGGTTCCGGGCTGCCGGGCCCCCGCCCGTGCGCGAGGAATTCGAACCCCGGTCGCTCCCGGCGTCCTTGCGGTCCAAACAAAGGAGGGGGTGATGCCTCCCTCCGCAAAGACGACAATCCTCTGTCTGGGGACACGCCGACTGCATGTGTCCCCCCAAACACCTATAGCACCATTGGCGCTGTCTAGCAACGGCCCTCCGTCCCTCTGGGCGGAGGCCTCTAAATTTGGCACATTCGTGCACCACGTGCCTATCTCCCCTGCAATACCTGCACCGCTCACTCGGTGCGGGGGGAGGGGACTGCTGGAAGGCAGCATACCGGTTGGTCGGGCGACGGGGCTGTTCCCTCGCCGCCACCATACGACCAACACCTGGAACCGGGGCGGGCTCCAGGTGGTCCGTCACCCTACATTCGTCCTCCAAAAAACGAAGGAGGTCCGCGAAGGGCGGGAGATACGAGGCGCTGTCGCCTCCGTACCTCTGCTCGAAACGCCCCTTCATTTCAGCGGGCAATTTGGCGAGGACTATGTGCAGCAGTACAAAGGACCACTGATCCACCGGCAGGTCCAATCGCCTTAGGGAGTTGACCGCTGACAGTAGCGGGTTCAGCAACTCCCTCCGTAACAGGTGTACCCGCGTGATTCGCGGGAGGGCCAAAATCGTGGCCACGTGGGTGTCCGCCAGTAACCGGACATTCTGGTACCTGCTAACCAGAAGCTGGCGAGCCACCTGGTAGTTGTCGTCGCTGATGAGCAGGTGCTGGATTACCGCGCTGGCCTCTCCTCGCAGGGAGGAGCGCAAATAGGCCAACTTCTCACTAGGGGATAAGTCCCGTCGTGAATCCACTAAGCTGTCAAACAGGTTAATGAAGCCCATCCAGGCTGACAGATCCCCATTAAAAGTGGGAATCTCCAAAGTAGGCAATCGGCCTAGCAACGCCGTCGGGGTAGGTTTGACCTCCCCGCTCAAAACCGGCTCCCCCTTCCGAACAGCCAGGGCCCTCTCAGCCGCCTCCGTGAACTGGTCAGCCAGCTCATAGGCCTGGGCTACATCCTGCTCCAGCTGTTCCGACACGGCATCATCAGCTGGGGGGTTTTCCAAATAATACGCGCGACACTCCATGGCGTGGCGCTCCAGGTCTTGCAGCCGAGCTGCCAGCCCGCCATACCGAGCTAGCAACGCGCCTACCCGGTCGGCTCGGTCTATTAATGTGACCGCACAAGCAAGCCAACGCAAAACTCTTTGGATGCCAGCCCTGGATACGGCGAGCGGATTCGTAGGAGCCATTTATACTCCGTTTAATAAACAAAGCAAACAAAGAATTATAAAAGTGGTAAACATCAACAAAAAAAAACAATAGAAATAGGTCGCGTCACGATAATATAAAACACAATTAAAATTCGGACGACATACACGAACCCTACTATTTTCATAAATTATTAACAACTTACCAATTTCAAGGGCTAACAATATAACGGTATAAACAAAACGTATAGGATTAACGGTATGGCATACACGGCACGGCCAAGTCAACCTCGCAAATCAACTACTAAACCGTTATCAACAAACAAAAACAAAACTATTTTTAATAATAATACTCGTAATTTAATACTACTAATAATTAAAACTAGTTCCACTTTTTTAACTAGGCAAGCGGACTCGGAACAAACACTAGTATGTGGTACTAATAAACAACACTTTCGAACGAAACTATTCGTCAAATAAATCCGGACACACAAAAAAAAATATACACATCTAGGCGAGTAAACTCGTATCAAATCACTAGTATGTGGTACTAATAAACACACTTTCGAACGAAACTATTCGTCAAATAAATCCGGACACACAAAAAAAAATATACACATCTAGGCGAGTAAACTCGTATCAAATCACTAGTATGTGACAACAATTATATAAGTGTCTATCTATTATCGGATCCACCAAGTGAGAAACATTCGCTTCGAGAATTTACTAGAACAATTTCTTAGTACTTCAAATCGTCTCGGAATACCCTCGAGATTTCAACAAAAAAAATAATTTTATATTTAGGTACGCTTTTTAGGTATTTCTAGGTACGCTAACTAGGTACGCTCTGCTACTAAAATTATGATCACGCACAATTGTGATGACCATCTACTGTGTTCCACAGTTTATTGAAACGAATGTTTCTCATGCAAAATTAAGTTAATTAAAAGCTAGTCCTACCTTAGGGTAGAAGATACTGTCCGTAATCCAGGGGGGCTGATCGCTGTCTCGCCGGCGCGCGCGCCTGACAAGTAGGTCTTCACCCAACCCCGATGGGAAACTCTTATAGCTAACACTCTTATAACTACACAATGCCCTAATAGACAGCTAAAACTTTCCCGGCGCTTTTCAAAGCGAACACACACGGGTCACAAGTCCGTACCCCGACCGGGCACTAGTAGGTGCAAAAACTCGCAATCTCGGTCACAATACGGGTAGGTAACTGAGCGCGATGTTGCGCGGACGGCTGTTGGCGGCGAACTGGCGAACGAATCCTACACGCGGCCCGAGCGCATTGTCTCGTGACCTTGACAATGACAACTGCCCGCTCGCAAGCGCGCGTGAACACACTCTATCTATTTTAGCCGCATGACGGAGATGCAACTGTTAAAGGAAGACAGATGATACGTCATTCCTTTCCGGGCTAGGGTAGTGTTAGCCCGGGGACCACTGTCCTGGTGGATGATGGATGAAAGTTGTATATATACAAACTTGATGGATTTATTTTGCTTCCGCGATGTAGTAACTCCATATATACTGGTAGGCGCGCGTAGAGGTGGTTGCGGTAGCGTTAGGTAGCGCCATCTGTCGGCATTTTAGCAGAGTCTTGTTGCCGTAAGTGTGCTGTGGTTGCCGTCTTGTGGTTGCCGTCTGTGTTATGTGCGTCGTCGTCCAGATGTCGCTACATCACTCCCCTCCTAGACCGGAGGTCGATCGATGGTTGCTCAGCAGTCGATGCGTATGCTTGCAAGTGCCAGGGAGAGTGTGGTGCAGGTTGTCCCGGTCTGCGGTGGGTCGAGACGCGCGGGGTGCTGCTGGTTGTTGCTCCTGTCCACGGTGGGTCGGGATGGAGTGTGCTTGTGACGGTGGGTCCGAAACTGCTGGTCCGCAGACGTGCCACGCTGGAGAGGGTGCCCCGTGGTGCTCCAGGTGGGCTGCGGAGTGCCAGGTCGGGGTGCTGTCGTCGGGTGCTGCCGAAGGTTCAGGTTGCTTTGGATGCTGCTGCGCTGGAACCTTGAGGCGGGGTGCTGGCTTGCTGTGCGACTGCTGGATGATGGTAGGGAGTGATGGCTGCGCTGGTGGAGACGGTGCTGACGCTGGTAAAGATGGTGCTTGGCGCTGGTGAAGACGGTGCTGGTGATGAAGGTGCTGGTGATGGAGTTGCTGGCTGCTGGTGATGAAGTTGCTGGTGATGAAGGTGCTCCATTGTGCTCTGTCGGGGTCACCACTTTAGCCGCATGACGGAGATGCAACTGTTAAAGGAAGACAGATGATACGTCATTCCTTTCCGGGCTAGGGTAGTGTTAGCCCGGGGACCACTGTCCTGGTGGATGATGGATGAAAGTTGTATATATACAAACTTGATGGATTTATTTTGCTTCCGCGATGTAGTAACTCCATATATACTGGTAGGCGCGCGTAGAGGTGGTTGCGGTAGCGTTAGGTAGCGCCATCTGTCGGCATTTTAGCAGAGTCTTGTTGCCGTAAGTGTGCTGTGGTTGCCGTCTTGTGGTTGCCGTCTGTGTTATGTGCGTCGTCGTCCAGATGTCGCTACACTATTAAAAAAAACGCATCAAAATCCGTTGCGTAGTTTCAAAGATTTAAGCATACAAAGGGACATAGGGACAGAGAAAGAGACTTTGTTTTATACTATGTAGTGATGAAGTATGTATTTACAAACAAAAAGTATTTAAGTATATATTTATCCGTTATCAAGTTCACGTAGACACAGTTTCTTAAGAAATTAACTACGGGCTTAGATAATTGGTGTGATTGTAAGAAAATATTTATTATTTATTATTATCTCCTTTATTACATTTTAAATACTTACAAAATTATATTTCTAAACATTAAATTTTTACAATGTATAACACAAAAAAATATAACATTTAAAAATACAAAAATGCAGTTCCCCAACGGCAGCAAGATCAGGGTCCCGGCTACCGATGGTTAAGGATCCAGAGACAGGAACCTTCTCACTATACGGGCCGTGTCCAGAAGTACTGCCTTCTGCATCTGACTCCCGATCCATCCACCTAACGCAAGCCTCTTAAGGTGTTTATCGAGGCTCTTGGCTATCAGACCATGGGCGGATATGACTATCGGAACAATAATTGCTGAATCAATGTCCCACATGTCAACAATCTCGTGAGCTAAATCAAGATATTTGTTTTCTTTATCTTTTTCAGCTTTCACAAGGTTGTCGTCATGGGGAACAGTGACATCAACAATTATTGCGCGGCGTTCGTGTCGATCTATCAATACAATATCAGGCTTATTAGCTACAATAGTCCTGTCTGTAATGATAGATCGATCCCAATATAATGTGGCATGGCTATTTTCAAGGACCTGTTCTGGTGCATACCTGTAGTACGGCACCTCGGATGCTACAAGACTATGTTTCAGAGCAAGTTGTTGGTGTATTATCCTGGCCACTTGGTTATGTCTATGCAAATACTCACCGTTTGCGAGACGAGAACAACCGGAGATTATATGCCTAATTATTATTATTATTTATTATTACATAACCCAGGGTTTTATTCGTCAACTCGCGAGTGTGAAACGCGCGAGTTAGCACATTTGTCGTCGTGCGCAATTTATGTAGGTACAGTCAGCTACAAGCTTCGAGCAACGCGGGTCTTCCGTCCCGGGACGGAAGACCCGCGTTGCTCGAAGGCTACAAGCTATAATAACAACCTTATTCTAATCTAATTTAATATAACATCTTTCAATTTTCAATTCAATTTTGACATGTTTCAATTTAATTTTAGTACTTATTTCTCAATTTAATTCTGACATTTGTATCTCTTTGACATTTAAATCTAATTTCTAAAATGAAAATTTAAGTTTTAGCATTACTTTAATAAATTAATCATTGTTGACATTTTCAATTTTATAATATGAAATGTTGTATTTTTAAATTTAATAATCTCGGTGTAACATCAGTAATAATTTAATAATTTAATTCAGTTTGATTACATAATTTTACTAACATAGTCATAAGAACGAATGTTACTAACAACATGGACTGTATTGTTGTCTGAAAATAAATGATTTTATTTTATTTTATTTATTTTAAGATTTTAATATGGGTACTTAACTTGGTATTCTAGTAACGGTTTATTTGCGAATTATCGTTTGGATTCTAAAGTACCAGGATAACATAGCTAGCTATGGAGGAGGAAGGTAGGGTAAAACCACCTTGTATCGGCCACGTCAGCAATATTTCACATTGATTTGCTTCTTAGTCGCACATTTAGTAGCCTAGCTTTCTAGGAGGTATTTTTTAATAAACTGTTATTATTTGACTTTCCTTTGAACTAATAAAAAAATTGAAATTTGGATATCATTTTTTTATATTGATGTTTTTCTTTGTACACACCCAATTTCTCTAATATCGGCCACTTGCGTCCAAAAATCGCCCACCTATTTGCCTTGTATCGGCTACGCTAACATTATGAGCAATACAAATAAACTTCGAATTAATAAAGAAAGATAAAGATATACAGGGTAATTTTTTTATCAGTGCACAAATTTTTAGGATCGACTCAGAATCGATAAGTGAACAACTTTCTCCTAGAAACATTGGTCGAAATACGACAAAAATTTTTGGACTTCCCATACTAATTCGATCACGTGATCAGTCCGATTTGTATGAAAGGTCAAAAAATTTTTGTCATATTTCGACCTATGTTTCTAGGAGAAAGTTGTTCACTTACCGATTCTGAGTCGATCCTAAAAATTTGTGCACTGATAAAAAAATTATCCTGTATAAAAAACATACATATAAGTACCGTGAATTGTTTTTAACAATCCAAACTTAAGGGGTAGGCAATTTAATGTGTTAGGCAATTAAACTTTCTAAAGAAGGAATATTTTTTTTATTTTTCTTGCATAAATATATTCCTACCTAATAATAGATTTTGAAGTCGGATTTTTTTTTGAGATTTTAGATTATTTTACAAACTTTAATATTTCTTAAAGGAAAGTAAGTACCTATATAAATCAAATACTTACTATTAACAAGTTATTATGAATTTAATATTACAGTTTGCACATCAACAATGATACTTCCACTAAAAAGTAACTAAACAAAAAACCGTAAATTTTTAAATAAAAATTTTAAAAACATTTCACTTTAAAATATAAAAAAACTAACAGTAACTAGAAACGTAGGTGACACTGTCATTAAATTATCGCACACAATAGTCTAATAATGAACTAAATAAAGTATCTAATCTAGTATACCTAGATTTGTATGAAGTAACATTTCTTTCGTCCATGACTTAATGTTTAGTAGCCGATATCAGGATTTTGACTCGCCTCGTATCGGCCATCACCATTTTTAACGGCCGATATCAGGCTTTTTTATGAAATAATCAACCCTAAATCCGGCCATTCGATTTTTTATTAAAATTCAAAAAAAACACAAAAATATTAATCAATAATGTTGCATTATAATCTCTTTAAACCTTCACAAGCAAGAATTTAAACTTCCTAGATAAGTTGAAAACCCTTTTCCCCGTAACCTCGACCCTCGAACTCGTCAATTTTGACTAGAAAATGGCGTGAATTTCGACACGACTGCGCAGGTTACAGGATCATTGGATCAACTTTAACTACCTACCTCCTCCATAGCTAGCTATGTTATCCTGGTACTTTAGAATCCAAACGATAATTCGCAAATAAACCGTTACTAGAATACCAAGTCAAGTACCCATATTAAAATCTTAAGGTTGTTATTATAGCTTGTAGCTGACTGTACATAAATAAATGTGCGCGCGAGTTGACGACAAATAAAATGATTAAAATCGGAAGGTGCCAACTGGCGCGTTTCACACTCGCGAGTTGACGAATAGTTAAACCGCCGTGTATCGGCCACCTCCTGGTATCGGCCACTTCCTACGAATTTGATCAAAAACTATTAAATATTCGATCCACTTGCACAAATTCTATTTTATAATGAACATTATATTGTTGTCTTTAAATGAATTGAATGAGGCGGCGATCAAAGTTCATTTAACAGTTTAGTAGCATTGGATCTTGTAACCTGCGCAGTCGTGTCGAAATTCACACAATTTTCTAGTCAAAATTGACGAGTTCGAGGTTACGGGGGAAAGGGTTTGCAACTTATCTAGGAGGTTTAAATCGTTGATTTTTGCTTGTGAAGGTTAAAGAGATTATAATGCAACATTATTGATTAATATTTTTGTGTTTTTTTTTAATTTTAATAAAAAATCGAATGGCCGGAATTAGGGTTGATTTTTTAATAAAAAAGCCTGATATCGGCCGTTAAAAATGGTGATGGCCGATACAAGGGGAGTCAAAATCCTGATATCGGCCATTAAACATTAAGTCATGGACGATACAAATGTTACTTCATACAAATCTAGGTACTTACACTAGATTATATAACGGGTGTCCCAAAAGTAGGTATAGGATGATTTGTCTCAATAAAACGCGAATGGATTGGAATTTCTTTGTAGTTTTATTTTAGAGACTTGTACAATTTTATCTGGATAGAATATCTGCTAAATGGCCGCCACGGGCATTTTTGCTGTGTGCAAGTTTTTCATGACACTTTCACACATTTCGCTGCTAATTTCACACATTTCGCTACTTATTTCTCCAATAACTCGGCGAATATTTTGTCTATATTGTCTATGTTTTGTGGATCGTTGGCGTAGACTTTATCTTTGACGTAGCCCCAAAGAAAGAAATCCAGTGGCATCAGATGGCAAGATCTCGGTGGCCATTTGACCTCACCTCTTCTTGAAATTACGAGATTTTTCGACCTTTCGACGAGTGTTTGTAATTGATCGTGAATTTTCGTTAAATATTTGTACAACTTCTATGCGCTGTTTTATTGTGAAACGCTCCACTATTAATTTTACATGTGACGTATGTCAAATTTCAACCCGCCATCTTGAATATTTCGGAAATAGCGTGAAATTCAAATCCTTTACCTACTTTTGAGACACCCTTTACTTAATTTAGGTAATTATAAGACTATTGTGTGCGATAATTTAACGACAGTGTCATCTACGTTTCTAGTGAAATGTTTTAAAAAAATTGCGATTTTTTTGTTTAGTTACTTTTATGTGGAAGTATCATTGTTGATGTGCAAACTGTCATATTAAATTTATAATAACTTGTTAATATTTGATTTATAGACTTTCCTTTAAGAAATATTACAGTTGTAAAATAATCTTAAATCTCAAAAAAAAATCCGACTTCAAAATTTATTTGTTACTATTAGGTAAAAATACCTTTATGCAAGAAAAAACAAAAAAAAATTTTTTTTTTAGAAATTTATTCTATACACGTTACACCTTGCCTACACCTTAAGTTTGGATTGTAAAAAAAAATTCACGGTATATGTATGTTTTTATATATCTCTATGTATATCTTTGTATATCTTTATCTTTCTTTATTAATTCGAAGTATATTTGTATTGCTCATAATGTTAGCCTAGGCCGATACAAGGCAAACAGGTGGGCGATTTTTGGGCGCAAGTGGCCGATATTAGGGAAATTGGGTGTGTACAAAGAAAAACATCAATATAAAAAAATGTTATCCAAATTTCAAATATTTTATTAGTTCATAGGAAAGTCAAATAATAACAGTTTATTAAAAAATACCTCCTAGAAAGCTAGGCTAATAAATGTGAGAATAGGAAGTAAATCAATGTGAAATATTGTTGACGTGGCCGATACAAGGTGGTTTTGCCCTACCTAATTTTATTATCATCAAAATTTATGGTAAGTAGGTAGTGTAAAATGACGACAATGTGTAAAATAGAATTTCCACTCATAAAAAAAGATTTAAATTTAAAAGATGAAAGAGATAACCTCTAGCGATAACTTTGTCTCTAAACAAATCTTGAAAAAATTGTGACAACAAACTTTAAAGCCGATGCCTCAGCGTGGCTGCGAACCGAAGCTACAACGATGCGACCACAGAACACGAAAAAAAATCTCTTGTCATCTTCGAAAGCTTGTCATGTACTGTGGACACATGAATAAATGTGGATGCGACTAATCAGTTTCATTCATGCAATTAGGGCGTGTCCACGATAGGCTCACATTTGAGTGCGGTTGAGTGGCTAACCGTTTGCGTCTAGTTCGCCATATATTTTAAATAGAAGGTATTGTGTGTATTGTGTGTATTGTGCACTGCTAGTTTCGTGGTGTGCATGTGCACTTTTTTGCGGGCGGTGCATCTTACATCTTATTTGTCTCTTTTCTCACAATGTATAGCTACGCTATAGTCCATGTATCATAGTAAAACTATAACAGTGGAGTGGATACCTTTTTTATAGTGAGAGCGAATACAGTATTTTCGTACCTATACCTACCTACTATACTCAGAAAAAATCATGAGAGAAATAAAACATGACTTGGTAAACTTTACATAAGTACCTAGTTATATTGTAAGAACTACTGACGAAGCACTTCACAGTCAACACAATGTAACTACATTGTAACAGTATTCTGTGAAATGCCTCGGACAGGAAGGATGACAGACGCACTGTAAGCAATCTGTCGATCCTTAGAATTAAGATGATGCAACATTTTATTTCTTTATTATTTAATACCGTAGATCGGGCAGTTCGACATCCAACTCTGTTGGACTCACTCGTGTTTAAGTTAGTTTTTAAAAAGATATTTCCACGCTCCGGAAAGTTAACTGGCGCAGCCGGTAGGATAGCTGACTGTTTGTCATACGCGGAAAACTCTCGGAAAAGTACGCTAACATCGTGGAAAAACCGGGAAAACAGTTTCGAAGCTTCGTAAAATCCGAAATCGTCGCTGAAGTTCGCGTGTGTGCAGCAGTTCGTGTGTTTCAACACCGGGATAGGCTATCCTCGAACCAAATAAATTTGTTAACGGGAGTAATTTACCTAAAATCGGTAATGTGCGAAAATAAGGTGCAGACTGGCATGTAAGTTGTAAAATTCTTCTACATCCTTTCCTATCCTTTATCCTAGTGTTAGATTTAAGAAAGTGTTATTGTGAAAATTAATTTTGAAAAGTGAATATAAAGTAAACGAATTTAAGTTAAACATTTAAGGTTTCTACGCGATAAAATCTCGCGATTTACTTTGAATATTATTTTAATTAGATAATAGGCGATAAAATCTCGCGATTTGTTTTAAATATTATTTTAATTAGATAATAGGCGATAAAATCTCGCAAATTAATTTAAAAAAAAAGTCATATTTTAATTAGATTTAGATAAAGTACTACGCGATAGAATCTCGCGGTTACTTTATATTAGCTACCTTATTCTAAGCTTGTGTTATACAAACTATATTTTTACATTTTATCTACAATGGAAGACGAACTAGTTTATCCGACACCACACATCCCTCGCGAAATGCTAAACCTTATACCTGAATATAACGGGAACACAAAAACTTTAAGTTTGTTCTTAAGGAAATGTGAATTCGTTATAGCCAAATACCAAGGTGCAGCAAACGTTAATGATTTTCTTATTCAGTCAGTAACTAGCAAATTAACCGGGAAAGCCGCTGCTCTGATCAGCGAGCGAGGCGAATTTGAGACTTATGATGAAATAAAGGAAATTTTAATTCAACATTTCGGAGACCCGCGAAGTGAGGAATGTGTAGCGATCGAATTAGAAACATTAAAAATTAGAAACAGTGAATCATATCTAGAATTTTGTGGTAGAATCCAGGACGTGAGAGCAATTCTTATTTCAAAAGTTAATCAGAATCCGTCAGCTACTTTAAAAGAAGCAAAACGAATTATTTATGATCATACTTCCCTAAACGTTTTCTTGTACAATTTACCCGAACACATGGTGCGAATAGTTAGAATTAAAAATCCGACCACCCTAGAAGAGGCATTAAGTTTCGTTTTAGAAGAGGTTAATTTCCAGGAACAGTATAACCTTCGATCAAAGATGCTCCAAAATAGACCATCAAGCACTCAACAAAATATATTTAAACCGCCAATTCCGCAGAATGCTCAATTTAAATTTGGTATTCCGACACTTCCGCCAAATCAATTTAAATTCGGCATTCCGGGAAATTCCAATAATCTTTTCCGACCAAATCAGTATTTTGGTAATCGACCTTTAAATACAAATGCATTTAACCAACAGCGACCAACAGCACCACAATTTAATAATTTTGCAAAACCACAGTTTGGTGCGAGACCCCAATTTAATGCAAACACACAATTTCAACCAACTGGCTTCCGTCCGCAAACAGGTCAATTCGGCTATAAACCTCAAACACAAGGTTTTAGACCACAGCCAGGTCAATTCGGATATAGGCCTCAGCAACAATATCAAGGTTACCGTCCTCCTAATTTCTCTAATGACGTTTCAATGAGAACCGCACCCGTAAAACCGCAACAGTTTCCAGTAAACGAAATATCTACTGATGAGACTGATTATTATAATAACCCCTATTATTGCGAAACCGAATTTGATGAAAACATGTATGCTTATTATAATGAAAATATGCATGCATATGCAGAACAATATCCCGATTCTTGTGAAAATGAATGTAATGATAATCCACAATTAGAAAATAATCAGGAAAAAGTAGATTCTATGGAAAATTTTCAAGTAAATTGCCTCCAAACCAGCCCGAGGTAATAGAAATAAATTCAGACAATACTCTTAAATTACCTTATATATATGTACCTGATATAGATGCTAAGTTTATGTTAGACTCTGGAAGCACACGTTCTTTTGTTAGTACATCTAAGGCTAATGAATACTTCAATAACTATAGATGCTACGAACCGTTTATGGTAACTAGTACGCATGCATCCAGTGTTCACAATGACGTAGTTAATATTCCACTTTTTTCAATTTTTAAGGAACCATTTACACATAAATTTTATATATACGATGTAGATAAAAGATACGATGGAGTAATCGGTTGTGATCTTTTGTCCCGTCTTAAAGCAAATATTTCCTATAACCATATGATGTTACAAACAGACAAAACAAATATTCCAATAGTATATAAAAGTGATTACAAAATTATAATAGGTCTTTACCTATGAAATTGCCGTTTTGTATGGAGATTTCTGTAATTATTTTTTTTCCATACTAACGTTTTTGTTATTATTTAACGACTAATATTATGTAAATTTACAAAATTTTACACAAGTATTTATGGACATTTTAACTACTAAATGACACATTCGTTAAGAGAAAAAAATTTTTTTTTCACTAAGTTACAACTAATAAAGTACGAAATTCTGGAAACAAAAATAGTCGTAACTTTCGGAATAAGTTTTTTCTATGTAAATAATCAAATATCGTGGTTATTAAATTTTCAAAAGTTGCTCGATACGGTCTTAATGTAACGCAACATTAAAGAAATTATATATTTCTAATATTATAAAAGTTGTTAAGTTATATGTACAAAAGAAAAAAACGGCAATTTCATATGTAAAGACCTATTATTAGAACCACGATCTGAACATCGCGTTAAATTACCCGTCAATCAGGAAAACGGCGATGCAATTATCGAATTTAAGGAGTTTTGTAAAGACGTTCGTATGCCTACTGCCTTAGTTTCTTGTAAAAATTATTTTGCTGAAACCATCATACAAAATGCAACAAATAATTTACTAGAATTAGTTATTACAGCACCCTTCAAGGTATCACAATTTTATGACGAAATTCAGACTAACTATAACGATGACTATACAAACGTAGAGACAGACACCTTATTGACCGACAACTTAAATAAGCTTCGTTTAGACCATCTCAACATAGAAGAGCGAAGAGAAATCACTCGTCTATGTGAGGAATATAAAGATATATTTTATTGCGAAAACATACCACTTACCTTTACCAATCAGGTTAAACACCAAATCAGAACCGTAAATGAAGATCCAATTTATATAAAACCTTATAGACAGGCACCAGCTCAAGCACAGGAAATATTAGATCAAGTAGAAAAATTATTGCAAGATAACGTAATACAAGAGTCGCATTCTCCATGGAGTGCCCCTGTCCACTTAGTTCCCAAGAAATTAGATGCTTCAGATGAAATAAAATATAGAATGGTCATAGACTACCGACGTTTAAACGAGATTACTATTGACGACAGATTTCCACTTCCGAACATATGTGACTTATTTGACAAATTAGGTAAAAGCAATTACTTTACAACGTTAGATTTAGCTTCTGGATACCATCAAATTGAAATTACAGAATCAGATAGAGAAAAAACCGCGTTTTCTACACAAAATGGTCATTATGAGTTCCTTAGAATGCCATTTGGTCTGAAGACAGCTCCGGCAACGTTTCAACGAACGATGAATAACGTGCTGAGAGGATTACAAGGAATACATTGCCTTGTTTACCTAGATGACATTTTAATTTACTCGAATGGACTAAAAGAACACCTTCAGAAATTACGTACAGTATTTGACCGACTAAGACAGAATAACTTGAAAGTGCAATTAGACAAATCCGAATTCCTTATTCCTTTTTTTTTTTTTTTTTTGAGGAGCCCGTGGCGCAGTGGATAGCGCGCTCGGCCTGCGATCGTTGAGGTTAAGCAACGTTCGCAATGGTCGGTCACGGGATGGGTGACCAAAAACTTTTCATCTCGAGCTCCTCCGTGCTTCGGAAGGCACGTTAAGCCGTTGGTCCCGGCTGCACTTGCAGTCGTTAATACCCACCAATCCGCACTGAGCCCGCGTGGTGGGTCATGGCTCATTCTCCTTATTCATCCATAAGGAAGGCCAGTGCCCCAGCAGTGGGGACATTAAAATGGCTGATGATGATGATGATGAATTCCTTAGAAAGGAAGTACAATATTTGGGACATACATTGACAAAAGACGGACTGAAACCTAACGACGACAAAATTAAAGTAGTTATGGATTATCCGATTCCGCAGACACAGACTGAAATAAAACGATTTTTAGGATTCATAGGATATTACAGACGTTTTGTAAAAGACTTTTCAAAAATATGTCAACCTTTAACTGCATGTCTAAAAAAGGGCAAAAAGGTAATTATAGACGACAAATATACAGAAGCATTTCAGAAATGTAAAGAACTCTTGATAAATGCTCCAATTTTACAATATCCAGATATGAGCAAGCCATTCATTCTAACAACAGATGCATCTGAAGTAGCGCTCGGCGCAGTATTGTCACAAGGCTGTATAGGCAGCGATAAGCCTGTGGCATACGCTAGTCGTACGTTAACAGATACAGAAAAGAAATATAGTGCGATCGAACGTGAGTTGCTGGCTATTGTTTGGGCCACAAAACACTTTCGACCATATCTATACGGTAACAAGTTCACAGTATATACAGACCATAGACCTTTGATATGGCTTAGCAATTTAAAAGAATTAAATAGTAAATTAACACGTTGGCGTTTACGTTTACAGGAATATGATTTTAATATTATCCATAAAAGTGGAAAACAGAACGCAAATGCGGATGCGTTATCACGCCTCCAATTCAATGCATTAGGTAATGAGGATAACGATTCCATGATTGTTAACGTGGACGATAATGAAGAAATATCGTCTAATTTAACAAAACAGGAGATCGATAACTCAGACACCATAACTATTTCCGATTCTGAGGAAACAGCTTCAATTAGTTCCGATATAGATATCGATCCAAGTAACTATCCAGTTCGTTCCGATAATTCAAGTAGTATTCAAACTGTACATTCTGCACAAGAAACAGAATCTTTAGGTATACCAATATTACATGAAGCAATCGATACCAAGCCAAACCAGATATTAGTATTTTACAAATTTAGTCAAGATATGCAAGTAACAGATGTATCCCGCGATAAGCAAAAAGTGATAGAAGTTTTCTTACCGTTAGGAAACGATCAAATAATAAAAGATTTTCTGAAACAATACATTAAGCCTAAAATCAAGCATTTTATTTACTTTGAACACCCAGAACATAGGAAACGATTTAGTAAAATCATTATCGAATTATTTAAAAAGGGCACTGTTAATTTTATTGAATGTACTGAACGCGTAGTTTACGTAGAAGATGAGCAGGAACAACGAGCAATAATTAATAAAATACATGACGGAAAAACATGCCATCGTGGAATTACTGAAACAGTTAAAAGAATTAAAAGAAATTACTTTTGGCAAAACATGCATGAAATGGTGACAGCAGTCATCAACTCTTGCGAACAATGTAAAGTTTCTAAATATGATAGAAAGCCCATCAAACCAGTTTTACAATTAACACAAACGCAAAATGCACCATTCCAGGAAATATTCATAGATACATTTTCAATTGAATCAAAAACATATCTAACAATTATCGATGCTTTTAGTAAATTAGGTCAGGCAATAGAAATCCCATCCAGATCAACACCAGAAATTGTTAGAGCACTAGTTAAATATTTCTCTTTTTATGGAACACCACAAAAAATTAGTTCAGATCCTGGAACCGAATTTAATAATGCTTTAATTAAAGAACTAACAGATTTACACAAAATAACATTGCATATTGGGACGCCAAATAACCCGAATTCCATGGGATTGGTTGAGCGTTTCCATTCCACTTTAATAGAAATATATCGAATAGCTAAGTACGAAAGAAAATATACCGATGCCGCCACAGTTATGACATACGCAGTTATGGCATATAACAACACCATCCATAGTACTACTGACTTAACACCATTTGAGGTAGTTTTCGGTCATACCGAACTAAATACAACATTTGATACAGATTTCCAGAAAAATTATCAACAACAACTTATTAAAGATCATAGAAAAAGAACTCACGAATTATATAAACATTTATCGGAAAATGCAGTAAAATTAAAGAAAAAGGTAATCGATAAACGAGGTGGAGAGATAGGCCCTAAATTAAAAGTAGGACAAACCATATTCGCCAAAGCAGTTAATAAGCGACAGTCTAAAGACAAACCTAAATATCAAAAGGCTATAGTCACGGGCAAAGCAGAACGTAATATTTTACCTATTAAAGTAAACGACCGCGATACGAAGGTACCAATTAAAAATGTGAAACGTCCTTCGCAGGTGGTGGACGAGGTGGTTGAACCTACTGATATGGACGTCGATAACGCAACGGCTCCTAGGTCAAACTCTCCCCAGCCAGGGACTTCAACTGGTGGAAATTAAACAAAATCCGGGAATCTTACCTTTTCAACAAGGTCAAGCATTTTTACAACGCGATCAGTGGTCCATTATAAAAACAATAGATTTAGAAGGTTTCGAACGCGATATTTTATTTAACATTGAAAAATATTCGGAATTAAATGATATTACTAATCGTTATGGTAATAATAGTTTTTATCAGTTTGAAATTAAGGAATTAGAACAATTAGTACAGTACTTACGCGATGAAACAATTGAGAAATTCCAACAATTAAGCCCCTCAAGAAAAGTAAAACGAGGACTCATTAACCCAATCGGTTCAATTATCAAGTTAATTACAGGAAATTTAGATTACAACGATGCCGTTAAATATGACAAACTTATTGCAAGTATACAAACCCACGAACAGGAAGTCTCCAATAAAATCACCATAGTATCTGAAATGTTAGACCATTTTCTCAATTCCACAAAAATTATTAATGAAAATACGCAACTTATGAATGAGCGTCTTTTACGAATTGAAACAAAACTTAGTGACCTCTCTGTTAAAGAAAATCAACTCGGTTATGTTACATATCTTATTGGTATTCTAAACATGTTCGTTGCTAACTTTCGAACCATGTATATTCAACTTAGTGAAATAGAAACTGCTCTAGCGCTCAGTAAAGTATCAGTTCTCCATAAAAGTATTTTAAACCCAAATCAATTATTAGAATTACTATTAGAAATAGCTTAACATGATAATTTAATGTTTACCGTAAATGAACAAAATCTGATTAACCTGGAAGAAACTTTCTCTGTAAAAACTTACATTACTAATAATGTTATAAGATTTATTATAGATATACCTTTAGTTGACAATGTTACATATAATTATTTTAAATTGTATTCCCTTCCCATATTCTATAACTCCATAAACCTAACCTATATTATAATCCCTGACTTTCCTTACCTACTCGTAGAAGGATTAAAATACTTACCGATAGCCAAACCGTGTAAAGAAGTTACAGACAAAGATTACCTGTGTACTGAAGATGACCTCGCACTTTACGCCGATAAAACCTGCATAGAACAACTGATGACGTATTGTCCAAATCCATCTTCGTGTTTACCTAGATCAGTCGACGTGGAAGACCTGAAACTTCAAAAGATTACAGCAAATAGTTGGATTTTATTCTCCAAGTTTAACAAAATTATCTCACAAAACTGTGATAGTAACATCATCCATGGGCAGATACGAGGAACATACATACTAACCATACCAGATAGATGTATAGTATCCATAGAAGGAATAGAAATCCGAGGACAACGTTATTACTCCATGTTCAAGAAAAACAAACCTTTACCTGTAATAGCATTACCCCATTTACCTGAAAATCAGCAACAAAATTCTACGAACTATGAACCTGTGAATTTGAAGAAAGTAAATCTGGACGACATTCAGCATTTAAATTATGTACTGCAAAAAGGAATGAAAAGTGTGAAAAGTGACAGTGTACAACCAAGTGAAAGTGTTGCTACCATTGTATTATATGTAATACTTTCCGTATTAATTCTAATTTTCATTGTGTTAAAACGTAAGATAATTGTAAGAAAATTATGTAAGAAAACTCCTTCTGAAGTTAACAATGAAACGGAAAACCCTGAAACTTCACCTAATCAAGTAAATGAGATACCCTTGATACATTTAAAAAAGTAATTATTTTAGTTAAAAACAAAGTTTAAATTGTTAAAATTAGGTAAAGTTTCCAATGAGTTTCCTGAAAAATTATGTTTTTCAGATAAACTTCATTCTAAGGGCGGAGGAGTTATATTGTAAGAACTACTGACGAAGCACTTCACAGTCAACACAATGTAACTACATTGTAACAGTATTCTGTGAAATGCCTCGGACAGGAAGGATGACAGACGCACTGTAAGCAATCTGTCGATCCTTAGAATTAAGATGATGCAACATTTTATTTCTTTATTATTTAATACCGTAGATCGGGCAGTTCGACATCCAACTCTGTTGGACTCACTCGTGTTTAAGTTAGTTTTTAAAAAGATATTTCCACGCTCCGGAAAGTTAACTACCTACTTATTATTATTTTGTTTATTAAATAAAACATATCATTTTAATAAAACAATTTATTTGTCACAGAACTAAAACATTTCATATCTATATATATAAAATCGAGGGGACATAACTCACTCATCACGAAATCTCGAAAACTACTAGACCAACGAAGATGTAATTTGGCAGGAAGGTAGATTATGCCTAGGAGACGTCCGCTAAGAACGGATTTTAGGAAACTCCCCCCCTAAAGGGGTAAAATGGGGGGGTTAAGGTTGTATGGAACTTCCTCATTTATGGATTTAGAAGCATGAAAATTGGTACGATGGATATTGGTTACGACCGAAAATTATCTGAGCAAGCAAAGTAAAAAAAACTCCCCCTTAATAGGGTAAAATCCTACTAATATTATAAATGCGAAAGTTTAGATGTTTGGATGTTTGGATGTTTGTTACTCAATCACGCCATAACGGCTGAACGGATTTGGCTGAAATTTGGAACACAGATACTTTGTAGCCTGGAGAGGAACATAGGCTACTTTTTATCCCGGAAAAAATCATATTCCCGCGGGATAACGTCATGTAGTTCACGCGGGCGAAGCCGCGGGCGGAAAGCTAGTGGGGAGATAAAGTTTATATGGAACTTTTTCATTTCTGAACTTAGAAGTATGAAAATTGGTATGTTGAATACTGGTCACGATTGAAAATGATCTGCGTATGCAAAGTTATAAAAAAACCCTTAATAGGGTAGAAAGGGGGATTAAGGCTTATATGAAAACTTCCTCATTTCTGGACTTGGGAGTATGGAAATTGATGTGAAGGATACTAGGTCATGATTAAAAATGATCTGCGTAGGCAAAATAAAAAAACCCTAATAGGGTAGAAAGGGGGGGTTAATGTTTATATAGGATGGGTGGGGGGTATTAAAGATACGGAGTTAGGATGTTTATGGCTCAATCACAACTAAACGGCTAAATCGATCGGGATAATTGAACTCTGTCCGGGAATATTTCATACGGTTTTTTTAACTCGGGAAAAGTACAGTTCCCGTGGGATACAGTTTTTTTTTGTTCACTTTTTTATAATGAAGCATGGCATGACAGCTCATTTTCGTGCAAAGCAAAAAATTCTTAATGCATTGGAATAAACTCAAGAAAATCAGAATTACACATTTTTAGCAAAGTATTGACTTGATTTTTTGGCCCTGGAAAGGATATATTTTACTTTTTACCGCGGGAAATCTCATTGTATGGAAAAATCACTTTAAGCGCAGGCTAATTTGGGGGCAGAAATTGGTATTTAAGTAAAAAATTTGAGACCCTGGCAAGGATTATAATAGGCTTCTTTTACTTTTTACCACAGGATAGTATCATATTCCCACGGGAAAATCAATAAGTAGGTATTATTTGTTTGTCCGTCTTTCACGCCCAAACGGAGTAACGGATCAATGTGATTTTTGTTACGGGGGTAGATTGGGAGAGAATGACATAGTTTATCCCGGAAAATATTACATTCCATCAGGGTAATGTCGTGTAGAACACGCGGGCGAAGCCGCGGGCGGAAAGCTAGTTACTTATAAGTAAGTAATTTAATTTTATTAATATCCTTCTACATCGAGCGAACGCGCCTTTACAACGCTGGCATAGTAGTGCGCTGAGCGGCGAGCAGTGCGGGGGCGAGCAGGGTCTGTGAAGTCCACTGAGTATAGGCCCATCATGGTCCTGGGGGAAAAGTTTATAAATTTTAGACACATAACAATCACACCTGAAAATCAGCGTCACACTAATTGCAGTGGCATAAGCTGAGATTGGGTCCATTTCGGCTAAAATGTTTCTATTTTGTTTGTTTATGTACCTTGTTTGTATGTTTTTTTAGTCGAATAATAGTAGATTGTATTACAAGGGAGCAAAATAATATACGCCGCCCGAGGTGAAAATAATTTTGCGGCCGAGTAATACACTCTGCTTTTCATCCCCCTCTATAAGAAAAGCAGTAAAGACAACTCAAACTACCTACCTTTCTTTGTCGTTCGGATACATCATAGCGCTAGTCGGGCAAGAAAAAAAATTAAGTTAAAAAAAAATTAAATAAAAAAAATATATGTCCATCAGATTCCTTGTAAGTATCTCCGGGAATGCCGTAGGGGGGTTGAAAATGTTGTTACATTTTAGCTACGACTCACCGTTTACGAGATATTCTCAGTTTTATAAAATTCCGTTTTTGAAAATTTCTCGGTCCCGAAAAAGTCCCGGCCCCATACAAAATCAGTTGTTTTTTTTTAAGTACTGCACACCCTTTGCTACACTCCAACCAATGATTCTTTAATTATGTTCTAAATTCAAATCTCATCGTTTTGGACCCTGTTATGAAGCTGTTCAAAATTCAAATCTCATTTATACCCTCTTGTCATAACAGGTAAAAAATGAATCGTTTTGGACCCTGTTATTAGATAAGCAATCATCGCTTTTCGAATCGATGGGATGAAAACTATCTTTCTTTCTTTCAATCAGGAGCAAAGGTGGCGAAATGTCTGGAAAACCAAACAGTAGTAGGTAGTGTATTTAATAGTCACCACAATAACTGATCACATCAGAATGTGATCAGTCAATATATCAGTCAAGAAAAATAGTTGTGACTTATAAGGGGCCTGGACTGTTATTGAAATGTAAATATTGATGCAGGTAATAAGAGTTTGGCTGTATTTCTTGATTTGAAGAAAGCTTTTGACACAGTGTCCATAACTATCCTTTTGAGCAGTCTACAGAACGTTGGCATACGGGGAATAAGTTAAAACTACTATGTTAGGTACGAGAGTAGGTGTGGGGTGGGGTCAACGTTGAGTTCTGAGTGTGTTGTCAATTACGGAGTTCCTCAGGGCAGTGTGTTGGGTCCCACCCTATTTCTAGTATATGTCAACAGTAAAAACCGACTTTCATCAGAATCATGCATATTTATTTATTTAATCTTTATTGCAAAATATATAACAAATGGCGGACTTAATGATTATATGCATTCTCTTCCAGGCAACTGGAAAGGGTGTCAGGGAGAAAATGAACAGCGATAATGTGCAAATAGATGGAAGTAACTAGTATTTTTTCGTATGCAGACGACACAGCTATTGTTTTTGTAGCTAAAGACTGGGAAAAGTTAAAATAGTTGAAAAAATGGTTTAACTTCGCAACCATTAATAATTATGAAATTTGAAAAAGAGCTGGTCCTTAAAGAGGTGAAAATTTCCAATAGAAAGTTCCGACTCTCGGCGTATGAATTAGAAAGGAGTAAATAAGGATATGGCAGGTAATAGAGTGGAGAGGAGGAGGAGGACGCACTCCGCGCCGACACCAAATAGAATTGGGACAAGGCATTGACAGCCCCCGATTCACGAATTGTCGAAAACGCTCCCGACAGCGGAATGTATGCACTGTCTCTGTCACTCACTATAGAACAGACAAAGACGAGCACAGAATTCGAATCCAATTCCGTTTCCGACGGTTTCCCAACAAACATTTAAGTCGTAATAAGTGAATGTTACGTGACTGAAAGTGCTAAAAACATGATAAGTATTGAAGTAAGTAATTTTAGAATTAATACAACCTAATACAATTTAGAGCCCATTACCTTTATACAACCTCTAAACGACCCTAAAATGGTCTATACGACGGCTACATGACTCTATACGACACTGAGTCGCATAAAGTGGGCCCTTTTGCCTTAACCCAGTTGTTATTGTTACTGAAACTCACTTTTTATCGGCGAACAAAAAACATCAAGATTAAAATATGACCATCTTAACCATTGATCTGTCCGATCCGATAACGCGCGCGACACTTCTCTCGTCAGTCCTATATCATGTACTCTGGCCCTTTTCGGCCGCTCTTGAACTAAGGGCAATCTTAAGGATTTTTTTTTATCTTTAAATGTGTTAATAGTAAAGTAAGGCGACACGTCTCGCGGCAACCTAGAAATGTTTGAAATGATGCGACCTAATTATTAACTTACTTGTACCCGTCAGCCCACTCGAAGGTGTCTATCATGGACCACGCGGAGTAGCCCACCACGTCCACTCCATCCTCTTTTATGGCCAGCAGCAACTGTTACAAAACTATCGATGTAAGTAACTAACTGATGACTGTCAGATGTGTAACGCGCAAGTAAGTAAGTAAAACCCTGACCAGAAAAATAAAAAACCTCGTCATATTGCGGAAGGTTTTTTAATTAAACCTCGCCATGTTGCGGAAATATGACGAACTAAATTTTTCTATAAAATTTGTCATTTTGTAACAATGAAGAGGCGAAAGCGCGCCACTTTCGCATGTTCTTTGTTACAAAATGTCAAATTTTCTTTCGCCTGTTCATTGTTACAAAATGTCAAATTCTCTTTCGCCTGTTCATTGTTACAAAATGTCAAATTCTATAGATTTGTCTGTATCAGGCCAGGTTTTTTAATTAAACCTCGTCATGTTGCCGAAAAGTAGGTAACGAAAAAATTTTTTTTATAGAATTTGACATACTTACCTACAATACTACTTATTTGTAGCAATGAAGAGGCAAAAGTGGCGCCTTAAGCCAGGTTTTTTTCTGGTCAGGCTTTACTGATATTAAAGTTGAAGAGTTTGTTATATATGTATAGCCGTAAGGTACTAATATATATTTTGTGGTATAACGCGCCAGACATTTTAACTTCCACTCGGAGCTTTGAATTTTCTATTGGATAGACATGAGAAAATTGCGCTATGGGCTACCAGTATTTTAAAGATTTTCAAACTACTTATAACAAAGATCGCAATCGTACCTGTTCCAAATAAGTCTTGTAAAAGTCAATCCTATCTACATCGTCCAGATCTTTAGTGTCCGTTGCATATCCGTTCTCGGTGATGATGATCTTCACATCACCGTAACGTTCCTTTATCCAAGTCATGCTGCGCCGCAACCCTTCTGGGTGATTCTGTGGATATTAAATTCTAATACATAACTTTAAATAATATAGCAAGATATGTTCGTGACGTTGATATATTGAAAGTTATGATCTAGCTATTCTAGTGAAATGAATTCGCACTGATTTCTACTAGACGAAATTTTTCACATGACCAATGCTACCAAGTACTCGAGACGTGTTAAACTTTCCACCCAACAGACTAAACTTTACACGCTATAGACACCCTCTACACTAATGAGTAGTCTCTATACTGGACTGGATAGCCAACACTAAGCGCCAACTTTGCGCTAATAATCTCTACAATGCGTTCCCTAAAAGGGTGCACTGTGCTAAAATAGTACATGGAAATCGTACCAAATAAGTGGTGTTGCCTTGCATTAAATGAGGTAGTTCTAATTTTTTTATATGTTAGTAGTGGTGAGATGGTAATGTCAAATCCAAGTTTTCCACCTCGAAAGCCCTTTGGATCATTGTTAAATACTTAAAAATCCATAAAATTTTCGGTTATTTTTCAGTTTTTGTCAATTTTTACCACCAAGGATCTGAGTTACGGCAAATGTTACTATGCAGTGCTTAAAGTAGACTAAATTTGCAATAAAAAGAGAATAATTTAGTTTTTGTAGGCCATATAGTTTTTAAAATACGGCTATTTTAAAATTTGCAAAATCCCAAAAAACATCCGTCCGTCAACTTTGACCCCCTAGTAGTGGGTTTATGGCAAAACTTTTTTATTAGTTATTAAAGTCCATTAAATTTCCAACAAAATGTATTAATTATGTCAACTTACACCTGATAGCTCCTGAGACACAGCTGTTCAAAGTTATAGAGGTAGGTAAGTAAACAATTATGTAATAGAAGGGTTTGCAAAAGGTAGTAAGCCCTAAAGGAAGAAGGATCTGGAAGGCGTTCCCGTTCTACCCTGTTAATGACACGCAAACCTTAATCACCTTTAAAGCATACCAAAGATGCATGGTTGTACCAGCAGATGTGGTTGCAGGAAAGCAGGACTCAAATATTCGGCTGTTTGCAGCTACTGCATTGGCCAATCATGCGAGAACATACCAGACCTGATGTGTGATGACATTGATGAACCATTGATTGATAACCCACCATCAAAGGACGATTTTGACCTTCTTGAGCAGTTCGATGAAGAAATTATACCTCAGCAAGCTGCCCCCAAAAAGTGTGCTGTGGATTCGGAGGACGTGCCTGGTCCATCAAAAATATACATACAATGTACATAATTGATCCCACCACCTCCCAGATCCTCCTTCATTTAGGGCGTACTTCATTTTGCAAACCCTTCTATTACATAATTGTTTACTTACCTCAATAACTTTGAACAGCTGTCTCAGGAACTATCAAGTGTAAGTTGATATTACTAATTGGTCTCATTTTGTTGTGACGAAAACTAAAAAAACTGTAATACTTCCTTTTATGAATTTTAGCAAACTTTTAAATAGCCCTATCTTAAAAACTATTTGACTTACAAAAACCGAATTATTCTCTTTTTATTGCAAATTTAGTCTACTTTAAAGCGTGCATAGTACCTTTTGCCGTAACACCAGGTCCTTGGTGGTAAAAATTGACAAAATCTGAAAAAAATCTGAAAATTTATTGGATTTTTAAATATTTAACAATGATCCGAAGGGCTTTCGAGGTGGAAAACTTGGATTTGTCATTACTATCTGATCGCTACTAACATACAAAAAAATCAGAACTACCTCATTTAACGCAAGGCAAAATGTACGATTTCCATGGACTAAAAGGGACGTCTCGCTTTAGACCCACGGTACCTCTACCATCCTCTTTTAATACTACTTGTACTTCCCTAAGTTTAATTTCATTAAAGTACTAAGTAGATAACTGTGCTTTGCAGTTTCACCTGCGCCGTTAATTAGAGGAAAAGGGTAGCGTGATGTTATAAAGCCTACCTATTATTTAGCCTTCCTCGATAAATGGACTACAAAACACAAAAACAGTTTTTCAATTCGGTCCAGTAACTAGTTTCTGAGATAAGCGCGTTCAAAGAAACAAACTCTTCAGCTTCATAATTTTAGTATAGATTATATAGCTATCGACACTATGAACAGAAAAGCTCTGACCTGTAGACGGCAGTTTACCCATAACAAACCCATAGTATTTCAGCAGCAGTTGGCTTCCAGTCCGGGTGTACGTCAACCTTCATGTTCAACTCGACAGATCCTTCCATCGGGAAGTCCCCAACGTGTTCTCCGGGGTAGGGGCGCCGCGCCAGGCGGCTGGTGTACTGGTTCACGCCCATGTAGTTAAATTTCGAGTTTTTTTTTAAACAAAACAGGATTTTTTCACAAACAAAAAAAATAACCGTGAAGTTTAAGTTAAATTTCTAAGCCATCACTTGTTCTACAGGTTTGAAGGCAAACTACAGGACTTCCGAGGCAAAGTCGCTCTCTGAAATGTCAACGCAGCCGTGCTCATTACTGACGCGAGACGCTCGTTGGATTATACATGGTCACCCTACTCAATGAATGGCCTAAGCATCAGCCAGCCCGTTTATTAAATGTTGTACTTACCTATTAGATACTACAGCTGAATATCATTCAGGTCGCTAATTGAACGGCGCCGTTCAATAAAAGGGCTAGGCTGTTAATTGAACGGCTAATTAAGCTAGTTGGCTGCGACATTTATACCTGCTCCCGCACTTAGCTATCGAGACTATGAAAAGTAAAGCTGGAATTTTACCCATAACTGTTGTATATTGTACCTAGCTTAAGCTAGGCACGGCTGCGTCCACGCGCGCCATCTCATTATTCGACGAATAAACGTCAGTGCGTTGATAGAAGTCTTGCGTATCATTTGTCCCGAGCCTCATACTTAACAATAACAAACCCATAGTATTTCAGCAGCAGTAGGCTTCCAGTCCGGGTGTACGTCAACCTTCATGTTCAACTCGACAGATCCTTCCATCGGGAAGTCTCCAACGTGTTCCCCGGGGTAGGGGCGCCGCGCCCGGCGGCTCGTGTACTGATTCACGCCCATGTAGTTAAATTTCGTTGTTTTTTTTTAAACAAAACAGGATTTTTTCACAAATAAAAAAAATAACCGTGAAGTTTAAGTTAAATTTCTGAGCCATCACTAAACTTGTTCTACAGGTTTTAAGGCAAACTACAGGACTTCCGAGGCAAAGTCGCTCTCTGAAATGTCAACGCAGCCGTGCTCATTACTGACGCGAGACGCTCGTGGATTATAACTGGATGAGCAAATACGTTAATATCTCTTTTGACACATGGTCACCCTACTCAATGAATGGCCTAAGCATCAGCCTGCCCGTTTATTAAATGTTGTACCTATTAGATACTACAGCTGAATATCATTCAAGTCGCTAATTGAACGGCGCCGTTCAATAAAAGGGCTAGGCTGTTAATTGAACGGCTAATTAAGCTAGTTAGCTGCGACATATACCTGCTCCCGCACTTAGCTATCGAGACTATGAAAAGTAAAGCTGGCATTTTACCCATAACTGTTGTATATTGTACCTAGCTTAAGCTAGGCACGGCTGCGTCCACGCGCGCCATCTCATTATTCGACAAATAAACGTCAGTGCATTGATAGCAGTCTTGCGTATCATTTGTCCCGAGCCTCATACTTAACAATAACAAACCCATAGTATTTCAGCAGCAGTAGGCTTCCAGTCCGGGTGTACGTCAACCTTCATGTTCAACTCGACAGATCCTTCCAGCGGGAAGTCCCCAACGTGTTCCCCGGGGTAGGGGCGCCGCGCCAGGCGGCTCGTGTACTGGTTCACGCCCATGTAGGTATTTAAATTTCGTGGTTTTTTTTTAAACAAAACAGGATTTTTTCACAAACAAAAAAAATAACCGTGAAGTTTAAGTTAAATTTCTAAGCCATCACTTGTTCTACAGGTTTTAAGGCAAACTACAGGACTTCCGAGGCAAAGTCGCTCTCTGAAATGTCAACGCAGCCGTGCTCATTACTGACGCGAGACGCTCGTTGGATTATAACTGGATGAGCAAATACGTTAATAGGTATCTCTTTTGACACATGGTCACCCTACTCAATGAATGGCCTAAGCATCAGCCAGCCCGTTTATTAAATGTTGTACTTACCTATTAGATACTACAGCTGAATATCATTCAGGTCGCTAATTGAACGAAGCCGTTCAATAAAAGGGCTAGGCTGTTAATTGAACGGCTAATTAAGCTAGTTAGCTGCGACATATACCTGCTCCCGCACTTAGCTATCGAGACTATGAACAGTAAAGCTCTGATCTATAATCGGCATTTTACCCATAACTGTTGGATATTGTACCTAGCTTAAGCTAGGCACGGCTGCGTCCACGCGCGCCATCTCATTATTCGACGAATAATCGTCAGTGCATTGATAGAAGTCTTGCGTATCATTTGTCCCGAGCCTCATACTTAACAATAACAAACCCATAGTATTTCAGCAGCAGTTGGCTTCCAGTCCGGGTGTACGTCAACCTTCATGTTCAACTCGACAGATCCTTCCATCGGGAAGTCCCCAACGTGTTCCCCGGGGTAGGGGCGCCGCGCCAGGCGGCTGGTGTACTGGTTCACGCCCATGTAGTCGAATGTTCCTGTGGGATTAGATGACAGAAGGAATTCAACGTAAGGCAAACAAAGGTAAAAGTTTGTGACTTTTATAAAAGTTCCAATTTCGTAAAGGTACCTATTTAGAAAGTAAAGAACTTATTAGAACGCAGATTATGCCTTTGCGTCAATTGGAGAGGATTTGACGATGGCCTCTAAGGCCACGTTCGCACGGACGTAATAATAGGTCTTTACCTATGAAATTGCCGTTTTGTATGGAGATTTCTGTAATTATTTTTTTTTCCATACTAACGTTTTTGTTATTATTTAACGACTAATATAATGTAAATTTACAAAATTTTACACACGTATTTATGGACATTTTAACTACTAAATGACACATTCGTTAAGAGAAAAAAATTTTTTTTTCACTAAGTTACAACTAATAAAGTACGAAATTCTGGAAACAAAAATAGTCGTAACTTTGGGAATAAGTTTTTTCTATGTAAATAATCAAATATCGTGGTTATTAAATTATCAAAAGTTGCTCGATACGGTCTTAATGTAACGCAATATTAAAGAAATTATATATTTCTAATATTATAAAAGTTGTTAAGTTATATGTACAAAAGAAAAAAACGGCAATTTCATATGTAAAGACCTATTATTATCGCGCGTTGAAGCGATTTTTTGACGCCTTGAAACAGAACTTATGGACTTTCCCTAATCCGTTCACACGCGAGCGATTTTTTTACGCGGCGTTATTTTATCGCACATTGCCCGATTGACGGCGCGACGCGATGGACGCGATGGAAATACAACATACGGGCAGCCCTATTGGCGTTCATACAAGCGTTTATTTAACGCTACCTACTGTCAGTGGGTAACTATTTTCACGTCATTAGGTTTATTTTCATTTAGGTGAAACCTACCAAATAACCCAAGGACTCATTCGGAAATCTTGCCGCTGTATTTTATTAGGGCTAACAAATAAGCAGTAGTTCATCAAATGAGCTGATTGACATTCTCATAATAATCGAAGAATTTTTGAGGAAATCGTTGAAGCTTGCTGGTGGCCTACCACAAGATCTTATAGCAGTTATTTTTAAGTTGAGAGAGTGAGACGCCGCTATACGGCGTGTAGAGCGGCGTCTCACTCTCTCAACTTAAAAATAACTGCTATAAGAGCTTGTGGTAGGCCACCTGTACCGAGTGTAAAATTTACCAGTAAGATAACTCTCTCTGAATGAAGAGGATGAAACCAGTACTGCCTTCTATTTGCTTATCGTTTCTTAATATACCAAACGGCGATTGCTAAGATGTCGTCCGAATTCATGATAGGTACGCCTGCAGACCGCACCGTGTGAGCACAAAACGCCAAGCGATTTTCTTACGTCTATGCGAACACCTCTGGTTCCTAGGCGTTGACGTTGCGATATCGCCCCGCTAACGCAACGCCTTTCTGCACGCCCGTGCGAACGTGGCCTAAAGGACTTAGCCCACTTATACCGCACCGCTCCCACCCAACCAATCTATGAGCAGTCAAATATGGACTTAATATCGTTCAGTGTAGATGCACTTTACATTAACAATATACAATAGCAGACAGCGCGCGGTAAGCGAGCCTGCCGCAAGCTAAAGGGCGTCTACAGGGCACGACATTAAGTCCATATTTGACTGCTCATACATTGGCTGGGTGGGAGCGGTGCGGTATAAGTGAGCTATGTATGACCTTTAGGCGTAAAGAATGCGTAAAGACGGATAGGTAATCACCTCTAGCAAGTTCAATTTCTTCTTCAGTGAAAGCTGGAAGCCTAGAAGTGGGGTAACCTTCCTCAGCGCTCACTTCTGCAAAGATCTTCTCAATAGCGGGTGGCCAGCCGCCTTCTTTTGAGAATATTGGGTGAGCGAATCGACCGAACTGAAATGCATAAATCGTTATGAAATTGTGCCGAACAAATTGAATCATGACTTTTTTTGCTAATAATTATTTGTTTGAAAGCGTCAACACTTATACCTAAGTAAGTTAGTGGTCTACAAGTTTGATGTCGACCTTACGGAATTTTAATTCCTGTTAGAAGTTAGAAAATGAACTTATGGTGAGTCACGATTCTATTGTTTAGACCTGTGTTTTTCAAACTAAGGTTTTTCAAACCCCTAAGGGGGTCGCGAACTCGCAAAGCTTAAGGGCGTTTGTGCACTACCACTGAATTTTACCGATCCGGCGGTCCGTTTTTTTCCGGACCGGCGTGGCATGAAAAACACGGATGGTAGCTTGTGCACTTGTCCGGTTTTTTACTGGCCGGGGCAGCGCAGTGATCTCTTTGAAACTACACTCTACGGACGCGTTTTAAACGAGAGGAATAATGAGTTCCTTGGAACGTCGGCAATTACTTGCGTTATTGCTTTATGTACGAAGACGTAGAAGACAGAAAGAATTTTGGGTTCATCCTTTTATCAGTGAAAGGTACCTGACAGGGTCATTTTACCGAAATCACAACAAATTGAGGCAGGATGAAAAATTATTTTTTAATTACTATCGAATGTCTACAGCTACTTATGATTTTTTGCTATACCGCTTAAGCGCGAAGATCAAGAGGCAAGATACTAAATTTAGGCTGTGTGTACCACCAAATGAAATGCTTGCAGTAACATTAAGGTAATTGTGTACAGTACCCCGAGTGTAAGTTTTTATGTCAAGCAAACGCAAACTATTTCGAGTACGTATTTATGTCAATTTGTATGAAAACTGCATAAGCGCGCTACTCGCCGCTAGAGGCGCTGATACAGTTTTCATACAAATTGACATAAATACGCACTCACGATAGTTTGCGTTTTTTGACATAAAAACTTACACTAGGGGTACTGTATTTATACAGTGAGTGAGCGAGTGAGTAGGTATATCACTGTTTTATATAATTGTAGTGTGTGTTTTATATAGTTTCGTTAACCCTTAAGTGCATAGTTTATCATTTTTGATAAGCACATAATATTATGTAAGTAGGTAATTTAAAATAAAATAAATGAACTAAAATATTGTATTGTGAATCAATTAATTATTTGGGGTATACATTGTCCATAAAAAGCTAAGTACATTATAAATCAATGATAAAAAGCATTTATTTATTTCTTCAAATATTATTTTTATTTTTAAAAACATTTAAAACATAGACAGTGATGTTTTGGTTAGAACCGCTTTGATTTTGGGAACCCAACTTTTTTTTGTAAAATAGAAAATTAAATTTTGTTGGCATTTTGTAATTTCGAAATATGAAACAGAATCGTAATTATACTTATACTATGCGATTAATATAAGAATAGGATAGGGACGCCGCCATGTTATGACGTCAAGCTGTCAAAGTGCTGTCAAACTAACTTCACTTCACTTCAGTACGGTGTGCAAAAAAAGAAATTTATGGTGGCTGATCATGTCATAGCTTACGATAAATAATGATGTTCGTGCAAACCAAAACATATGAATAATTTGCAGATAATAATTATTCAAATCATTAACTTAATTTTTTCGGAAAGTATAGGACTCATGAAAGTATGCTTTTACGAAAATGATCAGGTAATTTGAATCTCAATCAAATTGAAATTTTGTGATATTTAACTAAAACCATTTTTTCATACATTGTTCTGATGCTTCAATAACACAGAATAAATTGAATTTTGATTCTATTTACTGGTTTAAGAATTTAAATAAAACAGGATTTCAAGTTATGAAAATAATTTTATAATCAACTTTACAATAAAATTGGTAAATTGGGAGTCTCGGGAAAAAATGTATTGGTCTATCATGGTAAAAGGATTGGCCAGCTAGAGTCTGCACGTAATTTGAAGTTAGATTCGTCAGAATCTAGCTGTTACCAGGGTGCGCCGGGTATCGGTATCACGGGGAACGATTCAATCTAGCCACTCGAAGAGGCGCCTTTCGTGAATCCGCCAATTGTAAATCAAAACACAACACATTATGCTTGCTAATGCTATTCCACCTCTTCTATTCCACTCATTTGAGAATCATCGTCCCGCTGGTCTGAGCTGCTACTGCAGCTGCTACTGCAGCTGCTACTGCTACAAGGACATTGAAGACTTTTCCTTCTGACATTGCAAAGTACTGTAGAAATATGTTCTAGTATTTTATCAAAGCTTTGAACAAATACTCAAATACCATTATGTGTCCAAACATTTGTTCAAATGTTTGTCTGGCGCCGCCGGCGGCATAACGAAGGGCATGAGCAGTAAAGTTGTGTACGAAGAAAAAGGGAAGTAGGTGGATTAAAAAAATAAAAAACTTCGTTTTGAAAGTGGCAATACCCAAACCACCTTCTGCCAAAATAAAAAATAAACTATTTTCATATTGTTTTGCACTTTCTTGCGAACTGTACCTTTTCAGAGTGAAGTTTGTCAACAACCCGTCCTATTCTTATAATAATCGCATAGTACTTACTTAAACTATTACAAACTGAAAAAAATATCTATACATACAAATAAATAAAATTGGAGTCCCTTCTGTGAGATATAAAAAAAATAAGAGAAATAAAATAGATAGGTAGGTACAATTTTCAAAACAAAAATAATTAACTCCTAAAGTACATAGTTTTCGGGATTTTATCAAAATTCATTTTTAGTTTGTATGGACTTTGTCTATCGATTGCCATATGTTTCATCACTGGCCAATGTATTTTAATTTCTTCATAGTGGGGCTCTCTTGGGGAAACTTTACGTAAGTATACCAACCATATTCCATGCTCAAAATATTACCTACCGTAAACTGCTGCAACTTTGCACGAAATTTATGGTTTTTTGAAAATATCTCTTCAAGTATTTATTATCTGTGTCCATGTTTACATTAGCGGTCTAATTGGAGATCTATGCCATAAATCTTAAGGTTCATAACGCCGAAACTGCTGTTAAATTGATCACCAGAAACCGTCAAAGTTGTAGGCAAAATTGTGATGAAAAGCCTCAACTTTGCCTAGAAGATTATTAGCAAAAATACGAGCCGCATTTAAAAACTGATCTTAATTATAGAGCCATAAAGAATGTGTTACCATAAAGATGTGCATGGGTTACCACATAGAACCATCAATTTAGTTTTCTGGCAAGCAGGCAAAGTTGGCCACAAGCAGGCACAGTTTGAGCAGTATCAGTAAATATTTTCATAGTAAGTTTTAAGCATGGTTAGGGTTGCTCCAAATAGAAAAACACAAAATGTAAAAGACTAAGTAGGTATATTCAATAAAAACAATTAAAGTTTTTTTGTACCATCATGTGGAATACTCTTTTAACCAAAACAAACGTTATAATAGGGTCAATCAAACAAATCTGACAGGAATAAACTAGTTTTCTTTATTTAAGTTTTAATAAGTCAAATTAAAATCACAAAACAAAAGTAACAAATAATAGTATATTAATATACCTTATATGCCACTATGGACACCAACAAAAGATGTATAATTCTATATAATATAAATTATTTTTGCAAAAAGTGAAATAAAATGGTAAGTATAACAAAACCTACACGGACCAAGTAGGAGGTTTAATAAAAAAGACTGGTGTACGCAGTGACAAAAATCGCCGGGCATGTATGAAATGAAAAGATTGATGGATGTGAATGAAGCGAAAGAATTGTGCAAGGATCGTAGCAGTTGGCGATCCATAGTCTCTGCCTACCCCGTGGGAAATAGGCGTAAGTATATCTATGTAATAGATGTAAATATATCTTTTTTTTAAATAACTAAACAAAACACACCTATATGTACTGCTAAAATCAAAACCCTCCAAACGCTTCACTGTAGTTGAGTAACTAGTGACAACCCTAGGACTAGGCAATCTTGAGTCACTAAGTGACCGAGAAGCCTTCACAACATTGCCTACCATCGTTCTAGTCGTAAATGATCACATTTACAAGAATAACCATTATAAACATGAGAAAGAGCACATTTGCTTACTCCGTAAACACTAAGAAAGCTGAAATTCTCGATTTTTCCAATGAAAAACAAAAAGTTTTGCACTGACTTAAAAAACGTGCACACTTCTTGTGACCGTTGAAAGGTGCCAGACAAAAAAGTGACGGTGTTGCCACAACGAATAACAATGAAATGGGTTGCCATTAAAACGAAGGTTTTTCTCCCATTATCAAAAATAAAAAATATATGGCGGTGGTGAAGTTATGTGAGTTTTAATAGATTAGGCAAAGTTGAAGCTAAGGGGCAAAATTGCAGCAGTTTACGGTACTTTTTTACTCACTTTATACGACTGACGTTTAAAATAAAACAAGATATATATTTTTGTAATAGATTTTATATAGGTAAGTAAATCAATATGTCAAAAATATAAAAACAGCTTTTATCCCTAATAATTATTATCAACAGTGTCATACATCAATAATATCACAAATCAACAATATCATAATGACTCAAAAACTTGGTTTCTTTTATATGTAAAATGAATTGAACTAAGCAAAACACAAAATCATAATAATATGTAAGTAAGTGAAGCATTTTGATCTACTTAAATTATTTGAAACAACAGCAATTATATCATTTGGCTAATTTCTTAATTATAAATAAAAACAATAATCTTAGAAACTATAAAAATCACAGGTACGAGTTTACTGTATAGTTTATAGCAAACGTTACTTTGTAAAACTATGTTTTTATTAGACAATATCAGAAATTAACAGTAAAATAATGACTACATAATGACTCTAAAGTTTGGAACTATAAAAATCACAGATACGAGTTTGTTAGAAATGATTTTTATAACAAACGTTACTATGTAAAATTATGTTTAAAATAAGACAATATAAAAAGTGAACAGTAAAATACTCTAAAATTTGGAACTATAAAAATACGAGTTTGCTGTAAATGATTTTTATAACAAACGTTACTTTGTAAAACTATGTTTATTATAAGACACAGTAAAATAATGACTCTAAAGTTTGGAGCTATAAAAATCACAGATACGAGTTTGTTATAAATGTTTTTTTAACAACATAGTTTCACATAGTAACAAATGTTACTATGTAAAACTATGTTTATTTTAAGACACAGTAAAATAATAACTCTAAAATTTGGAACTTTAAAAATCACAGCACAGATACGAGTTTGCTGTAAATGTTTTTTTAGCAAACGTTACTTTGTAAAACTATGTTTATTATCAGACAATATCACAAATTAACAGTAAAATAATGACTATTTAATGACTCTAAAGTTTGGAACTATAAAAATCACAGATACGAGTTTGTTATAAATGATTTTTATAACAAACATTACTATATAAAACTATGTTTGAAATAAAACAATATAAAAAAATAACAGAAAAGTACTCTAAAATTTGGAACTATAAAAATCACAGATACGAGTTTATTATAAATGATTTTTATAACCAACTTCACACTTCACACTAAACATAGGGTTTTAAGATTATCTTTAGAAACATTTTCATTTAAAAACAGCATTTCAAGATTTTATGTTGCGGTAGCGTTTTCCATGGAATGACCAAAATGGTAACAATGCTAAACCATATATAAAAACAAAAATTAATAATTCTCGAAATCTTGTTGCAACAATTCAGTAATCGTTAGAATCGGCTCTGCAATGAAGAGTGTAGGTGTTATTATCAGATTTTCATAGTTATCTAGATGTGGCTGCGACGACGGGGTAACTTCGTCAATGGAGATTGGAGGTGCTGGCATCAGATTTTCATAGTTATCTAGATGTGGCGGCGACGACGCGATAACCTCGTTAATGGAGATTGGAGGTGCTGGCATCTGATTTTCATAGTTATCTAGATGTGGCGGCGACGACGCGATAACCTCGTTAATGGAGATTGGAGGTGCTGGCATCTGATTTTCATAGTTATCTAGATGTGGCGGCGACGACGTGATAACTTCGTCAATGGAGATTGGAGGTGCTGGCATCTGATTTTCATAGTTATCTAGATGTGGCGGCGACGACGCGATAACCTCGTTAATGGAGATTGGAGGTGCTGGCATCAGATTTTCATAGTTATCTAGATGTGGCGGCGACGACGTGATAACCTCGTTAATGGAGATTGGAGGTGCTGGCATCAGATTTTCATAGTTATCTAGATGTGGCGGCGACGACGCGATAACCTCGTTAATGGAGATTGGAGGTGCTGGCATCAGATTTTCATAGTTATCTAGATGTGGCGGCGACGACGCGATAACCTCGTTAATGGAGATTGGAGGTGCTGGCATCTGATTTTCATAGTTATCTAGATGTGGCGGCGACGACGTGATAACTTCGTCAATGGAGATTGGAGGTGCTGGCATCAGATTTTCATAGTTATCTAGATGTGGCGGCGACGACGTGATAACTTCGTCAATGGAGATTGGAGGTGCTGGCATCTGATTTTCATAGTTATCTAGATGTGGCGGCGACGACGCGATAACTTCGTCAATGGAGATTGGAGGTGCTGGCATCAGATTTTCATAGTTATCTAGATGTGGCGGCGACGACAGGGTAACTTCGTAAGAGTTGTGAGATGCATTTAGCGGAGGCAGTGGCGATGATGATACAGAGCTGCTGAATGAAGATGCTTGGATACGATTTGTATATTTCCGAAGTAGTTGCATCACATCGATTCTGAACTCCAGTCTATCATCTTCGCTTATTCGTTTAATAGTTGGTAAAATTGACATCAAAAATGCTTTATCGTCATCTTTGTATTCATGCTCTCGTGGCTTATGACTTTGAAGCGCCTTCAATATCTCCACATCAACGGGATTTAATCTTTTTTTACGAACTGTAGATGATGAACCATCTTGAGACGACTCTGGTAAAGAAATCGGTTCGGAGGACGCTGATGTACCCGGCCTGGGTTCGTTGTTACTATCTTTACAGTGGTTTTGTGACACTGATGTACTGGGTCTGGATTCATTGTCACTATCTTGAGAATCAATTATGTTAGAGGTTGTTGAATCCTCTTTCATAATTTTTAATAAAAATAATAAGTGTTTGTGGTAAATATATTGCTTTTTCTGAGATTGTCCAGATTTTGTTTTCAACGATTTCATGAAATAGTCTCTTGTGTTATTCCATTTTGTGGTGATAGTATTAACTGAAACAAAAAGGTAATTAATGTATGTATTTGTTACAGGTACTTAGCCAGTGGAAACACTTTCACCGATATGTTTCATAACTACCATTTGGGTATTAAAACGATAAGCGAAATAGTCAGTTTAGTATGCTGTACAATATGGGATGAATTCAGCAGTGAATTTCTGGCACCACCGAATATAGATACTTGGAAAACAGTGGCTAGTGAATTTCAAGCCAGAGCAAACTTCCCAAACTGCTTGGGTGCCGTGGATGGAAAACACATACGAGTTGAGAACTTTCCCTCTGCCGGATCCATGAATTATAATTATAAAGGCTACTATTCCATAGTACTTCTAGCAGTGACTGATTCTAACTATAAATTTGTGTTTGTCGATATAGGAGCTTATGGAAAAGACTGTGACTCGGCTATTTTGCAGCGTACAACGTTTCATAAGCTACTGACTGAGGGAAGATTACAAGTACCTACCTAATCCAACTCCTCTGCATCCTTCTCTAAATAACAGAATGCCATACGTTTTAGTGGGCGATGAAGCTTTTCAACTTAATAATAACTTGTTACGACCTTATGGTGGAAAAAATCTTGATGTAAAGAAACGAATATTTAATTATCGACTGTCTCGGGCACGCAGATATGTGGAATGTACTTTTGGTATATTGACAAATAAGTGGCGCATACTTCATCGTCCCTTAAACGTATCAAAACAATTGAGTAAAGACATAGTCAAAGCTTGCGTCATTTTACACAATATTGTTCGTGAAAGAGATGGGTACACATCTAAAGACCTGTTTGTAAGTGTCAATCACAACGGTTTTCAAGATATTTCCATCGCTACCAATAATAATGCCCAGGCGGGACGAACAGCTAACGATATAAGAAACAATTTCGCAGAGTTTTTCTCAAGTCCCGCAGGATCTGTGCCATGGCAAATGTCAAAAATTTAATACTAATAAATCATTTTATGTACTTACGTATCTCGTCTTTCTTTTTGTCATCGAAACTCTCAAATTCCGGTTCAAAGTATAAACATATTCCTCGCCATGCATTGCTTCTCATAATTTTGTTTTTATATGCATCAATAGTTTTATCCCATAAACATGGTTTTGATTCAACAAGTAGTGTAGGAAATGAAGCTAGTTGACCCCCACAGTAATTCGTCAGTCAGAAAAAACTTTACAATGTGATAAAGTATCAATAAATTAAAAGTATTGTATAAAATTCCAAAGAATAATAATAATAGAAGTTAGGTTTTTTTAATGAAAGTCATATTTCATAGATATCTTTTTGAGGAAAAATGCTCCGTTGAAACTTTCTACACCATACATATTCATGTAACGTATTAAAATGATTTATGAAACATCCAAAAAAATATCCCAGCAGAAACACTAAATTTTACTAAAATATGTGTTTTTGGTGTGACTCGAACCGTAAAATTTCTCCGTCGAACTTTTTTACGGAAATGCTATTTTATTGAAGTTTTATAACCACAAAATGAAAATCTAAAAAATAAACCATGTAATTAAACTATTTTAAAAATTGCCGTTTTACTCGCAGTGGAAAATTTCTCTATCTGTTTTATTTATTGATTTAAGTACAGAGTTCACTTTATTTTCAACTACAACAATATCCAAAAAAAAAACCAAAACCTAAAACATTTTACATAGAAAAACTTAATTCAGCAATCGGGAGCTGTGAGTACGAAGCGAGGCGTAGGAGCGGGGCGCGGAAGCCGTACAGGACGGGTTCCCCGCCGCCCCGCCACCGCACCGCCGCGCCGCCGCCGTCCGCTCGCGCGATCTATTCTATTTTCACCTATCAATCGTCGATGCAAAATAATTATATTTCGTCGTTTCATTCTTTGATATAATATTTACAGAGTAGTCCCTTTAACCTACAGGCAACTTCGCACGTCTTTAGAGATTAAAAAAAAAAAGTTCTCTAATCTGTCGTTTACTGTTCTGTGGTCAGTTTGACGCCATTTTTTTCTCATTTTCTTTTTCGTGCGAGGCAACGAGCGCACGCGTCTATTTTTAAATGCCGAAACGCAGCGCACAGGAAAATGTTGAACGAGTCCAACGTTTATATTCTTCAGAGAATGAAGATAATGCCACAGGTACGTTTATAGTGCTTTATCAATTCCTATTCGAATATTTGTGCATACAAATTATTAACAAGCTAGACAATAGTTAACTAAATTTATCAGATAATAAGATACAATTAATACTTTTTTGTTTCTTGTTGTTCACTGGTGAACATTAACAAGTGATTTCACTAGATGCGTTTATTTAGTTACATAAAATCAAACTTAATCGAGATTGACTGCGAGTCAATTGCGATATCGTAATTAGCTGCGAGCTAATTATGGGTCATATTTATGACATAAAGTAGAATCTACCCGCGTTCTAGGATAGACGCATGTTACCGACAGTTTATTTAGTTACATAAAATCAAACTAAATCGAGATTGACTGCGAGTCAATCGCGATATCGTAAATAGCTGCGAGCTAATTATGGGTCATATATTATGACATGAAGTAGAACCTACCCGCGTTCTAGGATAGACGCATGTTATCTACACTTTTTTAGTTACATAAAATCAAACTTAATCGAGATTGACTGCGAGTCAATTGCGATATCGTAATTAGCTGCGAGCTAATTATGGGTCATATATCATGACATAAAGTAGAATCTAACCGCGTTCTAAGATAGACGCATGTTATCTACAGTTTATTTAGTTACATAAAATCAAACTAAATCGAGATTGACTGCGAGTCAATCGCGATATATCGTAATTAGCTGCGAGCTAATTATAGGTCATATATTATGACATGAAGTAGAATCTACCTGCGTCCTAGGATAGACGCACGTTATCTTCAGTTTATTTAGGTAGTTAGTCAAAATCAAACTAAATCGATATTGACTGCGGGTCAATCGCGATATCGTAATTAGCTGCGGGCTAATTATGGGACATATATTATGACATGAAGTAGAATCTACCTGCGTTCTAGGATAGGCGCACGTTATCTACAGTTCATTAAGTTACATGAAATCAAACTAAGTCGCAATTGACTGGGGGTCAACCGCGATATCGTAATTAGCTGCGGGCTAAGTATGGGTCACATATTATGACATAAAGTAGAATCTACCTGCATTCTAGGATAGATGCACGTTATCTATAGTTTATTGTCTGCGGGACAATATAAATTATTAAGCCATAATAATTTATTAAATTATTCTTAGAATTTTATTTTTTACATTCTACCCTCATGTTGTTTTTTTTGGCAAAAAAGAGTATGTTTGTTTTGGATACAATAAATATCATACAAAACGATGCGGGACTTTATCGAACAATCTTTGGAAATATCCATCCAACAAACCTTGGATGCCGCAGTATCGCAAACGGCTCACTCAAGAAATTACATCGATAACTTTCGATCCACAATAATATTGTCAGCGTTGAGGGCGTCTACGTCCGATACGCCTGATTTTGGAGATGCCATTCAGCTTAGCTAATTTATGGACACCTTAATGAAAAATAGGTCTACCAAAAGATCAGAAAGAGAACTTGATGCAGCGATTGCTGCCGCAGTTTCTGAAGTCGTCGTCGTGAGGGGACGCTACAAAATGTTTCTTGGTTTTCAACAACAACTTGATATGGGTACCTCGGCAATAGGTAAATAGAGCAATGGACACACTGCTCTCCTCAGACGATAAGATACAATCTCTTTAGTATTTAAGCGACGACTGTCGCATTTTGGTATTGATTTACACCATTTCCTAACGAAAGATAGGATTAAACTTATTACATCTAGTTTAGAAAATAATTTCCTGCACGTCCTACCAGACTCCGATAGATATTACTCTTTATTGGGTAATACATCATCCGAAAATATAAAAGCCAGTAAGGCAATCGAACGACAAGGTTCACAGATTTGGAAAACATTCACAATTCAGAAACCTTCTGCAGTCCAGTCCACAGTCATTCGTCCTGCCCATCAGGGAAACCGGTCAGGACCTCCTCAGTACCCGTGAAACAGGGGGGCGGCGGGGAGGTCAAACCACAGGACAGGACAGAGGCTAGCGCCGCCACCGCGACGAACCTACCCTCAGCCTGCTTCGTCTCATGCGAAGAACTACAATCAACCCAGGCCCCGTGCACGGCCACAATAACAAAGGTACACGCTGGCAGAATTCAATACTTTTATGATTGTTGGTTTCATATAACATACAACAAAACGGTACTATCATGGATACAAAACGGATATTATATACCCTCTTGTACGGAAGTGACAGTCTGTCGTGCGTTAATCTAAATTTACCCCCGAAGAAAGTCACAAGATGGTCCAAGCTATAAATAAATTAATTGAATTGGAGCAATTTCACAATGTTCCCCGGTAATTGACCAGTTCATATCAAGAACTTTCCTTGCACCCAAGTCTAATGGTGGTAAACGCTTTGTCTTAAATCTTAAATCATTAAATAAATTTACTGAGAAGAAAAACTATTTTAGAATGGAAGACTATAGAACATCTCCTTAACTTATACCACAAGGTAGTTTTGTAGCACCGATTGATCTCAAAGAGGCGTATTTATGACTTCCAATATGTAAGGAAGACCGAATAATATTTAAGATTTCATTTTCAAGCTCCAAATTCAAACTTAGCTATCGACGAATTTACTGACTTGCCTTACGGCCTATCCGTAGCATCAGCATCCAGGGTTTTTACCAAAATTATGAGAGAGGTTATATTATGTCCTATCTTAGAAGCCAAGGTCATAAATCAGTAAATTTATTTCGACGATGCTTAATAAATAAATTCTTTATTAAATTTATCAGACAACACTGTGGCCCATAGAAGGTTAGTAAAAAGAATCTTAACATAAGGCATCGGGGACACTTCCGTACGACTACGTACGGTACGACTCTTAAATTGTTACAATATTTAGGTTTTGTTGTAAACCGCGAAAAAAGTGTGTTAACGCCTTCTCAAGTCTGTACTTTCCAAGGCTTTTTATAATTATGATACGCAACATTTCTCGCTGTAAAACGCAGAAACATTGCACAAACGATCAGAAATTATTTAAAATTACCGAAACGTACAATAAGAATCTTTGCTAATTTTATTGGTGTTCTAATTTCGGTCTGTCTAGCAGCTAAATAAGGATTTAACTTTAAGAACGCCAGAAGTTTTTGGCATTGCAGCGCCATAACGGTAAATGCAAAGCAAAAATTTAATTTTAAGAAGACCAAAACTGGTGCCGCAATAACTTTTTTACAACATTCTGTCCTATGAAAGCTTTTACAAAGGAAGACGATATTTTGCAATATTACTGTGCATGGATAATACTACAGTAGTATGCTACATTAACCGTCAAGGTAGATGGAATAAAATTTCCACGCTTAAAGAAGTTGACACGATGTAGGTAGATTCATCGCCATTTGGCTACACGCGTCATAAGTAAACACAAAAAATAACGGCTCAGATATCGAGTCAAGTAAAAGCAACCCCGATACTGAATGGGAGCTATCTGACGAAGCTTACGTTGATATTAAATCACCGTCCCGCGCCGTACCGTTTCACTGTTCTTAAACCATTAAACAGTAACATCGGCTCACATGAGTGTATTTAACGAGTTCTAAAAGGCGCTTACAAAGTTAAACCAAGTCGCCCTAAATATACCTCTACTTGGGACCCACAACTTCTTCTCAACCACATACCTAATTGATACCCAAATTTAGTACTGAGCCTAGACAAGAACACTTTGTACAATGCACAGGGTACAAACTTTCACGCTTATAAAACTAGAAAATGTATTCATTTCTCGAGATAGCCATAACCGACATTATTAAAACTTCGGTCCCGGGCCGCGAACAACCCATGCTGTACTTGCCATTCTTTCACGAGAAAATAAATATATGCCCTGCTTCAGTCCTCGTCGATCATATATATTTTTCAAAAAATATGATTACTTCGAATGCAGACAAACTGTTGTTAAAATACAAAAAACTCCACAAGCGCACCAGCTCGCAGTCTATAAGCCGCTGGGTTAAATAAGCTATTGGGAGCTTGGGAGAGAGTGGCGATAGCATACGATACGCCTCCATCTCGACCGTGCTTGCTCACGACTCAGTGTTTGTAGACGAGATAAGAAAGACAGCTGGTTGGACAAGTACCTACATCTACACAGCCTTTGCTCGGTTCTATAACCGGCCTATTGAAAGCGAAGATGTCTTCGCGAGAACCGTAACGTTCCCTACTAATGATTAGTTACTTTTTTTTTTGTTGCTGATTTATGACTAGGTATTTAATTTGTACGGAGAAAACTTAATATTATTTAAGGGTTGATTGTTTACATTCTGCTTATGAACAAATACATAATATGTTTAATTGAGATGGTTATTTATTCTTATAAAAACAACCCATCAACACTTCTAGAACAAAACTTAAATCTCTAAACATCTACTCTGTAAATATTATATCAAAGAATGAAACGACGAAATATAATAGATGATCAAACGAACTACTGTGAAGTTCGATCGCTATTATATGAGTCGTTTCATTCGAAGATATAGCAACCCGCCCAGCCCAGTAAACCTCAGCTGCAGGCGGAGGTTTACAAACCCACTAGTTAAGCTTTGTTCTAGAACACCGCTATTACTCTGAACTTGCTCTAAACGAAATGAGAAAAATGGCGTCAAACTGACCACAGAACAGTAAACGACAGATTAGAGAACTTTTTTTTTTTAATCTCTAAAGACGTGCGAAGTTGCCTGTAGGTTAAAGGGACTACTCTGTAAATATTATATCTTCGAATGAAACGACTCATATAATAGCGATCGAACTTCACAGTAGTTCGTTTGATCATCTATTATGTTGACATTGTCAAATAGTTGTATAAATGGTAGACCGAGAGGCGACCGTCGGTAATTCTACCTACTATAGAGTACCACAATGACATACTCATTGTTAGAAGGCAAAAAGTTACGTTAAAAAAGTTGAGTTCTTGGTGCTGGTTAGGTTGGCGGCTAGGCAAGCCGCAACGTGGCCCTCTTAGTATATTCATGAAAAAAGTGCGGCTAAAATGATGAGAAAATATGTAATCAGGTACCAGCATGATGCGCTGTTCATACGATCAGGCTTGATAGATAGACTAGAAAAATGTGGTCTGCCACGCGCCGTCTTGGCCACTTTGTCATTTCGAGCGATTTTAGCGGCGGCTTGCGGGGTGGTTTTCATGTCATGGGGTACCAGACCAGTATCAAACTAACGTCTTACTGTAACTTAGGCCAACCTACTACAAAAAATACTGGTCTGCCGACCCGCAGCCTAGCCGTCTTTTGTGCCCGAGCAATTTTACGTTTGTAAAAAGATGTATAATAGCTGGAATTAAAAAGTCGAAATACCCTGATGATATCGAATCAAGCGAACAATAACTGAGTGCATTCGCGCGCTTTAGCAGATAGGGATTATGGCAAGTAAATGAAAAATAACTCGAAAAAATTTATATTATTTTCAATTTATAAGCTATCCTGTTAAATTGCTCACCTGGTAACCTAAAGCACGCGCACATTAAGGGCCGAACAAGACAAATATTTATGTGCATGAACATGCCTATTTGTCTTGGTCTGGGTGTTAACTATGTAGGTATATTAGTATGTATTTACAAACAAAAAAGTATTTAAGTATATATTTATCCGTTATCAAGTTTTCCATAATACAGTTTCTTAATGAAATTAACATGGGCTTAGATAATTGGTGTGAATGTAAGAAGTTATTTTATTTATTATTATTTATGATGATACTCGAGCAGGTAGGGTTACCGACGGTCGCCTCCCGGTCGATGGTTGTTTTGCGTTTATAATACACGTTACGGTTGTTGTTGCTCGCTATGGAACGTTGTATTTTTGTGTGCACGTACAACCAGTAAAACTTGGTATGAGTTTGGCAAACTGTATTCGTAATCGAAAACTATCGCTCTATCCCATTCATGTCGTTTAACTACTTTACCGACATGAGCAGTTTATCCAATAGTTTTCGTAAACGTAGACAGTTAAAATCAACTCGCCCAACTCTCCCTAATCGCTTATGTATTGTTCTAGGTATCCTAATTTAATAAATAACCAAATAGTAAAAAAAATATTTTATAAAAAAGGAAAAGCGCTTTAAAAAAATGCCACAATAAAATTAGAAATAATACTTCTAATAACTGTATTCACTCCAAATAATGTAAGTACGAGTATTTTGAAGTCGGGTGTGAAACATGTACACACGGCGGCACATCAGACTATACATGTTGACCTTGAGAACGCATTTATGCCCTACGTAATAAAAGCTGTTATCGCAGTTCAACTGTTTAACCTGATGTGCTGTCGAGTGTACCTACATGTTTTGGTGTTTATGTTTAATCCCGCCCGACTTCAAAGTACTTACGTTATTTGGTGTGAATACAGTACCTATTAGAGCTATTATTTCTAACTTTTTCGTGGCATTATTTTAAATAGCTATGTTAGTAGGATGTACACATAAACCGCATCAATCAAAAATACTTGCCTGTTGAAAAAAGCATCAAAAACGGTTCAGAAAACATGACGTAATCGCGGAAAAACATACATACAAACAGATCAAACTGAAAACTTTTTTTTTTTAAGTCGGTTATAATACCAAAACCTTCTCCTAAATGTAAAGAAATAATTTTATGTAAGCCGCATCTCAACTCAAAGACAAACATACATACATACGGGTCAATTTGAGCACCTCCTTTTTCGAAGTAAGTTTAAATGCCAAAACCTTCTAAGTGAATAAATACTTTTCTGAAAACCGCATCTCAAGGACAAACATACGGGTCAAACTGAGAACCTCCTTTTTTGAAGTCGGCCAAAATTCCAAAATATTCTCCTAAATGTAACCAAATACTTTTCTGAAAACTGCACCTCAAAGTCAAACATACATACATGCGGGTTAAACTGAGCACCTCCTTTTTTGAAGTCGGTTAAAATGCCCAAACCTTCTATATGTAACAAATACTTTTCTAAAAACCGCATCTTAGAGACGAACACAAACAAACGGGTCAAACTAAGAACCTCCTTTTTTAAAGACGGCTAAAATTCCAAAATATTTTCCTAAATGTAACAAATCCTTTTCTGAAAACCGCATCTCAAAGTCAAACATAACATACATACGGGTCAAACTGAGTACCTCCTTTTTTGAAGTCGGTTAAAATGCCAAAACCTTCTAAATGTAACAAATACTTTTCTGGAAACCGCATCTCAAAGTCAGACATACATACATACGGGTCAAACTGAGTACCTCCTTTTTTGAAGTCGGTTAAAATGCCAAAACCTTCTAAATGTAACAAATACTTTTCTGGAAACCGCATCTCAAAGACAAACATACGGGTCAAACTGAGAACCTCTTTTTTAACCGACTTCAAAAAAAGGAGGAGGTTCTCAGTTCGGTTGATTTTTTTTTTTTTTTTTTTAATGTTTGTTACCTCATAACTTTGTCAATTATAAACCGATTTTAGAAATTCTTTTTTGGTTTGAAAGCATATAGTTACAAATTGGTCCCATTGTTATACGGTCAGGATCTGATGATGGCATCCTGGAGAAATCAAGGGAACTCTTCAAATATTATAGGCACTCCTATAGCGATTTTGGTATTTTCTTAAGTAACTCGTGCATTTGCTTTCGGTAAGCACCATTTGGTGAAGAGTAACTGATGATGAAGACCACATATGGCCATCGAAAACATTAATTAAATACTAAATATTTTACGGGCGCAATACGATTCCTTTAAGGTTCATAAGTAATTTTCAAGTATTTGCCACTGGTAGTCATCATCTCACGATGATGAGCTGGTGATGGAAGGTACAACTCCTCAATAGTTAGGAGTTGGAGGATAATTCTTTAAATATCGTTGATACGTAAATATGTGTAGTTGTTACCTTTCAGGTTATTTAGTTAAGCTGATGATGGAAGGTAAAACTCTTTAACGCTTAGGAGTTAACGTATGTTTTTAAGTACCACAAGCGCAAATAGAACTTAGGTTGTATGCTTTCAAGTAATTTAGGTTAGCTGATGGTGGAAGGAAACTGCATAACAGTTAAGAGTTGGAGGGTGGTGCTAGTCTGAGTGTTCTAATTTAGATATGGGCTATAGTCGTTGCACATTGAGCTACCATTGCTGATTATGCGGTTTCTTATAGTAGATTTCTTACACTAAAAAAGGAAAAATAAACAAAATTTTTTCAAAAAAATTAAACCGCCTTCAAAACAAAACTGCAAACAAAAACTCATTTCCCAAAAACACGTAAAAGTGAAAAATAAATTGAATCATTCAATTCAAAGTACGAAAGTGCGGGACTTTTTCTAATTAATCTTGAACTTACTGATCTGATTGAAGTCGGTGTCAAGCCGAAAGTAACAAGAACGAATACTTAAAATTCAATTTCAAAATTCATTTTCATTTCATTTCATTTCAAAATAGTGAAACAATAACACACAATATCTCATGCGCAGAGTGGTGTAAATTGTAACCTATCAAATACATATTAATATTAATACCTATTTGGCTTGACACCGACTTCAATCAGATCAGTAAGTTCAAGATTAATTAGAAAAAGTCCCGCACTTTCGTACTTTGAATTGAATGATTCAATTTATTTTTCACTTTTACGTGTTTTTGGGAAATGAGTTTTTGTTTGCAGTTTTGTTTTGAAGGCGGTTTAATTTTTTGAAGTCGGCTAAAATTCGAAAATATTCTCCTAAATGTAACAAATACTTTTCTGAAAACCGCATCTCAAAGTCAAACATACATACATACGAGTCAAACAGAGCACCTCCTTATTTGAATTCGGTTAAAATGCAAAACCTTCTAAATGTAACAAATACTTTTCTGAAAACCGCATCTCAAAGACAAACATACGAGTCAAACTGAGAACCTCCTTTTTTTGAAGTCGATTTTAGTACCAAAACCTTCTCCTAAATGAAACAAATACTTTTCTGAAAACCGCATCTCAAAGTCAAACATACATACATACGGGTCAAACTGAGCACCTCCTTTTTTGAAGTCGGTTAAAATTACAAAATATTTTCCTAAATGTAACAAATACTTTTCTGAAAATCGCATCTCAAAGTCAAACATACATACATACGGGTCAAACTGAGTACCTCCTTTTTTGAAGTCGGTTAAAATGCCAAAACCTTCTAAATGTAACAAATACTTTTCTGGAAACCGCATCTCAAAGTCAGACATACATACATAAGGGTCAAACTGAGTACCTCCTTTTTTGAAGTCGGTTAAAATGCCAAAACCTTCTAAATGTAACAAATTCTTTTCTGGAAACCGCATCTCAAAGACAAACATACGGGTCAAACTGAGAACCTCTTTTTTGAAGTCGGCTAAAATTCGAAAATATTCTCCTAAATGTAACAAATACTTTTCTGAAAACCGCATCCCAAAGTCAAACATACATACATACGAGTCAAACAGAGCACCTCCTTATTTGAAGTCGGTTAAAATGCAAAACCTTATAAATGTAACAAATACTTTTCTGAAAACCGCATCTCAAAGACACATACGAGTCTAACTGAGAACCTCCTTTTTTTGAAGTTGATTTTAGTACCAAAACCTTTTCCTAAATGAAACAAATGTTGGTTTGTTTACATTAAGATAATTCTGAGAACACGCACGTGTGCTGTGGGACAAAAATTAATTGAACAAGGATCCTTTGTTCTATAGTTAATGTTATTATTTCATGGAGCTGTGATTCTGGAATTTGATTCTCTGAAATAAAACTATTGTTTAGTTTAGTTAGTCTCCCGCAGGCCTCCATGGTGTTTAGAGATCTTTTACGTATCGTTCGTTCCTTGTGGTTGATATAGCTGAATATACGGATTTATTTCATCACAGCTATATAGTGAAGTTTTATTTAAAGACCCATTTCCAATAGGTTATGGTCCCAGAACGTTTGTAAACTGTGAAGTTGAACATTTTATTGTGTTAAAGTTTTAGTGAGACTTTCAAAAGTGACTTATTTTTAGAACTAATACAGTGTGGTCCGTGTACCAAATACCAACATATAACAAGAGGTGTCTCTTGTGGTAAACTTTTGAACTGTGTCTTAGAATTTAATTATACAGAGTGTTTCCTGTGAATTGTGTATACAGGCTGTTTTTCGTAAAAGACTTATGACAGTTTATTAAATAAGTACATATATTACATTCAACAAAATGGACAATTTTAAAGTTAAAAAGAAAAATTAAACCTTTCGATGGTGCAAAATATAGTGTGTGGAAATTGCGAATAGATGCTTTATTGACTGAATTAGATGTAATTAAAGTTATTAATGAGGAATCGGCAGAGAAAACTGAAGAATGGCTGAAAGCGGAACGAATTGCCAAAAGCGTTATTGTTGAATACTTATCGGACGCTTTTCTTGGTTTTGCAAAAGATGAATTTACCACGAAGCAGATTTTTCAAAATTTGGATACAATATATCAACGCAAAAGTCTTGCCACCCAACTGGCTCTACGAAAACAACTTTTGGGTTTAAAATTACAAGGTGACTCATCATTGATCAAACATTTTACAATCTTTGATGACTTGATTACGGAGTTACCTAGCTGCAGCAGGCGCTAAATTAGAAGAACCTGACAAAGTGTGTCATTTACTATTAACCTTACCAAAATCGTACGATGGCATAATTACTGCAATTGAAACATTATCAGAGGATAACTTAACTTTATCTTTTGTTAAGACAAGGCTTCTTGATTATGAAATAAAATTAATGAAACAAAATCAAGACACAAGTGCAAAATTACTTCAAGTCACTTCAAATAGATATGACACAACAAAGAATAATTTTGAGACACAGACATCATTGAAAAACCCCTACCAAGGTCAATACAAAAGGCAATTTCCTAAAAACAGAAAGGTACTGAACTCTAAATGTCATCATTGTGGGAGAAAAGGCCATTTCAAGAAAAATTGCTTTTACTACAAAAAGTCACTTCAAAATCTATCAAAGCATACTGCAAAGAATAGAACTGTTCAAACAGTGCAAATGATTCAACCATCAACATCAAGAAATGATACCTCTGGTTTTGCCTTTATGCTTGGGATTGGAAGATTTGAAAGTAATGAATCCACAGCTGAAGATAAAAATAAAATTACTTTCCTTCTTGACTCTGGAGCTTCGGATCATATAATTAATAGAGCTGATCTTGCTGAAGGCTTTACTGAACTTCAAGAGCCAATGAAAATATCTGTGGCCAAGAATGGAAGCTTTATAAATGCTACAAAAAGGGGCACATTAAAAGTACGCAGTAACATGGATATCTAAGGAGAGCTAATGGATGTGCTCTATTGCAACGATGTTCCATACAATTTACTGTCCGTAAGGAGAATGCAAGAGGCTGGTATGACCATTGTTTTTAATCCACAGGGTGTGGAAATTATTAAAGGAGATAAGGTCATAATAACTGGTAAGTCTTTCAACAATTTAATTGGTGTTGATTTCATTGTCAATGTAAATGTATGTAATGATGTAAGGCAAATACATAGTTCTATGAAAAATGATTATGAATTATGGCATCAACGTCTAGGCCATATTGGAAAATCGAAATTCCTCGAACTACAACATAATCATATGGTTGATGACATAGAGCAGATTGAGCATGTTGCGCCTAATGATGATTTGTGTGAAGCTTGTGTAAAAGGTAAACAAGCACGACTGCCTTTCAATAAAGCTAAAAATAAAAGCCATGTAAAACGACCTCTGTTTATAGTACATTCTGATATTTGTGGTCCTATTGCACCGTCTACAATAAATAATAAAAACTATTTTGTAATTTTTGTGGACCAGTATACTCATTATTGTGTTACATATTTGATTTCACATAAATCAGAAGTATTCTTGATGTTTCAAGATGTTGTTGCAAAAGCAGAGGCTCATTTTAATTTAAAAGTTGTTAATTTGTATAGTGATAATGGCGGAGAATACTTGTCAAATGAAATGAAAGAATATTGTGTACACAAAGGCATTAGTTATCACTTGACAGTTCCACGAACCCCACAGTTAAATGGTGTGTCTGAACGCATGATAAGAACAATAACCGAAAGAGCTCGTGCAATGATGGTTGGAGCTGATTTGCAAAAGTCATTTTGGGGTGAAGCAGTTCTGACTGCAACATTTTTAATTAATTTGACCCCTACTAAAGCTCTAAAATATTGTACAAAAACACCATATGAATTGTGGCATGGTAAAAAGCCGCAAGTTAAATATTTGAAGGTTTTTGGTTCTACTGTATTTGTACATAATAAAACTAGTAAAACTAAATTTGATGACAAATCATGGAAAGGAATACTAGTAGGGTTTGAACCAAATGGATATAAAGTGTGGGATGTGGAAGCTGAAAAGTGTGTGTATGTTAGAGACGTTATTGTAGATGAAACCAATTTTCTGGTATCCAGGCCGTTGGTCGGACCTGAAGAGTTTAAGTCTAAAAACTCGTGTAATAAAACTGATGAACCTGAAACAAGGTCGAAATCAGTAGTTTGGTTTCATAAATCTGATGTTGGTAAATCAGATACATCGGTACAAGGTGGTACTGATGGTAGTGACTACAATAACGAAAATGTCGTATTAGGACTAGATCCTAAGGAAAGTACACATACATATTCTGAACTAAGACGAAGTGAAAGAATTAAAAACCTTTCTTCTGTATCTTATAATGAAGATTATGATTATCTTTTGTGCGCTCAGTCAATAGTATGTAAGTTACCTACTTCTTTTCAGGAAATTCAAAGTAGGAATGATAGAATACAATGGGAACAAGCAGTTAGAGTAGAAATCAATTCTCTCTTAATGAATAATACTTGGTGTTTAGTATCAAAGCCTGAAAATAAAAATATTGTTGATTGCAAATGGGTGTATTCCATGAAAAATGATGAATATGGAAATCCAGTAAAATATAAAGCTCGACTTGTTGCTCGAGGTTTTAGTCAAGAATATTTAATGGATTATAATGAAACTTTTGCACCAGTCGCTAGAATTTCAAGTTTCAGGTTTATTTTAGCTTTTGCAAATCAAAATAACTTGTTAATCCATCATATGGATGTTAAAACTGCTTTTCTTAATGGTACATTAAAGGAAGAAATATATATGACAGTTCCTGAGGGGGTACCATGTAAAAGTAACCAAGTGTGTAAATTAAATAAAGCTTTATATGGATTAAAGCAAGCAGCAAGGTGCTGGTTTGAGGTATTTGATGAAGCTCTAAAAGCAAAAGGTTTTAAAAATTCACCAGTTGATCGTTGTATTTATTTGTTAGATAATGGGGACGTACATAAAAACATTTATGTAGTTCTATATGTAGATGACCTAATAATTGCTACTAGTGATGTAGCAAGAATGAATAGTTTTAAAGACTATTTGATGAAGAAATTTTGTATGGTAGATCTCAAAGATATTAATGTCTTTGTGGGAGTAAGAATTCAAAGAAATAATAACCAGATAACTTTAGATCAAAGTGCATATATAAAAACAGTTCTACATAAATTTAATATGCATGATAGTAAACCTGTCAGTACACCAATTGAAAATAAACTGAATTATGAAGCTTTAAATTCAGAAGTAAAATATGATGCCCCATGTCGAAATTTAATTGGTTGTTTAATGTATATAATGCTGTGCACTCGACCTGATATAAGCATAGCTGTTAACATTTTGAGTAGATATACAAACAAAAATAATAAATACCTTTGGCAATGTCTTAAAAGGGTATTAAAATATCTAAATGGTTCAAAAGATATCAAACTTACCTATACAAGAGGTGATTATAATGATATGTTGAGTGGCTATGTCGACTCTGATTGGGGAGGTAATGATCTAAATGACAGGAAAAGTACAACTGGTTATGTATTCGTATTATTTGAAAATTGTACTATATGCTGAAATACAAAACGACAAACATCAGTGGCTGCCTCATCCACTGAAGCTGAATATATGGCACTATATGAAGCTGTCAAGGAGACATTGTGGTTAAAGTCGTTAGCAACCAGTATTAATGTAAATATTACCAGTCCTATTGTCATTTATGAAGACAATAATGGTTGCATTAGTATAGCTAATAATCCCACGTCTCATAAGAGATCTAAGCATATAGATATAAAATACCATTTTTCAAGGGAGCAAATTGAGAAAAATGTAATTGTATTAAAATACATTCCTACCGGTGCTCAACTGGCTGATAATGTTAACAAAGCCTTTATCTGCAGCCAGATTTTTAGAACTAAGAAATGGTTTGAACTTAAAATAGCATTGATTGTAAAATGTCGTTGTGTTTTTGTTTTGATGGTCTGATTAGGTTTTACTGGGTTTTCCTAATCCTTGCAACAAATGTTGGACCATATGTATTTCCCAGGGAACACAGGAACGGACGTTTTTTTTTTTCAATGGTCAATGAGATTTTTGTTTTCAATCAATTTTTGAGGGGGCGTGTTGGTTTGTTTACATTAAGATAATTCTGAGAACACGCACGTGTGCTGTGGGACAAAAATTAATTGAACAAGGATCCTTTGTTCTATAGTTAATGTTATTATTTCATGGAGCTGTGATTCTGGAATTTGATTCTCTGAAATAAAACTATTGTTTAGTTTAGTTAGTCTCCCGCAGGCCTCCATGGTGTTTAGAGATCTTTTACGTATCGTTCGTTCCTTGTGGTTGATATAGCTGAATATACGGATTTATTTCATCACAGCTATATAGTGAAGTTTTATTTAAAGACCCATTTCCAATAACAAAAACTTTTCTGAAAACCGCATCTCAAAGTCAAACATACATACATACGGGTCAAACTGAGCACCTCCTTTTTTGAAGTCGGCTAAAATTCCAAAATATTTTCCTAAATGTAACAAATACTTTTCTGAAAATCGCATCTCAAAGTCAAACATACATACATACGGGTCAAACTGAGTACCTCCTTTTTTGAAGTCGGTTAAAATGCAAAAACCTTCTAAATGTAACAAATACTTTTCTGGAAACCGCATCTCAAAGACAAACATACGGGTCAAACTGAGAACCTCTTTTTTTGAAGTCGGCTGAAATTCGAAAATATTCTCCTAAATGTAACAAATACTTTTCTGAAAACCGCATCTCAAAGTCAAACATACATACATACGGGTCAAACTGAACACCTCCTTTTTTGAAGTCGGTTAAAATGCCAAAACCTTCTAAATGTAACAAATAGTTTTCTGAAAACCGCATCTCGGAGACAAACATACGAGTCAAACTGAGAACCTTCTTCTTCGAAGGCGGTTAAAATTCCGAAACTTTCTCCTAAATGTAACAAATACTTTTCTGAAAACCGCATCTCAGAGACAAACATACAAACATATGAGTCAAACTGAGAACCTTCTTCTTCGAAGGCGGTTAAAATACCAAAACTTTCTCCTAAATGTAAAAAATACTTTTCTTAAAACCGCATAAAAATCGGTTCAGCCAAACGCGAGATAATCGGCCAAACATACATACAAACATGGTCAAACCAAACCAAAGAATACTATAATATGGTCAAACTGAGGAGCTACTTTTTTTTGAAGTCACACTAGCTACACAAAAATAAGCAGGAAGTGGTTCACCGAATTTGTCCCTGACTGTACAAAGAAAACAAAAAAGAAAGAATCACACAGCGACCGACGACACGAACGCGGCCCCCCAGTTGTGCCCCCAGGCACAGGGTCACGCGTTCAAGGTCGTACTATTAGCACGAGGACGCTAATCTGCACCCAACTGGTAACGAAAGACGGTACATTATTGCGTAACAGGGGATAGATTTATCTTCGCTTTCATAATGTTGGTGTTCCGGATGATATTTCTTTTGGATATTTTAGATTTGTGTGTATATGTGACTTTTTAACATAATTTTAAAGATAAATAATGCAGAGCAATTTTCCATATTGAATTATTCATAGTTTAAAATAAATCAATATTGGTAATATATTTTTTTTGGATGTTCTTACTCGTAACGTCAAATTACATTCTAAGGTCATATAAGTAAAAAAAACGACGGAGCAATTTTTCAATGAAAATGAGAGTCAAAAAAGGAATTATCATTCAAAAGCAGTACTCTTGTTTGAAAAAAGTTTTGGATTTTTATCAAGTATCACAAACTAGTATAAATAACTCATTTGGTAAAATAAATTTGGGTTGAGAAATTACTCGGTTCAATATATAAACATATTTGTATATTTAGGTATAAATACCTAACTTCCGTTTGAGTTTTTTTTTGGATAAGCATTTAAAAGTTTATGGCTCATGCTATTTTATAACCCAGCAAAGTTTCATCGACTGAGGAATTAATGTATGGGTCTCCATACAAAGAATCTGTTCATTGCCTACACTAAAGTTCAATAAGCGTATAAATGTCGTACATCATGATTGGGATGAGAACTCGATCACGCTTATTTGCACAGACAGAGAAAGTAATCACTGTTGCTTACACTTTTACTAAGGCACGAAACATCACGAAACATAGAAAAAGATTAAATAAATAAAGGCACGAAAAGGCATGTGTCCAGGGCCCTGTTTAACCAAAAATACAATTCACAAATCGTAAATTGTATTTACAGGCTACAAGTTTCTGTTTAACCAAAACCAACATTTACAAGTTACAAGTTTACCATAGTGGAAAACTTACAAATTTGTAATTTCTAGATACAATTATACATATTTGTTTAACCAACATTTACAAGTTACATGTGTGTGTGTACAAATTTGTAATAAAAACCGTTTCGTTAAACGAAGAATTGTAATTACAAGTCTACAAATATGTAAATTGTAGCACGATTTTTACAGGCGGACTCACCCTGTCTCAGAACTTTACAATTGTTTGCACCAGCCGAATAAGTAAAGAAATTAAATTATTATTCACATAAAAATGCTTCTAGCCACTAGAAGTGAAAGAATTGGATTATTATTATAGTTTTCCATGACATTCTTTTTAGTTAAAATAGCAGTACCTAAAGTAGGTACTCTTCAAACAAAATTTTAAATAAATACTTTTATTAGAAAAAAAACAGAGTAGCAAGCGGCGCAGTGGTAAACGCATTCGGCCTACAATCGTTGAAGCTATGCAACTTTCGCTATAGTTGGTCACGGGATGGGTGACCAAAAATTTATTATCTCAAGCTCATCCGTACTTCGGAGGCACTTTAAGCCGTTAGTCCCGGCTGCGTTTGCAGTCGTTAATACCCATCAATCCGCTATGGGCCCGCGTGGTGGGTCATGGCGCATTCACCATATCTATCCATAACGAAGATCTTTACCCCATCAGTTACCTATTACTTACGGGACTTATAATGGCTGATGATGATTAAAATTCTATTGTTTTAAATCTACCATCTTCAAAAATTTACAACTTGTAAATTGTATTTTACAACTAAAAATATGTAAATACAAATATGTAAATTATAATCTACAGGCGTTTTCTACAATTGTAGACGTTGGTTAAACATCATTAGACTTTACAAATATGTAAGATTTTTAGTTTTAGAATTCTTACATATTTGTAATGTTGGTTAAACAGCAAAACAGCACATGTATTACAAGTCTACAAATTTTTAGCTTTCTTACATTATTGTAGACTTGTAAAATGGTTAAACAGGGCCCTGGGCCCTGTAGTAGTAGTAAAAAAGTTCGTCCTTTTGGACAGGCGAAGACATCAAGCCATACTGCCAATTCTTGAGTATTATATATGTTATTATAGTTTCTTATGTTTTAATTAGAATGTAGGTGTGTTACATTCCAATGCTTCTTGGAGTATTTGGCGTCAAATGTGTCGAGTCGGTCTTCTCGGTAATTCTTGCTGAGGTAGTCACCACTACAATAAAACACTCGGCATCACGTTACCGAGATAGCGCATATTTTAATCATTCCACACATCGTCCAGTTGCGTGGACACTTGGGGCACAAAACCACACCTATCTTGACTTGAGTCACAAAGTCCACTATGAAACAAATTGCGATTAATTAAAATATCCACTTAAACTTAACCTAACCCGCCAAAATGGCGCCAAAAACTCCGTGTCCAGCAGTCCACACCTTCCTCCACAGACTAGCGCACAGACTAGTGATGGGCGATTATTAGTAAAAACAATCGAATTATTCGAATAATCACTGTCTTCGAATGAATTCGATAAAAAATCATATTATTCGATAAATTTGCGCCTCAATCGAAGTATTGAGGCGCTTGCGTGCCTCACGGTGCGTGCGGTGTGGTTATCAAGCTGCGCTGCGTTCTGCGTTAGCGCAAAAAAGCGAATAAATAATCGATCTAATCGATTGATGATTCTTTTGATTGTTGCGATTTTACACGCACACGCGTCATCAAACGTATCGTTTAATTTTAATCTATATCTATACTTACTAATATTATAAAGAGGAAAGATTTGATTGTATGTTTGTTTGCATAGAATAGGCTCCGAAACTACTAAACCGATTAAGAAAATTCTTTGACCATTAGAAAGCTAATTTCTTCCCGAGTGAAATAGGCTATATTTTATCCAGATATTCCCACGGGAACGGGTACCACGCGGGTAAAACCGCGAGTATCCGCTAGTTATTAATTTAATAGCAAGCTGAGTAAAATATAAATCGGTAAGTAGTTATAATGAGTATAATATAATTTATTTAAATTAATATTAATAGTAAATATCGTTTATACCTAAGTAATATATTTAGGTACCTACTATGGCTGTCTGCTACGCTTTCGCGCCTAAACTATTTAACCAATTTTGATGTTTGCTACAGAGATAGAGTTGAACTTGGGAAAGGACATAGGCTAATTTGTTATCCCGGAAAAGCTTGTACTTTGTAGTCCACGAGGGCGAAGCCGCGGGCGGAAGTCTAGTATTAAAATAAATCTATCTACTTATAAATACACCGTTACAACTCTATGTCGATTGTCATTCGAATGACGATTTTCATTCGAACAATTTTTCATAAGAACGAATAAATCGACATTCGAATGTTTAATTAACGAATAGTCGATTCATTCGATTACTTTTAATGGAACAATCGCCCATCGCTATTACAGACTAAGTAAAGTAGAAAACAACATAGCGATGGGCGATTGATTCGAATGCATTCGATAAAAAATCAAATTATTCGATAAATTTTCGATTGTTAGCGCTTGCGTGGAGCACACACGGTGGTGCCGGTGATCAAGTCGGCGCAAAATCGGCTTATGATTGCTGCTGTTTTGTGCGTGCGCCCAAATTGTTTGACAAGCGAGCCCAGCGACGCGTCAACAAACGTATTCTGGTATTGTTCAATTTTAATATTATAGCAGGCTGAGGCTGAGTAAAATATAAAGTGGTATTTATAATGAGTACATAATTTAATTTAATTCAATATTGAATAGTAAATATCGCTTATACCTAAGTAAAGTAACATATGTAAGTAACGAAACCGCGCCTCCGGGAATCCGGCCAGATGCTCTGACCAACTAAGCTACCGAATGGCTTACGACTCGTCGACTCATCAATGTGAGGAAACCCTCGCATCCGAAGCAACGCTGGCCTACAGCGTAACAAGTGATAGCAAAATTCGACGAGTCGTGTAAGCCTTTCGGTAGCTTAGTTGGTCAGAGCATCGGGCCGGATTCCCGGAGGCGCGGGTTCGAATCCCGCCTGAAAGCTACTTATAGGGCTCGTGGTTTTTTACTATAACATTTTTCCTATACTTACAAAATTGCATTGTGAAATTGCATACAAATAATATAAAATTCGAATGTTTGTTTAATGCCCGAGCTTTGCCTGCCTCTAATGCCATTAATTAGCGCGCTATTTGATATAATACCTACGCAAGTGCAGCCGTTCTATGTTTTAATTTCATAAAAATCCGATCAGCCGTTTTTACGTGATTAGGCGGGTCCTCCCTCACCAAGCGAGCAGCCTCGCGCGAGGCAGAACGTTTGCCATGTGCGGTGGACCTCGCACGAGGCTGCTCACATCATTTTTATTAAATTAAAACATAGAATACTTTTTAACCTGGTTATTGGTCGCCTAAGTATTTCCTCGAATGTCCACGGTGACGAAGTCGCGGGCGGAAGCTAGTACTATAAATACTATATATCGATTATACCGATGGTATCGATTTAATCGATATAATATTGGAAAATCGATAGTTACCATCGATACTATCGCTTTTATCTAATAAAATTTCTTGTACGATTATGATCGATTAATCGATTTTTATCGATATAATAACTATAATATTGATTGGATCATCGACATTTAGATTATTTCAGGGTGTACGTACATAATCGATGAATTAATAAATCATTCATTGCAGTGTTTGAACAGATGTGAAAAAGTATTCGATTATTACAAAAATCTGTAATTTTTTTAGTATACCTAAACGTTTTTTAAATTAGGATTAATAGGGGATTTTTCTGACAGCTATAAAGAAAAAAAAAGTTGATTTAAAGTGGCGACAGATGGTGCTCGCAAATAACGAAATGATCAAAAGTAATAAAGACCAGAAGTTAGGTCAAAAACACGCAAGCACGACGTTGCCAGTCATGTCATGTCATGTGATTGCCATCTGCGAGCAACGCAAACTAGCCCTGTACACGATGGCCCGTCATGGTCGGCCAACATGATCGGCCATCCTGTACTGGGGGCTTTACAGTGCCACAAACTTTGCTGTTCCGGTGACAGCGGCGGCGCTATGTACGTTTTTCATTTTTATGTTGCAATTTACCCGGCCCTGACTTCTAAGACCTTCAGCTGCCAGCAGCGTTATGGTTGGACATCAACTTGACAGCAACATGACATTAAAAAAAACACGTTACTTTCACATTTTGGCCACCGGAACAGAAAAGATTGTGGCACTGTACACACTTTTTGATTGCTTATCAACTACAGTCGTCACAAAATAAGATGCCCGTTTTGACACATGCCAAAATGACGTGATTAGGCATGTAACCATACGAGTCTGTGATCGATTCTCGCGATTAATCGATTAAGGTTCTGAGTAACTAATCGATTATAGTAGGTTTGCAACTTATGTGGATAAGGACTAAAGTTATAATTATAAAATGTTAAACTTACTATAAGTATAGGTACTTACTTATACTTTTAATAAACATATTATTAAAGTATAAATTGACCTTTTATGTTATATAAACTTGAATCGAATCCACTTAAATTGCATAATTTATATAAGAGCGAACGCGCACTTGTGATTTTTAATCGGGCGATAGTTTGGTCGTTCTCGAATTTAGTATAGAGTTATATGGCAGTGGCAATCGTCAGTGCGCTTAAACTATCGACCGATCAAACTATCGAAAATTACTGGCCGATAGTTGTACGATCAAACTATCGCACAACTATCGGCCGGGATGTAATGTGCATGAAGGACTATGTGAGCGCGCACACTGCATTCAACTAAACTATCGCACAACTATCGGTAGACTGCGCATTCAGTATCGGGCTATCGAAAATGACTGGCCAATAATAGTTACTACAACTATCGGCCTGTGCATGAAGGATTATGTGAGCGCGCGCCCGGATTTAACTAAACTATCGACCAACTATCGGTCGACTAAAAATCACAAGTGCTCGCAGGTTCTCAAAACCAAACTATCGGCCGGCCGACAGTTTGATCACGATCGTCTTACGATTCCGACTAAACTATCGGTCGACTAAAAATCACAAGTGCGTGTTGGCTCTAAAAGTGCAAGTATTTTAACTACAGCTCACAGCATAGACATGGTCATAGAGTAGCTACATTACTTATTATAGCGGCCTGTAGACGTTGGCCCAACCATTGGCCAATACGTCGTATATTAACACTTTTGAAAGAACCTTTTTAAACGTCTTGTTCGTTCAAAAGTGTCAATGTACGATGTATTGGCCAGTGGTTGGACCAACGTGTACAGGCCGCTTATGGTGAACGCACGCTTGTCCGATGCGAACGCCTCGAACAAGCCAAACGAAACGTGTTTTAAGAAATCTCTGGAAAGGTGAACGTGACGATTCGATATGGTGAGGTGTGCAAGGTTGTCTAGGTTTTATTTAAAGATTTTTTTTTTCATTCGGTTCATTCGAAACGTCCTCCTTGGATAAGTTTGCGTTTGCCTAGAAACCGTTTTATCGAAATCATTGTTGCCAATTCATAATTTCACTAATGCTTAAGCACCAATCTAGTTTTCACACAAAAAGATCAATTTTACAAATTAATCTATTAAAGTGTTTATAACGATTATTTCGATTAAATTGAATGAAGCTGGAGAAATCCTGCACACAACGGTTACAACACTAGTATTTAAAAAAATAAAGACTGAGAACGTAACTGTTTTTCGAGACGTTTCGTAGTTAATTGAATCTGCGTTTACTTTAGAATAAACGTGTACAATCCCATAGAGGTCCAAAATACTGTTATTCACAACGTAAATAAAACTAGTGTGTAGGTCGAGGATAATTTATTGGGTGCATCGACAAGACTATATCAATCACCAAAAAATCTTAACACCGCCGTTCAGCATTACGTACGTTTGGCACAACGCCATCTATGTACAATAATTACAACTTATATTTAAATACAACGGCTTAACATTCCGCCCACCATGAACGGAACGTCCATCAGAAACAACACAATCAAATAAGAAACTTAACAAAAACAACAAAATTTAGGTATGCAATACATCAATAATACATAACTAACACATACACATACTTGACTAAATTAAAATACAAAAAAACATAGTAGTAGGTATTTACATTTATTAAGTGACAGGTAAAATTATAAGTTTGGATACAGGTCTTTTTACTAGAGACCCCTTGCATCGCAAGGTTACGACTCTCGTAAGATTGTCCGCACCAACATGTTTTTCCTTAATTACGCCATACAACCATCTGGACGGTGGGAGGTCATCCTCCTTTACTAACACGACATCCCCTACAGAAGGTTCAGGAGCAATATAGGACCATTTATATCTATGCTGTAATTGAGTCAAGTACTCATGAGACCATCGTCTCCAAAAGTCTTGCAGTAGTCTCTGTACAAACTGCCATCTTTTAAGAGTACTCACGTTACTCTGCTCAAAGTTTGCATCGGGTATAAGCAGCAACGGCTCACCGACTAGAAAATGGCCGGGAGTTAATGGATACGGATCATCTGGATTATTGCTAATTTGAGAAAGTGGACGCGAGTTAAGGCAAGCTTCTATTTGATACAGAAGCGTGGACATCTCTTCGAATGTCAAGGTACTGTTACCAATAACCCTTTTTAGATGGTGCTTTGTGGACTTCACTCCAGCCTCCCACAACCCTCCAAAGTTCGGCGAGTGAGGTGGAATGAAGTGCCAGTTGGTACCATTTGTTGCCAACCACTCAGCAATATCATTAGCGGCTTCAGACTTTTCCGTTTGGAATAAATGCTTTAACTCCCTATTGGCCCCCACGAAGGTCGTGCCGTTGTCACTCCATAAATCTGCGCAGTGACCTCGCCGTGCAACAAAACGCTTAAAAGCTGCTAAAAATGCCTCGGATGTCATGTCACTAACGACTTCGAGGTGTATTGCACGAGTGGTCATACATACGAACAAGGCTATATATCCTTTAACGGCTCGATAACCACGCCCTTTATACGGTCTTATAGCTATGGGTCCTGCGTAGTCAACCCCACTCTGATAGAAAGGTCGACAGACTGTGACACGTTCCGTAGGTAGCTGTCCCATCATTTGCTGACTTGTTTGTGCAGAATGGCGACGACATACAACACACTTCCGAACGACCTTGCGAACAAGATTTTTCGCATTAACTATCCAATACTGCGTTCTTAAAAAGTTTGTCATTAATTGTGGACCGCCGTGAAGAGTGCGATTATGGGCATCATCCACAATCAAATCTGTGAAGTGCGACTGATACGGCAGCAATATTGGATGTTTCATATTTTCATCTATTTCAGCATTTTGTAAGCGACCGCCCACCCTGAGTATACCATCAGCATCAAGAAACGGACACAGTGAGGTAAGTTTACTACTTTTCTTTATCTTTCCCAAAGTTTGTAAACATTTTATTTCTTCCAGGAAACTTTTCCTTTGACACAATCGGATACAGGTAAGTAAAGACTCTTTTGTTTCTAATCTAGATATGTAAGGCGTAAATTTTTCTTTCTTTAACTTAAGGAATCTACGTATGTATGCAACAACTCTTAATAATTTATTCAATGAAGAATAACGACATAATATAGATTCTGATTCTGACTGAATAGTGTGGCACGAAATTTGCTCTTTTTTCTTTTCTAAATCCGTTAATTTAAACTGTCCCTTTGAATAATTAATAACCTTTTCTTGCAGCCATTGTGGACCCTCTCTCCAGATCTTCAAGTCCGATAGTTTGCTCGGATTTATACCTCTCGACGCACAATCTGCAGGGTTAGATTCGGACTTGACATGTGACCACTGAGTATTATTCATAAGCGTTAATATTTCAGAGACCCGATTCGCGACATAGGTTTTCCATTTGCTGGGATGACTGCTCAACCATGAAAGGACTACACTTGAGTCCGTCCAGGCGTACACGCACTCCTTCGGAATCTCTAAAACTTCTGCAATTTCGTGAAGCAGGTTGGCTAACAATACCGCTCCGCACAACTCCAACCGAGGAATCGAGACTTGCTTCACTGGAGCAACTTTCGTCTTTGCGGCAAGTAATCGTACATGCACATCACCTTTAAAATCAACGATTCTCATATAGACTACAGCTGCGTATGCTGCATTTGAAGCATCGCAGAATCCTTGAAGTTCTCTGCTAACATCTTTGGTGCTAGTGCCAATCCATCTTGGAATCTTAAATTGAGCAAGATGTGTAAGTTCTTCTCGAAACTCAAGCCATGCCTTCAAAATATCACATGGCAATTCTTCATCCCATTGTATCCCTGACAGCCAGACTGTTTGAATAAATATTTTAGCAGTGGTGACCACAGGAGCTAGCCAACCGAGGGGATCAAACAGTTTTGCTATTTCCGAAATCATTTTCCTCTTAGTTATGGGTGTTTCCAGTGCTGTAAGTTGGACAGTGTATTGAAATTTATCTTGGTGTCTATTCCAAGTGAGACCTAAAATTTTGATAACTGTATCTAATTTTAGCTCTAAAGTTTCCTTTGAATTCTTACTTTCTCTATCCCACTTTGACAACAACTCACTATTGCTACTACTCCATTTCTGAAGCTGGAAACCACCAAGTTTAAGTAACTCGTTCATTTGTTGATAAATCTGTGCTCCCTCGTTTATATTTTCGCAGCCTGTCATAAGATCATCCATATAATATTCCCTAAGGACTCTGCTAGCTGCCAAAGGATATTTATCTCCCTCATCATGTGCAAGCTGTTGTAAGGATCTGACCGCCAAGTAAGGTGCCGCTGATGTACCAAATGTTACACGCAATTGTCGGAGATGCTGAAGTTCTGAATTAACATCGCTACGCCATAATAGACGTTGAAAATCAACATCCTCAGCAGCTATCTTGACTTGACGGTACATCTTCACAATATCTGCTACCAGGCTTATAGGATAGCAGCGCCAACGTAAAATAAGGTGTCGAAGTGTGGGTTGAAGCGTTGGACCTACCATGAGATCATCATTCAACGAAGTTCCATTATTAAGCGAACACGACGCATCAAACACGACCCGAACCTTAGTGGTGCTTCTCTCATTGCGAACGACAGCGTGATGGGGAAGATACACAGCCTTGGGATTAGCTTTCTCCACTTCCGGCACTACTTCCATGTGATTTAATTTTAAATATTCCTCCAAAACCTCGGAATATTGAATCTTCAGTGGTTGATTCTTCAGTAATCGTTTTTCGAGCTTAAAGAATCGTTTTTGCGCAATATCATAAGAATTACCGTATTGACAACTTGGGTCCACCTTTTTGAATGGCAATTTCACGATATAGCGACCCTCATCACCTCTAGAAGTAGTTTTGGCGAACAGCTCTTCGCATTGCTGTTCTTCTTCAGACAGACATTTCTTCACGGCTGAAGACAGTTCTTCTTGCTCCCAAAAACCTTTCAGGAGATCGTTCATACTCAATTGAGTGAGCATACTAATTATTTCATTACGTGTCTGTGAAAGTTCGTAACTTGGAGGGGAAAATATATGGCCTGAAAGGATCCAGCCAAGTTTGGTATTTTGCGCAATTGGAGAACCTGGTGGACCTTTGACAACTCCATCCATTAAAATTTGACCATACACTTCCGCCCCCAGTAAAATATCAATTTTACTCGGAGTATCAAACTTCGGGTCTGCTAACTCTATAGCAGGAATCTGAGGAGAAAACATCGGAACAGACATTTTCCTCTCAGGTAAAAGAGAAGTGAGCTTATTAAGAACATGAGCTTTAACTTCAACTATAAAGTTGGGGTCATGGCGTGACTGAATTTTGACCATAACGGTCCATTTAGACTGCAAGGATGAACCTTGATCACTACCTAACCCTGAAATGTAGCTCATGTTTGAAACTCTTCTAAGACCAAGCATTTGTACAACAGACTCTGCTATAAATGAAGCTTGTGAACCTTGGTCCAGAAGAGCTCTGATACAAAAAGTTCCATTTTTCGTATCTACATTGACCAAAGCAGTGGCCAATAATACTTGACTATTTGCATTAGAAAAGCATGATACTATATTTGATGCCTCGCCTTGAGATGATTCTACATTGGACGACTGAGCGCCCCCTTCCACTACGGAAGTGTTTACCTGATCATCTTTAGGACCTAACTTTGGGTGCAGTAAAGAGTGATGTCGCCTTTTACAAATGCGACAGCTGGTTGATTGACGGCAATTGTATATCGAATGATTCGGAGCAAGACAATTAAAACATAACTTGTTGGTTTGGGCAAAAGTACGACGTACATTTACATCTTCCTTTGCGAATTTTTTACAATTACACAGTTTGTGAGCATCGGAACAAAATATACATGATACAGCAGGAATTGTATGCATTGTTTTAGGAACATTATTACGAACATTACTCTGTTTAGTGGCTTTATTGTCTAGAAATTCTAAAGATCTGAAACGATGATCTAAAAAGTTTTTAAAATCAACAAGTTTAGGCAATTCATCATTACATCTACTGACTTCTACTTCCCACAACTTTCGAGATTCTGTATCAAGTTTCAACGAAACTACATAAATTACAATAAGATCCCAGGAATCTACATTTACATCTAAATTAGTAAAAGCATTTAAACACTCATTAGTTGTGTCCAGTAATTCCTTTATCGCACTTGATGATTCCGACAATACATTTTTTTGGTTCATAAAACGTTTTAGTACACAATTGGCTAAAAACCTTTTGTTGTTGTAACGATGCTCTAACTGATCCCAACAAGTTTTATAATTACATGCCGTGATAGGAATGTGTCTTAACATTTGCTCGGCTTCGCCAGACAAGTGACTCTTCAAATAGTGCAGCTTTTGAACGTCATCCAATCCCTTATTGTTGTGAATTAAAGACAAAAATAAATCACGAAAACTACTCCATTCTGTGTATTTGCCACTGAAATTAGGTATTTCTATTTTCGGTAATTTAACAGTAAAGGATTGGGTGCTGTTAGTTGCATTTGCATCATAAAATTCATTAACATTAACATCTTTCTTTAACCTAAGGATGGCTTCCTTTAACTCCGACTTGTAATTTATGTACAGTTCTTCGGTCTCATCATACATCTCATTTTTAAAATAAGTAGATTTTTCAAGTATGTCTCCAGAAACTTCCATTATAATCTTCTTATGTGTTTCATCAAATGAAGACCACTGTTTTTCTAAGGCTTCTAGACGTGTTTCTATGTATGACAAAGAGATCCTATCTTTCGGAGATTTTCTAAAGTTAGACCTTCCCTTCTGAACCTTTGACTTAGTATCATCTTGCATTTTACCGTAGGCATCCATCTCGATAGTTATTCTAACTATTCACCGTATGAGAAAATTCAAAATTATTTTCTAAGTCAATCGTAAAATTTACGAAATTTTTCTAAGTGTTTTCGCACTTGGCTCCGCAAACTAGCGTGGATTCCCCGTATTTCACTTTTGGAGAAATTATTCTAAGTCTATGAAAACACTTCTAAAATTTCCAAATTCTAACTTTCTTGAAATTATTCCAAGTTAATGAATGACACAAATGTACTCACAGTTTCATCACAGCACAACACACTAAACGCTTCCGCTTACGCAATCGCTCGCTTCGTGGTCGCACCGGACCCGCTGACGTCACTGCTGGAGCTGCTGCTGCAAACTCAAACCTCCGATCCTCCGTAGTCCCTGCTCCTGTCACTCGTACTGAGTTGGTTCCAGGTCAACCAACCGAAACTTCCGACTCGGTTAGGACCATGTACAATCCCATAGAGGTCCAAAATACTGTTATTCACAACGTAAATAAAACTAGTGTGTAGGTCGAGGACAATTTATTGGGTGCATCGACAAGACTATATCAATCACCAAAAAATCTTAACACCGCCGTTCAGCATTACGTACGTTTGGCACAACGCCATCTATGTACAATAATTACAACTTATATTTAAATACAACGGCTTAACAAAACGCAAAAATAATACGAGGAATACACTTTGCCTTAATTTATGATGCGTTCAAAAATGTAACATATTATTTTCATACGCCTTTGATAAGTAATCAGCATATATTTGATTTTTTGGTTTTCGTAACAAGTTACATTCTAGGGTCATTACCATTGTGTCAAAACGGGCATCTTAATTTGTGACGACTGTAGTAGAATAACGTTGCGTTCTCACTGATATTTTTGTTACTTAGTTCGTTGTTATTTTACTGTTTTAATATTAGACAGTGCTACCAAATAAAGTGCTAGGTACCTACTTGCTACCTACGAATTTGAAAACAAATCAAAATATTATCAACTCGTCATTTTAGTTTATTTCTGGTCACACCATAGATAAAGTACACACCGACTTCGCTATTAGACAGCGCCATCTCGTTTCATTATTAGAACTATTTTTTTTTCTGTCCCTCGAAAATCTCTCTTTGTTATTGAAGTTAGTCATCATGACTGAAATATTAATCGATTAAAATATTAATCGTAATCGCGCCTATTTATATTAGTTTTTGTTGGTAAATTAGTACCTATCTACCTATGTATGTAATGTACAAGAATAAATGTATATAAGCAAGCATATAAGAATTTATTTATTTCGTGTAGTTTCAATGTTTCAAACCCGAACGAAATAAAATATAAATTCTTACTATTATATGTATACTTATACCTAACTAGCGGCCGCCCGCGGCTTCGCCTGCGTGGACTACACGACGACGTCATCAACTCATCACGGGTTGATAAATAAAGTAAGATAAAAAACAGTTATTTCGATCTTCCAAATAAATTACAGCCTAGTTGCTGAGGACCAATAGCTATAAATAAAAAGTTTCACCAAGTAACAGAAGGACATTTCATGCCAACTTTTAAATTTATGAGTTTTAGCAAGTACCTACCTACTTATACTGTTTCCGCCTTCAACGTGGAGGTACTACCAGCTTAAATGTTATTTACGAATTTTTATTTATCCAAGCATCCATTTAGGTATAAGTACTTCAATCAATTGTTCAGATTTTTTTTATTAAATGCTAAAGATATTACTTATAAGAAGTTTGTAAAAAGTAACAGTTGTGATATCACATTGTGTGATACACTGATACGTAATTCGCTGAACAACCTTCCTTAAAGGCGCTATATTCGTATATCTTAAGCTTTATCTGGGCTCTTGGAGGACATCAGATGTAATAGATCTTAGATCTTCAAAATAAATTATAGCCTATGTGTTGGCGAGGACCAATAGCTATATAACAAAAAAAAGTTTTTTTCAAAATCCGCTTAGTAGTTTTTGCGTGAAACACGGACAACAGACAGACAGACAGACAAACAATAATTTCAAAAACCATATTTTTGGTGCTAGATATAATATTACGTGTTATTGGCGAGAAAGGCGCTTGAATTTATTTTGGCGTGCGTTAATTTATTTGCGATAACTCCTAAGATATTCATTTAAATTATATGGTGTAAAAGAGTAAAATAATGTGCATGAAATGCTTAAAGTAACTAACGTATTTAGATTGATAAGGGTTAATACTGTATCCGTTTAAATAGCTTTCCAAGTTACCGCATTGTTCATAACCATTTTTAAGAGATAATAATGGCTATATTAAGCTATCCTTAAAAGATAGACATATGCTATCGCGGACTTTTTTTTAGATCTATAGAAGAGGAATATCCCAACATGCATTATTTTTTTAAACCTCGAAAGGATAAGCCAGTGTTTTTGCTGAAAGCTCCCGGGCGGCTTGCCGTTTGCCGGCACTTTCGACAATTATCGTTAAATTTCAACCAATTTACACAAAACTTTCATAAATTATATATTAAAACCTTCCTGAAGAACCACGCTACCTATTAGTGAAAACCGCATGAAAATCTGTTTCGTAGTTTTAAAGATTTAAGCATATATAGGGACAGACAGACGGGAAGCGACTTTGTTTTATACTATGTAGTGATTTATGATTAAAATACAACCATCCGTTTTTTCCGGACGGTAAAATTCAGTGTAGTGCACAAGCGTACATATGTTTTTCATTGCCGTCATCTCGGAACGGAAAAAAACGGTCCGGAATGGGGAAAAGTAAAATGACGGACGGTAAAATTCAGTGTGGTGCACAAGCGCCCATATGTTTTTCATTGCTGCCATATCGGTCCGGAAAAAACCGGATCGCCGGATCGGTAAAATTCAGTGTAGTGCACAAACGCCCTAAGTCGTGACTCGTGGGCCACACTGGAGCGGCGCGTCTTGCGTCCGCGTTGAGCGGAAAAAACAAATATATTGAGACGGACGGGAGGGGCCACACTGGCGCGTCCGGCGGTCGCCGCGACCGACGCGACGGACGGAGGGAATAGTACGTGTTCGCGCGTCCTGCGGATCCGCAGGTCGCCTCCGCTCCCCGCGGTCGCTCCAGTGTGGCCCACGACTTACTCGGGGGGTCGCTGGCAAAAGGAAAAAGTCAAGGTTTTACACTACAATACAAACATAATTTCAGTGAGAAGTTGGGCTTGTTTATTTTTCAAATTGTCTATGGCCCAAGGGGGTCGTCAGAATTTTTCAAACTGTAAAAGGGTCGCGTATTCAAAAAGATGTCGGGCTAGATTACATTGTCATCCTAACGGTCATAATCATAATACAATGTAAGTATATAACCTATCTATTGAACTTGCTGGTTCAAGCAATCTGTCAGCTAGTTTTTCCAGTAAACTGCAGGGTACAGTCCAACCAACCACTTGGGTCTAATACGGATTGGCGGATATTTTTTTTCTATCCACAACGGGGTTGCACTTATCTTTTATCACAACTGATGTTAATTGATGATAAGGCTGAAGGTGGAGGCGCACTACTCCCGGAATCCTCAATCACTGAGGATCTGGCTACTATCTCTAACTGCCGGAACACAATAATGCTGAAAACATCACTGTTATGGTGCCAGATGTAGATAAGATGGTGGTTAGTTAGCCAGGCGGACTAAGAATAAGTCCTACCACCAACCAAACCTCCATTGGGAGTCGAACCCGGGACCTCTGGGTCTGAAATCATTGGTGTGAACTAGACCACAGAGGCGTTTGAAATGTATGTAACGTATATAATGAACTTGCTGGTTCAAGCAATCTGTCAGCTAGTTTTTCCAGTTAACTGCAGGGTGAAGTCCAACCACTTGGGCCTAATCCGGATTGGTGGATATTATTAACTTATTCTACGTAGAAAAGGACTTACACTAAGCTGCAACGACAGCTCAGCTAATTCTTCGTCTCCTGGCGAATGCGGTTCAAACCACAACATGTGATTTGCGAAGGAGACTTGTCCTGGAAAATAAAATCGTACGGTAAAATCTCAATGCGCAAATTATATAATGTTTAACTATCATAGTGCATAAGATCGCAGATGGATATCGGCTCGGTGAGCGGTCTTCACGAGGTCGGAGTACCTATAGTTGAAACACAAAATTATACTGGATGATGCTGACTTAAGTGTCAAAGGATGCGGACCGAAGAATCAATGTTACCGGCTCCAACGTCGTACATAGAGTGAAGTGGGGAAGAATAACAAGAAAAGCTCTACAATGTGGAATGCATAGCTAAAAACCGAGAGGGAGAAGGAAATACTGACCTTTGTCTCTAGCTCTGAACTCCTCGTCATAAATCCTCCAAGCTTTAGCGTGAGCCAGCACAACGTGCTTGCTGCACAGGTACTTTGCAATCTCAACGTCAACTATATTCGGAGCTATACTCATGCCAGAGTAGCCCAGATCGCAGATGGATATGGGCTCGTTGATGGTGAGCCAGGTCTTCACGCGGTCAGAGTACAGAGTAAACAGGACGCGAGCGTATTCCCCAAACCAGTCTACTATGAGAGGATTTGTCCAGCCACCTGCATAAAAAGGTGATTTTAAAAAATGTGAATAGTCCTAGCTAGAACAATTCCTTGTGGTACAGAACATAAATATATAATTTAGCTGTTGTAGATATCGTTTCTATAAAAAGTAATTCAAATTCAATGATTTCTTTTGCAAACATTTTAGATAAAAGTACTAACTATACCTACATCAAGCAGGCAAATAGTGTAAGTACTAGTTAATATACCTAGTAGTAAATATAATCAAAAGCTTTAGCTAAGTCATCGATAGCTTTTACTGATAATATTTTAAAAGTTAGGAAACAAACTTTCTTTCATTTAAATGACGTACGAAGCCCACGTACGTAACAAACTTCTCGGTAAAATTACCTTTCTAAAGATAATCACCTAAATCTTGGATCCGTTGAGGCAGCTCCCATTGGTACATAGTAACAAGAGGCTCAATCCCTTTGTCAAGCAAGCCGTCGATCAAGTTGTTATAATAAATTTTGCCATCTTCGCTAATGTAGTGCGCAAAACCTGTAGGTAAGACTCGAGCCCATGATATTGAGAACCTGAAAATACAAAAAAATGGGGAAATAATGACAATAGGTATTGTAACACTTTTTCGTAATGATCCCCACACATTTAGTGTACCTTCCTTTTCAAATATATTAATGACTAGCTTTCTGCCCGCGGCTTCGCCCGCTTGGACTACACGACGTTATCCTGCGGGAATGTGACATTTTCCCGGGGTAAAAGTAGCCTATGTTCTTCTCCAGGCTCCGAAGTTTCTGTACCTACCTACCTATCCCAAATTTCAGCCAAATCCGTTTAGTCGTTTTGGCGTGATTGAGTAACAAACATACAAACATCCAAACATCTAAACTTTTACATTTAAGTATAATATTAGTAGGATACAATTGAAGTACCTACTATACTAACGTCATAACTATGAAAACCTTACGGTCGCCCGGCGCCGTGCGGTGCGTATAAAAAGTAGAAATGTACACTCAGGGACAAATTCGGTGAACCACCTCTTGCTTCTTTTTGTCTGGCTGCCTCGCCTTTGACGCGCAGACCATTTTACTATTTGGTTAAGTATTAAACTAGGGTAGTACAATACATAAGTAATTAAGGTTAGGGATTGCAAGTGAACGGTGAGTGAGACGCCAGCCACACGAAAAGAAGTAAGAGGTGGTTCACCGAATTTGTCCCCGATTGTACCTATGAACTACCTAACTTGCATAAACAGCCGCCGTGACCCTATGTCTATGTAGCTCATACTACGGTCAACAAAAAAACAATATTTGCCGTGGTAACACGATGTAATGGAACGACGGCAAAAAGAAATTACGATAGTACCATTAATAGATGGTACTGTATAATGGTACCACGGTAAAGGAAGGGGCAGGGCGACCGTGCCGTGACCGTGTGCATGTGAAAAGGCACTAACAATACTTACCTGTAAAAGTCAAGTCCGAGCTCAGCCGCCACCTCAACGTCTCTCTGCCACTGATTGTAGGAGTCGCAGGCCACGTCGCCATTGCTGGAGTCGGCAATCAAATATGGATAGTCATGGGTGTACCTGTCCCAGATGTTTTCCCCTTTATCTATAATTGATTGAGATTTAAATCAATCCCTGGCGGCCTTGCATGAGCGGCTTTTATCGCGCGATATGATATGGTACGGCAAGTTGTCTTGCTTACCCCACTAAGTTGTAAGCAAGACGGCATGCCGTTCCATATCATATCGCGTATTCGCGTGTTATAAGCCGCTCATGCTAGGCCGGCTGTTCCTTCTAACCGTGGTAATTGAACCTAAGACCTCTGAGAATCTCTGAGAGAGAGATAGCGGCACCTTGAAAAGCAGTGCGTATGCCACTCGACTATAGAGGTCAACTTCGTATTCCCCAAGGATAAAAATGGCATAGGTAGAGGAATCGAACCTGAGACCTCTGAGAATCTCTGAGAGAGAGATAGCAGCACCTTGAAAAGCAGTGCGTATGCCACTAGACCATAGAGGTCGTCAACTTCGTATTCCCCAAGGATAAAAATGACATAGGTAGGAATCGAACCTGAGACCTCTAAGAATTTCTGAGAGAGAGATAGAGCAGCACATTGAAAAGCAGTGCGTATGCCACTCGAACATAGAAGTCGTCAACTTCGTATTCCCCAAGGATAAAAATATCAGCTTTAATTAAGTATTTCTAGTTTCTATTTCTTTAGGGTAAAACCCGAATACAGTAGGTAGGTATAGTCAGGGAAAAATTTGGTGAACCAATTCTTAGGTACTTCTTTTCGTATTGCTGGTGCCTCGCCATTCACGCGCAGACCCTTTTATTATATCGTTATCTTTTAAACTAGGGTAGGTAGTAGGTACACTAGGTACAACGCATAAACAATTAGTGTCCCCGCCCCGCAGGCTTATTACCGATCTTAAAGTGACAGTTGCAATCATTCCTTCCACTCTGCACTACCAATCTGCACTACCGGTAGTGCAGATTGGAATTTTTTGTCCTATCTGCACTACTGTATTTGCAGCTGTCAAACCGGTAGTGTCGTTAGGAATTATTTCTTCCTTTTTGCACTACTGTGTAGTAGTGCACAATGGAATTATAAAGAGCATTACTTTTTCATTCCCAACCGCACTACCAAACAATTGTGTATGCGAACTCTTTGCTTCTACGGTTTTACGTTATTTATGAAATGTCATGTAGAATTTATAAATATTTATATATAAGATGTTTTGAAACAAACTGCAAAGCGAGCAGGGGGTGGTCAGGTTAAGTGTTTAGAACGTAAATAAAATAGAAAAAAAAACCCTAAAATTATTATTGTTTTATTTAATTTTACAAAAAATTCTAATATTATCTATGGATATCAATACAATATTTAACATAATACCAAACGTAAAAACAAAATTACTTATTTAACCACGAGACTGGTAAACGGTAATCCGGAAGCTATTGGGCGCATACAATAGCGCGGTAGGAGTATCGCTATAGCGGCTGGCTGATCAGCTGTTGGACCGCCGGGGTTGATGACCGCGGCGCCCAGCCCGCGTGCGCTCTGAAATTACTTGTTTTCATCGTAAAATGAAATAATTTTATTAAAACGTTTAGTATTGTACATATTGAATTGGTATCAAAAAATAATATTAGAATTTTTTGTAAAATTAAATAACAAAAAAAAATGGTTTTTTTTCTATTTTTTTTATGTTCTATTCACTTGACCTGAACACCTCCTGCTCTATTAGCAGTTTGTTTTACACCATCTTATATATATTTTTTTGTTTTTTTTTATTTTTTTTTATTTTTATTTTTTTTTATTTGTAGCTTCTTTGACGTTCATAAGTGTTGTTACCTCAACCTAAATTAAATTTAAAAATAAAAATGAATAGCCTGATAATAATATAATAATACATGTAACAGTAAGTATAAGTTATTAATACCTACATATATAACTTATTAATATTAAAAACAAATAAATGTCTAAATTTGTTTTGACAAATTAATTTTCTTTTTCTTTTAATTTTTTTTATTATTTATCAGTACTTAGTACTAAGTAAAAAAGAAGGGATAAAAAATCCAAATAACGTAAAGCCGTAGAAGCAAAGAGTTCGCATTGACAATAGTTTAGTAGTGCAGTTGGGAATGAAAAAGTAATACTTTTTAAAATTCCATTGTGCACTACTACACGGTAGTGCAAAAGGGAATAAATAATTCCCAACGACACTACCGGTTTGACAGCTGGAAATACAGTAGTGCAGATAGGACAAAAAATTCCGATCTGCACTACCGGTAGTGCAGATTGGTAGTGCAGAGTGGAAGGAATCGTTGCAATCGCAACAATTAACAATTAATCGCTCCCAAAACACATATTCTTATTACGGAACGTAGATCGCTACGATAGCGCCACAAGCGAGCGATTTGTGAACTAAAATTGCATGAGAGGTACCGTACCGTACTGTACCGATTGCAAACCAACCGCAACTAGTAGCAGTCGCGTTGCAATTGTACAATTAGCAACTGGTTGCTTGTTTTGGTAATAAGCCTGCCGCAAACTGCAGAATTTCCAGTCGGCCGATAGTTGGCTGACTGCTTAGTTTGAGGGCAATCCGAATCGTTCTAGTGAGCGCTCATCTTGTCTTACATACATCTTCATTCTGATTAGCCCGACTAAACTATCGGCTGATAGAAAGTCTGCAGTTTGCGGGGACTCTTAGGGATAGGGACTGCAAGAGAAAGGTGAGCCACCAGCCACACGAAAAGAAGTAGGATGTGGTTCACCGATTTGTCCCTGGTTGTACTAATATTACCACTGGCATTCCATCCTCCTTCTATTTGATACGCTGAGGTGCCAGCTCCAAACTGAAAGCCTGGCGGGAACTCATGAATAGTCGTGCAGATTACTGCCACAACCAACACGCTAGGGAAGAAAGAAAAGATATATATAAGAAGCCATTCTAGAGGAAAGATTCAAGATTCAAGATTCAAATTTGTTTATTCAATTTAGATTGTTATTTAGGTACAATACTTGTGAACGTCATAGAAGCTACGCCATCGGTTCGCAAACCCTACAGCGGGAGGCCTTGGAGAAGAACCGGCCAGAAACTCCAAGGGTTGTTTTTTTCTCCCTGTTTTATTTCATACAGAGTCGTCAAATTGAAAAATGACCTTAACATGGTATGACTAAGGTCAGTTTCCATCACAATTACACAATGGGTTATGATAAATACAGTTATAAGTATAGGCGAACTAATGATCATAGCGGTGAACAATTTTCAATTACTTTAGGAACTCTACTTAAAGCTTTAATATTAGTTAAAAACAAAAGACAATTCTACTATATACTGCAAGTGCGCAACTTGCAGTATGTTATATGCATACATGTTTCAAATGTAATTCTTAATAAAATGAATAAAAACAAAAGAAAACACATTTTAAGAAAAGATGATGTAATAGGTGTTGCATACTATGCGATTATTATAAGAATAGGATAGGGACGCCGCCATGTTGTGACGTCAAGCTGTCAACGTGCTGTCAAACTAACTTCACTTCACTTCAGTATGGTGTGCAAAAAAGAAATTTAAATCGTGAATCAGGGGGCTGATCATGTCATAGCTTACGATAAATTAATAATGATGTTCGTGCAAACCAAAACATATGAATAATTTGCAGATAAATACAAATCATTAACTTGATTTTTTCGAAAAGTATAGGGTTCATGAAAGTATGCTTTTACGAAAATGATCAGGTAATTTGAATCTCAATCAAATTAAAATTTTGTGATATTTAACTGCTGAACCCATTTTTTCATACTTATTGTTCTGCGGGGTACTTTAATACTATGCTTCAATAACACATAATAAATTGAATGTTGATTCTATTTACTGGTTTAATATTTAAATTAAACAGGGATTCAAGTTATGAAAATAATTTAATAATCAACTTTACAATAAAATTGGTAAATTGGGGGTCTAGTGAAAAATTGTATTGGTCTATCATGGTAAAAGGATTGGCCAGCTAGATGATGCACGTTGATTGAAGTTAGATTCGGCAGAATCTAGCTGTTACCAGGGTGCGCCAGGTATTGGTATCACGGGGAGCGATTCAATCAAGCCACTCGGGGAGGCGCCTTTCGTGAATCCGCCAATTGTAAATCAAAACACATTATGCTTGCTAATGCTATTCCACCTCTTCTATTCCATTCATTTGAGAATCATCGTCCCGCTGGCGCTGGTCTGAACTGCTACTGCAGCTGCTACTGCTACAAAGACATTGAAGACTTTTCCTTCTGACATTGCAAAGTACTGTAGAAATATGCTCTAGTATTTTATCAAAGCTTTGAACAAATACTGCTACAATGTGTCCAAACATTTATTCAAATGTTTGTGCTATGTCTGGCACGGGCATAACGAGTAGGTGGATTAAAAATATAAAAAAGAACTTCGTTTTGAAAGTGGCAATAATCAAACCACGTTCTGCCAAAATAAAAAAAAACTATTTTCATTTTGTTTTGTACTTTCTTGCGAACTGTACCTTTTCAGAGTGAAGTTTGTCAACAACCCGTCCTATTCTTATAATAATCGCATAGTACCTATTTATACCAAACTAGCGGTTCCTCGCGGTTTCACCTGCGTGGCACCAGTTCTCGTGGGAATATCGGGATAAAATATAGCCTATGTCGCTCGGGAAGAATGTAGCTTTCTAATGGTCAAAGAATTTTCTAAATCGGTCCAGTTAGTTTCGGAGCCTATTCGATGCAAACAAACAAACAATCAAATCTTTCCTCTTTATAATATTTAGTATAGAAGTATAGACAAGATGTGATGAGTCTGTGCGATGTGATGGTCACAGTTATTAAACAGGTACCTACCAATATTATAAAAGGCTCTATAATAATATCACCCAAACACAGGTATGTACCTACCTACCAACAATTTCATGTTCATCTTCTGTTAAAGCTGATGAGTTTTTTTCGCCTGTTTTTCTTGTCAGTTAAAAGATGTCCATAACAGGTGGTAGGTAAAAAAAATGTTGGACGATTCATAAGCATTCATTTTATTTAATCTATATGAATAAAAATTTATTGACTTTGACTTGACTTTGACTTTGACTTTCATCTAAAACTTTCGTTAAGGTACAGTCGACCACACATCTTGCTTTACATAGCGCGCCCCAACCCCAAGGCTTTACCGCACAGCGATTTTTGAATCGTGAGCACTCGTGAGTGCGTGCATCATACATTTCCATGTGTTACAAAATCGCGATTTATTTTTATGCCCGAATTTTAATCGCTGTGCAGGGTAGGCCCCTGCGGCGATTATCACACTGCTGCGGTTTCCGGGGGGCTACCGCGTAACTTTATGGATATAAACTTCATACGTTTTTGGGAACTTTAAGTCAATTTTATAAAGAAAATAGCCGCTATCAGTTCCTTCTTTTGTGACGTCGGGTAAAACGATAACTAGCTAGCAGCGTTCTACAGAACAAAGCAGCAAAAATCTATCAGAATAAGGAATTCAAATGACAGTTGAAGCCCATACCCATATCCAGATTTCTTAGCCGGTAGCCCCCCCGCTCCGGTGGACGGAGATGTGGCGTGAGTTGGTTATACCACAGCCTTAATACACTGCAGGTTTTGTATGCACATCAATATTCTACAGACATAGTTAAGAAGCGCATACCACAGATTACTAAATAGTTACTGCACTAAAATACCACAAACCGAAGCAATGTGCGATGCAGTGCAGTGTGAGAACCGCCAAGAGCCCAAGAGCGTATACAGCTCAGATAAATCTGAAACGATTTATTTACCGTCCACTTTACCTACTTCATACTACCTACCTATTACTTGGTGGCTACACAGACATACCTACATCGAGGCATGTCTGTGGGTGGCTATCAGTGTTTTCGCAGCACATACCTACCTACTTTTAGTACCTACCTACCTATTTAGTTTGTATTTTAACGCTAGGTATTTAATTTTAATGTAGGTAAGTAGGTACCTACCTATGTTCAATTAAACAAATTGCAGATTAGTGAAACGAAGAACTTAGGTAAGTAGTAGGTAGGTAGGTAAGTCCCTAATTTAATTATATCCCAAATTTTTTATTACTTAATTCAAAAAATAACTAAAGTCGTACTTACCTATACATATATTCTCATAGTAAGCAAAAGCAAGCAACCTAGAGTCGTGTCGAAAATTGATTAGGAGTTTAGGACTCACCTAAAAACAATTGATTTCAGCGGCAACATAATGGCGACTAAGAGATAAAAGGTAAATATTATAAGACAAATCTGAGAAAAAGATAAATGTAGAAATGATAATGATAAAAATTGACAGATCTCAAGCCGCTGATAATTTTTAGATGGGGCAAAGTGACGATTTGTGGTGTCTTATGTTGGTTGGTAGGTAACAATAAGACAAATAAAGAGACAAGAGCAAATTGATAAGGGTTTTTGATACAAAATCATCATCTTGACCATCGCAATCAAACAGTATGTACCCTATCTATCTTTGATAAAAAATATTCAAGGAAATAGGAAATAAGATAACTCAACTGCACTCGCGAATTTCATTTTCCATTTCGAGGTTCAGTGTCATAAAATAATATAAAAACTCTTGTCAGCCTGTCTCGTATCGGTATCGAAGGTTATTTAATTAAGTACCTACCGTATAACTTCAGTGGAATAGGTAGGTAGGCACCACAGATAATATAATACTGTTCTAATGAAGATAAAGTGATGGCTCACAAAACGTGTATCCTCATGAGAAATTAAAAAAAACATTCGGCAGTTACGTCAAACTGACAATACTGTCTGTCACTGTCATTTGTGTCAGATGACGTTTTTGGTTTTATTTATTTTATTTTATTATTTGTTGAAGTCTCATAATCATCACAATGTAAAATTGATGTAAAACACCATCACTTTTTATTATAAATCCCATATGTTGTTAATAAAATTGCACAACAACATCTTGAAGCACTTTAGTAAACTTCTTCCAACTTACAGCTTGTTACAACTCTGGTTTACTGAGGCGTGTGTGTCGTGTCTTCTGCATAATTGATTGATTTAAGTTTTAGATCGAAGATGTCGAAAATAAAGAAATTGACAGGCTCATTCCGCTATACGCAATGGGATCCTTGTTTAATCGTTTCGCAGATAGTGGCAATGCAGTCTCTCTTGTATCTTTCGTTGTGTATAATAATTGCTGTGATGCAAGATCTCACAGGATCTACAAGGACTTTGGATCATATCTTTGAGTATCATGTGAGTGATTTCTTATATCAGGCCCCTTAATCTTGAAATGAAATTCCAATAGCCAATTTATAAATAACGAAAATCAGATTGCTTTAGATGATCTTCTGTAATATCAATTTTATGAAAAACTAAATTTCAAATTAAGATGCAGCAAAGTACACGATTAACACTAGACTGTTACTCAAAAACATGATTGCATAAAATTTTCTTGATAGAAAAAAATTGCGAAGTTGCCTCCAAATCACTATAATTAACACAATAACTGCGAGTATTCAAGTAATACATTAAAATAAAGCTTGAAACTTTTAAGTATAATTACACTATAGATAATTTTTGTTATATATTTTTGTAAATTAACCTTTAAATAAACTTTTAAAAAAGAAATCCCTTCATTTCTTCATTCTTATAGAAATAAGGCAGCATTTACTTTGCAGTTGGCCATTGCAGTTATTACTTTTGCAGTTCGCCTAGAGCACTTGAACTTTATCACCTTGCGTTAAAGTCCTTACTTTTGACGTTTGACATTAATTCAATTGGTCACATTGAATGCCAAGGCAATCTCGTAAGTAAGAGGGCAGGTTGACCTGTTGAAAAGATACCAACCACAACACTTGACACAGCATTCAAATCTAGATCTATCTATCGGAACATAATGTTGATGAAGTGACAATATTTACCTCTTAACTATCATTTTAATGATATATTATACATTTTAAATCTGAATTTTCATTTTTAAATAGCTATTAAAACTCGGGACATAGCTGCTGCACTAGTAAATATTTACGTATGTTTAATGGCAATATCTCCTATCTCCTTAAAATAGCATATCCGCAGATAGGAGGTTTTGTCATTTCATCGACAATAAATATATTTTTTATTGTAACTCGTAAACTAAATTAAAGTTATATTGACTTTACATAACATACCTACATGTTACTTTAAAATATTCACAAATTGTCAATTACATGATAATTACAAAGAGGTAATATGAAATAACATATTTTATGTCTTTTGCAGGAAATTCATGTTAGAGACAATGAGGGTCGCTCAGTAATTACTGCATTTGTATTAAATGCAATAGTTGGTGCTTTTGCAATGTGGACAATTGTGGGACGGACTAAGCTGTGTTTAGATTTCAGGTTATAATAGACCTTGACATTTATTTTGATATTACTTGAGATTCTTTTTAAAAATAAAGATGAATTTTATCTTTATTTTTAGAAGACCTCAATAAGATAATGAAAATATGATTAGTAGTTAAATAAAACAATGTTTAATAAAATAATTAATTAATTTCTTGTTCAAACTGAGTTTTCAAGTACTTAGATCTCCTTGTAATTAATTTAATACCTGCAATTAAATAGTGTGTAGTTTGGGTGTAAATATACAGTAGTATAACATATTAACAGTATGTACATATACCTATAGGTAAGGGTTTCAACCTAGTTCATTATGTCATTGTTATTTGTTTTAGGCTGTAACCTGTTTTGTACAACTTTATAAATAAAATAAAAATATGTTTTGATTTCCAGTTGCACTTTCTACGGAATCCACCTTCTTGTCTGTTGGATATACAATGGCACATTCCCCACTACATTTTCATGGTGGGTGCTCAATGTTGCCTGCGCTGCCATTACCTGTGTGACTGGAGAGTTCCTCTGCCTACGAACAGAGTTACAAGCGATACCTCTCAGCAACATCGGTTCCAAAGTGGACTTATGAAAGTTGGCACAATCTGGACTGTACAGTGACTTTAAATCGCAGATCTCTTTTGTAGGGTTAAATGCTCGCTTGAGGACAAAGGCGGTAATTTAAAAGTTTGTGTAAATTATTGTTTTTTTTTTATTGAAAATACAGTATTAGAAAAAAATTAACTGCCTCACATCTAGCTCTGATAGTACTCGAACCCATGACCTTTCACTGTCCAGGCGAATGCTAGTTTCTAATACTTTATTTTCAATAATAATAAAAATTGCATTGTGATTGCAAAAATGTGAAAATAATTTTAATTTATTGATGTTTTGTATGAATGGTTGTAAGAGGCTGTGCCCATCAGATGTTGTTTGTACGCTCCTGCATATAAATAATAACAATGTCTTTATAAAACTTGTATCTTGTACTGCTGCTTACACATGTTTTGCATTTCTGCATCTACATGCATATGTATGTATATTCATATATCGTCGACAGTCGTTCATCAAAGCTTTTCTTAAAGTCATCCTTGCCCCAATGTGTTACATTACACAAAGAGTTGGAGACTCGGTCCCTCAGCTATCAAAATATAATTATGCAACTAGGGCCTTGAGACGAAGCTGAGCGTCAGTATTCCAAGTAAGTCCTGGGGGGCTACCAGCTAAAAAATATAGATATTTGATCCATATTATGTCCTTATATGGGCGTAATATGGTCTTCAAATTCAATGAAGCCCATGCCCGTATCCATAATTTTATAGCTGGTACAAGTAGCGGCACGTAAGTCTAGCGCTCACTGAAACGTGGAGGGGATGCGCAGAAGAAGTCAAAAATAAGGTATTTTGGGTCTTGCGCCATACCATAAACATGCGCAGCTATCCCCTCCACGTCACGGTCAGCGCTAGACTTACGTGCCGCTACTCATAGCCCCCGTTTGAACCATAGGGTAACTTCTAACATAGCAATTACTAGTCTATATAATTTGTGATAGCAATGTGTGGACGACAGCTGTTGCTCGCAGTGTGAATGCTTCCATTTGAAACCGTGCTCCTATTGGTCGCCGGCGCCGGCTACAGCAGCACAGAATAATACAGTTGCTTGTGCGTCGCCACTACGCGGCGAGTAGTCGAGTCGCGAGTACCCGGTCGACCGGGGACCAAGTGCGTAAACACCTATTTAAACTAGAGTAAGTCAAGCTTATATATACAGTGGCGGTCACATAATTAAAGACACCAGTCGATTTTCATACAAACGAGGTAACTTTGAAGCCTTGGTTCTCCACCAGAGATTGACCTAGCTGTAATCAGATGACTGCAATCTAGGGAGTGATTGGAGGAGATTCATAGATCGCTATACATATGTTCTGTTCTGATCAGCATTCTAAAAGATATAAGGATATGTTTAAAAAATCCGCAAGATTTGCATAAAACTGTATGGAAATCCAGAAACTGAAAACTCTGATTCTTATATCTCTTAGAACGCTGATCAGATCAGTTGTTTGTGTATAGCGATCTGAATCTATTCCACTCACTCCCTGGATGGCCATCATCAGATCACAGCTAGGTCAATGCTTGGCGGAGAAACGAGGCTTCAAAGACACATCGTTTGTATGAAAATCACTGTTGTCTTGTCTTTAATTATCTGACCGCCACATACTGTGACACAGTCGAGTCAATTTAGAAACAAAACTGAATACCTTTTTAATACACTATCATTACCCTGACCGAGTCAATATAACAAATTACCTACATACAAAATGTAAAAATTATTAATTTAAATAAATAAATTTAAAATATATTGTAAATGTAAAAAGGCGAAGTCCTTAGATTAATATTTCGCAACTGAAAATTGAACAAATTGTAATTGTAAAAGTCAGAGGCTACATTTTTCTATTATTAAAATTATGGTTTATTTAATCTCAACTCATAAATTTTCTAGAAAACACTGTAATTATATCTTACAAGCATAATAACTGTTTTGTATAATTGTAAATAGCTGATATTATTAAAGATGTTAATTTTGAATATTTTGTAATTATTGTAAATAAACAAATTTACTAAGAAGAAATATATTTAATTTATAATTTAATTGTTTAACGTACCTAATAACTTATAAAGGAGTATGACCAAAATGTATGGGGCTTGGTCCAAATGGTCCACCACTAAATAGACATATCTAGCGAAATAGGCTACTTAATACTGGGTAGACTAAACTAGACATCAGCTAAAAATATTACGTTAGTAAAAAAATCACGTTTTGTAATCTTATTGTGCGAGAAAAGTGTGTAGGTACAGACAGACACATGCAGCTTAGCTTAGTTCAAAATGTAAGGTTTGGTAGAATGGTCATTAGAAATTTTTTCGTGCTTATGTTTACAAAACATGACAGTATATTTTTTACTGCGTCTGGTGTTTATTTCTCAGTATTAAGATCGTTGCTAGTGGACCATTACATTTGGACCACTTTTGGTCATCGTCCTTTGTAATAAGATTTAAATGTTAGAATCAAATTAAAATTCAGATGATGATTTTAGCTCAAAAGATTGATTTATTTCATAAAAATAACAAAAACAATCTTACACAACAGACTTAGCCTTAGGTTATAAGTATTAAATGGCGCGTTTACACTCTTTTCCTTGCGTTCGCGTTGCCGTAAATATTTAAGGCAATAATTGATTGTTGCCAGCTCCTCATTTTGCTAGAAGTTATGTCGTTACTAAAACAACATGTTCTTTTTGATATCACATTACTCTTAAGTTTATATTCTGTCATCAAAAATAAATCAAAGGTCGAAATACGATTTTTTTGTCTTTTCCACACAAATCCCTTTAAGCCAAAAAAAACATATTTTTTTACCTATATTCCTTGGGCTTTGTAATTTGTTTTTGATGACAGGATATAACCTATGAGTTATGGAATATCAAATGAAACACGTTGTATAAGTATTTTCTGAACAATTGTGTAAATACAATATTTTGTTCAAATCAGGTGTTAATCAAACTATACATTCATACCTACACTAAACTAACAAATACTTAACAACAAACAGGAACAAATTTACGATCGTCCCGGAAACAGAGATATATCAGATAAACCCACATTTTCATATCGCCTATTTCCTTTATAAACAGTTTTTACCTCCTTATAGTACTTTACAAACATAGCACATATGACCACAGTGATCAGTAGTACAGCTATGATGACCCATACAACAATGTATGAGCCGTGGTTATCGGGAGTGCCGAGGGCGTGGTTCTTGATGACAGATGAGTAGAAGTGGGCGGAGCTACGAGGTGTTCGCGTGCGCAGCGGATCAGTGAAGTTGACTTTGTATAGACCATATTTGGTTCTGAAACAAAATAATAAGATTTATTTTGACGTGATAACGTATTATAAATCGATGAACGCCGGCTGCAGAATAACTTGTGGCACAGGTAGTTTTGTTTAGGAACGCTTCAATGTGACAAAGTTCTATAGCTTTATAGCTATGTACCTACAGCTTCGATCATATAAACCCTAGATACAGCGTAAACGCACAGACAGTGAAGCCGCCAACGAATGCCCAATTCGAAATTGGGCATTAGATCGCCTCAGTAGTCATTTGACCGCCCGGCGAAAGGATGCTTAAATGTGCTGAGAAGATGCGCAAAAACAATTCGAAAAAAGGAAAAAAAGAGATGTAATATAATATTTTCAGTCGGTATTGAACGTAAGTATATTTGCACAATTAATTTAAAGTCAAGCATGTACTGAAACTATCATCATTTCATTATTTATACTAAAATATTGCAATATTCCTTGCCGCGCAACCGTTTCTTCTATTTGCGTTAGTAAGACAGAGATGCAAACATGACGAAATACGATTCGCTGTTCTAGCGTCGGCCGACCATCTGAGCTTTCCATGTAATAAGATCGTAAGTACTACCATGCCGACCGAATTTAAATCCAATTACTGTTGCTTAGGGTCGAATATCAAATGTGGTGACGGCACTATTCGGAATCGAAATATCTATAAGTATAACTACTAATGACAGCGCTGTTGGAATCACTTTTTCAAGCGCATTTAGAATGGAATTGTGTATCTAGGGTTTATATGATCGAAGACCTACAGTCACGAGTTGCATTGAGTACACTGAAAATACTCAATGCAATTATATTGAGATTTCAAATTATTTTTATGCATTCACAATGCAATTCTGTAAGTAAGTATAGGAAAAATATGATAGTAAAAAACCACGAGCTCTATAAGCAGCTTTCCAATCCCGCCTAAAAGCTACTTGTAGGGCTCCTGGTTTCTTTTTACTATCACATTTTTTCTATACTTACTCAATGCAACTTTATAGTAGCATTGAGTATTTTCAGTGTAACGTCCTTAGTCTAATGGCAGTACGTACGAGTATCCTTGCGTCCAATCAAAGTTGTCCATGAGCGACCAAGCCGAGTAGCCTATGACGTTCACCTTGTCTTTCTTGATAGCCAGCCATAGCTGAAACAAAAAACAGAGTAAGACCAACACTGGTATCGTATTTATTGCGTACAGAGTCACAGTCGCAGGCTTATAAGTCCTAGGTACAGTCAGCGTCATATAAACGGTGCCATCCAAAGTGGTCAATAGTGCCGAACTATTTGTCTCACAGGTCTGCTAGTGCAGAGGCCAGTCTATCACATAGACTAATCTTTTTTTGTTGGTTTTGATTAATTTGGCTATGTTTTTGTGTATTGTATATGTGAGAGAAGAAATAAAGATTCACTTTATTATTATTTGACCACTTTGGATGGCACCAATGGATGGATCCATACATTGTGATCTAGGTATTCGATTTAATTTTTTCTATGGAACAGCTGATTTTTTTTCGCGATTTCAATGTTGGTACCATAGTAAAAGTTGTTTGTATGCATGAGTACATTGACCCCTTAAAATTATGTGCACTATTTAAGAAGAACCTTATATATGACGCTGACTGTACTAATAAACATGCGAAAGTTTTTGAGTATATATGTACCTATGGATGTTTGTTACTCTTTCACGCAAAAACCACTTAGCGGATTTGGTTGAAAATTGGCACACAGATAGTAGATAGTATGAATTAAAACATAAGACACTTTTCATCCCGATATTCCTACGGGAACGGGAACCACACGGGTGAATAAGCATCATGACATTTTTTTTTATTTAGGTAATATACAATGATCTCTCAAAGATAGAAACATTGGTAAAATTATTATTTTGCTAGCATGAAAAGTCCCCGAGATATCACGGTTTGAAATGCACACACATGGGCTCGTCCAAAAACACTCCACACTAACGACTACAAAATGGTGAAGTCACGATTCCGTAGTTTGCATTAAAACTTGCAGCAAATTGAAAGCGAGGATCTCATTCATGTATTTTTATTAATACCTGAGTCAAATGTTCCTTGAGGAAGTTAACCCTCTCCCTATCGTTGAGCTTCCCCCGGTCCGGGTACCCGTGCTCGGTCACCAGGACAGGCGCGTCGCCGTAGCGCTCCTTCAGCCACTGCAGGCTGCTGCGGAAGCCCTGGGGGTTCACCTGGGAACGATGGTAATCTAGGTATTAAGGCTTCACACCAAACGCAGGTCAAAAGCAGCGCCAGGCCTGTCTCACTTCCATACAAGCGGCGCAAAATCCCCGAGATATTTACCTACTATTCTGGAAAACAACCTAATTTCAACCTTTTGCATTGCGTATAGCGTTCATAGTACAATAACTGTCTGCCGTCTCGCTTCAATCTGCTAGGGCTGTCAGAGGTACTACTTTATCCGTGAAAGTAATACACATGCGGATGCGTGCGCTGCGTGTGCGACAAGTCGAGCGAGTGCCAGCCTATTGAGACTAGTCCGGTGACCGGACGCTTGCGTTTATCATACCTAAACTCGGGAGTGAAATTTCTGTACCGTAAGGTACTAATATATATTCTGTGGCAGCGCTGTTTGAATGCGGGCCCGCGCAAGTTGTAATATGCTGCGTACACACCGGACCAACGAAGGCCAACGAACGCCACCCAAAGGGTTCTGTTTTCCCCTCTGTCTCAATCAGATGATCGGAAACACCCGAATGTGAACTTGAATCACTCCTAATGATCCTTTACTTAGCTTTGATTGATCTTCGAAGGTCAGGAACGTGCAGCGGGCAACGCCTGATGTCGTTCGTTGGGCCGGTCTGTACGCGGAAATACAAGAAACTCTATCAACTACGTCACACTAAATTTGAACGCTTTCAAACCGCTCTGGCGGCACTGCAACTGCCGGATTACAAACCGGTGGCGGCGGCGGCGCGGGAGCGGGGCAGAAGCAGCGCAGGCGCGGCGCAGAGCAGGGGGCCAAGTCTGCTAACGTTAAGTCACAATCGTGTCTCAATCGTGTTTCAATTGTAGTTCAGTTGTAGTGCTTTTTTACACACTAGTTACAAGAAATATGTACATTTTCCCCAATACTGACCTGGGGGGCTACCGGCTAAAAAATATGGGTACGGGTATGGGCTTCAACTGTCATATGAATTCCTTATTTTGATAGATTTTTGCTGTTTTGTTCTGTTGAACGTTGCTAGTTAGCTATCGTTATACCCGACACGTCACAAGACAAGAAACTGATAGTGGCTATTTTTATTATAAAATTGACTTAAAGTTCCAAAAAATGTATGAAGTTCATACCCATAAAGTTACGCGGTAGACCCACAGCTCTGCTTCTGACCCGCGTTTAATGTGCTGAAGCTTTTACATAAGGAATGATAATTTAAACGAGAACATTGCAACAAAAAGTAAGTGAAATAGCCGTTAAAATAACTTAACCCACGGCACAGACGTGTGTCCCCAGTCGGCCCTATAGTTCAGAGCAGTCCAGCTCCAGCTAAAGGCCACGCCTCCACCTCACCACTGCTCTTGTGAATTGACTCACGACTGTAGCATACATACATACCTTAACCCACGGCACTGACGTGTGTCCCCAGTCGGCCCTATAGTCCAGAGCAGTCCAGCTCCAGCTAAAGGCCACGCCTCCACCTCACCAATGTTCTTATGAACTGACTCACGAATGTAACATACATACCTTAACCCACGACACAGACGTGTGTCCCCCAGTCGGCCCAATAGTCTGGAGCAACCTAGCTCCAGCTAAAGGCCACGCTTCTATCACATGTACAGTTGCTCTCACCACTGCTCTTGTGAGCTGACTCACGAATGTAACATACATACCTTAACCCACGGCACAGACGTGTGTCCCCCCCCCAAGTCGGCCCTATAGTCCAGAGCAGTCCAGCTCCAGCTAACCTTTCGAGTCTCAGCGTGTAATCTGACACCGCCGTTTTTTATGACCGGTGCGACCTAACGCGTTGTTTTTGTTCGCGCGCTCACAAATGTAAACATAACAGCGATAAGGCGCACAGTTTTGAGAAGCTTATGAATGGCAGTGTCATTCATAAGCCATATGACATGACATGACATTCATATGACACTAAACACTTCTAAAGTCCAGAGCAGCCCAGCTCCAGCAACAGGACACGCCTCCACCTCACATGTACCGCTCTACTCAGTCTACTACACTCGTGAACTGACTCACGACTGTAGCATATATACCTTAACCCACGGCACTGACGTGTGTCCCCAGTCGGCCCTATAGTCCAGAGCAGCCCCAAACTCGGCAGCTCCCGCTAAAGGCCACGCCTCCACCTCGCCTGGTACCGCCGCTCTGACTACTGCGCTCGTAAACTGACTCATGCCGTAGAAATCGAATGTTCCTATGGTAGGAAGAAAAATCAATTTCGTTTATTCTATTTAGATTAGTATAACAACACGTATACGAATTACGAGCGTCAATGAAGCTACGTCAACGGTTCGCAAATCCTAGGGCAGAAGACCTTGTAACGAGAAAAACCGGCAATAAACTCGTTAAAGGCTATTTTTTTCTAGTTTCTAAGGTAGAAAAAAAAGAGTTCGGTTGTTATTTTGTACGTATACTCTTTTTGTGATCTTAGTACCTACGTCTACTACGTGCTGGTCACCCATCATCAGCAACACCCTCGTATTCAAATCATTCCACACGCAATATCTTTTTTAGTGTCTTCCTCTTCATTAATTCTTTCGTTCTTCTCTATTTGATCTAAGTATCACCCGCCATCACCTCGTGTAGATACTTTCTTAATATTCAAATCATTCTACATACAACTAGTCTTTTTTGAATCTACGTCTTCCGCTATATATGTATGTATCAACGTGTATCTTTACAGATTTTCAAGCAATATACCTTTTATCGCCCTCACCATATCCATTTAAAGCTAAAATCATAAGTACTTGTCCGTGTTACTTTGAATTTAGGTAACCTTTCAAACTTTCTAATTAGCAGGCCAATTTTAAACTTGGTCTGAAATTCTTAGACAAAAAGCTAGCTACAACATTAAATGCGAAAATAACTTGCCTCTAATGAGTTCAATCTCTTCCCTGGTAAAGGCAGGCAGCCTAGATTTGGTGTGGCCCTCCTTCTTGCTGCTCTCTGCGATGAACCTCTCCAAAGATGGCGGCCACCCCCCATCCCGCGAGTAGATTGGGTGGGAGAACCGACCTACCTGGATCAAATGCTCTGTTTAGATTTCAGTAAGGTTTTATCCGCCTCTGTGGTCTAGTGGTTCACACCACCGATTTTAGACCAAGCGGTCCCGGGTTCGATTCCCAGTGAGGGTACATATTGTATTCGGTTTGGTTGGTGGTAGGACTTGTTCTTAGTCCGCCTGGCTAGCTACCACCACCGTCTTATCGAAGTCTGATGCCATTACAATGATGGTTTCAGCATTATTGTGTTCCGACGTTCCTCAGTGATTGAGGATTCCGGGAGTAGTGCGCTTCCACCTTCAGCCTTATCAATACTTAACATCAGGTGTGATGAAGGCTAAGTGCTACCCCAATGTGGATAAAAAAAAAAGGTTAAACAAAAGAATAGCGGGGTCTTTGTAGTTTATGCGGTGTAGCATGGTGCCTATGCCAGCTCATTCGTGCAAAGCAAAAAGATCCTTATGCTATTTTTATTTTATTTTATTTTGTAATTTGGGACATCAAACAGTTGTACATTAAATATTACTAACAAGAGGAATATCACAATATATGTATATATAAATAAGTAAATGTACAACCCACACCAATGTCCACGAATAAAGTAGCATAAAGAAACATTATAAAAAAACGCGCGTCTAAACGAAACGGTAACACTCAAAAACCACACGTTTAAGCTAGAATTTTGTATACTTATATTATATTTATTTATTTTTTATTTCGACTTTTCATACAACATTGCAATTGCCATTTTTTTAAACTTAAATGCGGACAAAGTAAATATGTCAATATCTATGAAGTGTGAGTTGTATATATCTAGTAGGCGGCGGACAGGTGCTCGCAATCCGGCATTAGTTCTACACTTAGCAGTATAGAACAGCCGGACTGCGCGGACCTGTCTGTACAATGCCGTTCTAGGTACTACGTAGCACAATTTATTTGTAAGGCTGTTACAATCAAATTTACCATTACATATGCCATGCAGCATCATGCCCATCAACAAGTAACGTCTAGACTCCAAGCCTAAGAGTCTGTAATGGTTCAGTAGTTCAGAATAAGGAATCCGAGAGTGATAACATTTAAAATGAATTCTACACAAGAACTATTTTTGGACCATTTCAAGTCTATTCACATATGTGTCATACAGAGGACACCAGATTGGCACTGCGAACACAATTTGGGAATAAGAGTTTTAAATAAAGTAAGGAAGGTATTGGGGCGCTTGAAGTCTCGAGATGACCGCATTACAAAACCATACAGACGGTAGGCTTTAGTGATAATGTTGTTTACATGCTGGTCAAAATGTAACTTAGAATCAAGCACTACCCCGAGGTCTCGAACACTGTCAACTCTGTTCAAGGTAACATCATCAATTTGGTACTGGAAGTTCAAAACTTTGTTCTTTTTCGTAAAGCTTATGGAATAGCACTTAGCAAGATTAGAGCTATCGCTATTGTAATAAAACTCAAGAAAAGAAGCATTACACATTTTTAGTGCAGCTTAAGCTAGAAAAGTAGACCTTATTCCTTGTGCAGAAGCAACATTTTGCTTTGCACGAATGAGCTGTTATAGGCACCATGCTACACCGCACAAACTATAGTTGCGTAAGTCAATCTATATATATAAAATTGAGGGGACATAACTCACTCATCACGAAATCTCGAAAACTACTGGATCAACGAAGATGTAATTTGGCAGGAAGGTAGATTATGCCTAGGAGACGTCCGCTAAGAACAGATTTTAGGAAACTCCCCCCCTAAAGGGGTAAAATGGGGGGGTTAAGGTTATATGAAACTTCTTCATTAATGGATTTAGAAGCATGAAAATTGGTACGTTGGATACTGGTTATGACTGAAAATGATCTGAGTAAGTAAAAAAATCTCCCCCTTAATAGGGTAAAATGGGGAGATAAAGTTTATATGGAACTTCTTCATTTCTGAACTTAGAAGTATGAAAATTGGTATGTTGAATACTGATCACGATTGAAAATTATATGCGTAAGCGAAGTTAAAAAACTCCCCGATAATAGGGTAAAACGGGCGGATTAAGCTTATATGGAACTTCCTCATTTCTAAACTTAGAAGAATGAAAGTTGGTATGTTGGATACTGGTCACGATTGAAAATGATCTGCGTATGCGAAGTTATAAAAAACCCTTAATAGGGTAGAAAGGGGGGATTAAGGCTTATATGAAAACTTGCACATTTCTGGAGTTAGGAGTATGGAAATTGGTATAAAGAATACTAGGTCATCATTAAAAATGATCTGCGCAGGCAAAATAAAAAAAACACCTAATAGGGTAGAAAGGCGATAATTGAACTCTGGCTGGGAAAATTTCATACGGTTTTTTGAACTCGAAAAAAGTACAGTTTCCTTGGGATACAGTTTTTTTGTTCACTTTATTCAATGAAGCATGGATCCCATGACAGCTCATTTTCGTGCAAAGCAAACAATTCTTTATGCATTAGAATAAAACTCAAGAAAATCAGTATTACACATTTTTTAGCAAAGTATTGACTTGATTTTTTGCATTTTGGTAGTTCAAGAGAAGGAGAATGTCCGAATATTATTCATACGATAGTAGCTCCTGTTTGTCTAGGTATCGTTACCTTCTTATGCCTAAACCATGGGTAGCGTGCTCGGCCTGCGATCGATGAGGTTATGTTACTTTTGCAATGGTCTATCATGGGATTGCTGTTAAAAAATATATCGTGCTTTGGATGACACGATAAGCAGATGTTTTTGGCTGCATTTGGATTGGTTAGTACACCATAACTTCAATGGGCCCGTGTGGAAGGTCATGGCCCGTTCTCCTTATCCATCTATATGAAGGCCTGTGCCCCAGCAGCGGGGACATTAAAATAGATTGATGATGGTACTGATGAGACCTTAGAGAATGCATATCTACCTACTTTTTGACACAAAATTTTGCGATGTAGTACCTACTCGCGGACGTAGTCGCGGCCGCCGGCCATTCATATTCCTATTTCTACTATCCCTACTATTATTATAAATGCGAAATTGTATATGCTCACGTCAAAACGGCTGAACCAATTTTGATGAAATTTGGAATGGAGATAGTTTGAGACAGGGTGCTTCCGGGTGCTCCTACTAATTACTCCTACTGATAGGAGCACCGGGACACCCATGTACTGATGCTAGGAAGGACTGAGGCAAATTGTAACCGCGGGAATAAGGCTCATTCCCATGTTAAAATAAGTTTTAGCTCGGGCAAAGCTGTAGATTGGAATTGGTATTTAAGGCGATAGTTTGAGTTCATGGGAAGGATGATGTTTAGAATAGAGACAGTTTAAGGCCCTGGAAAGGACATATTTTACTTTTTACTGCGGGAAATCTCATTGTAAGGAAAAATCACTTTAAGCGCGGGCTAATTTGGGGGCAGAAATTGGTATTTAAGTAAATAATTTGAGACCCTGGCAAGGATTATAATATCATATTCCCACGGGAAAATCAATAAATAGGTATTATTTATTTGTCCGTCTTTCACGTCCAAACGGAGTAACGGATCAATGTGATTTTTGGTACGGGGGTAGATTAGGAGCTGGAGAATGACATAGTTTATCCCGGAAAATATAACATTCCATCAGGATAATGTTGTGTAGTACACGCGGGCGAAGCCGCGGGCGGAAAGCTAGTAGTGCATATATTTGAAAACAAAATATCTCTAGTGTACATATTTAAACGATTAACCTAACAAACCAGCGCCGGAATAAATTTGCAAAATTTTAATCTAAACCTTATTTCTATTAGCAATAAGGAAAATTTCCCAGGCAATATCATGGTTCAAATGTGTACCGACCGACGGGGCTTGACAGGGATGAAAACACGCCTGTCTTGTTTTATCATCTTCGAAGTTTATCATATACAAAAACATTTATTTTCGTACAGTCAAATTACTTACAGCAAATTAGGCTTTACATTTTGAATTTAACCGCGCTTTTTTAAATGAGGCATATTTGACGACTTCCGTGGCCGATTGGTGTACGCACCGGTTTCAAGGTGCCGCTATCTCTAGAGGTCCCGAGTTCGATCCCCAGTCGGCTAAATGTTGAAAACTAACTTTTCAATATTTCTTCGGTCGTCTGGGTGTATGTGGTAATACCCGTCGTTGTGTCCAATTTCCATAATACTAGTGCTTAAGCTACTATATCTTGGTATTGGAATAATGTATGTGATGATGTCCAATATTTATTTATTTATTATGTCAGAAAACTATGTATACCTACCTACTTATATTTCTTTAACACACTAACGTTTTAATCTAAATATGAAAATAAGACTTACACTGTTATCCATTAAGAGCGAAGCAAGCTCAGCGTGTGCCCTGTTATACTCTTCAAACCAAATCACCTGGTTCACAATAGATATTGTACCTGTAAATAAAATGTTTACATATAACAATTTTTTTATCCACAACGGGGTAGCACTTAGCCTTCAACACACCAGTGGCCCGATTCTGCTAACGTTAAGTCGTAATCGTGTCTCAATCGTGTTTCAATTGTTGTGTTTTTTTAAACACTAGTTACAAGAATTATGACAGTATGATGTGATGTGAATGTAGTGTGTGGTGTGACCATCAGTAGTATTGTGAAAAAAGTTCACATTTCTTGTAACTAGTGTGTAAAAAAGCACAACAATTGAAACACGATTGAGACACGATTATGACTTAACGTTAGCAGAATCGGGGCACTGATGTTAAGTGGTGATAAGGCTGAAGGTGGAAGCGCTTTATTTATGATCTCTTGTATTCGACTATTGTCGAATTCTTTGTCGTAATTTTTTTAGAACACTTTGACTAATTTATTTATTGTTTCTTCTTCTTCAGTTCTTCTCCTACTACACTCTACACTACATCTGACATTTAAAATCGACCACTGAAATAATCATAATCATAATAATTATCACGTAAATCAGTGCATCTGACATTTTATAATCTACCACTAAAATAAAGACATAAATTCCCATATACGTTATACCTACGTACATACATACATATATGGTATAACCGTTAAATTAAAGTAGGAGATATGGAGATATGCAAGATAATATTACCTATACTTATACAATTTCTACCCCCACCTCTGCATCTTGTCAGGGGGTCGTTGATAGTGACCGCAAAACATAAAAAAGTGGGCGGGGTGTATAAAGTGATTTAAATTAGCGGGATGTATAAACTCCTTTGCTCAAAACAGCAAACTCTCCATACATCTCACCATGGTAAGATTTTCTACACGTTGTCATGGCAGCCTGCTTCTAACCTTTTTCTTGTGTTGTGTGATAATGACTCAGGTAATTTTATTTCAGACTAGCGGATCCTCGCGGTTTCACCCGCGTTGTATCCGTTCCCGTGGGAATATCGGAATAAAATATAGCCTATGTCACTCGGGAAGACTGTAGCTTTCTAACGGTGAAAGAATTTTCTAAATCGGTCCAGTACTTTTTGAGTTTATTCTTTACATACAAAAATACAAATCTTTCCTCTTTATTATATTAATAGTATAGATTGCTTTCAATAATCCTTGAATGCCGAAAAAAATGCACGTGTACTCACGCCATAAGATATTTAGGCCACAGAAATACTTTCGTGGTACCCAAAGTTCAAAGGTATTCAAGTTCTAGATAAAAATAAATGCATATGTCTACCCTCACCTCTGTACCGCGGCCTGAACTCCTTATCATACATCCTCCAGACCTTCGCGTGGGCCACTAATACATGCTTGCTGCACAGATACGAGCCCACGTTAGGGCTCCGCACCGCGGGGGCGTAGCGCCCGGAGTAGCCGCCGTCGCACAGGGTCAGGCGGTCGCTGATGGTGACCGCAGAACACAAGAAAGTGGGCGGGGTGTATAAAGTGGACTGGGGTGTATGGAGAAGGCGGGGTGTATAAAGTGGGCGGGGTGTGTAAAGTGGGCGGGTAGTATAAAGTGGGCGGGGTGTGTAAAGTGGGCGGGGTGTATAAAGTGGACGGGGTGTATAAACCCCTTTGCTCAAAACAGCAAACCCTCCATACATCTTACCATTGTACGAGTTTCTACACGTTGTCATGACTCAGGTAATTTAATTTCATAAATGTATATTTTACACTCACCTCTGTACCTCGGCCTGAACTCCTTATCATACATCCTCCAGACCTTCGCGTGGGCCACTAATACATGCTTGCTGCACAGATACGCGCCCACGTTAGGGCTCCGCACCGCGGGGGCGTAGCGCCCGGAGTAGCCGCCGTCGCACAGGGTCAGGGGGTCGTTGATGGTGACCCAGGTCTTGACGCGGTCAGCGAAGAGCGAGAACACCACGCGAGCGTAGGAGGTGAACCAGTCGGAGATTAGGGGGTTGGCCCAACCACCTGGAAAAAACAATAATTCATACTAATACCGGGTTATTTTTAAACCACTGGCCAAATTTTTAAGTACGACTCAGAATCGGTAATTGAACAATTTTCTCCTAGCAACATGGGTCGAAATACGACAAAAATTTTTAGACTTCCCATACTAAATCGATCACGTGATCAGTATGATTTGTATGAAAAGTAAATAAAAATATGTCATATTTCGACCCATGTTTCTAGGTGAAAGTTGGTCGCTTACCGATACTGAGTCGAACTTAAAAATTTGGCCAGTGGCACAGAATATCTATTAGTACCTTACGGTACAGAAATTTCACTCCCGAGTTTAGGTATGATAAACGCAAGCGTCCGGTCACCGGACTAGTCTCAATAGGCTGACACTCGCTCGACTTGTCGCACACGCAGCGCACGCATCCGCATGTGTCGCCATCTGTCTCGCTTCGCGTGTATTACTTTCACAGATAAAGTAGTACCTCTGACAGCCCTAGCAGATTGAAGCGAGACGGCAGACAGTTATTGTACTATAAACGCTATACGCAATGCAAAAGGTTGAAATTAGGTTGTTTTCCAGAATAGTAGGTAAATATCTCGGGGATTTTGCGCCGCTTGTATGGAAGTGAGACAGGCCTGCCAGTGGTTTCAAAATAAACCTGTATTCTAAATGTGAAAGTGTGTTTGTTTGTCCGTCTTTCACGTCAAAACGGATCGAGACGTGATTTTTGGTATGGGGATAGTTTGGGAGCTGGAGATGACGCTACTTTTTATCACGGAAAAACATCACACTCCCGCAGAATAAAGCCGCAAGCCGCGGGCGGAAGGCTAGTTGAAAATAAAGGTTGATTTAATCTAATACTAGACGTTTTGTTGTAAAGCTACTATACCGTTTTAGTGGGTTACGGGCGACCAAAAATTTAATATCTTGAGGTCCTATGTTTTTCGGAAAGTAGGTACAATAAGCCGTAACATCAGCCATTAGAATGCGGTTTAGGCTTTTAATCAACATGTTAAAAGGGTTAAATGCCCAAAGCGCATTCTAATCGATTATCCATCCAATAGGAAGACCTACGCCCCAGCTATGGGAACATTAATATGATGGACACTATGGTTAAGTATAGTTACCAAAGTTCTGTAGCCTCACTGGCAGATCCATGTGGTACAAAGTGACGACGGGCTCGATGCCTTGGTTCCGCAGACCGTTGATTAGGTCGTTGTAATACTTCTTGCCGTCCGCGCTGATCTCGTTTGCCAGCCCGCCGGGGAGAAGGCGAGGCCAGGATATGGAGAACCTGTAGACGGGGTCATGCATAATGATATGTTTATCTGTTTTAGAAAAAAGGTCGATCGACCTTTCACCCGGTGCTCATAATCCGTATTGGCCAATTTTGTCGTCTAACGTAGACGTTCATGTTTTGGTTGAAATGGTTAGATCCAGAGATCAACAAATAGTTGCGAAACAATGTTGCTGAGTGTAAAATAGGACGTTATGGAAGAATGTGGCTAATGCTAAACTCATCTTCCAGAAAATTGATCAGTGAACCGAACTGCAATTTAGATTTTCGAATTATTGCTTGTAGTGCATATTTCTGCATACTTACTTTTTTTATTCACTAACGGGTTAGCAATTAGCCTTCATCTCACTTAATGTAATTCAAATTCAACGCCCCAGAAATGAGACATAATAGATTTTCCATTGTTCTCCGGCCCTATTCGGCCGATCAGGCGTCAATGGGTGTGAAGATAAGGCTGAAGATGGAAGCGCACTACTCCCGCAATCCACAACACTGAGGAACTGGCTATCTTATCTCTAATTGCCGGAACACAACAATGCTGAAAACATCGATCGTTGTTATGGCGTCTGACTTGGATAATATGGTGGTAGCTAGCCACCAAACGGACTTATAACAAGTCCCACCAACCGAATACAATATGTACCCCCACTGGGAATCCAACTAGGGACCTCTTGATCTGACACCAGTGTTGTTTTTTTTTATAAAAACTGGTTAAGGCGCTACTCGGAAAAAGTATGGACTCTTTGATATAAAACTATAGGACGGTTAGAGTTGTTATAAATCTGGTAATAAGATATATATTCCTACTAATATTATAAATGTGAAAGTTTGGATGTTTGGATGTTTGGATGTTTGGATGTTTGGATGTTTGTTACTCAATCACGCCAAAGCGGCTAAACGGATTTGGCTGAAATTTGGAACATAGATACTTTGTAGCCTGGAGAGGAACATAAGCTACTTTTTATCCCGGAAAAATAACAAATTCCCGCGGGATAATGTCGTGTAGTCCACGCGGGCGAAGCCGCGGGCGGAAAGCTAGTTAATTATAAACAAGAGTAACGGGACTCAACGCGACATTTATTATGAAGTACATATTATTATGTACTTACAGCTTGACGTTTCGGCTGTGTTGCAACAACCGTGGTCACAAGCAGTCTGCTTGTGACCACGGTTGTTGCAACACAGCCGAAACGTCAAGCTGTAAGTACATAATAATATGTACTTCATAATAAATGTCGCGTTGAGTCCCGTTACTCTTGTTTATAATTATAATGGAACGCGAAAGTTTAAAATCTTAAGATATATATTTCTTCATACCTTTATCTAGAATCGTATAGTTTCAGAAACACGATTTTATGATTTTGGCTCGACACTTTTTATTTTCGAAAATACCTCTAAAAAATAAGAAATATCAAGATTATTCTTAAATGGGGATACATATACTATTGAAAATTGGTTTAATTAGTGGACACCAATAATATTTAGGATCGTATAGAAGCATTTTTTAAAAATCGCTATAGTTTTTGAATACGAAATGATTATGTGTTTTTTTTTTGCATAATCGGCAAAATCGGTCTCGCTCCCGCGCGCGTCGTTTTCTCATTGCTATCTCGCTTTAGCATAATTTTTCCGAGTATCGCCTTAAGCATTTGACCGCCATCTTGCTAAACAGACAGGATGCAGTCTAGGGTGTAGCATGCTTACCCAGTAGGTGCCCATTAATTATAGATGTCTTGCCTTGAAGAGGCGAAGGTTGTAATGATCGGGGAACACTTGTGTTCCGCAAGACCAAACCTTCGGTTCTTACTTGTAGAAGTGAAGCCCGAGCTCCTTAGCCATCTGCACGTCCCGGTGCCAGTGGCGGTACGAGTCGCAGGCGACGTCGCCATCGCTGCCGTCGGTGACGAGGCTCGACGGCGAGTGGGTGTAGGCGTCCCATATGCTGGGGGACTTGTCTGTGAAAGAGGAACTAGTAAGATACGGTGAATCTGCAATCATATTTTAAAGAGCTTAAATACTTTAGCATCCATGTGTTCTTCTTCTTAGCGTGTCGATCGTTCGGCTTTAGATCTTGTTAGACCAAAATTGCGCCACACGTATAGCGTTTTCAGTGGCGTTATACAGGGTGACATCGAAGTCGTTAGCATCCTTTTAAAATAAGAACATGCTCATGGTATAGAGTCTTTTCCCCAACTATGAGGCCAATCCAGGATGTAAAATTATTTATTTTAAACCCTAAAAAATCGCGTAAAATACTCAGTAATTGATCACTATGGCAAATAAAAATGAAAATAACTAAAAATAACAATTTGATAAAAAAATCATTGATTATTAAAATTAATATTCAAACGACATACAAGCCTTAAACTACTTCATTAGCCTCTCGACAAAACGCGGGCTCCACTATAACGAGAATTTATTCAAGTTCGCGCACGGAATTCACCGAAACAAACAATGTCACCCATGCTTTATGCCCGCTTTGCCCGCGTCCCTGCGCCGGCGCTTACGCCGGGGACCACCCCTTTTCACGTAATAAAAACATGGCTTCATATACATTAATGGGCCGAATGGATGCCAATGACTTCAAAAACACCCTGTAGAGGTCCTCGTTTTCTTTTTTGTTTAGATGTCTTCTTCTTCGTTTGAAGGCGTATCTAGATGGCCAGTACTCCGACACAGCCACACCTCGGGGAGTAGCCCTCCGCAAGTCGTCGAGAGTGCAGGTGGTGGGGCAACGTTAAGTTTAGATGTAAGAAGTCATTAGATCTGGAACCGTAGAACCATTTTTGAAAATTCTTTTTTTTTTAACGACAATGGGTAACACTTAGCCATCATCACATCTGATGTACTACTCCGGGAATCCTCAATCACTGAGGAGCTGGCTATCCCATAACTCTATAATGCTGTCTAGACACACACCACCAGTATCAAACCAAGAGGTCCCGGGTTCGACTCCCAGTAAGGGTACATATTGTATTCGAATTGGTTGGTGGTACGGCTTGTTATAAGTCCGCCTGGCCAGCTACCACCATCTTATCTAAATCTGACGCCATAACAACGATGTTTTCAGCATTTTTTTAGTCCGGCAGTTAGAGATAAGATAGCCAGTTTCTTAGTGGTGAGGTTTTAGCACATAGCAAACAAATTTGCTTTTTATCTTTCAGTAATGCTGACGCTATGATATAATGGTAAGGAGGAGGGAACTTACCACTGACATTCCAAGCGCCTTCGATTTGATAAGCCGATGTGGATGCCCCAAACTTGAAGTTCGGCGGGAACTTCTGAAAGGTAGCGTCCAGCACCACAAACAGGACGCTGAAATTAAGTCCTCTATCTTTAGTCTTATTTCTGATTTCGGACTAACACAACTTTTAAGAACCACACAAACCACGGACCCCGCAATATTTGGTACACAAGCTTTTTCAGCGCGGATATTCTTGTTTAAGGTTTAGCTGAAGAAGTTTGACGCGATCTTTACATCGCTTGATCCTTGATATCACACAAGTATCCGTTTACATTGGTTACCTCATAGATAATTGATTTCTTAATGCTCCATTGGTGGTTACTTTAGTAACGATGTCGTTCGTTTCAGTCATTATGGATGGTTTAATACTCCATAATGGCTGGAAACTCCATAGTTCTACATACTGGCCATTAATTTTATCGAATCCTATCCTGTTCTTTCAATTCAAATTCAAAATCTTCGTTTCACGTGCCCTGTTCAGCATTTTTGATTCAGTTCTATAAAAACCACCAAGCCGTACAGAGCTCGCGGAGCATTACCAGTTTTTTATATCAGTTTAAATTGGTTGATTACAGTTATAATTAAGTGGAACCCTTGACCCTTGGAAAGGGGTAAGTTTTCATAGTCATACCTACTACTACCTACCTACCTACTTTTTGTTATTCATGTATTTTTTATCTTGTTGTTACAGTTTCTATTACTACCTTTACAATAAAACAAGTCAAGTCCCTATAAACATCTTTTTATTCATATCTATCTAACTAAATACTGGGCGGCGACTTCCGATGTTCCGGCTAGTGTACCACTGGCCGACGAGGACGTCCCGTCACACTTTGACTTAGGTATTATATTAAACGACTTCAAATTTCTAAAAGGAGGATAGGTAGGTATACGTTTCACCTTTATTTTTTTCAATGTATACTTATGCCTACCGCGATTTCTCTGTCAACTGTAGACTAATTTTCATAATTCTTTTTTATTCGAATGACTGACTCAGGAGTCAGTCATTCGTAGTCCCATTGTAACCAAGTCAGGATCTGATACGATGATGGCCTTCCAGGGAAATTAAGGAAAGCCTCAAATTTTATAGGCACGTAGTTTATAAAGTGATCGAACTAGTTTAGTGGTTTAAAGGCAGACGCAAATGATTGTTTCGTTACTTACCTTTATCAGTAAATCATATCCATTAATTTGGTACACAGTTCATTAAATACCTACTTACTAAGCTTGTGACAAAATTATTAATTTCAAATATCTGAACTTGGTATACTTATCATACAGTTCACTGGTTTAAAACATATTACTTTAACGGCCATACCCATATCTATGTTGTCCCAATCACATCTAAATTGATTTAAAGCATCAAAACTAGGACATCTACAGCAGTGTCACTTGACTACACAAGTAAGATATTATTATTACCAACCTTATCAATAAAACCACATGATCAAATTGATAAATTCACAAAACGCTTATACACACAAGCACTGACAATATAAACTAGGTAAATAAGAAAGTATTATTATAATACTAAGAGACATTACCTTAAAATCACCAAATGAAACCACTTCATGTTATGAACTGAATTTTCTTACGATATATTTATGATATCTTATCATGAGATAATCGAGAAGTATTATGCCACATTTACAACTATTTTATAATGAATGAATATCATTCAATTTATCTAAACTAAACAACGAGTTGTTAGCTTAAACTACAGGAGAACATTTGTTTAAAATCATAGCTTGTATTTTGATTACTGAACATAATCATTAATCATCTACTTATTGAGATAACGATTAAATCCGCGATTTTTTATCTATACCTACTAGTTTAGATTATAAAGCTTTTCAATTGGTGGAGCAGTGGGCCGGAAAGGTTGTAGGTAGGTTCGCATCCCGTCTGGTAAATTGTAAAATGGAACCGGGGTGGCTACCGGCAAAAAAATATGAATTAGAGCATGGGTTTCATTAATTCATTAATTTGACATTTGAAGTCCATATTCGCCATATATGCACACGGCCGGCCTCCTGTACAATGTCAAAAAGAGTGTCCTTCTGATTTTCCAAGCCAAGGGGCGTAAGCCTGAAAATGTGCCTCCAGTGCTGCTGAATGGGGTCGCTCTCAGTAGGGTGCAGGAGTTTAAATACCTCGGCCATGTTGTCAATGAGGATTTGAAAGATGATAGCGATATAGAGAGGGAAAGGAGAGCGATGACGGTCCGCTGTAATATGGTCGCCCGCAGATTCGCACGATGTAGCCCAGAGGTAAAAATCACCCTTTTAAAGCTTTTTGTCAGACCTTATACACGTGCAATTTGTGGGTAAACTATACTCAGCGGGCCATCGATGCTCTCCGAGTACAGTATAATAACGCATTCAGGGTGGTGTTGGGCCTTCCGCGTTACTGCAGCGCGTCTGCGAAGTTTGCGTACGCGCACATGGACGGATTCCATGCAATACTACGGCGTCGCATCGCGTCTCTCCAGCGCAGGGTGCGCGGGAGCTCCAACTCCATCCTGAGGGTGCTGGGCGATAAACCTGATTGCCCATTGTGGAGACATTGGGTGCGAGCTCATGTTTTAATCCCCGGCGTGGCCGTGGGGTATCGTTTTTTGGGTTAAATTTCACGATTATTATTTATTTTTTGTCTGTATGTAATTTTTAATTTATTTTTGAATTGTTAGAAATCTGATTGACATTTTTATTATTTTCTATTTTATTCTTAATGTATTTTTTTTTTATTTGAATGAATTGTTAGAAACCTGATTGACATAAGTATTTATTTTATTTTACTATTATTCATATTAATTACTATTTTAAGATCAACTTGTATGGACATGTCTGAAATAAAATGATTTTATTTTTATTTTATTTTATTTTATATGGGCATAATATCCATATTTTTAACCGGTAGCCCCCAGTTTGGTTTGTTTGAAGAAGCTAACCTGAGGGTATACTCCGAAAATTCGATAACGCCGTCCCGTGAAAGGTGCGGGGCTAGCGAAGTTTCGGATTTGCGTTTCGGAATACGTTCTCTGCCTCTACTGCTCAATCATCTGCTCATCGAAAAACAAGTAAAGTTTAAACCGGTGAAAAACATTAGCTTAAAAGTAGGCATTGTATATCTTAACGAAAACTATTGCTTTTTTATTTCCATGATTTTTATGGGTTGGAATTTAATGCTCGCCAGTGCAGATTATTTTACATTACCCAGATGTTGATAAAAAGTTATTGATAATTAAAGGTGAAATCTTGACGTTAATTATCATGTTAAGTCGATGACAAAAAAATGTAATCTCCTACTAAATAGTAATTAATAATCGTGTAAGTTGATAACCTTAGGCATGACTAACCAATCTAACCATTATTTGAAAAAACCTAAAATTGGATTATTTTTGCATTAATTTGCAAAATAAAAAAGCTAATTTCCAAGTTCCTCATGTGAGATTCGAACCCGGCTCCCATCACCAGTGGAACAGGGAAACTGCCAAAGCGAACCCACAAGTTCGGTGCCCACTATTGCGTGATGACCATCAATTTGTCGAAAATGATAAAGTGATTTCTGATCGATCACATCTGCGAAGTCAACGTTTATAAATACCTAATAAAACAGTTATAACTTTTTAAACATTTATTAAATTTTCTTACTTAATTGTATAACATTATTTTAATATGTTAACTTTTCTGTAATTTCAATAGCGATGAGTTCTTGCTTTTCCTCTTTTCTTTCTTCAATTCTCCAGATTCTAATGCCTTTTTCATCACCTGGAAAAAATACACCTACTTAAAATCCGCTGCAACTAAATTGATTGCAACTCCAATCACAGAGAATCAAACAAAAAAAAATACTTGAATACATAATATAAATAAAAATAGACATCACTCATACAAAGACTGAACAATCCAATTCATTGAGAAACTAACGTGCACGTACACATTCACATATTCACAAACACACGCACATACACACACTTGCAAACACATGAAATTAAATGAAATTATTTATTCGCAGAGAACATAGTATGATAAGCTCTTTACAATTTATAAAAGTACATTATGTCCCACTCTCAGAAGAGTATGCAAATTTTGTTACAAATAAATTTTTTAATTAATACATTTTCTATTTCATTATGTCAGTGGTAATATAGCAGATTTTAATAAAAATAAAGAATCATAAATTATTAGATTAAATTAGAAAATGTCAAAGTAAAATGTTAATAATTATAAAATGTCTAAGTGGAATAATACATGCACACACCATACAGTACTTTTAGTCTAAGTTTAGATCGTAAACCAATGTATCAATTAGTATGCTAGAGGTATGGAAGAGCGGGACCCCCTGACACAGACAAATCTTTTTTTGCCTCCTAGGAGATCCCATCTACAGAATAACTGAATGCAATCTGGTTTTATGAATAAACGATTTTTGTTTTTTTTATAGTTTTGATCGAAAGGACAATGCCCAGTTTTGGGCTAGGACGGCCGCTAATAAAAGTGGTTTTAAATTAAAGTATCGGCTAACCCCTTCAAAACAATGTATGTAGTAAAGTCAACGAAGAGATATAAAGGGAAATCCTTGGAACACAATTTTTGACTTTGTAACTTTGTTTGGGCCTCCTAACTGGAGGTAAACATATCAAAAGTCCCCGCCTGTAGCCCTTAAGCTGGGAGGGAGGAGGGGTTTGAAGGTCTAATTTTTTGGTTTTTTAATTATATCTCAGAAACTATGCGGCCCAGCGACATGTTTGCTATGTGCAAAATGAATGTTGATTAAATTTGCTACAAGTTCTATTCAATCAAGTTTTTCGATATCTTGTATAGTTTTCGAGATGTCCGATCTTGCAAATCTGTAATTATGGAAAAATATTTTTGCTCCACATTTCAGCTTTTGACCGGATAACTTTTTAACGATGCACCGAAAAACTAAATGCTGTCCATAGGGTTGTATATTCAATAATATATTACTTTACTACTAGCACACAACTTTGTCCCCGTGCAATTGAGGTCAAAAGGTGCAAAAATATATATTCCAAAATTACAAACTTTCAAGAGCGAATATTTCAAAAACTATACAAGATATTGAAAAATTTTACTGAATAGAACTTTAGCAAATTTAATCAGCTTTTATTTTGCACATAGTGAGCATGTCGCTGGGACGCATAGTTTCCAAGATATAATACAAAAACCAAAAAAAAATTCCTTCAAACCCCCCCTCCCCGGCTTAAGGGCTACGGGCGGGGACTTTTGATATGTTTACCTCCTAAGTAGTCCAAACAAAGTTACGAAGTCGAAAATTGTGTTCCAATGATTTCCTTCTATACTGTTTTTAGAGCGTTCATTGACTGGACTAATGACACAATTTTTAAAGTGGAGTCAAGAGATATAAGTACTTTTATACACTAGCTAAAAAAATCAATAGCTAATCAAATAAAAAAATATCGAATTCAGTTTAGACTTTCATTCCGCCACTAAAAGTGGTTTTGAATTAAAATATCTACTAATCACACTAAAACAAAGTATTACCCATTTTTTTAAATGTTGCCGTCCAGAGATATAAGGACTTCTATATACAATAGCTAAGAAAAACATATAATTATCACAATCACATTTTTTTTAGCGTGAATTCCGCAGAACAGAAGAATCAGCAGGCCTGCTCTAATTCAACGAAAACGAAACTTCGTTACTTCCGCCCGTTTCACAGGTTCTGTCATGCCCGGAGAGTGAGAGGGAGGGGTATAGCGAAGTTTAGTTTTTCGATGAATTAAGAGTACGCTTGCAAATTTGAAGGAGCGTGTCACGATTTTTGTACTAAATGTAATATGGAATCAAAAACAAGCTCGAGGCTATGAAAACTCGAAGAGATTCAAAATCGTGAAAGATAAAAAATGTATGGAGCCTTTGCTGTTTTTAGCAAACTGTTTAAAGAAACAATGATCTTTTGTCAAACGTCTAAAGTTATGCTACTGACCTTTATAGTTATAGACGCTTTCAAACAAATTATTACCAAAATGGGTTTTGATTCAATTGGTTCAACTGTACCCAGGAGACAATTTGTGCTGAGGCAGGGCCCATTAGCTGCATACTACATACTTGTACTTGTTCTTGATTTTTCCATACTTCATCTGAATTAACTGTTAATATTTCTGTTGCTTTTTTGTCTTGTTTTTTGTGTTCTAATAAATTTAATGTTTTTTCGTTTTTCTTTCTTTCTTTCTTATTTAGTTTTTTATCTATCACTTACAACTATATCTCACAAGAGATATGAGCTAAACATTTTTAAGAATTACCTGTAAAGCGTTTTCCTCCGGTTGTGTGAAGACAGTGGGGTCGTTCAAAGTGGGGTACTTGAACGAGAATCCTTTCGGGAAGAGAGGACGGGACAGCATGGAGTCTAGCTGTCTCTTTCTAACCTGCAACTCTTTGTCTAACGACGGGTCTACTTGCTGCACTGGACTGTAGGGCGAGTTAAGAATTCAATTGTTTCTTTAAAAATGAATTTATTTATCGTTAATTCTGTACTTTTTGTGGTGTTCTATTTCGATTTCACATCGAAATCACACACACACCGGTAAAACCTACGGAAGATCAGCGATGGCCAGAAGCCAAGCATTATGCTGAGTCTGGACCATTCTGGGATATACCTTAGGTTTGATCTGTTTTTGTGTAATTGGGTACTTGACTGAATTTTTTTTATTGACTTAAAATGTTCATTTAATTAGTAGCAACACAACATAGGTATTTATTTTCAAATATCTTGCATATTTTCAGCGATATATAGCATCAAACTTTCTAATTAGACAAGGAGAGCGCTATAGAAACGAGACGTCACATTTCTATAGCGCCATACTCTCGCCATAGAAAATTTCGTTTTAGAAAGAGATAGCTAAGGTCACAATTAAGTAGGTCATAATTCGCTTGTTATAATACAGATTGAATTTCTTTTTTCACATTTGTTATTCAATAATGTTATATTGTGTCCTTTCGCCGTTATTCGAAGCCTAGGTAAACATATTTTGAGAAAGCCCTTTCCGTTTCCGTTCGACATCAATTTTCCTATTGGTCAATTTTACCCACGTGACGTCACTTCCGTAACGTCATCATAAGTCACGTGATACGAGTTCACCTTTTAGCAACGGCGGAGGATTTGTGTCATTGGCGTCCATTTTTCGCAACCGTTCACATCTAGTCATAAACGCTGTTAGCGTTCGAAATTTAAAAATTTAAAAATTTGTACGAGTGGTTCTTTTATTGTACTTTCTCGGATAAAGTAATATTATTATTTATGAATATTGTTCGAATTTTAAAAGAGCGTGCCTGTGAGTGAGCGCGCGAAAACATGGCGGGTCGGGCTCGAGGTCCACCTGTTAATTTCAAAGTACCTATCGTGGAAATCCAACGCATTTAGGACGACGAGATGGAGTATCAGGTTTATTGGCACATAGGAATTGAGGTAATTTAACACCTCGCCAGGTCAGTGAAAGTTTTGATTTTTATTTTCTTACCCACAAGCAAGTAAGAAATTTTAGATTTTCTCACCATGAAAAATCTGTTCATGTGATAGCTAGTAGCGAGATTTTGCGATCTGCGCTGAGAGATTATATCATAATCATAATCATTTATGTCAAATAGATTTCCTTTTAATAATGATACAATGTGATTTAGGTATTTTGAAAGGATCGGGAAGTATACAGTGGGTCTCGGCTCCCGTCGTCGCCCGTGCTTGACCTTGACACACTTTTCTCTTGTTTAGTTTATAAATCCTATTTTACAATTTGTACCGACTTCTTGTGGCGATTTATTGTTACGAAAGCATTTTTAAGTACCTACATTTTCTTTAATGGTTATCATGTCCATTGGAAAAGTATCATTGCAGTTCGAAAATAATGTCAGTATAGTCGAGTGGTATAGCACTAATTTTGTTAAGCTGCTTTTGTTTCAACGTTTTGTTTTTGATCATGTATCTATACCGGCACATAGTGTGTGATTACTGTTATACTTTTATTACTCCCATGTCTGTATGTGAGTGCTACCTGCATTAAAAATGGGAACAAGCGTCGCTATGTATGTATTAACTAACCAACAAGTGCAAGGCAAATAATATTTTAAAGGGAATAGTGTATTTAATTTAATGATTTTAAAAGTACATACTGTTGTTGCAAAAGTTTATTCTAAATACTTTCTACAGTTGACCCTTGCCCCTTTTAGGGAGTGTTTATGTGGGTCGTGTAATGTAGCATGGAGCAAATGATTTGATATTGAAAAATGGGGTGCTCAGCCCCCCCGAACACCCCTACCATTGGTTCGATAATGTTTTATTAATGGATACGTAATTGGATTCATTATCCCTGACATTTTTAATATGATATTCAATGCAGATTTTAAGCTGTGGTTACAATAAAAAAAAAAAAAAAAAAAAAAAATATATGTTATATATTAAAAAAAAAAAAAAAAAAAAAACATAGCCTGCTTACGCAAGTAACGGGCGGCATTTCCTGCTTACGCAAGTATCAGGGTGCAATGTTTTTGACAATAAGCATTATGAATCTTTTTATTTTTAAAATTAATTAAATTAGCCTGCTTACGCAAGTAACGGGTGGCATTTCCTGCTTACGCAAGTATCAGGGTGCAATGTTTTTGACAACAAGCATTATAATCTTTTTATTTTTTTTGGATTACGAGATATTATTAGTGCCGTCAATGCCATAATTATGATTGAAAGTAGAAACTGTATATTCAAATAAATATAAGTAAAAAAAAAGGGGTGGGGGGGTATAGGTATATCGACTACATGCTAACAAGCCCCGCTAGTATTAGGCACGCTGGAAGCTGTGCTTGGCACTAATACTTCATATATTGATTGAAATACTGCGGTGGCTCCCTATGGGCACCAGTGATAGCAATAATTAGTATTTTAACGAATAATAGGTACCTACTGACTAGAAGCTATGCAGTCATAGTAATTATGCTATAAAGCCAGTTGGGATATTGCGAATCTGACTTTTAGTGTAATCTGACATTCTGCGATTTCTGATAATGCGTGTCTGGCGTTTTGCGTATCTGAAAGAGCCTGACAGTCTGACATAGCTGTAAGGAACAGCACGAGCCGATCGGGTCTGCCCTTTCGACTGTTTCATACCTAAATTTAGTTTAGATTAGGTAAATGTGTACCTATTGTTAATGCAGAACACCGAATAAATTATTACTTTACTTTATTTCATCAGTAGAATGTTTTAGAAAATTTATAGGCAATAGTTATTTTAGCCGTCTAGAAGATTGAAGTCATCTGATACAGGAATTGTTTATGCTTACTCATCGTCATGTATAAACATGGCAGGCTGCTCCATGGCACCGTAGATTTATATTGTGAGACGAATTCTGACGATCACGGTCTTTTAAAATGGCAAAACTAGGTAGGTATATATACCATATTTTGTTGCCTGTAATACAGATCAACCTACAACGGGCAATAGCAGTCAACGTTACCGATATTATTTTTCCTGTGCTCATGTAACTCATGTAATTGTGTATGTAATGATGTTGAAAATGTAAACCTTTTGTTATCATGATATAAACTATTCATGTATTCAGTCAAAAGTACTTGTACGTAAATGATTTTGACTGTCTTAAAAAATAGAAAAATTACGCCTTTCCAGGCTAGAATGAATGCAGTTTGGAGATTGACAGGGTCTACAACAATGATATTGTCTACAAAGACATCTTTTTATGAACCTTTAATGAATCATTATCATAAAAATTGGATAAATTATGAATTTTTTGGAAAGAATAAGTAAAAATGGGTTTCTGAGATTGATTTCGCAAGGACACGGACCCATACAAATGTAAAATTAGTAGATCAGATCATTGATAATAATTTACGAGTTTTCAGATTGACAGTCGCTCCACAAGAACACTGTCTTGTACAATAGCAAAATTATGCCCTTAGGGCAAGCATTAGGGCAACTAAAAGAAGTTGCTCGGTTTTTCGTTGATGAGGAAAAGAAGTCTCTTATGTTTCTGATAAACAATGTCTTTGGTGAGTTTTAATATATATATATATATATATATTTAGTTCATTATGTTAGAATTGTTTGTATTCATTACGAAGTTATATAATGTGCCCGGTTAACCCATTTTTACTAAATGGATGGGTATAATGAGCCATAACTCAATGAATTTTTTTAATTTTGTATATTCATGTTTCTTTGCTAGATTGGATATAACTATTTAAGATGTTCCGTGTAGCTAAATTGACAGTAATTAACGGGAGTTTTTCATTGGTTCGATAGTAATTAATAATAAGAGAAACGCGTCTTTAGAATGGCAGTCTATATAAAAAATTGTGTCCTGCAATGCAACTTGGGACCGTGTCGGTAAAATATATGAAGTGAAACTGTCATTATCGACCATTACCAGTCATTTTCGTTGTCATTATCTATACTTATAATAAATCTGTAGAGAGGTCAATTCTGTACATGAAATATATTTCCAAAATAACTATCAGGATGTGATTAGGGATCGATATTGATGCCAAAAATGCAATCAGTAAAATTTTTGTCTGTCTGTCTGTCTCTCTGTCTGTCTGTCTGTCTGTCTGTGTGTATAACCGTTATAGAAACAAAAACTACTCGACGGATTTTAACGAAACTTGGTACAGTTATTTTTCACACTCCTGAGCTGGTTATAGTGTACTTTTCATCACGCTACAATCAATAGGAGCAGAGCAGTGAAGGGAAATGTTGGGAAAGCGGGAGCGGGTTACTCCATTTTTTAAGCTTCCGTCGCGTGTGCAACCTTCATGGTTAAAGCTACACAGAAATCATGTATGACGGAAATGTTCTCCTTAAAATTATATAAAAAATATCCTACGACAGCATATGTCTATCTTTTATGGTAGACTCACAACAACACGTGTAACTCCCGATAGCTTAGCAGTTCGAAGCTTCGCTCGACGCGTCTCGCGGCCGAAGGTATAAAAAGGCGGGGCGTCCGAGCGCGAGCTTCATACAATTATAATAAAAAGGAACCTTCAATTTGAACCACTTGCAAGTGAGAAGGAATAGATTTGTATACTTTCAACGTTTTCGTTGCTTATTCAATGAGTTTATTGTTCACATGTACACAAAAATTTAAACCGAAAGATTAGTTTAAAATACGATCTAATCAAAGGCAGCTGCGCGCTGAAGAATACGTGCACCTTCGCGACGCCATAATCAATGATAGATCTACTTACCAAAGATAACATTTTTGGAGACGTTTGACGTATTGTGTTATATGTATAGTGTTGAGTGGCAAAAACGCACCTTACCTTACGTTTGCAAAGATAAATTATTTTAGGTGATAGAAGTTTATGTAAAGATTACGGGAAAAATAAAACGATGTCTCTAAATAGTAAACTTTTTCAGAATCATCAACAAAAATTACATTAGTTCCATTATCGGTCAAGAGATGGCGCTGACCAAAAACAGCAAAATTCTACATCGCAAATTCTTGGAAGCATTATAATTATGCCTCGCCGATGAAAACGTTTTTACGTTTTATTTACAACCAAAATATCCTCCTTCCTACCTACTCGCAGGTTGCTTTGTTTGGGTGAAGCACAGTTGTAGTTTTTAACCGACTTCAAAAATTGAAAAGGAGGAGTTTATCTATTTGTCGCGTATATTTTTTTTTATATGTATGTACACCGATTATTTTCTATTTATTTATGATGGTACGGTACGGAACCCTCGGTGCGCGAGTCCGACTTGCTGTTGACCGGTTTTTTTTACTGTCCTACGTTTGAGATATAGTACAAAATTTCTAAATTTGCCGTAGTGAATTTGGATGCAGTATGAAAAATTCGTTTTGGCTACATAAACAATTGACTTTTGTTACTTTTTTACGTAATACTTATGATAATCCTTTGTATGACTGAAAGGAATCCTACTAATATTATAAATGTGAAAGCTTAGTTGTCTGCTACTCAATCACGCCAAAACGGCTGAACGGATTTGGCTGTTTGGGATACAGATACTTTTGTAGCTTGGAGAGGAACATAGGCTTTTTATCCCTGAAAAATATCACATTCCCGCGGAATAACGTCGTGTAGTCCACGCAGGCGAAGCCGCGGGCGGAAAGCTAGTTATATTTATATGTATAGTTACAGTTAAAAAGTCTTGAATGGGTGGTAGGAAAATATTGACGATTCATAAGTACCTACATGCTTATTATATGTCTATGTGAATAAATCAATATTTGATTGATTGATAGATATAAGTAGTAGATAAAGTTATGACAAAATATTGCAAATCTTTTGCAATTTATCTTTTAGAGTTGCATTAATCCGATTTGTATGCAAATGAGATTTGTTACAAAATAGCAGATGCTTTAAAGAAGTTAATATACGAACTACTTTTGTTTTGATCTTGTAAAATAAGGCATGTGCTTACATTATTTTCAGAAATTTACTTGACCTTTATACATGATCGCTCTTTTTGCCAGACCAGTAAGACAAGCCGGCACAAGTAGTTTAGGATGTTATACATATAACATCCTGCGATCTGCGATCCTATTTATTCGAATAATGTTAACGTTAATTTTTGCAATCAAACTTTAATAATAATAATAATAAATAATAATAATAAATGACTTCTTACATTCACACCAATTATCTCAGACCATGTTAATTTCATTAAGAAACTGTATCATGGAAAACTTGATAACGGATAAATATATAAGTACTTAAATACTTTTTGTTTGTAAATACATACTTAATATACATAGTTAACACCCAGACCAAGACAAATAGACATGTTCATGCACACAAATATTTATCTTGTTCGGGAATCGAACCCGAGACCACTGGCGCAGAAGGTGGGTAGCCTACCCCTGCGCCAAATCGGTCGTCGAATAACCGCGTCTTAATCTTAATGCATCTTGCACTGCACAAACATAGCAATAGTTGACTTCTTCTCTAGCACAGAGCTTTAAATAATGTCTTTTCTCTTGAATTTGGTGTAGGTAGTGAGTCAACAGTATAACTGCCAAAAATAACGTCGTGGGTTCGATATTTTAAGTATAATATTATGTTTAATTGATCGAAGTGTTTTGTATATAACACAACCATGTATTTACAAAATACATGTTTATTTATTTATTTAATTCTTCATGCACTAATTACAGTACATAGGTGGACTTAATGCTTCGCACCCTACAGAACCATAAGAATTACGACTTGGGCATCTTGGCCATAGGACAAGCTTTGCTTAGATTGGGGCTACACAGTGGTATATTAAAATTCCCCAAATTATTTATTTTAGTATATTTCCTATGAATAATAATTTCCCTATAGCGGTAAAGGATATACTGAGAAACAGTCGTCAGCTTCGTAACAATGCTAGTGCTCGGGAGTTTAGCGTGTCACTAGCAGGTGTAACATAATAATTTAAAGCAACATGATTTTACAGTTAGGGAAGATAAGAGTCTTGTGCTTATGGTTTCTTGTGCCGAAAGTTTTTACAATTATTATATTGTACTTATATTTTGCTTTATTATGTGTTTTCAGATCATATTGTATCGATGTTATATCAGAAGAGACTTAGCCAAAAGATTTTCAGATGTTTTTGCTTCAAAAATATATAAGGGATAGCACAAGTTGTGTTAATGTAATGTTTGTTTCTTTTCAGTTTTTGAATATTTCAAGAATATGTAAATGATTTATGTAACATAGTTTACATATTTATGAATAAGGTTTGATAGATTGAGCATAAGTATACATTTTATTTTCTTTTCAATCATGTTCAGTCCGTGCTCATATTTTCATTATATAGGTACTTACGTACTATTGTATGACATACTTGAATGTTTGATAGTAATAGCATAATGTTTCTGATATCAGTATTAATTTGTGATGTTGAGTTATAAAGTTAAACAATTAATTCTTGTACCCCTTGTACCTGTCGAATTTGTCAAAAGGTATAAGATTAATGTCATAATTGCTGATACATGTCACATTGGCGTCCTCGTTCACCAGGCGATAACAAACAAGGTCTCAAAATATGTTTACCTAGGCTTCGAATAACGGCGAAAGGACACAATAGGAGCGTTTTACCTACCATTAAAACGCATATTGTGTCCGGAGCCTTATTCGAAGCCTAGCTTTAAGACCTGCCTGGTGTAGATTTTATCCTTAATGGTTGTCAAGTGTTTCAGATTTTGAGACTACAATGACACAAATCCTCCGCCGTTGCTAAAAGGTGAACTCGTATCACGTGACTTATGATGACGTTACGGAAGTGACGTCACGTGGGTAAAATTGACCAATAGGAAAATTGATGTCGAACGGAAACGGAAAGGGCTTTCTCAAAATATGTTTACCTAGGCTTCGAATAAGGCTCCGGACACAATATGCGTTTTAATGGTAGGTAAAACGCTCCTATTTCTGAATGTCATAATTAAATATTTACATTTCAACAACAGTCAAATACCCAATTTTGTTGTGCTGTCCAAAATAAATGTGTTTTCTTTCTAAAATGTAATGAGGGTTTGTTGTTTTGAGCAAAGGGCTTTTCTACGCGCGCCCCGCCCACTTTCTATCCCTTATGTTCTGAGGTTATGACGTTGTCTGATATTAATAACTATTTCAACTGTAATCACTACATTATCAATTGATTATCATTTAAAAGGATACCAGTCATCGTCATCGATGATCATGTCCATTTCTCTGGCTGCCTTCTCCTTCCACCCGCTAGCTTGCGTGGCGCGTCTCTTCTTCAACAATAGCGTGTCTACTGACCGCGCAATGGACACCAACGCTTTCAGCGGCGATAGACATTGAGGCGATACGGGGAAGGTTGGTAACTCGGTCGCTGAACGGGACGAAAGAAGATTAAATTATTGAATTTTTCTCTTTTTTTATCCACAACGGGTTAGCATTTAGCCTTCATCACACACCTGATGTTTAGTGGTGATAAGGCTGAAGGTGGAAGCGCACTACTCCCGGAATCCTCAATCACTGAGGAACTGGCTATCTTATCTCTAACTGTCGGAACACAATAATGGTAAAATAGTAGATTGTACAACAAGTGCATAAAACGTACTATATTTACCCGAGATGTATATATCCATCCGAGCCGTAGGCGAGGGTGGATAGTCAATTCGAGGGTAAAATGGGTTTTATGTACAAGTTATACACTCTGCTTTTCACTTAGAGTGTGAGGAAAATAAATACCAATATTGCAAAAAAGAAAAAATAAAGACTTCGCCATATTGGCGGAAAGACTTTTTTTCTCTTTTTTTATACGTGGCATTGGTAGCACAGTGACTTTAGCATTAAATCGTAGTCCATAATGCTCTTGAAATACTTATTTCTTAGAAAACTCATTAATTTTGCCTAGTTTTATTAATTTAGTAATTTAACATGGATTATGTACAAAATTGAAGAAACAGAATGAAATAATAAGTTTATTTTACGAAGTTTAATTGCGTGTGTGGCTGTTTACCTGACGATCTTTGTCTTAAAGTCTGAGACTTAGACGAAGATTTTACTTTATGCACTAGAGCATAAAAAGCGATTTTATGCAGCCTATACCCAACATAAACACGAACTTTACGAGCATGAGAAGTGAAAACATAATTGTTATATCAGACTTAGATTAAATGGTGGTAGGTAGCTAGCCAGTCGGACAAGTCCTACCACCAACCAAACCGAATACAATATGTACCCCCACTGGGAATCGAACCCGGGACCTCTTGGTCTGAAATCAGTGGTGTGGACCACTAGATCACAGAGGCGGTTTAAAATGCATGGAAATATTATCATTATTTTCGAAAAAGAACACGCGAAGTATCGAATTTACGGACAAAGAAAGCTAAAACCATTGCAGGAGCGTTTTTTAAATTTGGAACATTACAACGCTCCGGCAATGTTGTATGAAACGGCATGCCTAAGATTTTCTTTTAGTAATTGCCCCAATATGACTAACGTAACTTTTAATATTAATTAAATTAAATGTAAAAAATTAAATATAAAAGGTATGTTTTATTTCCCTGCATTCTTTTGAGAAAAGCACTATATATGCCTCGGCGGAAATGGCAATTGCCTATATTCTAGGCTTTTGCAATAATGTATTATCACTGCTGCGCAATGGGTATAGGTCCTGCCTCTGAGCCAGTAATATATCAATACTAATACTAATATTATAAATGTGAAAGTATTTGTTTGTGTGTTTATCCGTCTTTCACGTCAAAACGGGGCAACGAATCGACGTGATCTTTGGTATGGGGGTAACGGAGCTGGAGAGTGACATAGGGTACTTTCTATCCAAGAAAAATATCACATTCCCGCGGGATTACGTCGTGTAGTCCACGCGGGCGAAGCCGCGGGCGGAAAGCTAATAAATAAATAAAGTAACCATTGTGAATTTTTAATCTAATGCATAATCAAGCCATGATTATGCAGTAGATTAAAAAGTTCTTTTTCTATATTTACTCGGGGGGCTATCGCGTAATTTTATGGATAAAACTTTATACGTTTTTTGGAACTTTAAAGGAGAATGAACAAAAGTGGTCCAAATATCCACCACTAACGAGACCTACTGACTTATAGTCCATTAAATACAGAGTAACTTTCAGTATATGGGACTAAAAAATAATAAGCTGTCAGTAAAAAGTTATTGTGTATTCTCCGCAGTCATTCCTTTGGTTAATTATTTCTTTACGTCTGTGCGAACTCTTATGTATAATTCCTTGCGATTTTGGCTATCTTTTACTGGACTTTTGCTGATACTCTTATTGCGACCTAGGCTAAATACTTCGGACTTTCTATTTTTGTTAAGTGATTGTTTTTATTTTTTTTTCTTCCGAGACTTTGTTTTTTTTTTCTTTCAGCGAGAACCTAACACGGCACACCAAGTGCATGTCACATAACATGCGTAGATTAGTTCAAAATGTGCGAAAGATAGAATGATATCAACAATATTTTTCCGCATAAAAAGGTGCAAACTTGTTGTCCTGAACCGCCATGCAATGTTGGCGGTTCAGGACAACAAATGATACAACTGACTGCGATTATAATGAGCCTTTATTTATGAAATGAACGGGCTTATATACTGAAGGAGATGAGTGTGTGTATATAGATAGTTCACACACTACAAAGGTACAAAACATGACTATTCATTTAGTCATAACTTTTTACTGACAGCATATTTTTGGTTGCGGTCTGGTTACAACTGCTCAGTATTTAGTAGAGTATTTAATTACAAGGGTCTCGTTAGTGGTGGACATTTGGACCAAACTCCATACATTATTGGTCAATCTCCTTTTATAAAAATAAACATTATAGCCGCTATCAGTTCCCTTTTTAGTGACGACGATATAACAATAGAAACCTGAAAACCGTTGCGTACACCACTCGACCACGGATGCCGTCAATGTTATACTTACTCTTGTTGAGTGTGTGGCACAGCTTGGCGTATGAATAAGCTTCTGTAGGCTCCATCATGAGAATAGTCAAGCCTTCTTTAGTGGCTCGGGCTGTGCGACCGCTGCGGTGGACGTAGTTCTAAAACAATGAATAAATAAATAAATAAAAAGGATTTATTTGTCCCAAATTACAAAATTGCTTAACTAGGTACTAAAGTACAATATCTCATGCTATCTTGAAACAAAAAAGAATTGTAGCTCAGCATCTGACAGTTGAATGAACTGCTGTCGCTGATATTCTGCCACAACCTTAGTTTTTTCCATTATATAACACTAGCTTTCCACCCGCGGCTTCGCCCGCGTGGGCTACACGACGTTATCCCGCGGGAATGTGATGTTTTTCCGGGATAAAAAGTAGCCTATGTTCCTCTACAGGTTACAAAGTATCTGTGTCCCAAATTTCAGCTAAATCCGTTCAGCCGTTTTGGCGTGATTGAGTAACAAACATCCAAACATCTAAACTTTCACATTTATAATATAACTAGCCTTCCGCCCGCGGCTTCGCCCGCTTGTATTACACGACGTTATCCCGCGGGAAGGTGATATTTTTCAGGAATAAAAAGTAGCCTATGTCCTTTCTCAGGCTCTAGACTATCTCTGTGCCAAAATTCATTCAAATCGGTTCAGTAGTTTAGGTGTGATTGTGTAACACACAGACAGACAGAGACGTATATAGTAGGATAGTAGGAAGTAAGATAGTAGGATAGTAGGATTTATAACATCAGCAAGTTTAGGATAATGAACAATAACTTATAAGAAAATAATCCACTACAAATTATACACAATATTGGCTATGGCATTAGTTATGTCGTGATTTACGTTTAGCGCGGCACAAGCAGCTGCGCCTAACTTCACTATGGGTTCCCAACAACTCATAGTGAACGAAGTATTGGCGTTCATCCAGAATGCGATCGACACTATGGACGAAGTCAGCATCATGCAGATCTGCAAGTCGAACTTCAGCGAAGATGAGGTTTGCAGTGGAAAGGCGCTGCTTTTCCATAGCATCGGTAAAGCAGATGCGATGTCGAGGAATGTGGGGTCACCAATGTAGAGGATGGCGCAACTTGTGAAAGGAAGACTGATGTTATGTCTTCCTTCCGGGCTAGGTGTTGTTAGCCCGGGGACAACTGTCCGATGGTTATATGTCGGAGATTCTATATATAGAAAGTGGTGGTATGAACTCCGTAAGCGCGATGCAGAGGGCCTACTCTGAAACGCAAAATCTGAAACTTCGGTATACCCATCCCTCTCACGCTCTAGACGGCACAGAATCGAGTGAAAGGGGCGGGGCTAACCGAAGTTTCGGATCAGCGTTTCAGAGTACGGTCCCTGGTTTTCCGTACTAGTCGTCGGCGCGCGGGGTGATTATGTGCGCGTCGTCTAGATGTCGCCACAAGGAATATTCAGAGGAAAATGAAGACTTAAGTCGTTAAATGAATTCTTCCTTTACCGAATTGTAATAAAGCTGAAAATCGACTAACCTAAGCAGTTTTCGGCACTTGATAGTGTATCACGTGGTCCACATTGGGAATGTCGAGGAATCTTCAAAGGAAAATGAAAACTGAACTTGTCAAAGTTTTCAACCTTACAGGTTTTGTGACTAAGAGCTGTAAATCGACTAGCCTCAGCAGTCTTTGGCATTTGATAGCATATTACGTTCCCATTGGAAATTTCAAGTAATCTTCAAAGGAAAATGAAGACTTTACTTGTCAAACGGTTTTCAACCTTACATGCTTTGCGACTAATCTTCAGAGGAGAATTAAGACTGATTAGTGACTTATAATAATGTTCAAAGTCGACTAACCTCAGCGGTCTACCGCACTTGATAGCGTATCACGTGGTCCGCATAGGAAGTATCGAGGAATCTTCATAGGAAAATGACAACTAAGGTTAAACGAATATCATCCTATATGCCTAAGGAATAAAGTTCAAAGTCGACTAACCTCAGCAGTCTTCGGCACTTGATAGTGTATCACGTGGTCCACGTTGGGAATGTCGAGTCCTCTCGCCGCCACGTCGGTGGCTACTAACATGCCGTAAGGATCGTCGCGGAACCTGCAGGGAAATGTCGCTCTTATTGAATTTGCAGTAAAATTGAAAATCATTTGTAAGAACTGATAATTAAGTATCACTCATTAAAAAAGACATGGTCAAAGTTACTTGGTTTATAAGTGAAAGTGACTTTACATTTATATTATGTTAGTCACTTTTCAATTCGACGACTCTGTATGAAATATGACAGGGAAAAAACGCCATTGGCGAGTTTCTTGCCGGTTCTTCTCGTTACAAGGCCTCCCGCCGTAGGATTTGCAAACCGATAGCGTAGCTTCATTGACGGTCACAATCACAAGTGCTTTATCAGCCTAAAATGAATAAATGATTTTTGATTTGAGATTTTAAATTATTTTTATGCATTCACAATGCAATTTTTGTAAGTATCGTAAAAAAATGTGATAGAAAAAAAACCACGAGCCCTATAAGTAGCTTTCAGGTGGGAGGATTTGATTTGACAATATAACCTCAAAAACCTTCAAAGTATTATTAACTCATTACAAAAGTTGTTACACACGATGAGACCAATTATTGATTGGACAACCTTCAGAAACGCATTTAGCTTTTTAAAAAAACCTCAAAACTTCTATAGATTTGACGTACGTTTTGTATGATCCATTTTACAGATTACTAGCTCAGGCCTTTTCAAATATTACTTACCTTTCTAAATTCTTTAACCTTTGTCTCTGAGGCATGCTCGCATGAAGTGGTAGCGGATGGCATTTGAGTAACGTGAACAGCTGCGCCAATCTAGAAAATGTAATATTATCAATAATAAAATAAGTTGGTATTAATTAACAGCTACTTTTTTAAAGATAATATTGATCCCAAATATATTTCTTCACGTGATTAGCAAAATTAGCCCTAGTCTTTCAAATAACTTTTTATTTTTTTGGATTGACAATGCAATTTTTATTATTGAAAAATTGAAAATGAAGTATTAGAAAAAGTTGACCCGTCTCACAACTAGCTCTGATGGGATTCGGACGACTTTTCACTGTCCGGGCGAATGCTCTAACCACTGCGACTACTTAGCTTAGAGTCTTATTGAGTGAAAATCACTTCGGATTCTCCAGACGTATCACACTTACTGCGTTAGCGATATTGCTGAAAATAGCTTGTAAATTAAATTCAAATGAGTAACCTTTTAACACTCCCAATTGAGTTACAGAACACAATAGTCCTTCCCGGATGCCTCTTCATGATGTAGAACAGGTAAGCGTCCTTATGCTCAATAGCGCACGCGATGCGACTCTCTGTTAGAGTTTCAGCGGTACCTGGCAATTAAGAAAAGTTTATAATTATAAACATAAATCTGTAAGTACTAAGATTATAAAGAGGAAAGATGGCTCAATCAACTATTTCTTGTACCTAATCTTGGCCCTGCTACAAAATTTTGAAAACTCCAAAACTATCAGTTTGCTATAAAATTTATTACTTATCCAGATCCTTATTTATACAGTTCCCCAGAATACATAACTTCATATTCCGTCAATTAAATTTTATTAAAACGATACAAATTATACCGCTTTATTGGTAACCTAGGGCACTTCATCACAGTTCACTGCCAAACGTAAGTCCAGTCCCAAATTTTGTTGCAGGGACATGATTAGGTACAAGAAATAGTTGATTGACCCAGATAAGGTTTTGGGCTAAAAAAATTGCTTATAAAAGCACCACGTAATTAATGGACAGCCCCATAATATGCTTATTCAATTCACCATATCCACTAAACAACACCTGATGAAACATAGGTAGCTAATCATTCTATATTCAGCTTTATTGTGTAAGTACCAAAGCACGTAATATTTAGTTCCACAGTTACCCAAGTTCTGTGCCGTGATGTCGACGACCTTGGGGTCGGTCATGCCGATCATCGTCACTAAACGCTTGATCTTCTGCTGCGGAGTCATCTTCTGTATCTTTCTGTTGATGATCTTGCCTCGCTTTGTCACCTGGATGAAGAGATGAGACTTCGTAATAACTGATAATTTGTATGTCTGTATATGCGCCTATGCGTGCATGCATGCTCAAACATATAGCTGAAATACAGGGTGGAATTATTAAAAAAAAAAAACTTTTTTGCACACAGTAAAAAAACAAACAAGTACAGGAAGAGACAAGAAAGAAACACTCCCAATCGGCGGCCTCACTAGACAGAAATCTCTTCCAGGCAAACTTGGGTCACAGAAAACAAATAGGTAGGTAATAGGGGAATGGGTGGTAGTCAACGTAGCCGAAAACATCATCATCATCGTCAGCTTTAGGACGTTCTAGTAAATCTAGCAACTAAAGATATTTAATTTTCGTAATGTGTAGTGAAGTGAATGCATATGTCTGCATATGCGTGCGTAAACATGTAGAATTAATAGGAACTTGCCTTCTTCCCCTTCATATGCGAAGGTAGATCATGCACCATAGTCAAGGTAGCCGAGAACACGAAGTTCTGCCTTGCGCCACGGCGACTTTGGTCAGTGTTGAGACGTTCTAGTAAGTCTAGCAACTAATGTGTAGTGAAGTGTATGCGTATGTCTGCATATGCGTGCGTAAAAATGTAGAATTAATAGGAACTTACCTTCTTCCCCTTCATATGCGAAGGTAGATCATGCACCATAGTCAAGGTAGCCGAGAACACGAAGTACTGCCGAGCGCCACGGCGACTCTCATCAGCGTTGGGACGTTCGAGTTAGTCTAGCAACTAATGCGTAGTGAAGTGTATGCGTATGTCTGCATATGCGTGCGTAAAAATGTAGAATTAATAGGAACTTACCTTCTTCCCCTTCATATGCGAAGGTAGATCATGCACCATAGTCAAGGTAGCCGAGAACACGAAGTTCTGCCGCGCGCCACGGCGACTCTCGTCAGCGTTGAGGCGTTCTAGCAGGGGGTGGAGCTCTTCGAAATGGCCTCGCTCGATCATGCGGTCTGTCTCGTCTATGGCTAGGAATCTGTAAAAAAAAGAGCTTGAATCATCACGATAGGTTTTTCTATTGTTGCCTAACTAACAATAGAGACTAACGTTAGTGCAAATATACTTGTTCGTGTTTTTATCGTGTGCAATAAAGTTTATTTGATTTGATTTAATGTTTACTTCAAACCTCTTGTCCTATTGCATTTATACTGGATGAAAGCAGTCAGAAATAATGAGCGATTTTCTGAGGCCATTTAAATAAAAAACTTCCAATTGCTTCACTAGATGGCGTTGAATAAGTATGTACATGTCTATGGTATATTTTGGTATGAAACATATTTAAATTAATTACTTTTTAAAAACCCAAAGGAAACTAATAATATATTAAATAAGTACTACTGTGAGGAACAGAAACGAAATAGGTAAATTTAAAGATTTAGGTAAATAAATAACATCTGTCTGACGTTCCGTTTTACGTAAAAAAGTCGCGTCAAAGTAAAATTTATAACGTTCCGTTCCTTCTAACTGCATAGGTGGGACAGCGCCATCTAGTGACTGAGCTTTCAGAAAATCGCCCATTGTTATTGAATAACTTGTTCAAGTAATTGTTTTAAATTCAAATAATGCATAGCGATGGACACCTATTACTTTATTATATAGACACACTAGCTGACCCGGCAAACGTTGTTTTGCCATATAAATTACAGTTTTATACACCAAAAGTTGCCTAGACCAGACAACAGATAGCGCTAGTTACACACCACCAATAAAGGGGCCCAAGATTGGTCTCTATTTCCTACATATAAAAATTACTCTGTGAAGTAGAGTGAGTATCAGATAACTCTGCGCGCATGCGCGACTGGGGCATTTTTGGCGCTAGTTACAGTTCATTTTTATGCTAAGCTTATGGAAAAGATTAGTATTCGATTTTGACCGCGCAGACGTCAGTGATTACATACTCTTTGGAAACGGTAATGGAAGAAATGACAGTTTTGTATCGAAAGTACGACATTTAAACGATTTTTCATAGAAAATTACAATTTTTACTCAATTTTCCGGAATAATAAGTAGCCTATGTTATTCTCCAGCTCCCAAACTACCCCCTTACTAAATATTACGTCGATCCATTGCTCCGTTTTGACGTGAAAGAAGGACAAACAAACAAACAAACAAACAAACAAACACACTTTCACATTTATAATATTAGTATGGATTACTATAATGATAAGTATTTTTTATGCAAACATTCATTCGTTCGGTCGGAGCTTGCTGTGACCGGCTTGCGTCTATATAGGGCGCCCGGAGGGGCTACACCCTCTCTCTCGCTGATTGTACCTCAGCCGTAAGTCTTTGTATTCTTATTAGTAGGTAATTGTGAACCAGCATTTTTCATTTTAATATATAAAGTAAACGCTATTGAGTGCAATAAGTTTTTATTCTCGACCCGGCCACCTCTGTAAATCATCAGCTACTTAGCGACATCAAGACTAAGTCGCGATACTGGTTGATCAGCTTCCACAGAAGGCGGGCTTCGCCACCACTCACTCGGGCCCGGACTGGAGCACTCGCTCTTGTGTCACTGCTGTTTGTTAGTGCCACAGAATAAATAATAGTCCAAGGACAGAAGCTGCACTCCGCGAAACCATTTAAACAAATAGCAACTCTAACTTCAATACGATAAAGTAAAATTCAGCTTTTATAGCTCTAATTACGAACAGCCGTTCGTAATTAGAGCTATACGACTAGCCAGTCGTTGCATCTCTTTTTATCGCATATATTCTATCGCGCTCGGGAGGGCATACGGCGGGCGGCCCGCTGTAAATTGTATCCCGAGACATACGCGAAGCGGTAGGCACTTATCTTGCGTCCTTGAGTGAGTGACGGATGCCTAGTGTTGCTACCTCATTTCATTCATAACTAACAACGTATGGACTCACTTGACGCTGCTTAACTATTGGATATAGGGCTAACCCTGGGTGATCAGCTCCCACGGGCGGCCGGTCTTCGCCACCGCCACCTCTTGTGTCACGGCTGCAAGTGTTGCTACCTACATACTTATCATTGTATGGACTCACTTGACGCTGCTCAGCTGTTGGAGATGGGGCTGACCCTGGGTGATCAGCTCCCACGGGCGGCCGGTCTTCGCCACCGCCACCTCTTGTGTCACGGCTGCAAGTGTTGCTACCTACATACTTATCATTGTATGGACTCACTTGACGCTGCTCAGCTGTTGGAGATGGGGCTGACCCTGGGTGATCAGCTCCCACAGGCGGCCGGGCGTCGCCACAACCACCTCGGGACCGGAGCGGAGCACTCGCTCTTGTTTCACGGCTGCTAGGCCTCCAACTAAAGTCGCCACCCTTATACCTATTGATAAGATGTTTAAATAATAAATGATTCTTTAACGGCTAGAATTAATAACCTATCCACAGATAGGGATAGGTGCGATCCAGAGGGCCTACTCTGAAACGCAAAACCCGAAACTTCGTTATACCCGTCCCTCGCACGCTCGAGTCATGACAGAATCGAGTGACAGGGACGGGGCTAACCGAAGTTTCGGATGTGCGTTTCAGAGTACGGTCCCAGATTAGTTGCTATGCAACGCTTGATATTAACATAGAATTACAGTGCCACAACCTTTTCTGTGCCGGTGACAGCGGCGCTACGTACGTTTTTCTTTTTTTTGTAGTAATTTAACCGGCCCTGACTTCTAAGAACTTCAGCCGCCACCAGCGCTATGGTTGGACATCACCTTGACAGCAAAATGACATTAAAAAAAATCACGTTAGTTTCACATTTTGGCCACCGGCATCGGCACAGCAAAGTTTGTGGCACTGTAACGACAGTTGCCAGGGTGTTGCTAGGTGTTGCCTAGCAACTAATCTGGATCGCACCTATCCCTATCTGTGGATAGGTTATTAATTCTGGCCGTAAGAGATCTGATTACGAGATTGGCTTGCGATTGTTGAGCCACTTGCCAACATTCTTAATTTAGCCGTGCAATGCAAATTAGGCGTACTTCGGGCTTAATGTTGATACACGTTTGCATTACATGGCTAGATTAGAGAAAACACGATAATAAATCTTCACACACGGCAAGTTCATTAACAATCCCTTATCAATGAACTTGCCAAGGCTCTTGAGTGGAAGAATGGACTTCAATATACTTGACAAGAGAGACATGATATCCCACAAGACATAAAGAGAGTTTGCTAGAAAGAAATATTTTAGCAGTTTATGAAAGAAAGAAAGAACAGATATTTTTCGGCTAAAGAATTGGCTTATTGTTCTTAGGACATAACTGCAATAATGCAAAATCATCAAGAAAAATAAGGTAACGCGATTAAGTAAATAACTCCCATATATGCACTGTTATGGCAGCCATAATGATGGTAGGACTAGCGGGTTTAATAAAAAAAGGTTGGTGTATACAGTGACAAAAATCGCCTGGCATGTATGAAAAGATTGATAGATATTAATGAAGCGAAAGAAGTGTCCAAGGATCGTACCAGGCGATCCAGTAGTCTCTGCCTACCCCCATGACAAACAGGCGTGAGTATATGTATGTATGTACACCTTCGCATGAAACTCCGCGATTCGGCGGATCAGCGACAGAGACAAAAATCATAAATCTACGCGTCATAACAGGCAAGCTCGCGAGAGTAAAGGTCATAGCCTACTTACTACATCTACAGTGAACGATATTAAGTCCATATTTGGCTGCTTATACTTTGGTTGGGTCGGAGCGGTGCGGTATAAGTGGGCTATGACCTTTACGCGTTTCAACAGTTCCGCGGCGGAGATGTGCTACCGGCATGAAAACTCACCAGTGTACTTGGCCACAGCTGTCAAATGTCTGCTAATCTGTATGGCTAGTTCCCTTGTAGGCGTCAGGATTAGTGCATAGAGCGGCTTCCCAGTCTTGAGTTCAACATGCCCTGGCATTTCCACATCGTCTATGACTTTCACACAACCAATACCTGCAATTAGAACAAATCTTATGACATTTTAAACTTTTATGATCATTTAAGTACAGTTTAGGTTTTATAAGTTCTGAATATTTCAGCACAAATTGCTTGCGCCAAGATTACAAAGTGGCATTCAAGCGTTTTTTAGGGGTTTAAGTGCAGAAGAGACAATGTGACAGCAAATATAATATCTCTTGGTACAGTAAGATCTTTATTACGAATTATTTATAGAGAACTTTATTAAGTTACCTTGTTCATTTTCATCAATTTCTTCAGGTTCCTCATCAGTTTCATTGTCGCTTTTATCATCCTCACCATCATCTTCACTATTTGAATCATCACCTTCACCAGCCTCATCAGTATCTTCATTCGCATCAATAGCTTCATCACTGTCTGGATCTTTTTCTTCATCATTTTCTGAATCATCAGCTTTTTCCTCATCACTTGAATCAGCCAAATCATCAGAATCAAACATTTCTGATAAATGTATGTAGTTTTCATCATCGCTGTCGTTACCCTCATCAACAGGTGATTGTTTGCGTTTTATGGGCACTACAATTTCTTCTAAAAAGTCATCATCATCAACTTTAACTTTTTTATTTTTGACTGCTACAGTTTTTATTATTGCATTTGCTGTTTCCTCTTTTTCATCACTATCAGTTCCATCAGAGCCTTCATCAGTACCATAGCCATCTTCCGATGATTCTTTAGATTTTTGTTCAACCTTTTTCTTTTCATTTTTATTCCCTTTTTTACCTTTACCTTTTTTCACTGGTTTAGGTTGCTCAATTTTCTTTTTGGCTGAAGTTTTTTTGTAAGGTAGGTCATAGACATCGATACCTAATTCTGCTTTTTCTTTCATCTTCATGATACCAGATAGAATTGGTAGGCCAAAAGCTAGAGTCTTACCACTACCTGTTTCAGCGGCACCAAGAATATCTCTGCGGCCTGAAAGAAATGGCAAGGTAAAAAAAATCTAATCTTGTTTCTTATTCTTTCTAACTAGTCAGTTTCAAAAACTTTCCAATGGTCTAGTCAGTAGGTAATTGTAGCCACATTTAAATGTTTGGTAGTAATCTCATTCAGTAAAGATAAGTTCATAAGGACCCAGTTTTATACATCACTCTGTTAAAATATGAACAACTAACCCTTCGCTCGCGACTTCGTCTGCATAGACCGTTTTTTTTACCCCCTTACAGAATTACCAAAGATTTTTGGAAATTCTCTAAGGGAGTAAAAAAACTCTTAGTACTATCCTACACTCTCTGATGAACATACATGCCAAATTTCAGCTTCTTGCGTAAAGTAGTTTTGGCTGGTCGTTGTCTGTCAGTCAGTTAGTGACGCAAGAGTTTTATATAATAGATATACTTTATGTGAAACATTTGGGTATTTCGTGCTTTGGTAATAATAAAACATAATGAAACTTAGAAAAAAATCAAATGAAAACATTGCAAGATCAATGAAACTTATACTTATACTTATTAACAGATACCAGGCTTTATACCGTCAGCTATTTCTGCAATATTGAGGTAGTGTTGATTTAAAGACAGAGCTTTTCACTGCAAATAGTGCCATCTCTTAAACAATCTTACTTTTATATTGCTCTTACAGCTCATAGTAAGGCTTAGAACAAAATGTTTCATGTTAAAAATATTTCTTACCATGAATAGCAGCAGGCAGACTCAACTCCTGTATTTTAGTAGGTTTTTTGAAACCAAGTTCCATAAGTGCCTTCATTATAGGCTCTTGCAATTTAAACTCAGTCCAAGTGAGCATATCTTCTGGAGTCAGTTCTGATATTGTAAGAATTTGATTATCACTTAGTTTTGTTTTCTTTTTAATGTTATTTTTGTCATTGCTTGGTTTATTTAATTTCTCTTTTTTATCAGTAGTGGTATTTTGCTTCGTTGTTTTTTTGCCTTTGTTATTTTCTAGTTTTTTGTCTTTTAAAATGTTGTCTTCATTGGTTAGGGATGGTGTAGCTACATCAATTGTTTCTACTAGAAAACCATTGCTTAGTCTAACAGCCTCTTTGACTGGCTTTAGTTTTTCCATTTTAGCTTTGTCGACTTTCCGTTTCTTCTTTGGTATTTCTTCTAATACACTTTCATTCTTTCTCTTTTTCTTCTGCTTTTGCTAGATATAGATTATACAGTGTGTATGAAGCTGAATTAATAATTTAAAGTTTATTTATCTTATCAAAACAAAAATTATAATTTGTTAAACAGGACTGTCTTTGTTAAAAGACATGGGTTACCATTGACGCCTGACCGGCTGAATAAGCCGAAGAACAATGGAAAATCTAATGTCTCATTTCTGTGGCAATGAAGGAATAAAGGAATGAGGAGGAGGAAGGAAGGATTAATATATTTAAAAGAAACAAATATATAAATAAATACAAACTAAAGTGTTTGTAACTTAGTTTTAAATTTGTAACCCAAAGCATTTGAATCTTAAGCCTAGATATGCTGGCTTCACACATTGGCCTGAACATGGGCCAATGCATCAAACATTTGACACTTTTGAACAAATCTTTTAGACTCATTTGTTTCAAAAACTTATAAATACAATGCATTAGCCAATATTCGGGCCAATGTGTGGAACCGATGATAGTTGCTTAACCAGGGGGGCTACCGCATAACTTTATGGATATGAACTTCATACGTTTTTGGGAACTTTAAGTCAATTTTATAAAGAAAATAGCCGCTATCAGTTCCTTGTTTTGTGAAGTCGGAAATAACGATAACTAGCTAGCAACGTTCAACAGAACAAAGCAGCAAAAATCTATCATAATAAGGACTTCAAATGACAGTTGAAGCCCATACCCATATCCAGATTTCTTAGCCGGTAGCCCCCCAGGTTAAGCAAAGCAACTCAGCTCAGCATAACAAACACAATGTTTCTTAATGCTTATTTTCAATTAAAAATAACTGTCCAACTATCTTATTTTGGAAGTAATATTCTTTTATATATAACGTCAATATTTAATAAATATTTTGTGTACCTTTTTACTTCTTTTCGTCTCTTTATCCAAGCCATAATTGGTGCACTCTTCAAGACCGACAAATCCTTGGAATTTATCTGTGGCAGCAACTGGAAATCCTTCCAGAGCTAAAGACTCCCATTTCAAGTCTTTCAGCTTTTTACTCATTTTATAATTGAAGCACTTTTTCAAGAAAAACTTAAAAATACGAATAGAAAATCAAACAAACACAAAACCACAACAAAATAACCTCAAATCCAGCAGCATGTTTTTGACAGACATGTCAATGTCAAGATTTAAAGCCGTTATACACCTCTACACTCCATATCAAAAGTCAAATGAAGCCCATAGCCATATTTTTAGCCGGTAGCCCCCCAGGCCAAACCGCCGATTTGGTGCGGACGAACTTCGCTGCTAATTCGCGCTACATCAAAGCGCTACACACACATTATAATCAATTTCAAACCATGTCTGTCGCACCAAGTCGGCTGTACACGTCGTCGGTCGGGGGGCTACCGGCTAAGAAATATGGATATGGGTATGGGCTTCAACTGTCATTTCAATTCCTTATCTTGATAGATTTTTGCTGCTTTGTTCTGTTGAGAACGTTGCTAGCTAAAAGTCTATTTATTTGCATGTCTTCTAAGGTAAACAAACATGACGTCACAATCAACTATGGTGTTGGGCACAACATGATCAATTGAATTCAATTCGATTTCTATTAGATTTTTTCGATTGATCAGTTGATTAGTTTAACGCTTATTCATAGTTTATCGAATCCGGCCCGATGCTCTGACCAACTAAGCTACCGAAAGGCTTTTAAAAAGTACCTTTACAGCACCTTGTTTTAAAGTATTGATATGAAAAGTGTCATGAAAGTGTAGCATTTTTAAAACTACAGTTGTGTTTGTGTATCACATGTGTGACGAAATTTAATCAAGTGTATTCTTGTTTTAATGCATTGCATCTGCCTAATTTAAAACAAATAATCCCTTTAAAGAAAAATGCTATAGCTAATAATAGCATTTTTGATAATAATCGACACAAGCGTGCGTGCTACATCTCTACGTAAAACATCATGTTATGGTTAGTTTTTTTTTATTTGATGGTTTAGAGAGAGTAAGGTTTGAGGCTAGGAATTGCTTTATTCCTGACATTGTACTTACGTCCTTTTAGGACCCGGCGCCTAACACCTTCCGGCGAATAAAGTGGTATTGTGACATTACAACCTTTTTAATGTTATTCCATTTCTGGATTATACGGGTCCGAATCTATGTATTAGATTTATTTTACAAGTTTATATGTAGAATCAATGATAGTAAGCGATATGACCACTTTTTTCTTAGAAACACAGTTGAAAATATTAAGGTAGAAAAAAAGGCGAAACCCGCTATTACAACGCAAAACATCAAGTGTCTGAAACGTATTCGTGCATTACGATACTAATCTAGAAGATTCACACGGGCGCAGACGCAGTAACGTGATATTACGACTTTATTCTGGTAAAAAAAGAGCAGTCCCAGAAACTGTAATAATCGCTACCGTTAAATAAAATAATAAATAAATAAATCATTTACTCACAACCCAACAATTACATAGGTTCATAATTAGTACAAAGACACAAATTGAATTACTTAGATCTAGGGTTTTATATAAATCGAGTCAAAAATTGGTAGACCCCTGACCCTGAAACTAGTTGAACTGTATTTTTAGGATCAGGATTAAATGTTTTGAAAGCGAGTAATCGTTATTTAAATTATTATTTTCTTGTCCCTGGTAGATGAGGGGTTACAGCTGACTGTACCCATAGTGTGGCCGCTAGGCCACCCACTATCCTAGCACACAGAGCATTTGGGCTCTTCCTTACACGCCGATGCGACAAGCCCTATCTTCCCACTCTTGTAGCACATATAGTGCTTCTATTCACTTTTGAGGGGCCCATCGGTCTTGTGTCCTCCATTTCGAAACTAATAGAAGCACCGCAGAGATAGGGGGAGCAGGGCCTTTACCCTAACAATGCAATCATAACAACACTAGTGTTTAAAAAAATAAAGACTGAGAACGTAACTGTTTTTCGAGACGTTTCGTAGTTAATCGAATCTGTGTTTACTTTAGAATAAACGCAAAAATAATACGTGGAATACACTTTGCCTTAATTTATGATGCGTTAAAAAATGTAACATATTATTTTCAAACACCTTTGATCAGCATTTATTTGATTTTTTGGTTTTCGTAACAAGTTACATTCTAGGGTCATTACCATGTGTCAAAACGGACATCTTAATTTGTGACGACTGTAGTTAGCAACATTCAACAGAACAAATAAAGCAGAAAAGTTAGCCGTTACCGGTACCCTTCGATCAACAATAACAAAGCCGATCCCTCCATAAAAAATATGGGGTATGGACATGGAATTTTGACCTTCGAAGCCCATATTTTGTCTATATACAGGGCGTCCAAAAACTATGCCACATGAAGGGAAAGTACCTTAAATACTGAAGGTATGAAAATTTGCTGAAAGGAAACTTCATTTTTATTTTAAATAGAAAACGAACTGCATTCAAAGAATTTCAAATAATCGCATGTCTGAACTGGGAATCGAACGCACTGAATGTCAAAATTTTTATTTTTTAAATTTTATCATACCGATCGAAAGGCTCATTAATAAACATTTATTTATTCTGAGTAACATGGCATCTTAAATAAAAGGGAGACTACGAAATTTAACATTTAATGTTGAATAACAAGTTTTTGTAGCGTTATGGATAGTATTTTCTGTGACTGTCGTGCTGAAAACAAGTTACAAAACATGTGGCATAGTCGTGGGACGCCCTCAGGGCGCTCTCAGGGCGTCCCATGACTATGTATGTCACATGGTGGCACCGACCACACCAAATACTGTAGATTGAAAGTTTAATGGAAAAAAGACTTTTTTTTATTTAAATAACAATACGAACTGCATTCAAATATTTTTAAATAATCGCCTGTCCAAACCGAGAATCGAACTCGCACCAAATTATTCAAACCTTTTGAATCAGTCTAGGTGGTGTTACATATCACAATATGTATAACTTTATCACACACTTATGAAAGGGAAATTAGGTTTAATATTGCTCCAATCTTCACTCATTTTTATTAGTAATACATTGAAATGTTAAAGCTGCACAAACTTTAAAATCAACATTAAATGTTAAATTTCGTAGTCTCCCTTTTATTTAAGATGCCATGTTACTCAGAATAAATAAATGCTTATAATTGAGCCTTTCGATCGGTATGATAAAATTTAAAATATAAAAAAATTCACATTCGCGGGTTCTATTCCCAGTTCAGACATGCGATTATTTGAAATTCTTTGAATGCAGTTCGTTTTCTTTTTAAAATAAAAGTTAAGCTTCCTTTCAGCAAATTTTTATATCTTCAGTATTTAAGGTACTTTTCCTTCATGTGGCATAGTTTTGGGACGCCCTGTATAGATATAGGGATAGAAATGTCAAATAAAGTCCATGTCATGCATGTCCATATACATTTTTTTTGCCGGTGTTGGAACGTGCGTAGAGCTTCGATCTACAATTAAGAAAACCTGCATTTAATTATATTTATTTCCCTTCATAATTTAGACAGTTAGATTTCAATATTATGCTTTTATAGAGTTAGTTAGATTTTAAGTTTACAGCAATAATTTATTTATTTAAGGCATTAAAACTCTATAACTTTGCTTTTTTTGAGCTTTAAAAAAGTCTGATAGCACGCTGCTGCTGCCATCCATAGACAAAGAAGGGAGGAAGTTTGGTGAATGATCGATTTTACACCGGCCTCCTAAATTTCTCAACGAACGGCATTTTTCTTTGTTTCCCCGTTCGCGTGTAGGCAATATCTAAACAAAATCCGCGACTCCGCGTACAATAATCGAAATGGCGAACACGTTTCGCGCGGTGACGGTATCCGCCGTCAACAGTGACGGCGCCTTGACGCCGCGCTTCAATTTCCCGACAAACGTAAACGTGGATTACGACCCGCAAGGGCTGAGTGTTAAAGTGATACGTGCAGACCCTGTGCTAGCGCAAGAGGTGCTCGAATTTCCCGTCCACTGCCAGAGTGAGTGTTCACCAGTAGCCGGCCAATCTTATATTTTCACTATCGACAATGAAACGCTATTCTTCAAGTTCGGCTCAGAGGTCGACTGTCAGAATTTCCACCTGCTTGTCAGCAAAATTAAGGCGGGTCGATCGTCTTCAGTGTTCACGGTGCGAACGGAAGACTCGTCGGCGATGCAATACTTCCAGTTCTATGGATACTTAAGTCAGCAGCAGAATATGATGCAGGACTACGTACGGACAAGTACTTATCAACGTGCTATACTGTCTAATATAAACGACTTCAAAAACAAAGTGGTGCTAGATGTGGGAGCTGGCTCAGGTATATTGTCCTTTTTCGCTGCTCAGGCGGGCGCGCGTAAAGTTTATGCTGTAGAAGCTAGCAATATGGCACACCATGCACAAGCCCTTGTGCGCGCCAACGGTCTTCATGACAGAATCACAGTAGTTGCAGGCAAGATAGAAGAAATTGAACTCCCCGAGACTGTAGACGTAATCGTATCTGAACCTATGGGCTACATGCTGTACAATGAGCGAATGTTAGAAACATATCTTCATGCTAAAAAGTGGCTTAAACCTAATGGCAATATGTACCCAACTCGTGGTGATCTTCACATAGCACCATTTACCGATGATGCTTTGTTCATGGAGCAATATAACAAAGCCAACTTCTGGTACCAAACATGCTTCCATGGAGTTGATCTCAGTGCTTTGCGGACAGCTGCAATGAAGGAGTACTTCCGGCAACCCATTGTTGATACATTTGATGTTCGTATATGTATGTCTCGGTCTGTTAGACATGTGGTTGATTTTCTTCATGCCCATGAAACTGACTTGCACCGGATTGAAGTGCCGTTTAGATTTGAGTTGACACAATCTGGAACATGCCATGGGCTAGCTTTCTGGTTTGATGTACTGTTTGCAGGAAGCACACAACACATTTGGCTATCAACAGCCCCGACAGAACCCCTAACACATTGGTATCAAGTGCGTTGCTTGTTAGAAACACCAATATTTGGTAAACAAGGCCAAGTGCTTACTGGCCGTGTCCTTCTATTAGCCAATAAGAGACAGAGCTATGATGTGACTATGGATGTAAACTTGGAAGGAACAAACATTTCATCATCCAACACATTGGATTTGAAGAATCCATACTTTAGATACACTGGTGCCCCGGCAGCTCCACCCCCTGGGGTCAACACCACTTCACCGAGTGAAACATATTGGAACTCGCTTGATTCCACTGCAACCCTGAGCAATGGGCAGGGAGTAATTCTCACCGATGGCACACAGCAATATTGTTCAACACCTGACCAAACAATTGCTTATGGAGCTCATCCAAACATGATCAAGACAGTGATGCTACAAGAGGAGTTCATCAAGAGAATTGGGATTAGTCAAAATGGGGACATATAATCCGCAAAGATGCGCCGAGCGCGCCTAAGGGCATTGAAGAACCGCCGTAAAAATCGGTTGTGAACACTCTTCCGTTCAGACTTTAATAGTGTTTAAGCAGACTGTATAATTTATTTAAAATAAAACATCACAGTGGATGGGACTGTGCTGTATTTAATACTAGGAGTTTGTGGCTGGCCTTGTAAATTAAGGATCAAAAGTGAAGAGACATGTAGTACGAACTCAAAACCTTTTTGGTGTATGTTTCTTTTTGACAATTGAATGACGCTTATTAGTGTAACTTATATTGTGGGAATGATTTAGAAGCAGAAACATGCTTTGATTGAGCCAGAGTAGAGTTCACTGTGATTGTTCAAGATAACATCACAAAATAGTTGGCTGAAAGTTCTTGAAATGAGCCATGATACTTTGCTTTAAATATGAAAATTCATTGTAAATATTTGATGTGGAATATTTCACTCAGCAGCGAACTGGTCAAATGGTTTCAGCCAGTTTCTTGACTAAGAAAAACTATGAATTGTCCTAATTAATCAAGTTTTTAAGACAATTTGTAGTTCTTTTTTTTATGGAATTCTGGCCAGATTTAATTTAAGTAGTTTAGCAATTGAAGTACATTTAGGATAAGCAATAAGTGCTGATTTTAAATGATAATGCTATCATTGTCAATACTCATTTATCATTATTAGGTCACGCTCAAGCATTGTGGGTGTAAAGGGAAAAACTAAGAAGCCAGTGATCCTACACTAATTCTTTGATTGTGATTTTTTGACTACTAACTCCTTCTGTCTGCCAGACAAAATAAGAGATTGTGGATTACATCTGATCATAGTTTTTGAATATTTTTATACATGACTAGCCATATTATGCATATGTTATGTTATACATTCTGTAAATATAGGATAAATGTATGTTTATTTCTCACACTATTGACTATTGAATCAGTATTGCTTTTTTGTTAATCACAATTACAAGCTTTGGAAATATATTGCTGTAGATATCATGAGGGGCTAATATTTGTTTAAATTCATGTTTTTTTTTACCTCAAAATGTCTTAGTATTTTCAATTGATTGAAATTTTTTTTTTGTGATATCATGTTTTCCCAATTTTAATTCATGCGAATGTAGGCATAACAAAAAGTCAAAAGAATTTGGTTATTTAGAAAAACATTTTTTTTTGCATTAATTAAACAATATTTTTGTGTGTGAAGCTTATGTTTTTGTTACAATTAAAATTAGTTGCTGTATTGCACTCTTAATCTAACTAAACCCCATTTTAAACATTATAGTTACTCTATAAAATACAAGAAATTTTGGTGCTGTAGGTATTATTTGCACAATAATAGTTTTTGCATAACAATTCTACCTCATGATTTGGCAGACATTTGGAAGTGTACCAACATTTGAAATATTGTTTTGAAGCACTTTCACATTAAACAAATTTGTAGCTAAGATAAACACAATACTCATTGCCTTGTAACTAAACCAAACAGTGCATAACATTACATATTTTTCTGAATAAAATTGGATAGGATTAATTGCCTATGGTGTTATTAGTGAATAAAGATTATAAAAAAATATATACATTTACTTTCATCAAAAAGTCTGATCCTCTTAGGTTAATAGGACATTTGCACAATCAAGCCTATTATGATCATTAATACTTCTAAAATAAGGTTGAATTTTATGGCGCAGTTTTCAGCATTATCTACCAATATTTTCTACTACTGGAGTAGTTAGTTATGCCACAGATTACTAAATAGTTACTATGTAACAGATAGTTCATTTCGCTAAGTCATTTAAATAAATAGCTACTCTAACTATAACGCAATAAAGTAGAATTCAGCTTGTACGGCGGAGGCAAATTACGAACGGCCACTCGTTGTCGTTGCATCTCTTTCTATCGCATATATTCTAGCTCTTTTGCGGACCTAATTTCTATGGATTTACAACGCCGGCGTTGCCGCCGCGCCGCGAGCCGACACGGGGAGAGAAATAGGCCTGGTTATGCTTGTCAGTGGTATTGAGCACAGCTGTTTCAATATTCATTATATTTAGTACTGGTATTGAGTCAATACCCATGGCTTATAAATCAATACTATTGACTATAATTAGAAAAAAAATTACCTTTTTTATTTGTGGATAGTACTTAGCAATTTTCAGTTACCTGCAATGTCCTGATATGTAGTTATTTGTTTATCTTAGATACTTGAACGATTGATGTGAAAGTTCCTTTAAAATATCCATACACAAGGGTTGCCTATTGAAAACATTAATACATATTATTATTATATCAATTGATGTATCTGTTGCTATCATATCAGTATGGATTTTTGTGTAAAGGATTGTGACACGAATTCTAGTATATTTAGTTAGATAGATGTTAGCTGTAGTAGTTATTAATTTCAGTTATAAAAATTTGGCGTTTAGGCAACCCTAACCACTATTCTTTAGAAGATAAAAGCCAATACCACTTGCCATTAAAATAAGGTACATTAATTAGAAAATGGTGACTTCGTAGCACTGGGCATGCAAGAAGTCACTGCGAGCGAAGTAATTTTTTTGAAAATTAGTAGTTGTTTTCATTAGCACAGCCAAGCACAGCTAAAGTTGAATTTTAATTGACAATAACTTTATAGTTATTGTCAATTAAAATTCAACTTTAGCTGTATCAAAATATGGTGCAAACAGCTTGGCAGGTCACCCTGTAACTGCAATAGTCAAATACGCATTGTGAAGCATGTGCTAAACAATGTCGACCATATGTCATAGCTGTTAAAGTCTAATTTTGATCTTAACTGTTCTTGTTGATCTGCTCCCTTACTCTTGAATAAAGTTAAGTATTGGTATTGAAGTGAGTTAAGAGGAGTGTAGCAAATTTCGGTATGTTGCTGAAATGCATAAGAGCTAGGGCTTTACGTTTTGTTTTTTATATATTTATCATAGATTTTGATATATTTGCACTTTAGAGATTTCATACAAAAACAAAAAAGTGCCAATATTTTCAAATCTACAATGAATATTTAAAAAAAAACAAAACATACAGCCCTAGTTCTTCTTCATTTCAACAACATACTTACTGAAAACTCATTGCTGTAGGTCCAGAGGGTGGAAACGTTATCGCCCCGTTTGTATGGAGACCGTTTGCTACACACTCCTCTTAATTTCAAACAAGTAAGGACTTTATTGCAAGGCGTTAAAGGTTCACGTATTTGCCACTTATACCGCACCGCGCCGACCCAACCAAAGTATGAGCAGGCAAGAATGGACTTAATGTCGTTCACTGTAGGTGCACTTTACAGTAACAATATACAATAGCAGACAGCGCGCGGTACGCGAGCCTGCCGCAAGCTAAAGTGCGTCTACAGAGCACGACATTAAGTCCATATTTGACTGCTCATACATTGGTTGGGTGGGAGCGGTGCGGTATAAGTGGGCTATGACCTTTACTCGATCATTGGCTATAGAAATTTGTTTCAAGAGCAAGGGGGCTGTTTGTGACCTAAACCACAAAAGTCTAGTTTCCATTAGAAAACATTTGCCGCGCAACATCGTGCACAACATTATCAGTTTGCTAAGTATGTTGAAGGACTTTGGGTACAGGATGTCCCGTAAATAATGGTCCAACGGAAATTTCTAGAGGTCACATTGTCATGATTACCTACAACCATTTGAAGCGTATTCCAAAATTCCGGGATTTCCAAAATAATATGTTTAAAAAAAACTTTTCTAATTTTGTTTTTTTTTTTTGGATTTTTTTCAAGCCATAGATGCAAATATCAATATTTTTCATTTTTTTTTGTTAGAGTGCGCGCCAGTTAAGTCGCTAGACTAGCTAACCAATATTTTCAAATCTACAATGAATATTTTAAAAAAACAAAACATACAGCCCTAGTTCTTCTTCATTTCAACAACATACTTACTGAAAACTCATTGCTGTAGGTCCAAAGGGTGGAAACTTTATCGCCCCGTTTGTATGGATACCGTTTGCTACACAATCCTCTTAATTTCAAACAAGTAAGGACTTTATTGCAAGGCGATAAGGTTCACGTATTTGTGTTAGACACTAACTCGATCATTGGCTATAGAAATTTGTTTCAAGAGCAAGGGGGCTGTTTATGACCTAAACCACTAAAATCTAATTATATTTACTTTTTTGCATTCACAATGCAATTTTTATTACTTATTGAAAATGAAATAAGTATAAGAAAAAATAACGACCCATCCTCCAAGTAGCTCCGCCGGGAATCGAAACCGGGACCTTTCACTGTACGGGCGACTGCTCTGACCGCTGAGCTACGGAGAACGACTCCGTAGCTCAGCGTTTTTTTTCTAATATTTCGTTTTCAACACTAAAGTCTAGTTTCCATTAGACCACATTTGCCGCGCAACATGGTGCACAACATTAGATATCAGTTTGCTAAGTATCTTGAAGGACTTTGGTTCAGGGTGTCCCGTAAATAACGGAAATTTCTAGATAGGTCACAATGTCATTATTACCTACAACTATATGAAGCGTATTCCGAAATTCCGGGTTTTCCAAAAACTTATGTATTTAAAAAAACTTCAAATGAAATGCAATAAAATATTGAAATAATTCAATTTTTTTTCTAAGAAATGAAATGTTAGTATTCATTATGTAAGAATTGTATAGAAATGGGTAGAAAAGGAATGGGCGGTGCTGCAGTCTCTCCAGAGGTGCCAAATAGACTACAGGTACATCGAGGTGCTTAGTGTACTTATACCAAAACGCCACCATGTCAGTCCGATTACAGAACCAGAGCTCGAATCCTATCCAACTACAGCGAGGTGTGAGACAGGGAGACGTCATCTCTGCGAAACTGTTCACAGCTCTGTCGGAGGATATTTTTAAGCTTCTGGACTGGAAAGGATGCGGCATCAACATCAATGGCGAGTACCTAACACACCTACAGTTTGCCGATGATGTAGTTCTTATGGCTGAGACCTTGGAAGACCTGAACACAATGCTCGAAAATCTCAGTAATGCTTCTCAAAGAGTGGGTCTTCAGATGAACATGGACAAGACGAAAATCATGTCCAATGCCTATGTTGCATCCGCTCCAGTTGATGTTGGGAACATTACACTCGAAGTTGTTGACCACTATGTTTACCTAGGACAGACGGTCCAGTTAAACTTTGAGAAAGAGATCTCTCGTCGAATCCAGCTCGGATGGGCAGCGTTTGGGAAGCTCCGGCATATATTCGCGTCCGATATACCTCGATGTCTCATGACGAAAGTCTTTGACAAGTGTGTGTTGCCAGTAATGACCTATGGAAGTGGGACGTGGTCTTTTACTATGGGTCTCATAAGAAGGCTCAAAGTCACCCAGCGAGCAATGGAGAGAGCGATGCTTGGTATTTCCCTGCTCGATCGAATCAGAAATGATGACGCAAGATAACTAAAACAACCGACATCGCTCGAATGATTGCATCATTGAAGTGGCAGTGGGCGGGACACATAGCGCGGAGAACCGATGGCCGTTGGGGTGGAAAGGTTCTCGAATGGCGATCGCGTACCGGACGACGCTCCGTGGGCTGACAATCTGGTCAAGGTCGCGGGAAGCCGCTGGATGAGGGCAGCGCAGGACGATCGATCGCTGTGGAGATCCTTGGGGGAGGCCTATGCCCAGCAGTGGACGTCGTTCGGCTGACATGATGATGATGATGATGGATAGGCTATCTATGTAGCTACATTAAAACTTTTTTTTTTTTTTAAATATTGATATCTGATTTGCGTGATGATCTGGTAACGAGGCATCTAAGACGTGAAAAAATCCAAAATAAGAGAGATAAAAAAAAAACATCATTTTTTTTGACAACTCTTGGGAATTTTAGAATACGCTTCAAATTAGTTGTTGGTAATTATGTGACCTAAGTAGGAATTTCCGTTGGACCATTATTTACGGGACACCCTGTATAGGCGCGTCATGTTACCGAACATGTTGTGCGTCACGTGTTGGCCGTCTAATGTTGCTTATTGGATACGAGGCTTAACTTGGCGTAAAGACTATTGGTAGAATTTTCAACTCGTACACAGCCTAAGGGCTGGAACACAGCATAGGGATTGAAACCAGTATTATTATAATTATTTTATTGTATCCCAAAAATTAAGATTGACTTTCTGCGTGCCTAGTTCGTAAGGGGTAGTCAGAGGTACCTAGTAGACCATATTTTACAACACTTTAAAATGCATAATGTTGTGAAACCGCATAATATTAGTTGTAATAAATCGGCATAATTTTAAATCAACTATGGATGGTTCATTATACTCTGCAAAAAAATCATGGCTTCTCAACATAAATCTACCGTATTATGCGTAGCTCGTGTATTATGCGGATTTATTATGCTAAGATTATGCCACGCCCTCATAGAGGCTGTTTTATATGCGGCATGATAGGTATTATTATAAATTTATAAGATGGTAAAGCAAAATGGCCTAGGTACTCGAGTTGTTTCTTTAAAGGGCCCCACAGACTGGGCGTCTCGGCACATCCTACCTGTTATGACATACGGAGCCGAAACGTGGACACTCACGGCAGGGCTGGTTCACAAATTCAAAGTCGCACAGCGAGCTATGCTCACGAGTTTCTCTGAAGGATCGAACCCGGAACGTGGTAATCCGACAGATAACCAAAGTAATCGACATTGCCCACCGGATTAGCAAACTGAAGTGGTAGTGGGCCAGCCATATAAGCCGCAGAACCGATCACCGCTGGGGTAATCGAGTTCTAGAGTGGAGACCGCAAATCGGCAAACGTAGTGTAGGACGCCCTATCGGTCTCAGCCATAAGAACTCGCCCTCGAGACTAGGTGGAGTGACGATCTTTGAAGGGTGGCTGGCAAAAGCTGGATGAGAGCAGCCGCTGATGGCGTACTCTTGGAGAGGCCTATGTCCAACAGTGGACGTTAATAGGCTGATGAAGGCTGTATGTTAAGGTTTAAAGGGTGGAAAACGTTATTGCCGTTTGTATGGAGACGGTTTGCTACACTACACACTCCTCTTAAGGATGTTGGTGGGATAGGTGAGGTTACGGGGTAGGTACTCTATTGCACATAGCCAAGCGTCAAAAGAGCTAGGATATATGCGATAGAAAGAGATGCAACGTCTGGCCGTTCGTAATTAGCGCCGTACAAGCTGAAGTCACTTAATTGCGTTGTATTTAGAGTTGCTATTTATTTAAATGGTTTAGCGGAGTGCAGCTTCTGTTCTTGTACTATTATTTAGTCTGTGACATAGCGGCTAACTTCACGACTGCCAGTAAGATTGAATCGCACTATACTGGTATTATGTATTCTGTAGGCAATATTTTGCTTGCTGCCATCGAGAATTTATAATAATTTCTCTATCATGCAACGTTTAGTAATATGGTGTTTAAGTCTTAAGGGCCCCACAGACTATCAGTTCGACTGCAGGCAAAGGTCTATCAGTTAGCTGCAATCAGCCATACACTCACAGTTTCACATACAAAAACCGAATGTCAGGCAGGTGAACTGCCGGCGGCTGACAGTGTGTGGGGCTCTTAAGTCCGGTAGCAAAGACTGCATTACCCTTTGGTTATTCCTTAATCATCAAATAGAAAGCAATATTTAGCATGTACTGTAGAAATATAAAAAAAAACTAGATCTAAGGGTTTTGCTGTTATACAAAAAGTGCTGTGAAACCAAGGACCGTACTCCCGAAACGCAAATTCCGAATCTTTATTAGCCCCGCCCCTTTTTCTCGATTCTGTCATGACTGCAGAGTGAGGAGGACGGGTATAACGAATTTACGGCTTTCGTTTCGGAGTGGACCCTCGGAACCGATAGCAGAAATGGTTTTCGATATTGCCAACTTATGTTTTTTCTACTAATTTGGTAAATTCATTTAATAACACACATTAATAATATGTATTATAGGACTGTTTTGATTTTTTTATTTGATGTAACTAATGAGGGCTAAAAACTTTGACTAAGGAATCTGGATCTTCAAAATCTTATGTATCATTTTTTATGTAAATAAGAACAATCTTTGTAAAAGTATGATTTGATTTTTTTTATCGCGAATCAAAGAGCATAATGGTTGTGTATTTAGGTGAATTGAATTTAAATCACGAGTGAATGATTGCTGAGCTAAGTAACTCACTTTTCAACTGATTCTCAAGTTAAATACGAGTAAATTTTCTTGTAATTTCTTTAATCCTAACTAGAATAAAAATTTACCCATCTAAATATAAATCTACTGGAAAATATAATAATCGTATAGACACGAGTCAGTTTAAAAGTTAGTTGGCTACTAGTTATAATGAAATGATGCAGTAGGATTTTGAATTTGACATGTTGAATAAATTCTTGTAGGCTTTTTTTACGAAAATATTCTGTTTTAATGAGGAATTTGTCTTCATACCACATTGTACAGAACCCAGTTTGGCATTTCTAAAAGGGTTGTAATTAACTGATCACCAAACTAACCTAACCTAACCCACAAAAATACTAACTTAGCATCTAAAATACTGAAATGGATGGAAAGTGGTGGACTTTGCGTCCATTTCAGTATTTTAGATGCTTACTTATTATTTTTTTGTGGCTCAATTAATTATTTCTCTTTCTAAAATAGAGTTGTATAAGCACAACAGAATGTTTCCGTGGAAAGCCTAGCCCTGTTTTTTTAAGAAAACGGCGCCGTCATATAGCTTCTGTTTATGTGGCGGTGTATTACGGCGCCGCTATTTTATAAAACTAGCTATTTTATAAGTCTTGTATACATATGGCAACATTTGACGTGCAACTTTGTTGCGCAACATTTCGGCTTTTCTTTTGTCGCGTCATGTTGCATGTTGCAGCTGGCAGCGTCGCGCGTTGTTGTAGAACGTCGCCGAACATGTTGAGCGTCACCGTGTTGCGTATGCCGATATTACACGGTTCGACCAAATTGATTCACTTTGGTTGAAAGGCGCAGAAGTGAAATATACTACTGTTTACACGTATCTTAAAAGTGAACTATCAAAATTATAAAGAGAACCAATCAATTCGCATGGCTTGAAAATTTCTACCAATCAGGCAGCACATTGAGAATAAACATCTAGTGAATCATTTACACGTTCAACTTTCGTTCGATTGCATTGAACGTTGAACGCAAAAGTGAAAATATTGAGCAAGCTCAATTCTTTCAACGCGACTGAATGTGGTTGAACATTGCCATTGAATGAATCACTTTTACGTTAACATTGTTCAATTTGGTTGCTTCATCCAAATTGAAAGGCAGAAGTGAACCGTGTAATACCGCCAGTATCAAATGTAGCACAATGGGTACGAGGCTTTACAGCCTGTAAAATTCTGCTTAACTCAAATGACAGCTCATTTGTGCAAAGCAAAACATTGCTTCTGCAGGAAGGAATAAGGTCTAATTTTCTAGCGTAAGCTACAGTATAAAATGTTTGATGCTGTTTTTCTTGAGCTTTATTCCAATAGCATAAAGAACAGTTTGCTTTGCACGAATGAGCTGTCATTTGAGTTATGCTAAATACAGACTGTAGTGTTATTTGAAATGTTACTGCATTTTTTGTAACATAGCGTAAGTGACAATTGTGTAGAACAATTTATTTTGTTAATCGAGACAAATAGAAAACTATTTTTCTGATATAATTTGCATGTGAAAGTTATTTATTTGACTTTTGTACAGAATTTTGAGGAAAATATTATGAGACCGACATTTGCAGTATTTTAAGGAGACATCAGAATTGTTTTGTTTATTAAAGAGCATGATTTAAGCTGCCACAGAACACAGACACGGGTTAGACAAGCTACAGTCTGTAAAATTTAGCATGGTTAAAATGACAGCTCATTTGTGCAAAGCAAAAAGTTCTTTATGCTATTGGAATAAAGCTCAAGGAAAACAGCATAATACATTTTTTATGTAGCTTATGCTAGAAAATTAAACCCTATTCCTTGAGCAGAAGCATCGTTTGGCTTTGCATGAATGAGCTGTTATTTAAGTCATGCAAAATTTTAGACTGTAGTTACCATGGCAACTAAAGAAATAGAAAATTTTGCAAAGGTAAAATGTATGGAGCGTTTGCTGTTTTGAGCAAAGGGTTATATACGCGCGCCCGAATTAACTAATTCTTACTCAACTAAGTCTTTCCTGTGTTCTGTCTTAGCTGCCTTTTGAATAGATATCTTTTTCCCAAAAGATATTGTGATATGTTATTTAGCGACTTATTCTTATTCATACATCTGCCTATTTATGAAAAATATTTTCCTACTAAGTATCAAATTAATTGGTCGGTCTATGTCTTAACAAAACGTTATTTTTTTTGTTTGTAAATCAAATGAACTGTATGCATCTCACAAGACGATTATGTAAACGTGTGGAAGACAGTTTTCGGTAATTATATCAAGTAATTCTAATCATATTTACTCGAGTTCTTTTTTATATCCCTTTAACCTTTTCCTTTGCTTTCAATAACAGAAATGTGGTACCCCAAGCACGAGAAAATCTCTCGTACTCGTCTTGTACGTCTCATACGTATGTATGTATGTCCGTTCGGGTTAAATCTTGCAAGCTAAATTTGGACCTACTTCCTAGTGTCCGATTGAGTTGTAACTTTGCATACCTACAGGGGGCCAAGCCTGTTAACGTTAAGTCATAATCGTGTCTCAATCGTGTTTAAATTGTAGTGCTTTTTTACACACTAGTTACAAGAATTATGACAATATGATGTGATGTGAATGTAGTGTGTGGTGTGACCATCAGTAGTATGGTGAAAAAAGTACACATTTCTTGTAACTAGTGTGTAAAAAAGCACCACGGATGCTGGGGTTGCACTTTTAAAGCATGTGTTTGATGCCTGGGATAAGTCGCAAAATACTCTTGGAATATTTTGCGACTTATCCAAGGCTTTTGATTGTGTTGATCACCGGACGCTGCTGTTGAAGCTAAATCATTACGGTGTAAAAAATAATGCCCAAAAAATAATACTGTCGTATCTCAGTTCCAGAACTCGAGACAGTTGACATTAATGGAGTGAAATCAAACGGCTCTCAGATTAAACTAGGCGTACCTCAAGGCTCTATTTTAGGCCCTTTTCTATTTTTGGTTTATATTAATGATTTGCCTTTCTTTGCCAAAAACTTCTGTGATATTGTGTTGTTTGCAGATGATACTTCTTTAATATTTAACATAGACAGAAACAAAACCAATTTTGACGATGTAAACAAAGCACTGTCACAAGTACTCGGTTGGTTTAATTCTAACAATTTGCAGCTTAATGCAAAGAAAACAAAGTGCGTACTTTTTTCTCTGCCAAATGTACAGACGGTACCTGTAGAAATTGTAATCAACAACGAAAAACTGGATTTAGTACAATCAACGATCTTTCTGGGTGTAACTTTAGACTCGAAACTTCAATGGCATGCGCAATGCGCATATCGCAACATTAGCTGGTAAGCTTAGTTCTGCTTCCTACGCTATTAGAAAAGTACGACAGCTAACAGATGTTGATACTGCTACAACTGTATACTTTAGTTATTTCCATAGCATCATGTCATATGGCATTCTTTTGTGGGGATTAGCGGCTGGCATTAATGCTATATTCATCTTGCAAAAACGAGCAATCAGGGCCATCTATATGCAATATATAAACTAGGCTCCAAAACTTCGCTTAGAGACAAGTTCAAGGAAATAGGTATACTGACAGCTGCATCTTAATTTATATTAAATTGCATTCTTTTTGTACGTCGCAATATTAACTTGTATACCAAACATGGTGATTTACACAATCGTAATACTAAAAATAGAAACAAGCTCGTAATGCCTCGGTACCGTTTAGAAAAGGTGCACGGATCTTTCGTTGGTCAAGGTATACACATATATAACAAAATCCCAAGTGATATCTTGGATTTACCATATCTAGAGTTTAAAAATCATATAAAGAGTGGCCTCCTCAAAAAGGCTATTACACTGTAAATGATTATTTGAACGACTAAACACCTTGGTCGTAACTCTCGTAACAAATGTTCCTAGTATGATATTGTGAGTCGTGTCCTATATTTTATATTATTAGCGTTTATATTAGTTAAGCTTTTAATTCGGTCATTTAAGGTAGGCAGTTTGAGTATGTCATGCTCACTAAAACATTTCTACGGTGGTGGCGTGTGAGGCGGGCCGTTACGTTCCCTAAAATATGGTTGAGCGAAGCGATGGCTGGTTCATGCGTCATGCTCGTGAACGGGTGCTGCCAGTGGGAATGGGTCTGCTCTTATCTGCTGCTTGCCTTAAAATGTGTTTTCTTTTGTTTTTATTCATTTTATTAAGAATTACATTTGAAACATGTATGGCGCAACTTGCAGTATAAATAGTAGATTTGTCTTTTGTTTTTAACTAATATTAAAGCTTTAAGTACAGTTCCTAAGTAATTGAAAATTGTTCACCGCTATGATCATTAGGTCGCCTATACTTAACTGTATTTATCATAACCCATTGTGTAATTGTGATGGAAACTGACCTTAGTCATACCATGTTAAGGTAATTTTCAATTTGACGACTCTGTATGAAATAAAACAGGGAGAAAAAAACAACCCTTGGAGTTTCTTGCCGGTTCTTCTCCAAGGCCTCCCGCTGTAGGGTTTGCGAACCGATGGCGTAGCTTCTATGACGTTCACAAGTATTGTAAACAATCTAAATTGAATAAACAAATTTGAATCTTGAATCTTGAATCTACAATGAAACACGATTGAGACACGATTATGATTTAACGTTAGCAAAATTGGCCCCCTGGTTTAGTTTGGATGACAATATTGTCATGATTTTAGAAGGTTTTTCTTATTTTTTAATAGCAACATTGGTAATGCCGTCTCTTGCCGCCATTTTGTTAAATTTAATAGGCTAATCTGTGGTAAAATTGGTGGGGGGTAGCTAGACTTGAGCCCGATTAACGAGCAAAGAGAGGTCATTCTTCAAACTAGCCTCGAGGGGATAAGTTCACTAAGACGTCGACTGTATCTATATTGTTATACCTGTACTATGCCTGTACCTGTAAGTTGGATCAATAATTATATGAGTGTTATCTGGAGTCTGCGTTTTCTTCATATTTCAGAAGCGGTAAAGTACCCACGTAAGTTTATTTCTAAACCTGATAATAAGAATAATTTGCTTATTCTGTGCTATAGTAATGCCAAACGAGTTATTTTATTCTCTTCACGCAGAGAAAGGATAAATATTCCAGATTCCATGTTAATGCGTATTTTTTTTAATCTAAGCGTAAGCCCGCACAGCGATTAAAATTCGCGCGATTAAAAATCGCGATTTTGTAACACATGGAATTGTATGTAGGTACACGCAATCGCGATTTAAAAATCGCGCGAATAAAAAATCGCTGTTTGCTGTGAAATAATCGCGCGTCTTAACCCGGCGGGAGGCGTGCCTATTTCTAAAATATATTCTGTCGCTACCGGGTAAAAGTTATAATACAGGAGTGTTTTTTTTTTCATTTTTAAATATCAACTATCTGTATATTTAAACTTTGAAGTAAATAAGTAAAAATTAAAGTTTACTTATTTTATTATATTTTTTTATGTTTATCATTTTAACTTTTACAAAATATAAAACTCTTGCGTTACTGGCTGACTGACAGACAACGCACAGCAGAAACTACTGGGCGCAAGAACCTGAAATTCGACATGTATTTTCCTTGGGGAGTGTAAGGGGGGACTAAGAGAGGACTTTTGGAAATTCCTGCTCTAAGGAGGTAAAAAAGGGGTCCACGCAGATGAAGTCGCGAGCGTATGGCTAGTATTTTTTCAACTGACATATCAACTTCAATTACAAAATAACGTACAGGTCTCGGCCTCACTTTTTGCAAACTTAGGGCTTAGTATCTGAAGTCGAAAAGCATTGAAGTGTCAAGCCCTGAATCGTATCGACTTGATATTAATGGTAGGTATGTACAGTCACGAGCAATAATATGTATACAACATAGGACTGTGTCATATTACGAAGAATTTTGCGAAAAACCGGATATATAGACATGATTATGACATTTCTCAATCTTACTTAATAAAGGGTAAATAGGGTTTAGGGTATTATATCATTGTGTAACTATCCGTGTTTTTGCAAAATCTAGTATTTTCACAAAAATCGATTAATCCATTCATCCTACGACAATATTAAAGGCAACAACCGTTACTGACTGATCTATCGACGCAAAGCTCAAGTCACTGAATGGATTGCGTTGAAGTTTGGCATGCAGATAGTTATTATACCTAGGCATGTGCTAGGAATGTATTTCTCGAAATTCGAGATCGAGGGAAACGGGGTCAAACGTTTGTATATAGAAATAGGAAAGAATATCCATACTAATAATATAGGAAAAATGTGATAGTAAAAAACCAGGAGCCCTATAAGTAGCTTTCAGGCGGACTTATACTTTACTTATAGGGCTCCTGGTTTTTTACTATCACATTTTTCCTATACTTACAGAAATTGCATTGTGAATGCATAAAAGAATTTAAAATCTCAAAGAAAAAAGATTTGTATTTTTGTTTGTAAAGAATAAATTCAAATACTGGACCGATTTTGAAAATTCTTTCACCAGTAAAACGCTTCATTCTTCCCGAGTGACATAAGCTATATTTTATCCAGATATCCCACGGGAACGAGTACTATGCGGGTAAAACCGCAAAGAAGCCACTAGTTGTTGATAAAAAAAGATCTAACGAGTGAACTCCGTTACTCCGAGTCTAACTCGAGTGAGTGAAGCCGCGGGTGAAATATAGCTTTAAAATAAAGTATGTTTTTTACTTTCAAGTTTAATTCTTAATAGTTTGGAAACTATTTTATTCTTACATAGGGACTCCACGGTGTTTTACGTGGTACCCATTTTCGTAGGAATATCGTGTTAAAATATATTCATGTCAATCAGAAATAATAAAGCCTTGAAAATCAGTCCAGTAGGTTTATTGAGTTTAGGCATTACAAACAAACAAAAACTCTAACTCGCACTCGTAGTTTACTCTGAAAGATCTAATCTTATTTTAATTAAGATCTCTCTTTTTAGTATGCTAAAAAACTTATTAAAACATTTCTTAAAGCTTATTAAAACACAAAAATATAATAGTAATTATTATGTCAAACTTATTATAAAATCTTCAACTAAATCATTCCGTCCGCCGCCGCTGCTGGGTTAATTTAACGTCCCGCTCATCATACGCATGCGTACTATAGATAGTCAGAGTGAACTACGAGTACCAGTATTCTATTTTCATATAGAGCTCTGAACGCGACGGTATACTTCTGATTCTGACTCATCGTCTGGCCGACGACACGTCGGTACAATAACGCGTATTGACGTTCGGTACCAGTCAGCCGCAGTTTTAAACGGTCAAACGCTGTTTTGACGAACAGAAAATACCTACGTAATTAATGTACTTTATATTGTGTTGTTTTGATGTCTAAATGGATGAAAAAAGGTACATCGAGGTGTTGAGGTACTTATACTAAAACGCCACGATGTCAGTCCGATTACAAAATCAGAGCTCTAATCCTATCCAACTACAGCGAGGTGTGAGACAGGGAGACGTCATCTCTCCGAAACTGTTCACAGCTGCGTTGGAGGATATTTTTAAGCTTCTGGACTGGAAAGGATGCGGCATCAATGGCGAGTATCTAACACACCTACGGTTTGCCGATGATGTAGTTCTTATGGCTGAGACCTTGGAAGACCTGAACACAATGCTCGAAGATCTCAGTAATGCTTCTCAAAGAGTGGGTCTTAAGATGAACATGGATAAGACGAAAATTATGTCCAATGCCCATGTTGCATCTGCTCCAGTTAATGTTGGGAACATTACACTCGAAGTTGTCGACCACTATGTTTTCCTGGGACAGACGGTCCAGTTAGGTAAGTCCAACTTTGAGAAAGAGATCTCTCGTCGAATCCAGCTCGGATGGGCAGCGTTCGGGAAGTTCCATATATTTGCGTCCGAAATACCTCAATGTCTCAAGACGAAAGTCTTTTACCAGTGTGTGTTACCAGTAATGACCTATGGAAGTAAAACGTGGTCTTTTACTATGGGTCTTACAAGAAGGTTCAAAGTCACCCAGCGAGCAATGGAGAGAGCGATGCTTGGTATTTCCCTGCTCGATCGAATCAGAAATAATGAGATCGGCAGGAGAACTAAAACAGCCGACATCGCTCGAAGGATTGCATCATTGAAGTGGCAGTGGGCGGGAGTCGGGACACATAGCGCGGAGAACCGATGGTCGTTGGGGCGGAAATGTTCTCGAATGGCGACCGCGTACCGGACGACGTTCCGTGAGCAGGCCCCCTACAAGGTGGACCGACGATCTGGTCAAGGTCGCGGGAAGCCGCTGGATGCGGGCAGCGCAGGACCGATCGTTGTGGAGATCCTTGGGAGAGGCCTATGCCCAGCAGTGGGCATCGTTCGGCTGACATGATGATGCTGATGGATGTCTAAATTGTCATAAAACGCACCCAACATAAAATTTTTTGAAATAACAATAAAAGAACTCCAAACAAGCTCGAAAACTAATCTACAAAAACACAAAGTGTATCTTTATGTTATTAAAATTTTTATTTCTTTGCATTCACAATGCAATTTTTTTATTGAAAAATGTCGTTTAACGGCTCCGTAGCTCAGTGGTTAGAGCAGTCGCCCGGATAGCGAAAGGTCGTGGGTTCGACTCCCATCGGAGCTGGTTGTGAGACGGGTCGACTTTTTCTAAATACTTCATTTTCCATTTTTCAATGTATCTTTATCTCAAGACAAAGGTTTTCAATCAATGTGTCTTGCCTTCTTCACCTATCGGATGGAGACAACCACCCTGACGGAGAAATCTGCCGAAAAGCTCCATGTCGCACTATGGCTATGAAGCGCTATTCTACTGCTTCTTATTATCCTGTGACTATAGTATACTAGTTAGTATACTACGCACACATGCACGCATGATACGCACACATACACAAAACAGCCAGTCAGCCCAGTGATGCCAGAATGAGGAGATTGTTTCTAAATTTTGGAATTTTTATATTTCTAGTGAGCAATTATTTTATCAAAAAGATTTAAAAAAATATTATTTTCTATGTTAGGAAAAGTATTTATTGATTGATTACTGTATTAATTGATTGATTACTCGGGGTTTTAAATTTAAGCCGGTATTGGTCGAAGCGTGGATTTTATCAGTCGCGATCTTTCAAGCTTGACGTTGATATTTAATGTGCCTCTGACCATGCGGTGATCGCTTCCTGTCTTAACAGCGTTGATCACAATGACATCATTGAATATGTACTTCTTTGTCGACATGGTAAAATCGATCTCGACTTTACCGTCGGGACTAATCCAGGTCCATTTGCGGCTTACGGGCTTGTTACAGAAGGAGTTCTCCCTCTCCATGAAGTCTGCCAGCATCTGGCCCCTTTTGTTCCGTTGCCCAAATCCAAATTGCCCCACTCTCAACTCATCACCGCAGCGTTGCCCCAGCTTTGCATTAAAAGCCCCCATCATAACCGTGTTAATTTAATGGCTTTATAGTTATGCATGGCTTTAGAGATCTCCTCATACATAGCCTCCACTTCGACATCGTCGTGTATCAAATCGAGGTCGGAGCGTAGACCTGGATGACATTCAGGTAATATCGTTTCGATTTTCTGAGTATCAGGTATGCTACCCTGCTCGTGATCACGTTGTTGACAAGGAATTTGTGGACGATGAACCCGACACCACCTAGGGACTGTTGGTCGCCCTCCCGGTGGTATAGTAAGTTACCGGATTGCAGGATAATCGAGTCCTACCCCTTTCTTCGGATTTCAGATAACCCAATGATATCCCAATGTAACTTACTAGTTGCCTCTTCCAACTCTATTAGCTTCGCGTCGAGCCTTAGTGTACGCGTGTTGTAGGTTGCCAGGTCAAATCGTCGGTGTTGGTAGCCGGATCTTACCCCGGGGATTATCGCAGTATGGCCTGGTGTATCAGGAAGCGCTGCTGCCCGTCTCCTAGAGAGTTATTGCTACTAAATGATTATAGGTACAATGAGTTATTAGTAAAAATAAGAATAGTGCTAACGAATATTAAGACCAAGGATAAATGCAAATGAAAAAAGGGTATTACAAGGAATATTAAAATGAAAAACAAGACAATACCTTTTTTATACTAGTATTTTGGGGGATTTCAGAGAGATATGGGGGAAAGCCAGACGTTCGTAATCTGGCAACACTGTAGTTCGTGTATTTCGCGATTTTTTTATCGCAGTGCGTGGTAGCAAAAAATTCACGATTAAAAAATCGCGCGAATTTTTAATCGCGCGATTAAAAAATCGCTGTGCGGCCTTAGGCTAAGCCCGCACAGCGATTAAAATTCGCGCGAATAAAAATTCGCGCGATTTTTTTATCGCTAATTTTATTACTACCACGCACTGCGAATAAAAAATCGCGCGATTTAAAAAGGACAGTCTCCTGTCAAAAATTACCCCATACTTTTTCGTCAGTTATCAAAGAGCATGTAGAGTGTTTGTCAGATAACTCTGCGCGTGACTGGCGTGTTTTTGGCGCTAGTTACAGTGCATTTTTTTGTTCTTATGTTATAGAAAAGATTAGTATTCGATTTTTACCGCGCGCAGACTTATCTGACGAGCACTCTAATCACTACGTTTATCAGTTGTCGGCTGGTTCTCGACTGTGACACACGTAAAAATGGATGACAGAACCAAAGTCCTAATTTATCTGCTATTAAGAAGAAGAAAACGAAACACGAAAAGATCTAATGAATATTGGGTTCACCCATATACGGCCTTGAGGCCTATGAATGGATTTTTCTTCTTAAAATATCAAGAGCTGCGGCAGTACAACAAACTATTTTTCGGATTGTGAAAAACGAAATATATGTAGCTTACTTCCGCAAAAAACACAATATGCAAGATGCACCGCCCGCCCGCCCGCAAGACATTTATAGACATAGCATTTGGTGTTGGTTTTTCGCACGAACTAGCACGAACTATCTCCTGAGGATGCCCCGGGTTGGGGCGAAACACGTGTAGAGTAGTCTAATCGGTGACGGTGCAAGGTGTATTGCTGTCTTGCTAGATGCAGGTATTGTGCACTGGTGTTTTCGTGGTGTGCATGTGCAATTTTTTGCGGGCGGGCGAGCGGTGCATCTTGCATATTGTGTTTTTTGCGGAAGTAAGCTACATATATTTCGTTTTTCACAATGGTTAGGGACTTCCGCCAAGTGACGCCTGATTCAATCAAATTCTATTTTTCGGATATTACCGAATGTCTATAAAAACATTTTGTTATGTTACTTCGGCTAGTTAGTCCTGCTATAACCTACCAGGATACGACTTGGAGAAAAGCAGTTTCAGCTGAAGAGAGACTCTCAATTACTCTTAGGTAAGATTTTAGGCCCCGGGCACGAAATCAGCGGGCAGGCAGCGGGGCTGGCATCGGCGCGGCCCACGAATCTTCCCGTCTCCGTCCGTCGCGTCTCGTAGCGCGCGCGTCCGTCGCCCGCCGCGTAGCGCAGGCTGCTGTCCCGCTAACTTCATGCCCACCGCCACATATGTACCTACTTACTATTACAATATTTCATTCATGATCTCATACTTTTTGTCCTCTTAATTTCTAGAGTACGAGCCATATACTTGGCGCGTGTCAATACTGTCATTATCTGGAACTAAAATTATGACATGGGAAATTCCAACCGGCCACGACGATCAGTGCCCTCTGGGTTACCTAATGAAACGCATAACATTTTTCGCCATAAACATGAAACGCATCGTGTTGAAAGGCATAATCATCGAAATGCATAATTCTTAAAGCCATAATTTCATAACTCATACTTTTTTTGCCCGAATTTTAAAATGCATAATCTTCTTCTTCTTTTTATGCGGTGGCGGTTCCCTTTTGGATTTCGCCAATGTCCAGTTTCTCGCTCAGTTTTTTGTTCCTACAGACTCTGCTTCTTCAAAAGGCATAATCATCGAAAGGCATAATTTCAATAAGCATAATTATCAAAAGGCATAACTTTTAAATGTCATAATACTTAAAAGGCATAATATTCAAAATGCATAAATTTAACGGGGTATTATCTTGTATTTATTTATTTTGAAGCAAGGTCTGTGAAAATAAAAAAGTCTTTTCTGGCGCTTCGCCGGCCGCTACCGCGGCACGCTCACTTCGCTCGCTCAGCTCGCGCGGCGTTTTGGTCACTGTTCTAACCTAACCTAACCTAAAACGACTGTTAGGATTTCTTTGGTGGCGGGGGGCTTCGCCCCCCAAACCCCCTTGGTGGGGGGCTGCGCCCCCCGTCCCCCTGCTCCTCTGTTTTCTTCAATTTGAACTAAATTCAAAACTTATAGATAAAAAAATCCAACAGATGTCAAAAAAAGTTTTTTTTTTTTACCATTGGATGTCTCTCAAATACCTCCGGGGTTGTTAAAAGGGTATCGAAAATTTCGTCAGATTTTGGCTACGACGCACCGTTTTCGAGATATTGACAATTTTATACAATAATGTTTTTAAATAATAATTATGCTTTTTAAAGTTATGCGTTTTAAAGTATGCTTTACGAAATTATGACAAACGAAAATATGAATTTTGAAGATAATGCTTTTTAATATTATGCCTTTCAACTATTATGCATTATTATCATTATGCGTTATGAAATTTATGCCAAGGAATAAAATGCTTTTCAATATTATGCCTTATGATGTATGCCAAATGAAATTATGACAATCAACTGTATGCGTTTCAATGTGTCACCGGGCCCTCCGACAAATGCCAAGTTATGTGGCGCGGACTCTATTGGGTATGTATCAACATTTTATGTTTTCGACTCTTGATGAAAAATGTTAAAAAATACCGTTCCTCAAATGTAACACCTTTTTTAGACAATGATGAAATCTTAACTAATGCTTGTAATTAAAACTATAATAGCTTATTTAATTATATTTTCTAGCATCTTGACTTTTCTAAGATTACCGTTACCGATATATCTTTTGATAAAAAAAAAACATAGAACCTAGAAAATTATAGAACTCCCAAAATTTTGGGGAAATTCCTCAATCTGAAATCATGGGGCTGACCAACTGTTGTGTGCATCTGTGCGTAGCATATGTGCATGTGTGCGTAGTATAACTTTAACAGACCCACGGACCGGACAACGGACGAAATTCTTCTAAGTAGGTAATTACTTTCTTTCTCCTATGGCATATCAACCCAAGTGAGTTTTAAACTCCAACACAAGAGATTGCCACTTCCTTCAGGCCTCATTTCCACCTGCAAGTAAGTCTTCTGCGATAAATGTCCGACAGTCTATCAGATAGCAACTTGCAAGTGTAAACTACAACTTGCAAGTGTGTTTACACTTGCAAGTTGCTATCTGACAGACTGTCGGACATTTATCGCAGAAGACTTACTTGCAGGTGGAAATGAGGCCTCAGTCTTGCAAGTTTTCAAGCAAATCTAATTAGGTAAAGCTTGACCAGAAAAATAAAAAAACCTCGCCATGTTGCGGAAATGTGACGAACTTAATTTTTCTATAGAATTTGACATTTGTATTAATGAAGAGGTGAAAGTGGCACGTGAATTCATTAGTTAGGTACTACAAAAACATTTCCCGGAAGCCTCAGGGCAACATTCTTAGTCTGAGCAATTTCATAAATAAGCAAAGACACGGCATTACCGGCCTTTCTGGCTTCTTTGCATGGGGCCCTGAATCTAGTCACTCGAATCCTCAACATTAATGGTGATAGTTTTTAGGCACCCTTTGTGGGCGAGGTTTTGACTGCCTGGTCTATATTTTGCCCGAATCATGATCCTCCCGATCATCCTGAAGTTTCGAGGAATTGGGATGACAATCACCAGCCAATCCAAGTTAACGCTCGAGGAGCTTATATTTGAGTCGAGTAATACTGATATGGCTAGGCTTAGGGCGGTATCACGACCAGAGGCTGGGGCTTGTCTACACGCACTGCCTTCTCCACAGATGGGCACTCTCATGGATGACGACTCATTGCGGCTGGCTGTAGGTTTGAGACTGGGATGCAATGTGGTTGAGCCACACCGCTGCATTTGCGGAATCCAGGTCGAGGCTAACGGGCACCATGGGTTGAGCTGTTCTAGGTGCGCGGGTAAATTCCCCAGACATGATGCTCTTAACGATGTAATCCGCCGAGCTTTGATCGCCGCCAACATTGCACAAAGCATTTTTTTATTAAATAACCACGAGCCTTATAAGTAGCTTTCAGGCGGGATTCGAACCCGCGCCTCCGGGGATCCGTTCCGATGCTCTGACCAACTAAGCTACCGAAAGGCTTACACGACTCGTCGAATTTTGCTATCTCTTGTTAACGCTATAGGCCAGCGTTGCTTCATCAATGTGAGGAAACCCTCGCATCCGAAAGAAACATTTTTACAAATGTTTAACAATCGATCAAGAAACAATCATTTAATTGAGATTTTAAATAATTTTTATGCATTCACAATGCAATTCTGTAAATATAGAAAATTGTGATGGTAAAAACCCTATATAGAGCCCATATCTAGAGTTAGGCCATGGTCTCCTATAAACGCCGTCGGCCGCGTACAGCGATATAACCTAAATCTGCAGCGTTCGAATGGTTCGGAGCCGACGAAACCCCTTGTCCGGTCCTTGCGTCTGTTACGACCATTTGACAGAGAGAGTAGAATAGGAATGATAGGCAAGTCGTCAAATTAACCCGGCGTCGTCGTCGGTAGCGGCGGCGGCTTGGCGGCGCTGGCGTGTTGGTGGCGATGGCGGCGGCGGCGGGGCGGCAGGAAAATAGTTGAAGATGTATAATTTAGTAAAGCATTATTTTATTACTACCACCTAATTGTATTGTTGTGTTTCAATACGTTTTAGTATGTAAAAATCACATTAATATTTAAACTTAATAGTATATAAAATATATTTTAAAACTAGCTTTTGTTTGAATTTGAAATAACGGAGTGCTCTATAAACTTTTTTATTTACAAAACATTCTTTACTGAAAGTGTTTTATTTTAATATTTTATACTAATTCTCCATACAAAAGTTAAACCTTATTTAATCCCATTAGATTAGAGGGTGAATTTTGGCGAATCCTTTCTTAGTGGATGCCTAAGTATAATAACTTTCAGCCAAATTTCAGCTCAATCCATTCAGTGATTTGAACTTTGTGCTGATAGATCAGTCAGTCATGTTTACCTATTATTTTAAAGATTTAATTAAGTCAATACGAACAACGTTTACTATGGGAGCAGCCACGAAGAATCAGCTGTTCCATAGAAAAGTACAACATCGACTCGACTAAATTGTATGAAATTGTTGATTTTTCTTCGCGATTTCGTGGCTGGCCCTACAAGAAAAAACGTTTGTATTGATAGATACTTTCATCCCCTAAAATCTTTGTAAGTACTATTACAACCATATATTTTTTCAGTCTAGCTGATAATAGCCGGTTTACACGAAGCCAGTAGCACTAAGTACTTAATGGATTAAGTAGTCAGTTGTTTTACTCCATACCAGGGCTGACGCCAGCACTGAATCGGCATCGATTTCGGTGCCAGTCACTGGATCCAGTAAATCAGCCGTAAGATTCAAGGTTTGACAATTGAGACATTTTTGATTAAGCCATAAAAGTGTAGGAAAAGAGATGCCGAGACCTGTATAATTATGTTATTGAAGTTATCTTATTCACTTCTCATGCTCGTAAAGTTCGTGTTTATGTTGGGTATAGGCTGCATAAAATCGCTTTTTATGCTCTAGTGCATAAAGTAAAATCTTCGTCTAAGTCTCAAACTCTAAGACAAAGGTCGTCAGGTAAACAGTCACGCAAGTAATTAAACTTCGTTAAATGAACTTGTTGTTTCATTCTGTTTCTTAAATTTTGTCCATAATACATGTTAAATTACTAAAATAATAAAACTAGGCAAAATTAATGAGTTTTCTAAGAAATAAGTATTTCAAGAGCATTATGGACTACGATCTATGCTGAAGTCACTGTGCTACCACTGCCACATATAAAAACTTATCTTCCCGCCAATATGGCGAAGTATTTATTTTTTCTTTATTGCAATATTGTTATTTATTTTCCACACACTCGAAGTGAAAAGCAGAGTGTATAACTCGTACATAAAACCCATTTAACCCTCGAATTGACTATCAACACTCGTCTACGGCTCGGGTGGATATATACGTCTCGGGTAAAATGGTACGTTTTATGCACTTGTTTTACAATCTTCTATTATTTATGTATGAAGTTTAAACATTAAAATTATACATACTTAAAAATAATGAAAATACTTCTGTATTTTCAGTAGGTAGCGACAGAATATATTCGAAAAAGGGGCGCGCCTCCCGCAGGGTTAGGACGCGCGATTATTTTACAGCAAACAGCGATTTTTTATTCGCGCGATTTTTAAATCGCGAGTGCGTGTACCTGCATACAATTCCATGAGTTACAAAATCGCGATTTTTAATCGCGCGAATTTTAATCGCTGTGCGGGCTTAGCCTTAGCCTTAATGACATTTTAAATACCTTTGCGGTGGATTGTGTTTTGTACATGGTCGGGGCTACTCTCCGACGGAACGGACATAAACTAAATCGCATTTGTGTTTTAATTGATTGTGTTCGTATACGGTCGGGGCTACCCTCCGACTATACTAACATAATTTAAAAAGTCTTTATGCGTAGCTTAGTACTAAGATTTTACTAATTCGTGTTCGGGGCTACTCTCCGATCGTGTTAGTTAAATCTAAAGCGTTAAAATTGGAATATTTGTGTGGCGGATTGTGTTCCGTACATGGTCGGGGCTACTCTCCGACGGAACGGACATAAACTAGATCACACTTTTATTTGAATTGATTAATTGTGTTCGTGTACGGTCGGGGCTACCCTCCGATTATACTTACATAATTTTAAACGCGGGTATGTAGTAGATATTTTCGTATGGCACGATCATAGCGTACCATGAATCTGGCATAATATCTTGATTGTTGTTGTTTAATTTACATGATGTATTAAATGTGGATTGTACAGAATTAATGGAGATGATTGGCATTATTATATTATTAGAGTACTTGCTGTTTATGTTGTTTATAATCTTACACATGGAGCTAGGACTGGCAGTTTTGGCTGTGTACCTACATGTAATGTTTTAAGTAATTAGTGCTAGCACTAATTGGAGCTAGTTTTGATAGCCTTTACTGTTGCACAGAGTGAAATCACTTATGGCTACTAAATCTTGCATACAATCCATGTTTTAACGTGGTATCTAATACCAACAGTGAATAAAAGAAAACTATAAGTTATGAAGCTAGTAAGAAGTAGTACAGAGTAAGAATAATTTATGATTGGTTGCTCACATTTCATTTATCTTAATATTATTAAAATTAATTATTACTAATTTTCCTTTGTTTTTAATGTATTGAGCGAACGTGTTGTTCTCTGGGTTGAGTGAGTCATGTATGCTTACTGGTTACCTACGTTACCTGGTAAGATTGGTTTAATAGGTAAGTATTACTTACTTACAATTGAATTCTGGCTTTCTATTTATTGATATATTAATTAATAGGTACAAATTTTGTGGATTCAATTAATATGAACACCGTGAATAGCAATATAAATTGCTTGAACTATGAATATGAGTTTAAATACGAATATTTTAATATGGTATCTTTAAATATTTAATTCTTTATGTGAATTTGGATATCTCTAATGTGAATATTTTTAATTTTTAATGATGAGCGAACAAATATAAGGTGTTCACTGGGTTGAGTGAGCAAGCTATGCATGCTCACTGGTTACAAGAGATACATTGAATTTGTTTGTTGAAATGCATTGAATTGAATTTGATATTAGGGGGCGATGTATGTATGTTGCATACACTCGTCGGATATTAGAGGGCGATGTATGTATGTTGCATACACTCGTCGGATATTAGGGGACGATGTATGTTTGTGGCATGCACTCGTCGGAATTAAGGGGGCGGTATATGTTTGTGGCATACACTCGCCGGATTTTAGAGTACGAACGATGTATGTTGGTGGCATACATTCGTCTGAATATGTTTAAATGTTAAGTGAGTACGTTTCTCACAGGCTGGTTAAATGAGTACCTACTTATATTTCATACTGGTTTACTACCCGTATGGCCACTTTTAAGATTATTAGATTTAAATGAAACTACAACAGAACAAAGATAATTTCAAACGTTTTATTCTTGTTTTTACAATACTCATTTTACATTTTTGCACTAGATAAGTAGCTCTTAATAAAAGAAATGGTTTTTGTAAATAATAAAGGATGTAGGTAGCTACTGTAGCTAGTGAACAGTATAAATCATGAATTTTCCTGAAGGGCATATTGTGTTGATAACCTAATGATTTTATTATAGAATGACACGGAACGATCTTTTGCCGATGAATAATGTATACATTCCAAGGTAAATAGCATCTGAGGACGAATACGGCTCCAGGGTGACGTGGCCGACCCAGGGGAGTCTTGAGCGAAGGAGGAATACCCTTTCTTCGTAGCTGAATCTGGTCAAAGAGGATTTGAGATGATGCAGAGCATTTTGTAAGTAAATCACATACTTACCCGCTTATACAAAACAAATTATAATTTTAAATATCAACAAGTATACATATAAACATAAACACACAAGGTAAGGTAGTAAATAGATTATTAATTATTTTCATTAAAATGTAATCATTCTTTCTTTGATTAGTATTAAGTTAACCCATACCCAACTGTTAAGTAAGTTAGTTTTAAATTATCACCATAACAATGTTTGTTAGCTAAGACAGGGAAGACACTGTGGCCTGTAACACAGTTTTCACTTTCACAGGCCTCAGGGTATTCACTAATCTATGAACTTTTTGTGATGAAAATAAATATTTTATTATTATTCCCTTTATTACATTTTAAATACTTACAAAATTATATTTCTAAACATTAAATTTTTACAATGAATAACACTATAAAATATAACATTTAAAAATACAAAAATGCAGTCCCCCAACGGCAGCAAGATCAGGGTCCCGGCTACCGATGGTTAAGGATCCAGAGACAGGAACCTTCTCACTATACGGGCCGTGTCCAGAAGTACTGCCTTCTGCATCTGACTCCCGATCCATCCACCTAACGCGAGCCTCTTAAGGTGTTTATCGAGGCTCTTGGCTATCAGCCCATGGGCAGATATGACTATCGGAACAATAATTGCTGCATCAATGTCCCACATGTCAACAATCTCGTGAGCTAAATCAAGATATTTGTTTTCTTTATCTTTTTCAGCTTTCACAAGGTTGTCGTCATGGGGAACAGTGACATCAACAATTATTGCGCGGCGTTCGTGTCGATCTATCAATACAATATCAGGCTTATTAGCTACAATAGTCCTGTCTGTAATGATAGATCGATCCCAATACAATGTGGCATGGCTATTTTCAAGGACCTGTTCTGGTGCATACCTGTAGTACGGCACCTCGGATGCCACAAGACTATGTTTTAGAGCAAGTTGTTGGTGTATTATCCTGGCCACTTGGTTATGTCTATGCAAATACTCGCCGTTTGCGAGACGAGAACAACCGGAGATTATATGCCTAAGGGATTCACCCGGACGATGGCACGCTCGGCAAATATCCACTGTGCCATCCCTTAGGATATACTTTCGGTAGTTATTCGTCATCACAACCTCATCCATAATTGCACAGACAAAACCTTCGGTTTCACCAAAAAGATCACCGAAACGGAGCCAGGATACTGAGGCTATTAAATCTACGTCGGGCCCATGGAGAGCCCGGTAGAATCTGCCATGTAACTCCTTGCTTTGCCACACAGTGCTGCGGTCGGACGTACTAAGTACTACAGGTTTGCGCCAGTTTTCTTTTGCTAAAAATAGAGGAGTCAGTCCATTGTCAACAGCAACTACATCTCTATGAGACCCTATATCGACTTGGAGAAAATACTCCCTAAGATTGCACATCTCGCGGTTATGCAATGTCTTAGCATTTAAGAAGCCACGACCACCGCACTTCCGCGGGATATACAATCTCATGGTCGATGAACGTGGGTGATGTATGCGGTGTGCTGTTAGCAATGTACGAACTTTTCTATCCAGGGCATCCAGTTCAGTTTGAGTCCATTTAAGTATGCCAAAGGAATACATCAGTACCGGCATGACCCATCCATTGTATGCGCGAACCTTGTTTCCGCCAGACAAAAGACTTTTAAGTACTTTTGAAAGGCGCCCCAAGAAACGCTCACGCAACGACTGTTTCATGTCAGCATCGTTGATGCCTAATGCCTGTGACATACCTAAATATTTATAGGTTTCGTTTACGGAGAGAGATCTAAGATGAATAGAATCCGAGAGTTGTATACCCGTAGATTCCATTATCTGACCACGCTTTACATGCATGACTGCACATTTGTCCACACCAAATTCCATTTTAATGGCATTACTGAAAGCTTCAGTAACCTTCAGTAACGCTGTCAAATGAGAACTGCTATGGGCAAATAGTTTCAGGTCATCCATGTACAGCAGGTGTGATATTACTTGACCATTTCTCCGTAAACGATAGCCTAACCCTGAACTTTCGAGAAGTGTACTCAGAGGGTTCAAGGCCAGACAGAACCACAATGGACTCAAACCGTCACCCTGGAAGATACCTCGTTCTATTTTTATAGGATCGCCCTGACCTAGAATCCGTCGAGATCCTGGATAGAAAAGGACCGTTCTCCATTTTCGCATGCACGATATCAAGAAAGTGCGTAGAGTTGTATTTATTTTATACAACTCCAGCACCCTCATGAGCCACGAATGCGGCACGGAATCATAGGCCTTCTTATAATCTATCCAGGAAGTCGATAGGTTCTTCCGGTTTCGACGAACCTGTTGGTTAATAGCCATGTCAATGAGGAGTAGCTCCTTAGTACCACGGGCCCCATTCCTACATCCATTTTGAGAGGCGAACATAATAGAATTTTGATCAATGTGTTTATTAATCTTCGACCTCAAAATGGACGTAAGAATTTTATAAATTGTTGGCAGACAGGTGATAGGTCTATAGTTTTTGGGGTCCGCAGTACTACCAGATTTATGGAGCAGATGGGTTATGCCTGTTGTCATAAATTCTGGAAGCGACTGAGATAATAAAGCACGTTGAAATTGAGATGCTAAGCAAACGTGCGAGCTAGGTAACCATTTATACCAGAAATTGTGCAGTCCGTCCGGGCCTGGAGATTTCCAGTTGGGTAAGGAGCGAACTGCACAAACTACGTCTTGGTAGTCAATGGTTACTTCATTCATATCAGGTATAAGCTCACACGAACGCTCAACATCCTCCATCCACGCGCCTTCAGAGTGAGTGACAGGCACGGACCAGATGTTGTGCCAAAAAGAAATCATGGCATCATCATCCGGCCGATGCATATCAGTATCACTCCGATCCGATCGCTCCCAGGATGCATAAACACGTCGTTGATCTCTCTCGAACATGCGGTTCTGTGTAAAGCGATCGACTCGCACCCTATATCTTCGAATACGATTAGCCCATGCACAAATTTTCTGCTTCAGGAAGTCGATGCGCTCTGTGACGCATGAAATATAATTTTGAGGACTAATACCAGTTCCCAAGAATGCACGTTTCACAAAGCGCATGACCCTAGGGCGCATGTTGCCCTCCCTAAAGCAGCTGAGCTTACCGATGAGTACCCTAGCCTCACTGATACGCCGCTCAATCCTACATTGCCAGGCTGGTACAGCCAGGCGAGGGCGTGTTGCTGTGTCAGTATTTGGAAATTTGACATGAGCAACACGACAAGCTGTAATAGCCGCACAGTACAGGATCGAATGAGTATCAGCCAGGTCTTCACTACTATCAAAGTAATTTGGTAGTAGCAAATCTAAAGCACACATCAGCGCCCTATTTTTTTTGTGCATGGGAAAACGCGGAAGCCGAGGTCTAAGGTGAACCGAAGTCGATCGAAATTCCCGAACCACATCTTCAAGAGTACTCCTCAATATATCATTGTATTGGGGACTTACAGTAGTAACCATATCATCTCCACGATCACTATCAGCAACGCCAGCTTGCAATGTGGCCGCGGCAGAAGCTTGAGTTGCCGCCTGCGATACAGTAGTAATGATACGGTTACGTTGTACCTCTGTACGGAGCCGATCAAGTACAGAGTCATCCAACAAGTGACCCCGTTGAATGGCTCGCACCTGATCCGACAGTCGTTGAGCCGAAACGTTGATTGATGGTTCAAGAGCCTGAAACAGAGAAAGCATCCGAACACGATACGCAGTAAGATTAGTTCCTGCCTCTGTTGCCTCAAAATATGCGCGCATGACATTTTCGTTAATGGATAATGTCCATCGCATGCGCTGCACTCCACCGGGAGCGGGGGCCCTGACCGGAGCCGATTGCCCCAGAAGCCCCAAACTCTTCGGTGGCCGGCCCCTCCTCCGGCGTACAGGTGGTGGCGACGACGGCGGAGAGAAGTACTCGTCACTATCGCTCGACGCAACTGCAGATGTCAGCTGGACACACGGCACTGATATAGTTGCCGACAACTGCGAGGCGGAGCGAGGTGACGAGTCCGGAGGTCTTGAGCGTGCTGCTCTGCTTCTCGTCAACATATTTTATTTCTTCATCCTTTTCCATTAACTAATTTTGATTGTTTTGGTACTATGGTGATGACATTCAAATGTCATATGAGTATTCATTGTGAATTTTTGAGCAGAATTTCTATATTTCAGGTATTTCTTTTTGGTATTGTAATATGGTATGGTTAATGGTAATATTGAGTAATTATGGTCTTGCAGTCTAAATGAAATATTGTAACTCTGAATAAAATATTATTTGTTTTAATGGAGAAAGAATGTCCTGTCACGTTGACGACTTTTTTTTTTTTTATTATTATTATTATTTGTTTATGGGAAAGTATTGAAGTTGTTTTGATTAAAATGTTTCATGTTTATTTATTTGCATATCGAATAAAGCTATTTAAGATTTAATTTTCATCTCGCATAACCGACTAAATTGATTGTAACACCCCCTTAAATAAAGTTTGTAAAGGTCTACCTAAAACAAAACAAAACTATAAAAACTTGTCTTTTCATAGAATCATTTAGATGTTATCAAAATACTCTTAGGGAAGAATGAAAAGCTTTTTAAATCTACAGTTGCCTACGTGCTTGACATTGAGTATCTAGTAGGTACCACAGCTGTAGCAGTAGATACCTTTAAAGTATTATTGTCAATATGCGCTCTAATTATCGCAACATAGTACCTACTTACTTATCAAGATATTTATATACTAAATTATGTTTGCATCATTTCTTTTTCCTTGCATTATAAGTATCCACATGCTCCACAATTTGAGTAGGGGTTATTGTCTTATCTATTTAAGATTTTTATAATTACCTTTGTTTCCATTTATACGAAATCCATACCATATCTTGATTCTCATGAGTGGTCAATATCCATGAGCTAGGTTTGTTTTTCTATGCCTAGGTCTATGCCCAGGTGACCTTTACGCAGAACTGGATGTATTTCTGATCTTGATAAGATTGGACATGATGACGATTCACTTTTGAATAAGAGCACACTATTAAAGTCGCGAATTTAGTATTCCAGGATTGCGATTGGGTAATTCTTTTATAAACTGTGATCTGTGTCACTTAGATTGTTATAGACCTTTTAACTATGGAAACAATATTAGTTTCTGGTATAAGCTTAACAACCTCCATAGCAGTGTTGTAGATACGGTGTACGTACGCATAGTTTTCGGGGTGCCGCTGTCTCTGAAGTACCTACCGGGTTCGATTCCCTGTCGGGTGAATGTTTAAAGCGGACTTTTCAACATTCTGCCCGATTGTATGTGGTAATCCCCGTCGTTGTTCCCAAATGCCATAACACAAGTGCTTGAGTTACTTAGTTCGGGATGGAAGCAATGTAGGTATGCAAAGATATCCAAAATTTACTATTTCCTATTACTTATTTTATTTTTTGTAACTTTGTTCAAGTGGACATTTCGTCTATTATTTTTGTTATATGTAGCTTAATTTAAAAGAATTCACTATGCTTGACTTTTTAAATTTGAGTTTAGTGGCAAACTTAAATCTCAAATTTAATTTAAATTCAAACTAAATTGTGGATGAGTGCTAGAGAAAGTTTATCAGGAACATACTTTTCCGAGTCTTCTACATAATTAGACAATAAAGCCATAAGACTGATTAGAAATCATCATTCTTTACATTTTTCCGGGAACGTCGAAGATTCTTTATCTAAGTACCTAGTTTGATAGATACCTACATAGATTAATTCTTTATTTGTACACAATATTACGAACGGAACAATCACACACGAAATAATAATAATAATACAAAGATAACAAACTGTTAACCAAATGGTGGCCTTATCGTCTTACTGCGGTTTCTTCCGGGCAACTCAGTTTTGGTTTAGACGGATGGAAAATTTTACAGCCAAAATCACTAGAAGCTATTTTGCTATTTGTGCGTACTGCGTAGTGTTCTAGATCTCTCTTAATGATTTAGATGCAAATCAAAAGCAGAAATACTTAGTTGCTTAGACAGCACTGCAAGAAGCATTCACTGATATCTATTCTAGTTGTTTTCATTAACATAGTGATGAAATTATGTTTCTAATGCAAAAACATGTAAACAGTCCATAGTGCATTTAAGTAGATCGTGTTTATTACACTGTCAAGTTGTAACTGATGTTTTCCTAATTAAGCAAAATAAAGTAAAACGATTATTGCTCAATCACACCTCTCAATTTATTAAAATGTTCTATACAGCTTCATGCAAACATTTTAATTCATGTTTTAAACTTGTTCTAACAAATAAAGTCACATGTAACCACTGCTGTAGCATACCAAGTTAGTTTTGCCGTGTTTTTGTTGTTATTGGCGGTATGATTTATAATTAGTTTTTGAGGATTTTAATACTACCGTCCTAGTGTACGTATTGACAAAATATGATTTCAAATTATGTGAATCTAATTTATTGTTATTTTAATGAGCATTAATATCTTTATTAAACCAAAAATCAAGTAGATCTGTCAAATTTACCGTCTCATTTGGTAGGCTCGTGATACTAAAATTCTTAGCAGTTTACCATTCTCACGGACCTTTGAAGTTCCTTCACATATTCTGTAGTAATCGTTTCCATATTTTTTTAGATCTGGTCAGTTGAACATTTGTTTCTACTATGGTTGAAGTTACTAAGTACCTTACATACTAATGTTTATAAAAGAATATGAGAATTCATATACTTACATTTATTTCTATTGATTCATTATCAGATACATCTATTTCTTTTGAATGATTAATAAAATTGATTTGGTTACTATGTGTGTTGTGAGTTTACTGCTTTCAGATGCCAATTGTAGCATCCAGTAGGTACTTATCATGAGCTAGCATCGAGTTAATATAATAATGAGGATCCCGCTATCCTTGAACGTACGAACCAACACAGCATACAAACTGGAGGCAGCAGAGTGTACGTGCTGTGGTAATGAGAGGAGATAATATGATACTGAAGGTGCAGATCACAGAGTGATCGTTGTTGTGATGATGATCATCGTGGGCTGTGGTTGTAAGTCGGATATTGAGACGAGTAGATCGCTGATACTGAAGTTGACTTATGTTGAAGTATATATTATCATGTCATGTATCCTATCTCATTTTACTATTATGATTGCAAAAGCTTGTATGTTTGTTCCCCAATCACGGCTATCGGCTGGACGGATCTTTGAAATCTTTTGTCTGTGGAATAGCATATCGGCTTCT